>OX276379.1:22528799-23728799 GCA_946251855.1 Alsophila aescularia
CTTTTATGTTGATTGTCTAGACTAGATGGTTACGATCTCTTTGCTTAGGTCAACTAGTCAAAAATAAATGAACTTTATGAGATAAGTCTTGGCTAAGTTATGCGAAATGAAGCGAGACAAGACTACAAAAGAAAAAGTTTCAACAATACAGCGCTTTCTCTATGCAAACGAGCCGTTACCGGCGAAAGTTTTCAAAGTCCCTAGGCTGGTCACCGCACTAACAGCTGTCGGACAATGCTGCCATCAGGTAAACAATAAACGAGTTAAGACCGTGCAATACGCATAATAAAAAATAAAAAAACTTTTACTACCTTTGTTTTTAAATTAATTAATGTTTTTTTTTCTTTTCACATATTCAAGTTTTGTTTAATTATTTATTTTAATTATTGCTTTGTCATCGGTTTGTAAGCTACTCTGAAAGTTTCAGCCGGATAGCTAATCAGGAAGTGCTCGAAATTTGAATTGCAAGATTCCAGGACAAAATACATAGATACATAGATACATCGATGATTGATAGATTGATAAATTCTTTATTGTACACACCACAATAATTATTAAAAAAATAAAGGAAAAATAGTAGAAGAAGTTTCATACAAGTGAAGTTTAATAAATGCTTTTAATTATTAAAAATGGTCTGCAGCTGCAGAAAACTAAATGTTTTACTCAAATAGGTATCCATGCTACAAAAAGTTTGGCGTGACCTTCTCTTTGTGCGTTTTTGGAGGCTGCAAAGCAAATCTACTTTGCAATCACAGTTTGAACCAGCTGTAATCCATTTCTAAAGCCGCTATTTGCAAGTAAGTTAGTACATCGTAAGTATTTATTGTAGCTCCGAATTGCGAATTATATTATACATTTCTTGGAGATCAATAATCATCAAAGTATGGCAACTACACGTAGAATTTAGATTATTTATATTACATGACATAAAGTTTAAATAGTCTATCACTCACATGCCTTTAACAATGTTAATTTTATGCTTGAATTCTGTACAATAGATTCCATTCAATGTAAGTATTGCATACCACACGCACAAAAGCGAGCCAACCCTCAGTTCAACAAAAGTTTGGCGAAAATGTGTCAAAAACAAAAAGTTAGTACCGCGACACTTTATTAGTACTGCACTGCGCCAATCTACTATATTGTATTGTAGGCTGGACAGTTTTGAACGCTAGCATCCAATCGACACAGATACAGCGCAGCCTCGATTCTGGCATTCGATCAACTTTCTTCACCCGGTAACAGCTCCAGAAAACGGCTACAAACATTTGAGTGATTGGCATTTTAATCTCCTTTCCCAATAATTGGGAAAATACAGTTCTCCGGCAATTTCAACTTTATGAGAATTTGTCAAAGAATTTCTTGATGTCTTGTCACTGCGCGAAATAACGAGTAAAGTTTAGATTGCGATCATAAAACGGTCTAATACCCAATAAATGCAGACGGAGATTAATTTAAACTGTTAAACAAATACATTTAATTGTTCCGCGGGAAATTAGCTTTTTGTTCACGCGAACAATGTTTCTGAATGTTCAATAATAAAGTTGCATTGGCATAATACAGCGCCCTCATGGAAATTAAAACCACAGATTAAAAAACAGAATTGAGGGTTCGAAGAATAAATTCGATTAAAGTAGAAAACAAAGTTAAAGCCCGGATTTTTAGGGTTCCACACCCAAACTGTACAATCGGAACCCTATTGACGACGTGAGAACGCCAACGCCCTGCCCTGTCCGTGCCAATCTGGGCGTTATCCTTTCGTCTGTTACTGGTTTTTATCTCAAGATAATAAAAAGACTTGTTTCGTTTACACACACTATGATCCAAGGCTCAATTATATAACCCCAACCCTCTCCTCACCCCCTCCATCTTCTATACTATAATAAAACTGTAACTGGGCTAAATCTGTACATTAAATATTTAAAAAAAAATATAATTGAGATAAACTTCAAAATCGATATAGAGTGCAAAAAGGATATTTTTTTATTTTTTGTCTGTCTGTCTGTCTGTCTGTCTCTTTGAACACGCATCACGCTGAAACTACCAGATGGATTTTGATGCAACTTGGCACAATCATAGCTTATGTTATGGATTAACATTTAGAATACTTTTTATCCCGAAAAAATCATGAGTTCCCGCAGGATAGGGGTTAAAAGTTATTTAAAAGAACACATATTACGCTGAAACTACTGGTCAGAGTTTGATGTAACTTGGCACACTCAAAGTACATATTATGTATTAAAATTATGTATTCTTTTTATCCCCAAAAAATATAGGGTTCCTGCGGGATAGGTATTCAAAGTTATGGTAATTTAAATGTAATATAAATAAAACATTAAAATGGTATCATAATTTCGACTCTCTCGCCATTATACTATCTGGTTTAGCGGGAGTATTTCTGCCTGCCAACCCAGACGTGCGTGGATCGAAATCACGTACTTATTGAAATGTTTTGTTCCATATTTTTATGCATTTACATATTTTATGCGTTATAACTTGGCACAGTCAAAGTACATATTATGTATTAAAATTATGGATTCTTTTTATCCCCAAAAAATATAGGGTTCCTGCGGGATAGGTATTCAAAGTTATGGTAATTTAAATGTAATATAAATAAAATATTAAAACGGTATCATAATTTCGACTCTCTCGCCACTATACTATCTGGTTTAGAGCGAGTATTTCTGCCTGCCAACCCAGACGTGCGTGGATCGAAATCACGTACTTATTGAAGTGTTTTGTTCCGTATTTTTATGCATTTACATATTTTATGCGCTATTTTTACAATTTCAATGCTTTTTTTTCTTGAATTAAACCGTCAAATTTTTACAACAAAATAGGTCACAATAATTCAAATTCAAAATTTAGATTAAACTCAAAAACAGAAAAGAATTTTGTCAATTTACTTGCGGCTTTTTTTATTGTTAACTAAACTGCTTACTGTTTTACATTTTTAAACCCCGAACAAAGAGACGGGTGTTATAAGTTTAGGGTGTGAATCACTGTGTGAGAGGGTGTGTGTGTGTGTGTGTGTGTGTCTGTTTGTGGCATCCTCATAAAAAAGCTCCCAAACGAATGGACCGATTTTGATGCGGTTTTTTTGTTTGAAAGCAAATGTGATCGAGATGGTTCTTAGTTTAGCTATATAGGGTGGGGGGGGGGGGGGAGAAAAGGGGGTGAGAATCGTAGCGTCCAAACGAATGGTTTTTATATCTGAAAGCTGAGGTAAACGAGATGGTTCATAGCTATAATGGGAGGAAGGAGGGGGGGATGGGGGTTAGGATCGTTGATCTCCAACAAATGGACCGATTTTGATTCGGTTTTTTATGTTTGAAACTGATGTGATCGAGATGGTTCTTAACTATATGGGGGGGAGAGAAAAGGGGGGGGGAGGGGGGGGGGGGAGAAAAGGGGGAGTTTCGAGAAAAAAGGGGTGAGAATCGTACCTTTCAAACGAATCAACCAATTTAGCTGCGATTTTTTATGTTTCAAAGCTGAGGTAAACAAGATTTGTCTTAGCTATAATAAGGGGGGAGGGGGGGGGGGGGGGAATATGGCGAAGTTCATAGCTCCCAAATGAATGGACCAAATTTGATGCAGTTTTTTATGTTTTAAAAAGGTTGTGATCGAGATGGTTTATTATGTTCCTTTGCTATAAGGGAGGGGGGGGAGTTGAAAAAAAGGGGGGGGGGAGAATCGTATCTTTCAAACGAATGGACCAATTTAACTGCGGGTTTTTATGTTTCAAAGCTGAGGTAAACAATATGATTCTTAGCTATAATGTGGCTTTATGCTCGTTACGCTTCGCTCCCGCCTTCGTCTTCTAACCTATCACGACCATGTCGGATTGCCACTGAAGGTTGTTAACACAGGTTGGTTGGTAGGTAGGTAGGTACCTATATTGGTACTTTTGGTACTGGAATAATTCATAGGATCATTATATCCCAGAAAAACTACCTCGCGAGCAACGCTGCGGACACATCTATAGGCAATAATAACGTAAAAGTCTGTACAAAGAAGATAATTTTAAAAAATTGGTCTGAGCTACTGAACAAGAATAAACCTTTTTTTAAATTCGTGTCTGTCTGTTTGTTTGTCTGTATGTTTGTTCGCGCATCACGTAAAAACTATTAGACCGATTGCGATGCAGTTTTCAGTGTTGGATAGCTTTGGGTTTGACCAAGACCTAGCGTACTTAGTATCGTAATCCAATGATTAGATGCCGAGCAATCGATAAAAAACTTTTAAACGGTTGAAGGAATTTTGATCAAATGTTTATTGTAGGTCTTGGAATAGCACATAGAGTACTTTTAACCTAGAGAAATGACCACGCGAGCGAAGCCGCGGGCACAGCTAGTTATAGATAAGAACCATCTCGATCACATCAGCTTTCAAACAGAAAAAAACGCATCAAAATAGGTCCATTCGTTTGGGAGCTACGATGCCTCAAATAGGCACAATAACACAATGATACATACATCCTAAACTTATAACACCCCTCTCTTTTGAGTTTGGGGGTTAAACAAAGAAAGATGAATAAATACATGGAAAAGGGGTAATTTTTTATTTCTATAGTCTTGTGGATTATCGTTAAAAAGAATTTAAGTGAACTTATTTTCAATACTAATCATACTTTATACTTAATCAACAAAAGAATAAATTTAAATAAGTTAACTTAAATACATTTAATAATGAACTTTAATGCAGTAGCCATATCATGATAAAACTTAGAACGGTGTATCAAAATCAAAATGCGTTTACAAAATTTCGTGTCTATGCTGTTAACCGTTGAGGAGTTCCCTAATCAGAAGCCATCCCGGAGTGCTGCAGCCATATCATGGTGAAACTTCAAACCGGCTATCATGATAGAATTTGTACACAATATTTCGTGACAGTTGAAGAGTTCCTTTATCTGGAGCTGTTCCTGGATGTCAATTCAGGTCATGCTTACTATAAACATGCATTGCCATTGGAACTGAACCAACACGCAAAAATTCAATTCCGTAGGATAAGAGGAAGTAGTTCTAATTCAGCTTGTAAGATTTGACCTAAACAAACATACATAGGTACATACGTACATACAAACATTGCAAGTTAAACAAAAAGAAGCCTTTATACAGTAGCCGTGTAATGTCACGAGAACATAACATGTGTGCCAAATTTTAGCCCAGTAGCTTCAGTAGAACTGGGTGAAAAATTGATTGCAAATTTTCAGGACATACATTTATACAAGTGAAAGTAAATAAAAGCTTTTAAAAACTTTTATAACTTGTACATATTAAATATCTTTTAGGTGTACACTGTTTCCAATTAAATAAAAAGCCGTTTCCTGAAATGAGTCTTTTGTGTAGATCTTTAGTACGAAACTCTGAATGTCTGAGGCAGACTCGCAACTTGGCAAGTTATACAAGTATTTTTTGCAAAAGCCGTTTTAATAAAGACCTTAAGTTATTACAAGTATGATTTATATCGAAAAATGTCTGACACATATGTTCGCCGTGTAGAAACTAATGAACTGGTGAGTTCGAATAATTGGTTGGCACATTTTTTACTGTTTCAATATTGGCAAAGGAATCCTTGGATTGTTCAGCTGAAAATGAAGGCAGAGTTTGTTTGAATAAATCATAAATTTAGAAATGGCTTCATAATTATTTTCATGAAGTGGAATACTAATAAGTATGAATAATGTAATACAATCCGTAATCATCATATCTATATTTACTAAATATTTTATATATTTACTCTTTTTTAAACGTTTTTTTTTTCTTTGCGTCTGTCTGTCTGCCTCTCTGTCTCTTTGAACACGCATTACGCTGAAACTACCAGACGGATTTTGATGCAACTCGGCACACACATTTCCACACACATTCCCTCCACATACATTTTCCTTGATATTATTAAGGCTGCTGTAATTTTCTGAAGGGAACCTTCAAGTTTTATTTGAAAACACATAAGCATATACATACGACTACGCGTTTATTATATCTTGGGATATTGATAATATATTATAACACAGAGACCATGTTGCCGTCGGGCATGTTTTCCAAAAAACGAAAACCCCTGCCGAGCTGACATCGGGTATACTTTCGAGTTTAAGATTTCGCGTAGCGTATTTCGAAAATATACCTTTATACAATGCTACTGTAAGTACCTCAACACAGATTTCTGTCAACAACCTTCAGTGGCGATCCGACATGGTCGTGATAGGTTAGAAGAAGACGGTGGGAGCGAAGCGTAGCGAAGCCTAGCGAGCACACGCCTTTGTCTTCTAAACTATCACGGCCATGTCAGGTCGCTACTGAAGGTTGTTAACAAAGGTAGGTAGGTAGGTACCTATTTGGTACTTTTGGTACTGAAATAACTCATAGGATCCCTACATACCAGAAAAACTACCACGCGAGCATCGCCGCGGGCACAGCTAGTTCTTCAATAAAGCAGTAAGTAACAAAATGTCTGTAAAATAAAGATAATAAAATATTGCTCTAGCTAATTACTATTAAAGTAAGGTACTACACAGTTTTTTTTTATTTCTTCTCTGTTTATCTGTTTTCGCAGCACTTAAAAAGTACTAAACCGATTGTTATGTGGTTTTCACTGTTGGATGGGTTAGAGTCTGACTTAAAAACTGCGTGTCTTTGTATCTTAAATCAATGATAAAAAGCCGAGCAATCGATAAATTGGAATTGTGTATCCTATAGGTAAGTAGGTACTTTTGGTCTTAGAATAACGCATAACTGGTATACTTGGTACCTCAATCTGATGAGTAGTTTTCGAGCAACCGATCGTAATGGCTGAATACATTTTGATGTTTTTTTTTACCTAATGTAATAAATGCCCTAGCCTTAGTCTGAAAGGATGCCAACATTTTCGATTTCTCCTGTATACTCGTAAATACTTTCCATGGGAGTGAAGCCGCAGGGCGCAGCTAGCAATAGCATATACCAACCGATTACTCGAAATCCCAGCACCCTACATAACAATAACGCGATCAAATCTCTCATTCATTACCTGCCCCACGCGTGATCCGAATAATCGATACCGCGCCCGCTTCTAAAATATGTGCATTTAATTTTACCGCAGAACTTCTCTAATCTCGTATTATCCTAATGTCATCCGCCCAAAGCCGAAACTCGGAGTCTAATAAAGATCCTGAAGAGAATTACCGTGACGCTTCCCCGAGACAGAGTCTGTGCGTTATCGCTGGGGTAACTGTAGTCAGCTCTCTAGAGACTTGTATTTTCACCGGTACCTTATTCATGAACGCTGTTTGAATAAACATGAAAGCCCCATCGTTTGCCGTGTCGTGTACTACTTTTCAAACGCAATCTTTACAAAAACAGTTCCATCTGAACAAATGCCCGAACAAATCGGAAAACTCCTGCCAATTTTCTTTTCGCTAAACATTATTCCCAGACACAATAAGCCGAACACAATAAGGTCTCTTTGTATCAGGTAAAAATAGCTTTATAATACGGCGTGTGAAAGCGAAACGACTCTTCGGGGTGTGCTAAGCGGAAAATTATTACTCGGAGGAATTTTAAGGAAAAATGAAAACAAAACCCTTCTGAGAGCACTAACTTTCTTACTAAGTTGTTAAGGAAATGAACCCCGCGATGCGGTCGCTTCGATTTTCTTTATAATTTCTGTCTAACTATTGCGAAGATCCTCCCCTTTTTTAATTAAACTTTTTTCTGTAATGTATTCCGCTTGACTCTCTATCTTCAATGTTAATGCTTTCAAGTAACGGTGTTTTAAATAAGGTATGACAGAGGCCCTCCGGCGGCCTGACAATCAGACACAAGAGGCCAGCACTACCTCATACAACAAGCAAGCAATAACCGTGAAATTTCTTAAAAATCACCAGCACTAGATCATATTAATAAGGATGACCCAGAACTTCTTGTGTTCAGGGTGGAAAAATAAAAGACATTACAAGCCTTGAATATGAGGCATTGCACATGGAGATGGTTTCGCTGGTGCTACCCAAAGACCACAACAACATGAGAAAAAAAATGAGTCATTAAAAAAGTGTACACATAAATAACGAGGACCGGAATGGAAATGACTCCATTAGATCCTGAAAGCCGACTGGCGTTACGCGTTTTCCAAACCAACTTTGAAACGCAGAAAATAATGAAAAAGAATGACGTCCCCGTTTACTTGGATCCTCGGACTTTTTATGTAAATTACGTTATTCATTTGTTTAGTTTTATTGCTCGCTGGTACGTGAAGTGGGTCGCGAATGGCTTGTTGCTCGTTTATTTTCCTTCTATTGTCGATGTAAATACGGGGGAATAATGTTGTCAGGAAGCTGTGAGTGCATTTTGAAAAAAACGGAAACATTTCCTTGTTTCGCTGGAGCTTAGTCATCTTGATGTTATCTCTGAGAGGTATAATTATGAACAAAAATAAAAGATAATTTCTAGTTTCGTACCGAAATAAAAATTAAACCCTTATAGTAATGTTTATATGATTTTAGCAATAACGCCTGCTTAGCAAGAACGTATCTTATAATATTCTAAAGGAAAAATTCGAATCACGGATGCGATCCAAACCCGCATCATTCCGTGCCTCTGCGTGGCACATGCCTTTACCAATTCGGCTACCGTGATAGGTACAACGCCATTCAGATTTCTCCCTTAATCTCTCTAAACCCGTCTTACGGAGACGGTAATCGGTAACGCCATCTAATGGCAGTATTCCGAACTGACCCACTGAACACGACTAATATTGCAATTAACATAGTGTCGTAAAGATAGCGCCTCTTAAATCTAAAGTTTACATGATTTTAGCAATAATAAATAATAATAATTGATAATAATGATTAATTAAAATTATTGTAGTAGTTGGAGACAACGCTCGCCCTTCTCGACGCTGACACCCGTTATTTCAGTTTTCTCGTGACCACGATCAACGCAACTTGATCGAAACGTCGACGTAAATAAATATTAAGTTTTCAGCGCGATTAAGCCCCGTTTATATATATGTGTAACTATGTGTTCGAATCGCGAAAGTTTAAAATCTATAAGAAGTATATGGTTTTAAACTAAACGAGTTCAACTTGCACTTGTCTGATAATTATTATTTACATTATGCTAGATTATAGCGAATTATTTCTAACTTCTTATAAATGTCTCAAACTTTACAATTTTCATGCGCAGAAAAGCTTATAGCACAAAATTACAAGCTATAATCTTGCCAGAGAAAACTTACTCCAGACATTTTGTCTACACCAAACCTTCTCTTATATTCCTATTCCCGAGAAACTTAGTTGGAGCCTGCGATCTGACCCTCCCAACAACAACGGCTAAGTGAAACCCGACTGTTTACGCTCTGCCTCCCAACTTAGTAACCATCTTAGAACAGAACGTAACTCGCACGCGGCGCGTAACTTGCAAGTCTCGCAACACTCATTTATCACCAGAGATGAGAGGCATAAGGACCTGTAAAAGTGCCCAACACCGGTAAAGACCACTCTGACTCTCGCCTTATTTTTTCATAAACGAGGATTGATGTGCCAGGTGGCACACTGAGATACGACAGACCTCTGTTGTTGTTAAGGCTTAACAATTTAACCCTTTTTCAACTTCCTCCGTTAAAGCTCTAAAATTATATGCACTTACAATTTATTTTACCGTCGAACTGTGATAACATTTGCTAATGATCCTGCATGAAAACTCAGGTTTGTTCATCGAAATATCTAGAATGACAAAAGTATTTAACCGTCCGTTTCCAGTTTCGACGCAGCCCCGGCTTTTATACAGCCCCTAACTAATTAGACTTTGCGAATCACATTTGTTTTTGGTTGTTTTTTAACAAAGCAGTCACGTTTCCGCAGACCGTTTGTTGCAAATTTATTTCCAACTCTCATTTACACAAAGCCCGACATACTATTACTTTCTTATTAATTCGCGCATGAAATATAAAAATGGAATCTTATTTTGGTACTTTTATGTCTACCTAATAATATGCTACTAACATTACACTATTTACATTACATTATTTCGAAAAATCACTACGTGGAAATGTGTGAGCTTACAGAAATTCTTTTGCCAACTTCGAATTCGGCAACGAGCATTATGAAAAAAGCGCGTGGTCAACATATAACATTTTTCCATTAATATGTATGACTATTAACCCCAACCACATTAGCCCCAAGTCGCCGTTTTCTTCGGCCTGCCCTAATATTTTCATCTTTATTCAAAGAGGTCTATGAATAAAACAAGCCACGGGGACCCAATACCGACTCGGCAAGATGTTTCTCCGTCATAACTTTATTCATTTTGCCGTTAAAGTTAATTAAAGTGGAGGACATAACGTACGAATTAACCGAATTAAGTTTAATTACATGAAATTTTGAAGGGGTGTACGACTCTTACAAAAATATTCCATAAGTGTAACTCATTTGGCCGCTGGAATACGTATATTAAAATATATCATATTTGAGACCACGTAAGAGTAAGTATATCTAGTTATTCTATTGCCACGTGTAACCTCTTGCGTTCTGTCTAGGCGTGTCTATCTTATAATACATCTTATAATCTTTTAATAAAACAGTAAGTAAGATAATTAAATAAAAATTGATCTAGGAGACTTAAAATAAGCTACTGAACAAGTCAGTGTCTGTCTGTTTGTATATTTGTTCGCGCATCACGTATCAACTACTAGATCGATTGCGATGCAATTTTCACTGTTAGATAGCTTAGGTATTGACTTAATTAAAACTGGGGTACTAGGGATCTTAATCCGAAATACACATACTTTAAACCCAGAAAAATGGCAAAGCACAGGCACAGCTAGTCTTAGTTTCTATAGTTTCACGGAGATACGCATATGATCTGTATGGTAAATTACATATTTATCTGATGTCACTAATGTAATATCAAATTATAATTATATCCCTACCAGGTAAATAATCAAATACCTAACCATAAAAAAACATTTCAGCGACGTCAAACCCCTTAGAAAAGTTACTATACCTACTATTAAAAGGCACACATATTAAATCGAAGTAGGTGCTAATTCCATTTGTTACGTTTCTATTACCCCAAGGCAGATCCTGTCGCACAAAATGCATGCGAAAATTGGCAGTAGCTATGACAAAGGGCCCGTTGACTCCGTTATTAAGCTTGAACACACTTACAAGCGAGCCTCAGGCGTCAATACCTCCCTCCCCAATAAATAAGAACTGGCTGAGTTGCGAACACAATTTAACTTGAAATAAAATTTTGTTACCCTCCGCAGGAGTCGTATATGACACGGAAGGGAGGCCACTATCTCCGGAATATCGAGAGAGAACGGTTTCAGACTTCTTTGTGTGTAACGTGTCTAATCAAATGAAAAGATTTGGGTTGGATTAAAGTTAGATTGTGTTAAATGATGTTCCTGGAAGAGCTACTAGAGATCTCTGGAATGTAATGCAGTGAACAAATTTCCTCATATTCAAGAACAGTTCTTAGGTTAGGTTTAGATGTAGGTACCTACCTACATACGAGTAAGGCTTAGATTAGGTTTTTGTTAGTTTATATTACTTAAAGCTTTCCCGCCCGCGACTTCTTCCGCGCGGACTAATGTTTATCGCGAAAAAAGCATCCTATGTTCTTCTAGGATATTAAAAACCAATGCAAATGCAAGTATAAGGGTACAGCACCATTATAGCACCAATACTCTTGAAGTTTTTCTAGTTTTCCCGTGTAGTTCCTTACAGTGAGTAATCAACATTTTCCAGTTTTACCTTGGAAGCTTTCAATTTTTCGGGATAAAAAGTTTCCTATGTTTTATTCTAGGGTATAAGCTATCTGCTTTCCAAATTTCATCAAAATCCATCCAGCCGTTATCGCGTGAAAGCTCCCCAAAGAAACAAACAGACGCTTTACTTTTATACTCGTATATTGGTATAGATAACTTATTTGTTTTCTTGATATAAAGAAATATTTAAACAAGAAAATAAAATTCCTTTATATGTTTCTTTTGTCGTTTCCGGTTCCGGTTTCCAGTCATTTTCAATACTATCTATATTCAGATGAAGAGTCGATAAACATCGAATAACCGTATAAGCCGTATGGTTGTAAAAAAGTTTAATGTGTAGGCATTTGCTCAATAAATAAACAAATTGCGAATACACCACGGGGGCAAAATCCTGGCCTTTATTTTGCTACTACTACTATTTAATTTATAAATTGCATTGCCATATAACGTGGCAATGCAGGCAGCTTTTTGAAACGTTATCTTCTATGGTAGCGGTTTGTTAGACCAGGTTCAGTTTTAACAAAATGCCAATTGGAATCATCATCATCATTATGCAAATAAATAAATAAAACGGATTGCCCTATTTATTCAGTAAGTGGCTGTGCCCGCGGCTTTGCCTGCGTGGTCAGTTTTCTGGGACATAGAGCTTCTATGTGTTATTCCAGAACCAAAAGTACCAATATCATCAAACTACAGTTTTTAAGTCAAATCCTGCTGTCCAACATTGAAAACCGCATCGCAAGTTTTTACATGATGTGCAAACAAACAGACACACAATACACACATACACCATGTTTGTTTAATATTGTGGCTTAGTAGCTTATTTTAAGTCCCCTAGACCTTTATTTTTTTAATTATCTTCATTGTACATTATTTTTTATTTATTTTTTAATACCTATACCTACCTATATTATATTCTATTTTATCTAATCTAATCCACCCATTGCTGAGTATATTGTGCTGGATTCTAAGAACACAATGCAGCTGTAAAGAACCGCCAGACAAAATCAGCAGTCACTGAGCATTTGCTCGAATCAGGCCCTAATAACTGGATTGAACTCCACGTACCGAAGATCCTCTTCACTGACCGTCACTACTACTTCAGGATTGCACGTGAAGCGGTTGAAATTAAAAAGTATCCTAATATCAATGAGATAATGATAATATTGATGATGGATCAATGAGAATAGTTTCAAGTTGGCTGCGTCCTGGAATCCCGTGATAAGCAAGTGTTCGCTTCGCGATTTATGTCAGAAGAATTCCGCAAATATCGTCAGGGTTGTGTGTCGTGACAATTCTCATTTTTTACAAAATCAAATGCGGACGCTTTTTCCACGCTGGCAACTTTATCGACTTCTAGCGCGATTAAGTCCCGTTTAAATAATTAACTATGTATTGGCCTCATCTAGTTCATGCCAGTTTATCCGGTCCTGTGCTCTTCCATTTGCTTCCAGTGTACCTCACAATTACGTCTGAACATCGGGCTGGCGGACACCATTCGGCGACTGCCTTGCTCCACCTGTTTTTATCAAATATCCTGTATTTCATATTTTATAACAGCACTTAAGCTAAATCGAAAATGCTATTATTATTTTCAATCTGATGTTATAGTGGAGTAAGTATTCTGTGCACAATGTTCTCGCGTTAACGTGATTCCCATATATCACATCACCATTGTAATAACGGAATCACTATGAACAAACAAGAGTTCGTGTCAGTCTGATATCAATTTCTCGTGAATCGTAAGGATCTTTTAGGAAAACATGTTTGATTCAGGCCGATATTGAACAAGGAAGTGGATATAATAGAAAGCTACAAATTCTGTTATGTCAAAATTTGTTTGAGAAATATCGTGTATTTGAAAGAGACTAAGCGATTTTCTACTTGGTTCAGTTAGTTATTTTTTGTTTTCTAGTCGTTACCAAGAAACTTTGCAAAGTTGAGATCTTCTAGTGCGACTCGCCAAAATCAATCGAATAACCTCAGAAAAAGCGAACAACCAACTCTGTTTATGCATATTGTTTTATACTCTGCACACACAAAGGTAAGTAATGCTTGGTAAATATATTCACAAATACGTTGTTGATGGATTCTTTTCTTTTTTGAAGCCGTGCCGCGTGTCATATTATCGTGTAATATCTATAAATACTTTTAACTGAATAGGTATATGTGAAGTCTTTACAGCTTGGATTATTTAAATTATATTCGCTTGTAAAGGAAATCCCTAAGATACGACACCGAACTTGTCTTATGAATAGGAAAGCCCACGTTCCATTCAGAATCCGTAAGACGTGTCTACTTCCTTACATCATTTTGATACACGTGTACGACGTACGTGTAATGCTATACTTTTATCGGATTAGAAGTAGGTACCTACTTCAGTATAATACCGTCCAAGGTGCCTAAGTTTTCCCGATTTTGGTATTTCACCCAAAAAAAACTGTTTTCAGAAGATTTGCAAGAAATCTAATATTACGTGGAAACGTCTTCGAAATGTATGGGAATGAACACTTGTGAAAAGCAACGCCTACTCCGCCGTATTCAGAAACATATCACGTACTTCTTTGTTTTCGTTTTGAATACGCACGTGTATGTTGGAGAAACTCATTTAGATAACAATCCGGAGTTTCGGTTCGTAGTTCGCAGCACACTGTCACACTTTATTTTGGTTGTATAGACATGAGTTTTTCAAACTGAAATCGATTCGATCATCTATCGAGGTGCGAAGTCTGGATTCTTTTTTGTAGTAGAATTTGTGGTTTGCACCCAATTCGCTAAAGGTCTACACAAATAAAAACCGTCTAAGGGCGTGTTGGACACGCATAGAATCTACCCAACTGTGAAAACCACATTGCAATCGGTCCATTAGTTACATTATACGCCAGAAAAGTTGTTTTTACGTTTAATTTTATCTCTCACTAAGGAACTTGTTCAGAGTTACGCGAGCTTAAACAAATTTTATTGCTAATTTAATCAGCTAGGTATAAACCTACTTCACACGACCTTAAAATTATGTGTTCCTTAGGCAAAACTCGTCGTCTTTTCATCAAATGCAAAAATTGCAAAGCATATTCAAATTTAGCCAACTCCTAGATCATATTTCAGTGAAGACATTGAAGCAGAGTGAATGTGTACATGAACCCAATTCGCAATTTCCATTTTCTATGAATAGATAAGTCATATCTTATACGACGCATTGAATTTGTGTGGAGTATTGATATCTAAATCCTAGAGAAAAGTGAAACAAGGGAAGTAGCAGTCTGCGGTAGAAATTCATTGAAATCGTAAATAAAATAATTGCACCGTTTGTAAAAAAAATGTTCTAGCTTCACATGTTTTTATTTTTACCACGAACTCAGAAGGGTTTTATAAGTTTAGGGTGTGTGTGTATGTATCACTATGGGTCTGTCTGTGGCAACGTAGCTCCCAAAAGAAAGGACCTATTTTGTCGCGTGACTGCACGGAGGGCTATAATAAATGGGCTGTGATAAATTAAATCGAAAAACTATCGGCTTTTAGTAATAACTATATTTCGAAGAAATTAATTTACACGGAATAAAATATACTACACCATTTTGTGTCACAAGACAGACAGCGAAGACAATATATTTGAAATGTGCCGCTAACCTAATAATACTAAACAGACTTAGGTATCAACTATAGAAATGAATATAAATGTACCATAGATTAACAATATGTTTGGGTTGTATGTATGTATGTATGTATGTATGTATGTTTGTTTGTTTGTTTGTTTGTTTGTACGTTTCTCAGGCGCGTCCTACAGCCTAAACGGCTTGATGGATTTTGACATATGAGATATCATTGGATTCGTCTTGATCACGAGAGTGCTATAGAATATATGAAGTGTCAATAAAACTAATATGGCGGCTTACAGCAATCATATTGTATTTTCGAAGGAGTAAAAAATTAATATCTAAATGAAGATATTTAAAAAACCATTTCAAAAATATATAATTCTTATAAATAAACAGTAGCAATTCTAATAAGCTTCTTACAAAATTTTCAGTTTTAGATTATTAAAGTTAATGTATTATACTATAGTCCAATGTTGCAATTGCAACTATTAAAGTAAAGTAAAATATGTATGTAAAAATGAAACATTAAAGTTATATCTATATCTATACTAGCTGAGCCCCGCGGCTTCACCCGCATCCCTCAGGATTCGTGCATTTTACGGGACAAAAAGTAGCCTATGTGTATGTTAATGCAGAGTATAAGCTACTTCCTTACAAAATTTTATACAAATCCGTTCCGTTTTCCAGTTTAGCCGTCTACGAGTGTGTGGAGCTGAAGGTGTAGGAGTGGATAGATAGGTAGGTAGGTAGGTACAGGTTAGGTATCCACTTGTTGAAGCTCCTCCATCATTACGGGAAGTACTTCCGACCGAGCCAGGTGTTGTTGGCCCGGGGACAGCTGTCCGACTGTTCCTCGTTGGAAATTCTATACCTCTAATTCGCGGCGAGAATATCACTTGCGCGATGCAGGATTAGTACGGACTTGATGTTTGCGCCATCTATGAGCGGTCTGTGTTATTCGCCCAATACTGGACTAGGTGGCGCTGATTTCTATGTGGCAGTTGAGGTCGCCACAAGTGAAGAAGTAACCAACATACACACACACACACACACACACACACTTGAATACATACAAATAGTGTAATTATTTTTGCGGGTGGTCAGCTCGTATTCAATAATTTAGTTCGCAATCGGGTTTTTGTATTTTTATTATAAACTAGTTTTCCCGCCCGCGACTTCGTACGCGCAGACTACTGTTTATCGCGAAAAAAGCGTCCTTTCTTCGTACTTTCTTCTAGAATATTAAAAACCAATGCAAAAGTAGGTATAGCACAATGCTCTTGATGTTTTTTGACAGACTTGTTATTTCGTTTCCATGGCAACCACACACCATTCTGTGATGGCAACCGTTCTTTACAGTGAGTAATCAACATTTTCCAGTTATTCCGCGGAAACTTAAATTTTTTTTGGGATAAAAAATACCCTATGTTTCATTTTAGGGTATAAGCTGTCTCTATTCTAAATTTCATCAAAATCCGTCCAGCCTTTATCGCGTGAAAGCTCCCCAAACTAACAAAAAAAAACAGACAACGTTTCACTTTTATATATTGATATGGATAGTATAGCTTCCAAACGAATGGACCGATTTTAATGCGGCTTTTTATGTTTGAAAGCTGATTTGATTGAGATGCTTCTTAGCTGTAATGAGGGGTGGGGCTATATTTTTTTTTAATATGTGCTTGTGTTTCCATAAAATATTGAGCTTGAGACAAACTTTTCTACTATTACTTTTACTTCACTGAGTAACATGAAATTCCGCGGGTACCTACTACATACATTATACCATGAGACTTGAGAATCTGCCAATTTTGGATTACTATTTTGGATATATCAGACTGCGGAAACTTTGATAAGCTCAAGCTAAGATTTGATATTGCAGGGGTATCGCCTATATCTAAATCGTGAGACCTTAATCTTGTCCTCTGGTTTGTTGGGATGATTGTTTGATTGTCATAACAAGCCTTTAGAAGTCCACTGCTGAACATAGGCCTCCCCCAAAGAGCGCCATGACGAGCGATCTTGTGCCACCTCCGTCCACCGACTTTGCGATGGCTACAATGTCGTCGGTCCATCGTGTGGGGGGTCTCCCCACAACGCTTGCTTGTTCGTGGTCGCTATTCGAGAACCTTTATTCCCTAGCGGTTTTCGGTTCTGTGAACTATATGGCCTGCCCATTGCCACTTCAGCTTGCAAATTCTGTGAGCTATGTCGATAACCTTGGTTCTTCTACGGATTTCCTCGTTTCGGATTCTATTCACGTAGTGAAACACCGAGCTTAGCTCTCTCCATTGCACGCTGCGCAACTTTGAGCTTGTGTATGAGACCAATAGTTAGCGACCACGTCTCAATGCCGTATGTCATCACTGGCAACACGCACTGATTATAAACAATAACTTAATAGATAACAATTAACATAATAGAAACTAAACCATATTTAGCGCAGTAAGGTCAGCAATCTTCTGTAGGTTGCTGTATTCCGCACAACAGTTCTCCATAACAGATCTTTGATCCAAACGTGCTCAAATAAACACAAGTAAAGACACTCTGTAATTGCGACTCTGGCGCTTCTAGGACATCTTTGACCTCGCCACTACGTTGAGTTTCTAAGATATCTTTGATGCGATATCAATATCAACCTTATTATACTCGTTCATATCAACCTACTATGTAAATATTTGGGATAAGTTCACAAGCACAAATGATTTTCTAAAGCTATTCACATCGGACGGTCGGCACAACAATAACGGACAACGTACATTTTGAACGCCATGCCTAATGAACTGAAAGAAAATGATGGATGAGAGAGCCGCACTATAGTTGCTGTGTAGGAGTGTTTTGGTAAAGAATTTGTAAGAAAACATATTTCTTTAGGGTCGTGGGTGGCGGGGGATTAGATTATGCTTTGAGTTGTTGTGAATGGTGTTTTTGGCAGTTTGTGTTTTTATGACCTTCAAATTCCTATTAACCTTTCACAGTTGCATTTTTTTTTAAATTAATGTTTAAAAGACTAACGTCGAAGTTAATCAAAATGATGTTTTCGTGCGCGAATGGCCCCTTTTTAGTCTTAAACACATGAGCCTTTCACCATGTTACTGATTGTAAGTTACGTTCACCTACTACTTATCTCCTGTTCAGTCAGTACACTGTACAGAATTACTGTAAGGCTATTTTAAAAGTTTAAGTAAACATAATACAATGGTAGTCTTGAACTCTTGTTACATACTTATAAGGCTTACGTTGTACTGTTGGAAAAGCATAAAGTTACTGTCCAATAAAATAAGCAAATGCAAAGCTTTACGGAACATCGCGCACTGACATAAACCCTCTCGCTAGTTACTTAATCTAATTCGTCTTCATTTCCATACAAATACATATAACCTGGGTGTCTTCAAGCGTATGAGTGAACAGGTATCTTCTAGGCAAGCATGCTTTCTTTTCAGCCGTACCGACGTACTTGCCTATCAAGCTAAAAACAGTCATGTAGGTATAGGGTATACGTAGATAAAACCATAGTTTTATCAGATTGCAGCCTTAAAAGGAGTAATGGCAGCAATGCCTTATTATACCCTTGCAAGCATTGTCGTGGTCTCAGCATATTTATATTCAATAGTATTTCTCTAAACCTACAAATTATTATAACGTAAGTGCGGCAAGAATCGGCAAGAATTCGCCGATACATTATCCGCAAGGATTTCGTTTCATCGCGTTGCCAAGTGTAGTTTGTTTCCTATCTTTGTTTCCTCTGGCAGCAAGTGCCGCAACGCAATAGCAATATAGAATAAGTACGTATTTAACCACACTAAATGCCCTCTTTGTTGCACGTAAAACTTTATGGCCCAAGCGTGGCCCAACTATTCTTACGGGTGCCTGTTTGGTTAAAGGCACCTAACAGTACTCAGTAGGTTTACTGCTTCAGGGTTATTATTGTGTTAGTATTAAATTAACGAGCAAATTAAAATTATTGTTGACTTTCACTCGCGTTTCAACATAACTTTATCTCCTTCAAATTTACAGCCAAAATTAACTTTGCAAAGTAACAGGTTCAGTGACATTTTGGAATTGTGTGCCTTCATGCAATGAAGACCAAAAAGACCATTAGCTATGAGAATATTATCCAGTTAACCAGACCAGCCAATATTAATTAAAGTTGACAGCTTGAATGAAGCATCAATTTCACAACACTGACTAAAATGTTGTTTTGAAAATGACCTCTGTCCGTCTATTGTTCGCGTCCCCATAGATTTACAAAATTCCCCATCTGCCCTGCCATAATAATAGCGCCCCAGAATTTACTGTAAATCGAGTAATACCTATTAACATCGGGTCGTCATTGGGGATGTGTTCACTAGGCTTGTTGTTTCACTCTTAATTGGCTATAGTCATAATTCAGAGATAACAAAAGGCGACCGGCGTGAGTACTTACATCGGTATGATACCAATTATCATAGCGAAATTGAGTCGAGAGGAAAGTGTATATTTGGGGTTAAAGTATCAACTGTGACAGGCCGTAGGAAATTATGTTCAGCCGCTGAAAATGAGATATATGTATATTCTCTTTGATCTGAGCAGGATAATATTGCCGCCCATTTCCTGAATTCCCTGCTGTTTCTCACAGCACCCGCGAGATGTCAAAGAGTGGATCTATTATTAAACTGGACCCACACGGCAATTATAAATTAAAGAAATAAAAAAATACGAGTTAACGTTGTTTAAATGTTCGCACGGTGTCGCTCGTTATCCTGCGGGCAAAAAGGTTATATTTATAAACAGTCTGAGCTAGGGATATTGCTAGGGCTCATATAACTTCATTACAGTAATATTTATCTACCGTGCGTCCGCTACTCCTGTGAAGTTTAGTTTCTGTGTGGACAGACCATTGTTAGGGCGCATTGCTATCGCACATTCGTTTTAGGTCAGATTTTGTGAAACGAGAAAGTGTGTTAAAGTCTGGCCTCTTCTGGAATCAGTACAATCCAATCAAATGACATAAATGCTTTAAAGAAATCACTTGTGTGTAAAATATACGGCGACTAAACAAAGCTATTGTTCCTGCCATTGTTTTAGACGATCAGGCGACGCAGACTTAAAGGTGACAATTGAAGAAAACTATAGATTAGGAATTAAGATAAGAACAACATAGTGTAAAATAAACGCTCTAAAACAAACACTTTTAGCGTGAACATCACACAAGTGGCAACCAATCAGCGGCCTTTAAAACAAACCTTGATTTTTCCATTATTTTAGTCAACTAGACACTTTAAAATGACATTTGAGGAAAGGTACATGTACTGACAAATTAAAGAATCACATAGACACTTGAAAACAAATGACGCACTAACACTTCTAGCACGAACAGTACGCAGAAACCAAACAACGGACTCTCAAAACAAAGCTTCATTGGTCCTATTGTTTCAGGCGACCAGACAACGCCAACTTAATGGTGACATTGGAGGAAACATTAATTAAGCCAACGATATATACCAACGGAAGCTTTCTTGAGCTGTGTTTCTGATCACGAATTGATATGGGACTGTTTGTGGTAACAGCTGGATGATTTTCTGCGTTGACTTCTTTACACTGCGAGAAACACTTGCACTTTATTTGAGGTATCCCATCTATTGTCTTTTGTTCTGAATTAGAATGACATTACAACCATGGTGGCTATAATTTGTTGCCTTTCTATATTTTACTCCGTCTGAATGATCAGTGATTATGTATAAACATATACATGTCTACTTACCTAAATAGGTATGGATTAACTTAGGTGGACACTTGTATGTTTCTTAATGATCTTGTAAGTAACTATTTCCTATCTCTAGTATAGTATTTTGAAAACGACTCTCCAACAGTCATCAGTGTTTGAAACTTTTTCGCTAACTTACTTCAATTTAAAATCATATAATGCATGCTCATTGTAGTAACTGTTTTAAACAACAACATTAACGCACAAAAAGGCTTCAATGTCAAAAATAACAAACATTCGCAGACACAAAATACTCTGCACAAAAAGTTTTCCTCCCAATCTGACCAACTCTCCCCGAAAGTTAAACGCGACAGAATTCCCTACTGTACTTCCCTGCTATATTAAACGCACCCTGTATCTGTTGGGGTAAAAACTGTGAAGCACTTTTGGGACCGGGAACTGCGTAGAATTAGTTGCAGATAGAACATCTGTAAAAGGTCACGGAATTAGTTCAAGATAGAACTTTTGCTATATTGTCTGAACTTTTATATATGTCATACATAACAATCAAATGACCTTAAAAATAAATAAGTGCAATTATTGTAACTGTTATATAGACACATTAACGCTTGTAGATTATATTTGAGAAATTATGTGGCAAATATTTTCCGACTTGGCAAAGCCAATGGACGATGGCTTAAAAGTTGAGTTGTTAAAAAAAAAGGTTTGGTAGAAATAATTCATGTCAGAATAAATATCGATTGCATTAATTTTATTTTGTTCCATTTAAGGTACAATAAATATCTTATAACCATTACTTTATGAAGGTAAAATAGACGATTTAGATTAAGCCTACCACCTAATAACCAATCAGTTTTAAAAACTTCGCGGAGAAAACTTGCAATACTTAATTAATTTTAAGCCACCACCGGCTCCGCTGACTAAGCTCCATTTACATCCTTTGAGTAACCTATACTCTCCTAATTTAAACTTCGCCTTAAGAAATGAAAAGCATGAATGAATAAAAAAATATTATTGCTCAGTCACGTTCCTTTCTTAATAAATAAATTGGTAGATTCAAACCGGAAGTACATAATCAGTTTATTAAAACGAGCTCGTTTTTCTCGCGGCGTATCTCGCGGAATCCGTAAAATAAAACACCATTTATAAAGCAAAATATAAAATGGCGTCGAATGAAATTAAGCTTTTTCTTGCAAAGTTTTTAAATATTAGTCACGCTCACGGTCTTCTGGTTATTATGCCATGACTTCTGTAAGCAAAGAACACCGGATGTGGTTGAATCTAAAGTTGGAACCAAAAATTATCCCCAATCTATGGTTGGAACAGTTAGTTGAATCTAAAGTTTGAACCAAGGATTATCCCTAATCTGAGGTTGGAACTGTCAGTTGAATCTAAAGTTGCAACCAAGGATTATCCCCAATCTATGGTTGGAACAGTCAGTTGAATCTAAAGTTGGAACCAAGGATTATCCCCAATCTATGGTTAGAACAGTCAGTTGAATCTAAAGTTGGAACCAAGGATTATCCCCAATCTAAGGTTGGAACAGTCAGTTGAATCTAAAGTACGAACCAAGTATTATCCCCAATCTAAGGTTGGAACAGTCAGTTGAATCTAATCTATGGTTGGAACAGTCAGAAAGTTGGAACCAAGGATTATCCTCAACCTATGGTCAAACCATAGATTGGGGATAATCCTTGGTTCCAAATTTAGATTCAACCACATCCGGTGGTCTATATCAAGGTGAGTGGGGACAAAAACTTGCGGTCTGATTGTTACATAGGTATTCATGATTAGTATCGGGAATACTCAAGCACACTTTACTAACTAATTCGCCGCTAGTCACACGATTCCCACAATCGTGAGCTCTACAAAGTTCCCGTTGTGTTTTTCATAATTCTTTGAACCAAAAAGAATGAATTCAAATAGTTTTTCTAAAAAAACTAGCGATCGATTTTCTATAAAATATATAAGGAACAACCCCGGAGGTTTACATCTATATATCTAAGTTTTTTCTATATATATATATATGAACTTTTTATATTACATCTATCTATCTATATCAGCCTACATCAACCCACTGTAGGGTATAGACCTCCTCATGTACTCGCCATTCTTTCCGGTCCTGCGCAAAGGGAATCCACTGCCTTCCTGTCACCTTGATGACTTCGTCTGACCATCGTGCAGGTGGTCTGCCTCTTAATCAACGTCCTTCTCTTGGCCACCATTCCACCACTGCCCTTGTCCATCTGCCATTATCTCGTCTCGCCAAATGCCCTGCCCACCCCCACTTTTGCTTTGTGATCCGTTTCCCTACGTCCACGACTTTTGTCCTACGCCTGATCTCGGCATTTGGGATTCGGTCCACGAGCGAAATACCGAGCATGGCACGCTCCATCGCCCTTTGAGCTACTTTTATTTTGTGCATGTACTCTTTTGTGAACGACCGTGTCTCTGCACCGTAAGTGAGGATAGGCAAGATGCATTGATTGAAAGCCTTAGTTTTAAGGCATTGTGGAATTTGCGACTTGAAGACGTCATCTAGTTTGCCGAAGGCAGCCCATCCTAGATGGATTCGTCTAGCGATTTCTTTGACCTGGGAGCATTGGCCAAAGGATAAACAGTGTCCAAGATAGACATACTCATCCACTACCTCTAAGGGACAGCCACCTACAATAATGGCAGGTGTCTGTGATGGTAGGTTGGTCATGATCTTGATTTTTGACATGTTCATCCGGAGGCCGTGTCCCAGAGATGCTTCATGCAATTCTGCGAGCATACAGATCTGCAACTAGAACGATAAGGTCGTCGGCATAATATAAAAGAAAATCGGGTTAGTAACACTATTTATAAATCAAGAACGGCTGGACAGATTTTAATGATCCGAATATACGAAGTTCACCGGATCAGCTAGTTATTTGAATAAAAGAAGAATTATCCAAATCGTTTCAAACATATCGGAGAGTTTAGTGTACATAAATAAATAAGATACGCACTGAATTGAATACCTCCAAAAAATACGGTAAAGTTCATCATCATCATCAGCCCGAATCAATCATCCGCTGCTAGACATCCTGCCCACCTCCACTTGAGTTCCGTGATGCGTTTTCCGATATCAAACACTCGTATCCGCCGTCTTAGTTCATATGTAACATTAAATACAAAATACGTCAGTTTTCAGAATAAAACATGTCTTTATTTATTCACTAGCTGTTTCCGCGGATTTGCCCGCGTGGTAATTTTTCTGGGATATAAAGATCATAAGTGTTATTCCAGAACCAAAAGTACCAATATCATCAAACTTCGTTCAGACGATACATTATTTTTGTCTATTGGTCGACTTCTACTCATCAGATTGAGATACTAAGCACACTGGTTTTTAACTCAAACCCAGAACTACATAACAGTGAAAACCGCATTGCAATCGGTGCAGTAGTTTTTACGTGATACGCGAACAAACAAATAGAGAGACAGACACCATTTTTATATATTATATCCTTGTTCAGTAGCTTATTTTAAGTAGGTTTCTTATCACTTTACTAATAGTTGCTAGGTTCAGTTACACCAAAAATCTGATGGGATCAGTCGTCAGACTCTGACACGGTTTTATCTTATTTTTGACGACTTTGACACGGTTTTATCTTACTGAAATTCTCTAACATAATTCATTGGTGTTTACGAAAGAATTATGACGGAAGCCTTTTTGCCAAGGAAAGTAAAATGTGGAAGAGCCACTCGAAACATAATCGGAAGTTCAGCGACCCCGGGTGGACTATTTTTTTATGCTGCCTTGAACTAAGGTACCAAGTTCTGGTGCAAACGAGACACTTTTGGTTGTGGCAGCCTTTACCACATTATTTGACGACCGGTTGGCCGAATGATTAGTGAGCCTGACTGCAAAGTCAACCAACCGTCGTGGGTTCGAATCTCGCTAGGTGCAATCATTTGTGTGATGAGCAGAAATATTTGTTTCCAAGTCATTCGTATCTATGTTTGTTTAGTTTATCCGTTTTCTAGTATCTACCTACCCATAAAATATGGTATCCTAGTTTGGGGCAAGGTAATTGGTGTGAGTTGTCCCGAATATATTTATTAGCCATCTCAATCACCGACTGGAAATTCAAACGCTGCCTGCTTTATACCTTTAAGTTGTTCCAGGATGTCAATAATGGATTTTAAATAGACACATGACATTCATATTCTGTAATAAGCCTTCTATAGACAGTGTTATATTTGTGTGACGAAATTATGTGTCAACTTGTCGATCTCCTGTTATAGCTTCAAAAGAAACTATTTTTATTGTATTTATTTCGAAAATGCTAGGTATTTTGTCATTCTCTGCAGCCAACATCAACTGACTTTTAGAGCCTGAGCCACTAAAAGTGGCTCGTATGAAACCAATCTAAATTAGGTAATGTTTTAAATAAGGAATGGGGGTAGGGGGCGAGGGTGGTAAAGTGGAAGGGCTTATCTGGCTGATTGCGGTGGCATCGGGGAAACTCGTTCGGCTTATGATCTACGTAAATACATCGGGTTATTTACGCTAAGACGGGTTTGACGGCTGCTGTTGGTTATTTTGTGAAAACGAAGTAAAGTGGTGAACCGCAAGCTGCATTTTCCTTTGTTTCGAGATTTTTTTTTTCAGTGTTGTGGGATCATGGTCTTTCGAGTTTCTGATACTTTTTCAGGGAGTTTGACAAACGTAAAGACTGCATGTGATTTTTTTTAACAGGTTTTTTTTTTACTGATACTTCCTTTTCCCTTCTATTTCAGGGAAGTTACGATAGGTACATAAATGTATTATTGGATAATACATTTTCAAATGTTTCTAAAGAAAATGATGTAATGATGTTTCTGAAGTTTTTTTTTTTTGCAATCAAAACATTTGAATCCCGGTACAACCCGTGATTGTAGTAATCAAATTAAAGAACATCGGAACTCGATTGAAAGCAAAGACGAAGTATTGACACGAGCAGTTCAGTGCTCAAAGCGGTAGTAGTTTGGGGCCAAACAGCACGCACAATGAAATGTTTTCTTAATAACATTGGGGCTTCTTATTTTGCTACGCAAGTCATGAATGATTTTATGATCTCAAGGTTTATAACTTAACTATTATGTACTAATCCTACAAAAACACAGGTAATAATTCTTGGCAGCTCCAGAATCAAAAGTTGATTGGTCAGTTCTACGCAAAGTTGTGTTTGGAGGGTCCACTATTCCATAGTCATTAGTCAGAGTATCAAAAACTTAGGTCTAATTATAGACCAGAGCCTTACTTGGATTCCTCAGATGGAAACCGTCAGTCGAAAGCTATTTGATTCTGCAGGTTCCCTCAGACTCCGATTTTTTTTGCCCACTGTCATTAAAATTGTTCTTGCGCAGTCACTTCTGCTCCCAATCTTAGACTATGCCGATGCCTGCTATCTAGATCTTACTGAGGACCAGCTAAACAAACTTGAGCGTCTTCAAAACTTCTGCATTCGATTTATATTTGGTTTGCGCAAATATGATCATGTCTCTGAATTTCGCAATAAGCTCAAGTGGCTTCCAATACGCTTTCGCCGGAATGCTCATATACTCTCTATTCTTTATACAATTTTGTTTAATCCCTCCTCCCCGCGATATCTTATGGAACGTTTTAATTTCTTGTCTGATTCTAACAAGTTATCACTCAGGTCATCAGAAAATTTAGCTTTGATGATCCCTCTACATAGAAGCTCTTTTTATGGCAGTTCATTTACCGTCCAAGCAGTTCGCCATAGAACGCTCTGCCAGTTACTATAAGGCGAGCCCAGTCACTCCCTGTTTTTAAAGATCAAGTAAAGAAGTTTTATCTTTCTAATTAATATCACTTCTTGCTATTTTGTTGTTATTCTGTTGTGGTTTCACTGTATATAATTTGTATTATGATTATAAATATTTTGTAAATGTATATGTAGTAAATGTAATTATATTTTTTATTTTAATGTATATACTATACTATACTATATATTTACATATTTATGTGTAGGTATATATATATTAATATGTTTATTCATTGTATTCAGTTTTTATTATTTATTTATTATATTTTAATGCACCATCGTCTTTGCCGTAAATTAATTCCTTTCCATCCAAAGGTTGTCTGGAAGAGATCGCTTTTTAGGGATAAGACCACCCATTGTCCAATATATTTTGTATAAATGTTTTAGTTATTTTTGAATTTTTGTTCTATGTGGTGTACAATAAAGATTTATCTATCTATATATCTATCTACTATACCTACTATAGTGTCTGGGCTCTTCCATAAGATATAACAATCTCCAACTGGAATTATCTAACTTCCTCGCCCAGTCGATACAAATTTTTCCTCCGTCTACAATGCAAAGATGACGAAGTTTCCCAAGGTAATTTATAAGTAATAGGTAATATTAAAGCACTTGGACGGAATCTGGATTAAACTGGACGCAGACAAGAAATTGCATTTTAAATGTTGACTGTTTATACAACTCAGCTAGCTGTCTATCTATAGTATAGTTATAGATATAGATTCGTAAACGTATACAACAATAGTACCGTGAAATACTGAATGACAGACTACGCACATCCTAAGCCGGTGGACCTAGAGATTTGCAATTTGGGGGAATATTTCTTGAGTACCTACCATAGAAAAGGACAAACAGAATAGATAGTAGACTATATTGTAGAGAGAAGGGCGTGCCGCGATTGTACGCCTCAATGTACATATTCATGTCAAAGCGCAAGGAACGTCCTTAAAAAAGCGTAAAGAGAAACCATTCGTATCGCATTAAAATAAGATATATTCTTGTGAGACGAATGGCGTTTTCAGCTTTTAAAATATTAAATGTGGTTTGTGTGGTTTATTTTGTGCAACCTATCGTTAAAATATGCAACATGCGACAAAAAGTTTCATACAAAATGTGGATCGCAGCATTTCGATACTTTTCCTATATCGGTGGTACCTACCCTATAGGCACTAAGGAGGGATTTTTTGAAATTACTCCTCTAAGGGGGTGAACGGGGGCGGCATAGTTCGCCCGGGTGGTAAAGTTTGCTAGTACTATATAAAATCTTTTGATAGAAGAACAACCAACTACAGTTGGTATATTGCACGAAGTATATAGAGATAGAAAATATATATATTTTAAATACCTAAATGCCATTTTCCACCAATGCGTGTTAGGTAAATGTTAGTATTTATTTTCTGGTCGTAGGTATCTGGAAAGGCATAGACGGGCACGAAAAAAACAACAAAAATGAAAGAGTCAGTAACATAATGGACTTTGATTTAGGATGGCAGTGTGTGACTGAGTGAACAGGTCCCCCTACTTCAGTAATTGAATGAACCGAAATCTCATAAGTCTTTACTCGGGGTAACGTAACAGATTTCCGCCTGTCATGTCACACCCTTGCAACTATAGGATTAGTAAGGTAGAAATCATACCGTTGTTTCTACTGCTTTAGAGCCGTATGATCATATTTAATCTATACTTTACAATTAAGCAATATATATGAAATAGTCTGTACAAAGAAGAAAAATTAAAAAATGGTCTAGGGTGCTTAAAATAAGCCACGGAACAAACAAATAAAATTTTAAAAAATCGTGACTGTGATCGTCTGTGTTTTGTTTGTGTGACGGGAAAATTGTCTAGGCAGTAAATTGGCATCTCAGTGGGCTTCGAGGCAAGGCTACCTTAGCTAATGACGACGAGGGTTATCAACTAAGTCATATCAAGTTTGCCTGCCGAGATCGATGTCGCAGCCCTCAAATCAACTTGGGGCCTAACTAAGCCGGAGATAAGAGATCCTAAGTTAGTGTAATCTACCAGATTACGATGAAGTTAGGTAACTCCACTTGGGAAAATGTGAGGTGTAGGCAGTCAAATGCGTTGAGCATTTTGAGTAGAGATAACCTAAGCATGTACTTCAAGTTCTCTGCTATCTTCTATTATTTTTAATAGTTTTCATAATAAAAAGTGTGAAAAATTAAAAATTTCATAGTCAACTTTCTGTATGCATGTTTCTGATAGGTATCTTTATGAATTACTTAGACTTTCAAATACACTGACCTTCAAAATTTAGCACCACACTTTTAATGTCTGTCTGTTCGCGAATCACGTTAAAGCTGCTGGACCGATTGCGGTGAGATTTTCACTGTTGGATAGCTTAGGTTTCGACTTAAAAACTGGTGTACTTCGTATGTCAATCCAATGAGTAGCAGCCAAGCAATTTAATAAAAAAACTAATACTATTAATTTTAAAAGTGAGGTACTATGTTTTGAATAAACATACTGGACCGATTGCGTTGCGATTTGGATAGCTTAGATTTTAGCTCAAAAACTGGTGTACTTGGTATCTCAATCCAAGGAGTAGGAGCCAAGCAATTTAATAAAAAACTATTAATTTTAAATGTGTTGTACTACGGTTTGAAGTTTATAGGCTCATTCTCAGTAAAAAATAAACAACCAACACATTTAAATATATCCCGTTTTAAATATTATGTATATTTAATTGAAACCCTGCTACAATACAACACAGAAAATTATAATTCCGAATTTCACCAACCGAACTGACAAGTTGGAGACGATACTCTTATCAAATTATTTACTAAAAACTGAAACAAAAAGAACTAAATATAAACTGAATATAATACATATCAGCCTCGAGTTTAGCACCTCTTTCGCTATAGATAACAATCATGTTAGTACGTTATATCTATTATCCTGAACCTATTCCCATCTAGACGACTGGAGTGCCACTTTCCTTCGACAATGTCTGAGCGTTATCTAAAATGTGTTACAATGGCTGTGTCGAGTCGTTTATACGTAGTTATAGTAAAGAGGAGGTAGCTATGCTGTTTTATCGCGAAGAAAATGTTTTTTTTTTACAGTAAAGTTGCTCGAAAATTGTCAACGCCAGTAAGCATTTCTTGAAAGTTTATTTTACCGCCCTAGTGCGGTACCTAAGTATAGGGGGAAAAAAACACTATAGTGCGATTTCTTTACAGATTTTCTTTAATTTCCTTAAGTCTAACAAATTTTTCATTCAAGGAGGTTTTATAATGTTATTGAGAGATGAATAAATAGATAAAACTAATCAATAAACTCACATACATATATATTTTATTTATTTTTTAGGGTTTTTTGCCGTCCTTCTTGTGTTTTATAATATATCCCGTGCTGATAAGCACTCTGAAGTCCAAAAATAATATTATAATACATAGTTTTTTTAATTTACGTATTTTCTCACAACTGTATTTTAAAACGTCGTAAGATACACGGGCGTAAAGGTTAACTGTTACAAACTTTTTGACGTTCTTAAAAGCCGTCACCCTTGGCTTGGGCTTTATACCAAACGTCAACTCGTTTGTAACAACCTATTAACGACCCTCTAGTATCACAACGTGCTATTAATTTGTTATAGACTAACGATTGACTGTAATCTCACCTAGTGTTAAATTTTAGTTTTTCCACTACAAAATCTGGTTTTCAAAGACATCAACAAGACATTACATCAGTCGAAATGCTAGCAATTTGGATAAGTTACACTTATAAGTAGGCTTGGGTTACCTATCGAATGTTCGAGCAGATATTAGATGGTATTGGGATGGATGGATGGTAAGGTTCTGGATATCCCAAGTTGGTACCACAATGTTCTAGAGGCTGCAGCTGGATGACGCTATATTCTTGTGCATATGGAAACTTTCCAGAGAGTGCGAGACATGCGCATCTGGCGGCTCGGGGTATAAATACGGCAGGGTCAGCTGAGCGAACCAGTCTTGTTTTGGCTAAGATTCTAGTGCGGTCAAAATTATCCGAATCGAATAAACAGTGCTTTAGTTGAGTTCAGTGATAAAGAATTGTGTGCACAATCGATTTCAAAATTTATTCAGTGTTATTTTTTGGTTCAGTTTATTATTGTGGTTTTTGTTTTTTTTTATTTTTTTTATTTAATTGGTGTAAATTAACATTGGCATAATGTAACAATAGGTTATTATGTTATCGAACTGTTATTATATTAGAGACAGTAGGTTTATCTATTCTATATATTTTTTGTATGTAAATAACACTTGGCGTCAAAATAAAGATAGACATAAAAAGCAGAAAGTTTGGCGGTTTATGTGACTTAGTCACGAAATGTTCTAATTAACAAGGGTATAAGATTTTTGCTTACAAGACTAAATTTCGAACACTGCTTGATTTGGTTGATACAATCGAAAACTCTTCAAACTTGTAAGCCTGACTGACCGCGAGAAGCTACGAAATCAAAGTTCAAACAACCGAATAGTTCCTCGTGGCTTTAATTTCTGCCAGATGAAACTGCATTTACGTTCTAAATTGGGAGCTAGATGTTTTGTTGACAATCAACGGTGAACACTTTGATTAAGGCTGAACAATTAGGCGAGCCGGGAAAATAAAAGAACACCTCCATCCGACTCATATAAACTGCAAGTAATTGGATAAGTTGATGCAAGAGAGCGGCGAGGGAGTGCCCACTCCTGAGTACAATGGTTCTCGGAGAACACAGTTATCGCATATATTCGCAATAACTTTCACCCTACCCGCGCTAAAGGCGGCGGGAGCTGTTAAGAAAAGGAGACACTATCCTGCAGACCTTCCAAAGAAATAAAATTTTACAGAATGGACACTGAAAGCTGACTGCGTTCATGTCGGCAATTAAAGGCACCCGTTCGAATTTATTGGCTACTCAAGTTTTAAGGCAGTAATAAACTATTCCTATGGATCAAATCTTTAACTAGAAATGTTTTAACGTTTAATTGAATCGCAAGAGGCCAATATAGGGCCGGTAAAAACTACAGTACCCCTAGTACGAGTTTTTATAGTTTTCGAAAATTATAAAACTCGTACTAGACCCCATGATGTTCAAAACTTAGTACCACACATTTATGTTCGCGCATCACGGTCAAACTACTGGATCGATTGCAATGAGGTTTCCACTGTTGGATAGCTTAGATTTTGACTTAAAAACTGGTGTACTTGGTATCTCAATCCGATGTGTAGGAGCCAAGCAATGTAATATAAACTCAATTAATTTTAAAAGTGCGGTACTACGAGTAAGTTTTGAAGGCTTATTGAAAAACGAAACGATTTTGACAGTAAATCATGCCATGGTAATAAAGAATCGAATTATATATTTAAAAAAAAAAACAATATGTAAATTCCAAGTCCTTATCTTATTTAACTTATACTCTACTGACCTACCTACTTACAGACGGACAACAGACAGACATAATACAGCGTTACCACAACAATAGTTTGCTATTTGGGTACAGAACCCAACAATATTTTCACCGCACCGCCCCCGCGTCGATGTGGTTGTGCCCTGCCAGTGGTTACAACAACCAAACGAATTCCAAGAACAATTTCGGAGCCTCTCCCTATTCATCTTCACTGTAGAGATACCACACAGGCAACGATTCCGTAACCTGACATTATTTCTGCTCGACAACACTTCTGTCACGCGTACAACGCACCTGAGATAAGTTAATATCACCGAATTACTTGAGACCGCTTCTCCTTAATATATTCCCCTTAATTGTACTCGACCCCACTCTATTATTCGATGAAGTGTAAAGGCAAGCAGGGATGTACAATTTATAGGACAAGTTGAAACCGCAAGCCGCTTTCATCAGTCTCACACGTGATAATATCTGTTTAATTAATTAAAACAAAGAATTTTAGAGGCTTTGATGAAACTGTGGTTAATTAAAATAGTTGGGTGTCTCATAATTTTAGTTGGTACAGGTTGCCAGGTTTCGACATAAGATTATAAAAGAGAAGGCTCGTACCTTGTACTATTATTTATTCTGTATAGTTTTTATGTCAAATAGTTTATATCGATTGCTCGCCTTCTACTAATAGGATTGAGATATCAAGTACACCAAGATACCAAGTATTTTTAAGTCCAAACCAAAAGCTATCTGAAAGTGAAAACCGCATTTAAATCGGTCCAGTAGTTTTTAAGTGATGCGAGAACAGACAGATAAAAAAGTCAAACAGACACACAGACACCATTTAATAAATATTTGTTCATTAGTTTAATTTAAGTCATCTAGAGCATTTTTTGTACTATTTTCATTGTACAGACTTTTTATTACTTACTGCTTTATTATATGTATAGATTATGAGTGTTCAAATCGTCTCTTTCAATTTAATGAAGTTGGTGAATAAGGCTTGCGATTGATTCAACTATTGAAATACTTAGGTACCTTGAATTGTCGAGTCATTCACCATTGACGTCACTTACCTGAAAATTAAAGAAAAAAATATGTAATCAGATAAATACACTTGAAGAATAAAATAAAAAAGTTGGAAGTACGACAACTTGCGTAAAACAAGAATTAAACCACACCAAAAACAAAACTAATTTGTTTTCAATTTAAAACAAAACACTTCAGCGAAAATTATCATAACAGCTGTGTTACAATAAAATTAATACTTTAACCGGAAGCTACTAGAGATAAAACTCTGGCCCTATATTAGTCCCAAACGGGACCCGGCCGGACTCATTCCAAACTTCGTCCCATAAAAGTTAAAGGGCACATTACGCCAAGTAATAAGCGAACAACGCGCCCTTAAATTGGAAGGACGCAACTCCTGATCTATTCACGATTCCCTGATGTCCTCGCGCACTAGTGTGCCGCGCGACCAGAATCAATTGCGACCAGTTTTTTTAGCTATAGTAGAAGGGCACGAGCAGACACATATACATTTATTGGACCTATCTAGAATTGACTGACATAAAAGCACAAACAGACTTAAGGATTTATTGGATCTATCTAGAGTTCCCTGACATACAGGCACGAACAACCACTTATGGATTTATTGAACACCTTCTGTGCCCGCGGTTTTGCCCGCGTGGCCTTATATCTGGGTTAAAAGTAACCTATATGTTATTCCATGGGCTAAAAATACCTATAAAGTACAAAATACCAAATTACGTACAGCCATCAGATAGTTTTTATCGATTACTTGGCTTAGGATACCAAGTACCCCTAGTTTTAAGTCAAAACCTAAGCTATTTAACATCCAATTGTTTTTACGTGATGCGCAAACGAACAGGACAGACAGACAGGATTTAAAAAATGTTATATTATTGTACTGTAAGTTATTTTAAGTGCCATTTTTTATTATTTCACGGTACAGACTTTTTGTTACTTACTGCTACGTTATAAGTATAAATAGATAGATAGATGTAGAATACCTTGACTTAAAAACATGTACACTTATTTATATGACCAACCTAGCATTCTAAACATTAAAAGCACGTACAGTCACTCATCAATTATTTATTGGTCTATCTAGAGCTCTGTGTCAGTTCAAACATACATTTTACTAATACCGATCCTAAAGCATTAACTGTAGGAATAGTCTGACAAGTGCGCAATCACTTTTACCTTCATAAAGAGGTACATGATTACCTTTCGGGTGTAGAGAAGTAGTAGGTAATTTTGTTTGCCGTTAATTGGAAGTCCCGAGTCTCTATTTTGAATAGAAATACTGTGTACAGGTACAATGGTATGTATGATAGTTTTTATAAACAAAAACTCTATCTTTCTTTAGATTTCCTTCAGGCACGAGTTCTATTAAGTGTATAATTTTGTTTGTGTGATCTCTTTATGATGGTTGGGGATGGGATTGAATACGCAACTATCCCAGCTTCTGAGTTTTTTGTTGTAAATGTCATAGTTAAAATAATTATTCTACTGTACTCGTTAAACACTTCTTAACCTTTGCCCCAATACCCAATTACTAGAGGATCACGATACATATTATTTGAATTTAACAAAACATAAGTTCATATACTAAAACCACACTACGGTCGGGTAAAAATTAGCCTATGACACTCTTGCAATGAAGATAAATCGATTGATACCTCGCTTGTCAAAATCGGACCCAGTTTATAGTTTGAACACTTAATATTTTCCTTTGATTTGCCGTAGTCCGGTAAAAAATATAACTTATGACACTCTATACCTGCTGGCTTACTCTCGAACATCATTCCGATTCAATCACTATCCCAACAGTGCGATTCAGCTAGAAAACCTAATTGCACTGCAATTGCTTTGTGGGAAGATTTGGGAAAGTGAGGGAAGGTAGGGGAAGTGAGGGGAGGGTAGGGGAAGTAGACTAATGGTGGGGGATTTCGGGGATGGGTGCGGGAAATGGGGCAGGTTGTACGAAGTGAGAGAAGACTGAAGGGGAGGGTGGGGACAGAGTGGGAGAAAGGGGGGAAAGTGAAAAGGGGTGGGAGAAGTGGGGAAAGAGTGAGGAGAAGGGGAAGAACGTAGGAGTGAAATAAAGAGGATGGGTAGGAAGAAAGAGGGAAGGGTGGGGGGAAGTGGGAGAAAAGTTGATAAGTGGGTGAAGGGCGTAATTTTTTTAAACCATGGTGGCGAATATTTTGCCACTCCGAAAGGTAGCGATCACGTTGCAGTGCAGGTTAGGTTTACTAGCTCAATCACACTGTTGGGATCGTGATTCAATCGGAATGGTGTTCGAGAGTAAGGGGGCTGAAGACGAATCGATTGACATCTCGCTTGCCAAAATCGAACCAATAGTGGTGACCCTATGGTGGTACATCATACATACAAACATAGACTGTTAAACTCATTACCCTTCCCTTGCTTTGCTGTAGTCGGGTAAAAAAACTAGAAACAGAATATTATGGTATTGAAAATCATTTTCAGAGGCACCTTTTTCCAATTCCAAGAATAATTACACATAATTGGCCCTTCATTATATTATTATTTGGCTGGACATATAGTAAATATAGCTCATATTATATTATGGAACATCGAATAAAAAAATATATAAAAATAACAGACTTCTTGAGAACCTCCTCCTTTTAGAAGTCGATTAAAAATGTAGAGAACAAGTGTACGACATGATACATAGGATGATGATGACGCTGATGATGATGATGATGATGATGATGTGTTGATTATTTGCCGTTGTGATGAATCTACTAATGCTATTTTGTTGACTGTTGTCTGATAAACTATATCATAGTGGCGCCACTAAGCTACTGTGTTATGAATAAAATATAATTATATTATTTTGTGGTGCTCATTTAATTAAATTTAACTTTAAGGCTGGGCATCTTTTTTCATATTTGGTTAAATGCAATGTTTGTTGTATTTGCGGGTTACGATAATGCTCATTCCTATTACATGGTGCGGAAGCAGCAATAAACATAGTATTTAATTAATGGAACTTGATATACAAAAGTTGGGTTGGGGAGACGATATTTCTACAAGATGATCCCTTAGAATTAAATAAGCTTATAAAAATAAAGTGCTGTTTCACAATAGATAATCAAACGTTTTTATGACATTATCATTAATGCCTCTTTAGCGTGAATATATCAAATAATTTTCTAAATGTAAAATTTTGATCAAGAACCTGACTCTAACCCGTACAAAATATAGTTTTAGTACATTATACAGATAATAATTGTGTGCAAAGATTAGCAATGCTATTTTGTAAACAAATTACTTCTATAACTTGAATTCATTGTTTTTAATAATAGAATAATCATGGTTTTAATTGAATTATTATTGAAAATCCTCAGGTATAACCAGGGATCATCTTAGACACCCCGGTGTGCTAAATGATCCTTTAGTAGATTTATATAATATGAGTAAAATTTTAATGAACCATTAATTAATTAGAAAATGTAAGTATGCCAATACTTAGGTAAATAAACTTACTGTTCAAAATCGTTTTAACTTTGAGAATGTTAGGTATTCTTTGCCATGTGAGCATTCTCCTCTAAGGGGGTCATCTCGTACAAAAACGAATTGAGAAAAACACTCGAAAATTATTACTTGCAAATTTTTCTCAGGTACCTACAACTTAATTTAATGGAGTTAAAGTTAAGTCAAATTATTAAGTAATATATAAGTCAGTGCTTTAAAGTTATTTTTGTCTTCTTAAAGCTATTTATCAAACTTGTTGGCTACAGTAAAATCAACAGTTTATTAGGGAACATGTACAACATCTCAGTCAACAACTCGGGGCCGCAAGGAAAGCGGCCCCGAGTTAATAAAAGTATAAATATTATGTTTACACGGAAATATGATATGTTTCCTTTCGGTATCAAATATGCTATTCACACATTAAGTATTTTGTATTGCCACCACGAGCTGTTAACACAGCTGTTATACGGCTTGGCATGCTTTCCACCAAATTCCAGAGCCGACGCTAAATTATAAAAATTGACTTAATTATTTATTTATGGCTTTAATACAATCACCAAAAATAAATAAAAAGGTTTACTTCTTTCTATATTTGTAATGAAATAAACTTTAAATTAGTTTTTATTTTAAAAAGATTGCTCAAATATTTTAAAACTTATCGTTTTTTTTAAAACCGACCCGCCTTCTTTGTAGCCCAGTGCAACTTGCAATTTCCCGCGCGCATTTTTTTACAATTTTCATCGTAACTGTGAATACTAGGTACTATTGAAATTACCAATGTGCCCAGTAAGATAATTTCTACGAGGCACGTTTTCTTTATTACCTGCTCGACTTAATTTATACGTTTTTAATCATTCAACAGGCCTTTGTACGTCTAAATTGGTACGGTAGAAAATAAGAGCAACATAACGAGCCTGAGGTACCGCAGCACTCAAAAAAACTAATTAAATGTAGAAGCTTGATTATAATTCATAGCAAGTCGGTACCTATATAACTGTCTATGATTTAATTAAAAAAATAATATTGCTGGCAGGTTTTGACAATAGGAGAATTCAAGGGAGCTCATTATGTTTCAGGTACTTGTTGTGTTGTTTCAGGACTATTTTACTGTGGACGTAGAGTACTTATTATCTATACCGTGCTGTAGTCCAAATATATCCCAGATTGTAACTTTTAAACTTTCGCGATTTGAACACATAGTTCAATATTTAAACGGGACTTAATCGCGCTGAAAACTTAATATTTATTTAGCTCGACGTTTCGATCAAGATGCATTGATCGAGGTCAGGAGAAGACTGAAGTAGCGGGTGTCAGAGTCGAGAAGGGCGAGCGTTGTCTCCAACTACCCGCATCTGGTTTTGTAAAAATTTAAAATTGTAACGACACACAACACTAACGACATCTGCAGATTTCTTCTAAACTGCATAACATAAACTGCGACGCGTACTAAACTACAACTACTAATTCACTACTTTAAGTCTTCTCGTGACCACGATCAATGCAACTTGGTCGAAACGTCAAGGTAAATAAAAATTAAGTATTCAGCGCGATTAAGTCCTGTTTAAATATATACCTATATCCCAGATTGTCAGTCTTTCTTACCTTTTCTTCCGAGTACGCTTTATCTTCAATATCTTTCAAAGGATCTGATCAGCATAATAAACAGATAACACTATACGCCGTGACATTTAATTCGATATTCGATATTTTTCTTATAAGAATGTTCTCAGTCCATGCAACAGAATGTATTGGTAGCACTAAATATGAAAAGTAAATAACTAATAAAACATAAAACTAGGCATTTTTACATTAGTCAACATTCAAACTTGTTATCCCTGCAACATGAGAAACTCAATAGGTATAGTAGTCGCAGCGGAAGTTTGTATCTCGGATGTTGTCTGCAAGTCGCTGCGCAAACTGTTATTTTTCAGGCGCAATACCAATGTGTTGAAGGTGAAGACAGCATTGTGTAACTGCCTCCCTCACTCGCTTACGCATATTCTATCTCGCTGTTACTTTATGATGTTTCTCACAGCAGTACCTGCGCAATCGTTAAAAGAGCCTAACTTCACAAACACAAAGATTCGCTGCGAGTACGATCACACGCCTGGCGGAGCACCCGCGCCGCGGCCGTTTAGCGTGTTTAGTGAAATTGTCATTTCAGCTTAAGGCCAGGCTACATTAATACATTTTCCCACACTAGCTCCACCTCTAACCCGCAACCAGCTCTGAGGTGCCTGCGTAACGAAGTTGAATAGCGAGCGCTGTTTGAACACACAATTTAGCTCGGAACTAAATGACATACTTCTCAAAAGATATTTATTTTATTGGCAGGTTAATAATTTAGTTAGGGACATTTTGTCTTGACAGTGGATAATAAATTATATTTCCTTGCTGCAAAATTTATTTTAGAGATAAAACATAAACCGTTGAGTAGAAAAATGAAAATATTGCTGAAAATAACGTAATTTTTGAGAAGAAAATGTGTCAAATCAAATTCTGTTAATTACGTTTTTGTCTTGACCACGGAGTGATAAAGATCTCAAAAACATATATGTTAACTTTCACATTTATCAGGTTTGTGGTCGACTCAGCGTATTTATGGGAAAAAAAACCTTAAATATTGGAGCCTGGTCTTAAGCCTTATTACTTTCTTTTTTTTTTTGTTATTGAATGCTATAGATCGATTCTAAATAATGGACTAAATACATGCATTTAAGATATTGAGTACGATATATGTCACGGTGTATAATATAGGTACATAGTGTACCCGTGTATGGCCGCGAGCGCGCTTCATTTAAAGACTTATTAGTTTGTTTCTATTTTCTAATATTTGGTATGTACTTTAAAATTCCGTGTAACTAGCCAAAAAAGACGACCGTCCGAGATGGGAAAACTCTACAATAATACTAGTAGCACTTCATTATTTTTGTACTTACTCGAAATTACATTAACAACAAACAATAGACTATTAAAACTTGGAATTTACAATAATTCACAAACGTTAGGAATGCTTGCTCAGGTACTGTCTGGCGTCCCAAATCTCGTTGCACTTTCAATGCTACGAGTATGTCGACACCGCTGCGGTCCGCTCCCCGCAATACGCCGCCGTCTGGTTTACATCTAGTTAGATACTTACGATACCTAGCGACGATCTTTTACTAAATGTATTGGCCTTCAAAATTTTGTACAACACTTTTAATGTCTGTCTGTTAAAGCTACTGGACCGATTGTGATGCGATTTTTACTGTTTGATAGCTTAGATTTTGACTTAAAATCTGGTGTACTTTGTATCTCAATCCGATGAGTAGGAGCCACGCTCTTTAATAAAAACTCAACAAAATTTTGAAGGCCAGTGTAGTTAGATAGATAGATAGATAGATAGAAATTCTACTCTTTATTGCATACCACTTAAAAGTAAATCGTACATTGTACATAATATAACCTAACAATAAGTAAGATCCTCGGCTACTGTTTCTTGATTGGGACGGTTTCAACACAACGTGCGGAGCTTGCAAAGGTTAAGCAAAATGAGAAGCAGGTGGAGAGACCTTGGTCGTCGAAGTTCCCGATTGATAGATAAACTTCAACGTGTTTTGTATTTCGAAGTTCAATTAGTAGCAGGAAATGTTTTTCAACGAATTACTAGCTTAAAAGCTAGAAAAACACGCCTGTCCTGCCAAAAAAGAGCTAATAAATTATATATTGTTGGAATGTACATATATGTATTATATTGATACCCATACCTATAGTAAAATTCGAAGTTGTTTTTTTTACGTCGCCTTTGTAAATGAAGCCACAAAAGTTTTTTTTTTCAAAAATAGTCTATTTTACTAGGGATGATGTAAAGATTTTAACGATACCCCATACATCTAAATCTGTTCAGGCATTTAATTGTTATGGTGGAATAAAGAAACTCACATACAAACATCAACCCTGAAAACATTACACTCCTGTTGGGCTGTCGTGCAAAAAGCAAATTCTATTACCACACAGGATATATTAAATTAAAGCAATTTTCAAAAGCTAGCACTTAGCTTAGTGCTGTAATGTACAGTTGTCCACTCTTACATCACGAGGGAAAGTTGTCCCGGCTAGCATTCATCTCATTACGTACACACAGTGTAACATACCAGCAGATTAGTGGAGCCTAAACCAGTCTGGCACAGGCCACATGTGTCGGAAAGTGGACAGGCGGCATTTTTGACGCGCACTCCCGAAGCTTTCTCTCCTGCATGAGTTTAACAACTGATTGATTAACTGATATTGGATAAGTTAATGTGTTAATATTTTGAATGGTATTTAATTTTATTATCAGATCCATTAAAGTGTTTACACAGTTCGTCAATTCGTTAGCCGAGGATTTCCCAACAGCATAACACCGAAGGTTATAATCAGTTAGTTACTCGTACACCAATGCGTAACTGAAGTTTCAGTTCACTCACATGAAAACGTTTTTCCGCACAAATTAGAAAGAAGAAAGAAGAAAAAACATTTATTCAACACACAACATTAGAAAAATTCACCTAGGTAAAAACATAAATAAAATATGCTTGTGAGTGTGTTGAAAGGGGCTTCTAATCAGCACAAATGCCCAGTGCATCACACTAGGCGCTGGTTTTCGAAATAAACCCCGCGGGTGATGTAAAAAAGGGTGCGAAAAATATAAACAATATAATATACATAATACATTACATTACTTGAATTTATTGTCAATATTTTAAATAGACTTACTACAAATCGGTGTTCAAAAACTGACTCGAACTAGCGATAAATAATCATTGTTTGCGTCTTGATTCCGTTAACGGCTGGCAAACACGGAGTCCACAAAGATAGCTTATTCGGTCCGGTTTAAGCTGAATGCGCATTTACCGGAGCTGAACGTGCTGAACGCGCTGAAGGAGCCAAGCCGAATCGTCCAAATCGACCGCATCGGAAGAATAGTGCGGCAGCTAGAGACAGCCTGCTTCGAGCCTGCCGAGTCGCATCGGATGATTACGTCATCAGAATCCGTAAGGGATTTGGTTGCCGTCCAAATTCTTCTAGCGATTCGCCGCGTTCAGATCGGATAAGTGCGCGGGGTTTCATATCATTTCATACAAATTATTCTAAAATTCGACTCCTTCGGTGCTTTCGGTGCGCTCGCCTCCAGGTAATGCGCGTACTCCTTTGATATATTTTTCAAATTATTTATCACAGCTTAAAACTTTTTTACCTCTAAGATATTTTTTCAAATTTTGTTGCGTAGCTTATTTTCTTTTATTTTAATTTTCGTTCATTTCAGTGGAATTGTAATTGAGCCCTTTATATATATGACCAATCAAGTATCGAAAAGTCTTCGTCTTCCCCTATAAATAAAATAGTATAGACAAAATAAATTATATTTGACTTTATAATATCAGATTTCATTGACTTAGTTCCACGGTCGTGAGCCAAGATATTAGAGCGAAACATCAGCCGGCTTAGTAACGACCAACGTTCATAGTGTTATGAAAGTGCATCCCCTTAATCCTTATTTGGGTACTTATCTAACAGAAAAGCATCGTTAGCAAGTCGGGAAGCCCTGAAAGCTTTCGCCCAAAGTAGGCCGGGCTAATGTTTTGTCCATTAAGGACTCACCCCGTAGAGCAGAAAAGGCAAATAAAAATTTGCTACGAAGTACCTGATCTCTCCTGCTGCTAAGTACCTTTAAAATCTTTCATACCTGTATAAGCTACTCAGCTTTTTTGCAAAGTAAGTCCTGGCAAATATTGTTTGAAGACAGATATGATACGCGTAGCTAGGAGGGAGATGCCTTAGAATGATAATATGGCTGTTAAATCACAATATTATAATGGTATGATAAACATTTTGCCTATTAATATTTAAGACTACATAATGATCATTTAGCATTTTAGGAATGGATCAGAGGATCCCCAGTAAATAAGCGTTAAAGATTCTATAGGAAAGGTCGAACCTGCGCTCTATTGCTCGCAGTTCCGTGCCATTGCGCACCCCCAGGTGATAAAGGCGTTAAATACGATTAAGAGGTCTCTAATGGCACCGCCCCAATAACACCCAATACACCCACTCTTATCACACTCCGACCCAATTTCCTCAATTACTGGGATCAAGAGAAGTAATGAAATGAGAGTAATCATTATCTCGTTCGTTTATTCTTCGCGCGCGCCTTCGTCGCCGGCGGCTCCGTAAAGCATTAAAAGACTGTTGCGGATTATCGCACAATTTATTCAGGTGCTTAATTTGAGCGGCTATCCCACTTTGGGCACAATTTATTTTTATTTCACTTAAATGTGGGCTCGGAGACCTCGAGAGATTTACCTTCACATTTCATTAAGGCTTTTCTTCTAAATTATAACGTCACACGAAACGAGAGCATAGTGGTGATCCGCAAAGTCTCTCAATTAAGATCCAGTGTTGGTAAATTAAAACTACCTAATTTGTGCATTTCTCGTTAGCGGCACCAGATCACAGCATATTGCAAGAGAACGCGTTATCACTGAAAACTTATAACGAGTTACATGTGTCTGAGAGAACCAGGCGCCGTACGGCACGTCATATAACTCGGAAACTTTCAACAATTATGGAAGTGCAAATAGGTATTAGATTGAACACACATTTGGAGTGCAGCTATTAAAGTGCGATCGTGGAGCACGGGGCGCGGAGCGATTGAACTCGACCGAAAGCTGCCAGCCCAATCGAAACTTTTGATTAAAATCAAGCAAACCTAGAGCAGCGTGCACCGATTCCGACTGAATATCTTTATTTGGTCTGCGTATGTTATGTTCAGATTGGGGATCTCGGATTGAAGCTCTTATTTATACAATTGATTATCGCACACGAACCAACAACACCCTAGTTTGAACTAATAAACTCTCTCTTTTATGCATAAACAATTTTTCTAGTACCTAACTGAACCAGGTTTCACACTTTCGTGCGTTTAAATTTCTGTAGGTATTATTATGTATTCTTATTTTGTTCGGTTCAAACTGTATAAAACTCTGCAGCCACTTTTTGTTCCTACGATTTTTTGTAAGTCCCATTTACTGAAATTGGAGTTAGTAACGAAACGGAACTTTCTTTCATATCAGAGGAAAAAGGTTGACAACGATTTCGAGGGTTTCTTTACGGCCTACCCTCTTTTTCGTTTCCACTTCATCATTTGTCTAAAGGAAAAAATATATTAAACTTGTGAATAAGATTGATCGCGAACGCTCTCCCTTTTGGATTCGATTTTATTAATATTCATTGCTCATTGTAAAGTGAAATAGGGTCCAATTATCCAACGAGAGGGTGTGAAAGGTGTTGAGATAAGGGGACGACAGGAATTCAAAATGCCACATGAAAAAATAATTTGTACAGAGGTCGCGTTGCTTTGAGCTGTTCGCGAGATGCGTTTAGGAATTAATCCGATTAATGCCGAGGGGGAATGGGACGGAGAACGTTACCGCGGTACGTTACGTGGCCCAGAGGCGGATTAAACTAAACAGCACCCAGATGGTACATAAAGTGGATCAACGGATTACTCTTCGCTCGAGTCCCGTCAGCTATCAAGACTCGTATGCAAAGCCATCCCTTTCATCTCAGTGCCGTGACTTTGGTGACTACATTGGTTTATTAACTTAGTGGGCCCTCCAGCGTTTGGAGTTAGGGGTCAATATATCACCAATGCGCGATGGAAGTAAAAGCGGCTTAGATTTGAACTACATCGACTTGGAATTTTAAACTTGGAATACGGGATAAAACAATTTCAAGGTAGCGGCAGCGAGGTAGTTGTATATGTACTATTTTCTAGTACAACGTAAGTAAATATAACTTGATTGAGCAACAGTTATTATATTATTATTCTATGGTAGAAGTCAATGGTGTTATTTTTCACTTTGTTTGGATCGTCACGGCTACGGAAACCGCGTCGGTACGTTTGTGCTTTTTCTGATAGTTTTAATTATGGCTAATCAATCTATCTATACTTATAATAAAGCAATAGGAACGAAATAGTCTGTACAAAGACGACGATTAAAAAAAAAGGTCTAGGTTACTTAAAATAAGCTAAGCTAAGCTAAGTTCTGTTTGTCTGTTTGTTAGTTTGTCTGTATGTTTGTTCGCGCATCACGTACTTGGTAGCTCAATGCGATGAGAAGAAGCCGAGCAATCGATAAACATATTTTTGACGGCTGAAGGAATTTTGATCAAATGTTGGTATATTGGTATTTTAGGTACTGGAATAGCACATAGAGTCTTTTAACCTAGACCTAGAAAAATGACAACGCGTGCGAAGCCGCAGGCATCAGCTAGTTTATTAATATTTTTAGTTTCCAACGATTAAAATAAATGATCGTCTTCGTTATATTCCTCCTACCCCACTTTGTACCGGCCTTGGTTCGCCTCTGCACCAACCGCGTCGGGCGCAGGGCAGGACTAGCGTCAGGGAAACAAGCTCGTATCCAGGGTCGGACGCGCACGGCCCGTGATGCGGAAATTCCATTAACTGCCACGAATTTAGTGTTGCAACTAGAATTTAGATCGGATCGATAGTTGGAAATTAGCAACGGTAACATATGTACTACGTTTCTGAAAATTATTAATGTCTGTTATTTTAGGAAGCTTATTAACAGTGGGGCAATTCTTTCTTGTACGATATAATCTCTATGCTGACATTTTGTCTACTTTCCACTGTCGCTTGAAAGAATAATTAAGTGGTCTAATCAAATCTAATGGCTGGTCCCTATATCTTAAAACGAACCGTTTTCGCTTACTGACCGTCAGCTTTACATAAACGCCATACAAAAAATAACAAAAGTAACGAGACGTTGGAAAAAACGACTCGTTTCATTTATATAGGGGGGGGGGGGGGGGTAAGACACATTTCAATATAGCTTTTGTTCTACCTCGAAACGAAATAGGACTTTTTCCTTTAAGGTTGTCTTCAATCGAAAAACTCAAATGTAACGTCGGTACAGTGTTGCCATGTGCACCGTAATTACGGTAAATGCACCGTAATCAGAGCACTAATTTACCACCTACCGTCGAAGCGTGACAACGGTGACAAAATCTACCGTAATTTGCAGTAAGAATATTTGCTAAAAAATGTACTTAGGGCGTAACCTCCACAACATTTTTTTACTAAGTTTGCTTATTTATATGAAAAAGACAACTCATATGCTTCGAAACCATAATAAAATTAACTATGATATCTTGGCAACGTTCGTGACATTTATTTGTGAAAAGTATTTTACTGTAAACAAAAACTAAACGCATTAATTACGTTTAGAACGCATCCACAACCCTATGATAGTTGATGCTCAGAGAAATACAATGCTACCAATTTTAGTGGGTGTATTATACGTTTTAATTTCAAGTAATTTTACAAGAATTTCTTTTAGTTACATCGCTAGAATGTTTAAAAATACGGTTTCCACATCGCCAAATAGAATGTGAAGCACCCAATGTATATCAACCCGCTCGTACGCACAGGCCTCACGCACGCAATTAGGTACACCATGTCACACCATTTTATGCCGATCGGTCGCCACATCGCAGCAAGATCTTGCCCTTGATAAATAGTCGTATTAATTCTGACAAGTAATCAAGGAAAATCAATCCAGTCTTTTGTGATGAAATTGTGTATCAACCACAATACAGCACAAATTATTAACTCACGCACACATAAGCATAAAAAATAAACGAGTAAAGCATAGCATATTTGCTATGCTTTACTCGTTTATTTGGCGATGTAGCATCCATCTTATACATTTTAAGACTTCTTGTTACATTGCATTAAAATATGTTTTTTTTTATTAGCTATTTGTTATATGTTTTCCAATAAATAGTGATTTGTGCGGTAAAATTGTTGTATTGTTAACAATTAGTATACCGCATTTTACACCGTATTTTTCCTGGTGCAGTTACCGTAATTTCTTAGAATCTACCGTATTTTTTTAATGGATTCACCGTCGAACTGATTTTTGACATGGCAACACTGCATCGGTATCACTTAAGATCCCATTCTGTGATTTAATTAAGCTGTTCCTGATCAACTACCTCTTTTTATGCGCTTTATATTAGCTTCACTTGTATGTGTGTAACCGACTCCTTTGGGCGCTATTTTGACCCACTTTAAACGGTCAGATTTCATTCAAATTTTGCACACCTTTCAATGGCTGTCAAAGACCGATGACAATGCAATAATACGAAAAAAAAAAGAAAAAAAAGAAAATGTAGAATATAAATAATATCTTAAAAAATATTATATTTATATTAAATATATATATATTTTTTTGTTTGGTTTTCTATAAAACCAAACTAAAAATATAGAAAATAAATTTTAATAGTGTAAATAAGAAGAAATTGTTTTATTTAAAAAAAGCGTGGGGTGCTTTTTAGGATATTATCGAAATGATAATCCTTCTTTTCATATCTGTCAATGAAATATTTATAACTATTGACCCATGCCCCCCACGATTTTTTTGACATAAAACATTTTTTTCTTATTTACACTATTAAAATTTATTTTCTATTTTTTTAGTTTGGTTTTCTATATAAAGCGTGTTTTTTAGTTTTTTTAAACTATTATTTATTTAACCCATAAGACGGTTGACACTATATTCCGCTACAGATCTCTATATTTGATCTACGGTCGTAGACAGACGTCTACTAGTTAAATCATGTGGCAACACTATAAAATGTTAATGTCAATCAGACAGCACCTTTGACAGTTCACTCAAGTTTATTTTAATGGATTCAAGGTGCCATGTTGTTAGCAAAGAGAATACAATACTACTTGTTGTGTTGCTATCTTTTACTTTTTCCTCAAACTTGTGTTTCTTTGAGTGTTAATGTATAATACCGGTGGAATATTAATTATTAGGTGTTCTTTAACGTGCGTGACTGTAGGCAAATGATACAAACAAACGAAATTAGTATCCTAGCAACACATCTCAGATACTGTAGTGAACTTTATTAATCAGAAACTACCGTAAACTTTATTCATCAAGCATCCAGAAAAAGACTTGGTAACTAATAATTATTGTAGCTATTTATAAATAAATCAATAAGCTACAGCGTGACTTATGTAAAAGTTTATCCGAATCAACGTGCCTTAAACGCTAGTGAAAGGTGTCCGGCGGCTGTCGCGTTAGCTTACCTTATTGCTTAGACTCTAGTTACAGTATCAAGCTTCTCAGAACAGCAACTCCTTACTTTTCGACTAGTGGTCATATTAAGCCTCAATGATATAGAATGCACATTATAAAATATTCTACAATACGTAATACTTTTCACATGAAACACGACACTAAGCAGCGATCTCTTCCAGGCAACCTTAGGTTAGAAAGCGAAAACATGAACTTTAATGAAAGATAGTGTGCATGTGCAAGTGTACATTATTGTGCTTAGTTAGCATATTTTACGATTATATAGTATTTTTTTCTCTTTCCTTTGTTACCAAAATGTAATTTTATCCGATAATTGAGTTAGCACTTTAGATCATTTAGCCGACGATATGTAATCTGTGATCGATACGCAGTCCTGTTTGTCAATGGCTCCTGGATTGATGGCCGTTTTCATTCATTTGTTTAGACATTCCATTACGGAGTAGTTCTATCTGTGGTTACAGATAGAAACATTTATTGAAAACACGTAAATACACAGTATTATTAACATAGCAAAAATCTTTGGATGTTTCTCTAGATTTGATACTGTTTTACACTGTACCCTTGTTTTTGCTACATTTCCGATATTAGACAAAACTGGATAACGTCATTGAACTGTAAGTAATGGAAGGTTGTTCTCACTTTCCCCTCCCTCCTTTTGCAGGTTTATCGTCAGGTGCTTATTTTCACTTTTATTTCTGTTGGCAATCTGTTGTAACATTTTACTTGTATACTTACCTTTAGAAAAGTAAGTCAGTTATCAGTCTTGACTTTTGCAAAAGTTCTAAGGATAGCTTTATCAGAATTTTAACTCGACTCGATTTTCTAGAGCTCTTTCTGCAAATCTGTATAAATCCTTTTCAATTTGAATATTATTGTAGCACTACACTTTTGTACCCAACTGCAGCGAAGCAAGGGAAGGGTAATGAAGTTAACAGTATATGTATGTATCTATGTTTTTTTTTTATAACGGACTATTCAGTCGATTACAGTCACCTGATGGAAAGCGATGATGTGGTCGAAGGTGTAGCACGCTTGCCTAGTACTACTACTATAGTTGATACTATATATATATTCACTCTTGACTTGAACACTCCAGGGCCTGCAGTCTGAACATATAGATAGTGATTGCTTTACAACCGAAATTGGTACATAATGACATCGATATTTTATCAGAGACTACCAAATGTCGTTATAATCGGACTTTGCGACCGATTTCAATTGTAAAGCAATCTCTATCGATGTCGAGACTGCAGGCCCTGGGTTATATTTTACCGGAAATACTGACGAGGGCAAGGCATTCCACACCTTTGCAGTTCTTATAATAAATGAAGGAACGTAACGCTTCGTTCTTGTGCGAGGTATTTCAACCATAAAAGTGTAGCGCTTTGGTGATCGTCTGTCGAACGGTGATGGAAAATAGTGGATGTTCCCCTACTGGTCCAATTTTGACAAGCGAAGTGTCAATCTATTCGGCTTCAGGTATAGAGTTCGATAGGCTATTGTTTTTACCCAACTACGGCAAAGCAAAGGAAGGGTTATGTGTTTAAACTAAAGCCTTGGTCCAATTTTGACAAGCGAGGTATCGATTCATATTCATCGCAAGAGTGTTATAGGCTATTTTTTAGTTTCTGAACTTATTTGACGATTAGTTTGAAAGACTATTTGGTTCTTATTGTAGTTGATAGACTCAATCGATACATTGTGGAAATCAAAAAAAAATGAACGAAAATAACATAATATGTTTATGTAGCTTACTTCCGTAAATAAGAAAAATGATAAATGGAAAAATAAAAATTGTAAAACTAGCTGCGCCCCGCGGTTTCACACGCGTCCCTCAGGACCCCTGCATTTTTTCGGGGTAAAAAGTAGCCTATGTGTTAATGCAGGGTATAAGCTACCTCCATATTAAATATCATCCAAATCCGTTCAGTAGTTTTTGCGTGAAAGAGTAACAAACATCCATCCATCGATCCATACTTACAAACTTTCGCGTTTATAATATTAGTAGGATATATATATACAACTTCAGGTGTTTCTTTTCTCCTGGTACTTAGAAATATTTTTTTAAATATAATCGCATCATTTAAATGATGTTCATGGGGAGGTATAAATCACTTTTAATAACTTTATTTGCCAATTTTGTATCTCCAACTTCTTAAGTGTTTCTACTCTCCTGGTACTTAGAAATACTTATTTTTTTAAATATAATCACACTATTTAATGTTCATGGGGAGGTATACTCACTTTAAATAACTTTATTTTTCAACTAGCTGTATCCGCGGCTTCGCACGCGTGTTCTTTTCTTTAGATTCAAAGTACCATAATGTGCAATTCCAGGACCAATATACCAACATTTGAACAAAATTTCTTCAGCCGTCAAAAATACTTTATCAATCACTCGGCTTCTAACTCACCAGATTGAGATACCAATTACACCAGATTTAAATCAAACACTAAGCTATCTAACAATGAAAACCGCATTGCAATCGGTCCAGTAGTTTTTACGTGATGCGTGAATAAACAAACATACAGACAAACAGAAAGAAAGACACGAAAAAATATTGTTCAATACCTTTTTTAAGCATCCCAGAGCATTTTTTTCATTTGAATTCATTTAGTAGTTGGGTGAGATGCGCGGTCAAGATACGGACAAATAGACAGACAAAATTAAAATGTAAAACAGTTTGGCTTCAGTATCGAATATAGAGAACCATCCAAAAAATATTTTTTATAACATAAATATTAACATAACTTTGGACCCATATCCCGCAGAAACCCTTTACTTTTTCGGGTCCTCAATTTTAATCCATCATATAACTTAAGACAGTGCCAAGTTGCATCAAAACCCGTCCATTACTTTCAGCGTGGTACGTGTTCTTTTAAATAAGTTTCAACCCCTATATAATAACCCATAAATTTTTCGATATATCCTATGTCCTACCTCGTAGTACGAACTTAAATCATACCAAGTTTCTTTTGAATTTATCCAGTAGATCCGGCGGCGTGATGCGCGGCTAAGATACAGACTGACAGACATACAGACAAAAATGGAAAAAACATACAGTTTAGGCTTCATAATCGAATATAGACTATCTTCCAAAAAAAAACACTATATCTTTAATGTACAGAATTTGGACCCATATCCCACAGGAACCCTTTATTTTTTCGGGACTAAATGTACCCATAATTTTCACCTATCTTATAAACTATGTATGTGCCAAGTTTAATCAACATCCGTCCAATAGTTTCAGCGTGCTAAGTGTTCTTTTAAATAATTTTCCACTCCTATCCTGCAGGAACACTTAATTTTTTCGGAATGAAAAGTATCCTATGTCCTACTTCGAAGTATGAACTCAAATCATACTAAATTTCATTTGAATTCATTGAGTATTTTCAGCGTGATGCATTTCCAAGGTACAGACAGACAGACGGACGAACAGACAGACAGAAAACAAAAATTCAAAAAATACAGTTTTGGCTTTAGTATTGCATATAGAACGGCCCCCAAAAAATATAACAAAATATCTTTAATTTACAGAATTTGGGACATTATCCCGCAGGAACTTCTTATTTTTTCGGGATAAAAGTATTCTCAATTTTAACCCATCATATAAACTATGACTGTGCCAAGTTGCATCAAAATCCGTCCAGTAGTTTCAGTAAGTAGAGTCAGTAAGTGTTTTTTGAAATAAATTTCACCCTCAACCCTGCGGGCACCCTTTCATTTTTCGGGATGAAAAGTAGCCTATGTCCTACCTCGTAGTATGAACTCAAATCATACCAAGTTTCATTTAAATTCATTCAGTAGTTTCGGCGTGATGCCTAGCCAAGATACAGACAGACAGACAGACAGACAGACAAAAATGAAAAAAAAAACATTTTTGGCTTCAGTATCGAATCTAAGGTAAGGTCTAAAAAAATTCAAAATATATTCAACTAGCTGCGCCCCGTGGCTTTGCCCGCGTGCAATCTTCTCCCCCATCCTATTTAAAAATAATACAGTTAGCGTTACAATCATGTCACATAATTTAAAAGAGTTTTGGTGGTATATATTCTTTATATTGAAGTTTTTTTGATAAACAAATATTTTCCGTCAGACCTATTCGTGAGTAGTTACACGAATAGGTCTGACGGTTTCCCAACACGTGAGCACGGCACATAACTATTGACCATGTGAGGAGCATGTATTTTCCAAATTTAATCCTTAAACTTGTAGTGATTACCCCTGCGCCTTCTTTAGTAATTGCAAATGGGAGTCACTCCCATAAGGCTGGAATTTCAATAAAACCTTCCTAAGTAACCTTCTTGGATACTCAAGGAATCATTAATTTTGAATGAAAACACTTTTTTAAGAGAAATAATAATATAATCTCATTTATCTACTTTGTTTATTTAAACACACAAAAGCTCTACTGAATACAAAATGCATTGCCAATTGCAAGACGTTATCAATTAAAGAAAAAGTTTTGATAAACTTATAGTGTTTATTTATATTTGTATTTCTATTAAAAACATTCTATTATAAACGCAGCGTCATAGTGCATACTTTTTTAAATATAATCACAGCATTTAATGTTGATAGGGAGGTATAATCTAATAACTTTATTTGTCAATTTTGTATCTCTAGCTATCCTGGTACCAAATTTCATCCAAATCCGTTCAACTGTTATATCTCCAAATTCTTAAATGTTTCTGATCTCCTGGTTCTTAGTTTTTTTTTAAATATAATCACACCATTTCATGTTTATGGGGAGATAAGTATACTCACTTTTAATAACTATAATTGTCAATTTTGTATCTCCAATTTTTTAAGTTTTTCTGCTCTCCTAGTACTTAGAAATACATTTTTTAAATACAATCACACTACTTATTTAATGTTCATGGGGAGAAATTCTCACTTTTAATAACTATATTTGGAAATGTCATATCTCCAACTTTAGGTGTTTCTACTCTCCTCGTAAATAGAAATGCTTTTTTTAATATAATAATTACACCATTTAATAATATTCATGGGGAAGTAAACTCACTTTAAATAACTTTATTTGTCAATGTCATATCTCCAACTTCTTAAGTGTTTCTGCTCTCCTTGTACTTCTCACTTTTAATAACTTTATTTGTCAATGTCATATCTCCAACTTCTTATGTGTTTCTGCTCTTTTTTTCTTTTGTGTTATTAAACACACTATTTGACTCTTTTGTATCTCCAACTTATTAAGTGTTTCTGCTCTCCTGGTACTTAGAAATACTTTTGTTAAATATAATCACACCATTTAATGTTCATAGGGAGGTATACTCACTTTTAATAACTTTATTTTTTACTGTTACATCTCCAACATCCTAAGTGATTCTGTTCTCCTGGTACTGAGCAATACTTTTTTAAATATAATCCACCATTTAATCGTGGAAAAGGCGGTTGTAAGTCCAGCCCAGATAATTATAGACCTATTTCTCTGCTCTGTGTATTGTCAAAAATTCTGGAAAAACTGGTTAACAAAAGGCTTGTGGAATTCCTTGAGAAATACAATCTACTATGTGATCGCCAATTTGGGTTTTGACGCGGTAAATCCACGGAGGATGCCGTCCACTTGTTGTCTGAATCGGTGTCGTCACATCTAGACTGTGGTCGGAGGTGCATTGGAGTCTTCCTCGACCTTGCCAAGGCATTCGACACTGTCTCAACTCCGATTTTGCTGAAGAAACTTGAATGCTTTGGCATCAGAGGTATCGCCCTTAGCTGGTTCTCAAGCTACTTAACAAACAGGCGGCAGTGCGTTAGGGTTGATGAGCATATGAGTGGTGAAAGGAATATTGCGTTCGGTGTTCCGCAAGGGAGCATTCTGACACCAACCTTGTTCACGGTGTACATGGATGACATACTTAAAATACCAAATGGTGAACTCATCTGTTATGCCGATGACACAGTTGCCATCTTCCATGGTAAGGACTGGGAATCTACAGTTTCTCACGCTGAAAATGGGATGGCAGAGTTGGCCAGGTGGCTCGATGTTAATCTGCTAACATTAAATCTCAAGAAAACTAATTTTATCTCATTTCATATTACGCGAGCCACCGGCCCAGACCTGGAATACATCCAAATACACAATGCAAATTGCCACTCTGATAACAGTAACACTAGAGACCATCCTGCATGTTCTTGCAACATTATTAAAAGAGTTCCCTTCACAAAATTCCTAGGTGTCGTGGTAGATCAACATCTCTCGTTCAAGAACCACATAGTGTAGTCAAAAAAGACTCGCAGGATAATTTACCTCATGAAAATTTTAAGACCAGCTGCAAGAGAAGAGGTTAGTAAATTAGTGTATGTTTCTTTGGGTCAGTCACTACTCCAATATTGTGTTGGGGTCTGGGGTGGTTCGGCTAAGTCTCACATGATCGAGCTGGAACGTGCTCAAAGAGCTGTCCTTAAAGTTATGTTGGGCAAGCCCCGTCGTTTTTCTACTGACAAACTTTACGCTGAAGCTTCGGTTCTGAGAGTGCGTCAGCTCTTCATACTGCGTGCAATAGCCAAGAGACACCAACGTCAAGCTTCCCTACTACTTAACAAGAGAAAGCGACCCCAAAGACAACTTCTACCAAGGGTAAACACCGTATTTGCACGACGTCATTCAAAATATGTGCACATCTTTACTTATAACGCTGTCAGCAGACTGTTGGATTTTAAGGAACAAACTTTTGCAGAGTCTAAAAGTAAGTTGAAAGTATGGTTGTTAGGTCTCTCTTATGAGCAAACAGAAAGACTTGTTAGATCTGGTGATTCTTGATCTCCATTATTCAGTTTTACGTCATTGATGTTTTGGGCTTGGATATTATTTTAAATAAGTTTTTGTTGGTGATTTCGAGCGTGTGAACTGCAGTTTATGGCGATAGGTTTATCCGATATCCTTTTCAGGGTTCACACATCTCCATGCCATATTTCATTAATATTGATTCAGTTTTTAAGTCGTGAAAAGGTAACAAACAGACAGACAGTTGGAGTTAATTTCGCTTTTATAATGTTGTAATAATTATTGGGACTCTCCTAACCTATCTGTTATTGCACATACAAGTACAGTGGAAGGCGTTGGCTGTCCTCCCTATTATATTGTCACTCACACATACACACCCACACACACGCTCACACATACCAGCTCATCCACACATCTCACTTAGATGCCTACTTTCGTTAATACGCTTGCTCGGTTTCACAATATGCTAACTGAATTAACCTACAACTAGGTTAATATAGTTGTTAATTTTATAATGTTCCTACCTATTAAACTCTAATTACAATTGTTGTATTATGTGAATCCTTATTATTTGTTTGTATATCTAATCACTATCTAAAGTACATCAACTATGTCACTCCTTCGATCAATATATAGTGATTATGAGTTGAATTATATTTAATTTATGTTAATTTTGATGCGCTGAATTTAATTTCAATAATGCATGCAATATAATCTTATTTCATATTTTATACTTATTAAATATTATTGTTTTTCTTATTGTTGTAGAGATGAGAATTTAATGTTTTTTGGTATATATTAATTACTATGATGAACAGCTGTTCACAGTAACTCGTTCGAACATGTACAGTTCAGTGGCTAATGTTTTCTAGTAACTGATCTCAGGGCGCCCAAGATACAGGCTTTGCCTAGTTTGGGGCCCGCTGCAAATTCTAATGTACATACCTACAACCACCTAAATGTTGTCAAATTTTTTAAATTTTATTGTTCAATATTCACTGTTTTGTAATGTGTACCTACTATTATTTTTAATAATAAATTATTCTTATTCTTATTCTTATTCTTATTCATGGGGAGGTAAACTCACTTTTAATAACTTTATTTGTCAATTTTGTATATCCAACTTCTTAAGTGTTATGCTCTCCTGGTACTTAGAAATACATTTTTTGTTTTGTTTTTTTTTTCAAAACTAAAAGAAAACGATACTACTTTTTTCCCCTATTTCGGGATAAAAAGTAGCCTATGTGTTAATCCAAGATATTATAAGTTATCGTGGTACCACATTTAATCCAAATCCGTTCAGCTGTTTGAGCGTGAAGGAGCAGGCGTTTCTGCTCTCCTGGTACTTTGAAATACTTAAAAAAAAACTATGTAATGTTCATGGGGAGGTATACTCACTTTTAATAGCTTTATTTGTCAATGTCATATATCCAACTTCAGGTGTTTCTTTTCTCCTGGTACTTTTTTTTATTTAATCACACCATATTTTAATCTTCATGGGGAGGAATACTCATTTTAAATAACTTTATATTTCAATATTATGTCTCCAACATCTTAAGTGTTTCTGTTCTCCTGGTACTCAGAAATACTTATTTTAATATAATCACACCATTTAATGTTCATTGGGAGCTAAGTATACTCACTTTTAATAACATTATTTGTCAATGTTATATCTCCAACTTCTTATGCTCTCTTCTGGTACTTGAAATATTTTTTTTCATTATTTTTTTCGTTTTTTTTAAAGTTTTATAGAAAAACGATAATATTTTTTTCTCCTAATTCGAGATAAAAAGTAGCCTATGCGTTAATCCAGGATATAAGCTATCCTGGTACCAAATTTTATCTAAATCCGTCCAGCCATTCGAGCGTGAAGGAGCAACAAACACACACACACACACACACACACACACACACACACACACACACACGCACACACACACGCACACACACACACACACAAACTTTCGCATTTATAATATTAGTGTGAAGATTAGTGTGATGTACAGAATTGGACCCGTTACAGTTTTATTATAAGTATATAGATATTATGTCTCCAACATCTTAAGTGTTTCTGTTCTCCTGGTACTCAGAAATACTTTTTTTAATAAAATCACACCATTTAATGTTCATGGGGAGATAAGTATACTCACTTTTAATAACTTTATTTGTCAATTTTGTATCTCCAACTTCTTAAGTGCTATTATGGTACTTCGTTTTTTTTTACTTTTAAATTCCATATCAGTAGCGTTTTGTTATACCACGTTTTATGTCACGTCCCACGGGAACGTGATAAAAATATATCCTATGTCCTTCTCCTGGTTCTAAGCTACCTCCTTACCAATTTTCAGCCAAATCAGTTCATCCGTTCTTGAGTTATAAATAGTGTAACTAACACGACTTTCTTTTAAATATCTAGATATATAAACTAATCACGCTAACCAACATTTATCCAAATTGAACTAACGGAAAAAACTCATAGATCCAACATTAGGTAGGTATATTCGAAAACGTCACAACAACTGATTCAAAACAAAGTATGTCTCAGTGAACAAATTTCAAGTAGTCAAACAATTAAAAGCAAATTAAACGTAATAATATGTTTAGGTACTGTGATACTAATGAAAGTACTTATCTTTTGTCCCCATTTAAAGCAAACTTTACGGAAGAGCTGTTATGATAAAGTTAAATTGCTTGTTTATTCCAAACTGAAAAAGACATTGAGATCTAGATGTTTCAAATTACAATGTAAACAAGAAACAACGATGAAAGTAATTTAGGTATTCACCAGGTACAGAACAAACATTAAAAAGAAAAGTGGCAGCATTTTTTATGTTGCACGTAACTCGAGACAGCCATGTAGAGGCATAATAATAATATAAGTTCTGTCAACACATATGTGTAATTTCATGCATAACAAATCTGTTGACTATAACATAAATATATACCTAACGTCAAAGTCATCCATCATCACAGAACAAGAGCCGTTCCATAATAATAATTATGTTCACTTTCGTCTCACCAATCAGTGCACGTTGATAGTAATTGATATCCACCTACTCTAACTCAAATTTACTAAAAACATCTGTTTCTTAAGTTAGTACACATTTCTCCTCCATTGGGCACTGTGCGTTGATTTAACGTAATACGAGCTCTGAAGTTCTACATTTATTTGAGTACATAAAAGTGAAGTTCAGAAAAAACCGATCGTTATTAGTCTCGGAATAATATTATCACTCAGCTACTTGATCGCTTAGAGTTATCTATATATCTTGATCGTTTTCTAGAACTTTCGCAGTGAGCAAACTTGTCGTAATAGGTTGGCAAGGGATCGTAATGATAAGCTAAGTCTTCAGTGGTGATAGTGCTCGTTTGCAAATGTCTTAATTTGGGTTTGGGGCAGTAATGCTTTAATGCTGATTAGGTAGGAAGGAAAAACACCAAGACAAACAAGTGGGGGATATATGGCTCAACTGTTAACCAATTTCATTTAAGTGTCGCTTAAGATATTATGTGTCTACGTAAAATATTATTAGTGTGTTGACTATATCGACAATTCAATATAAGTAAGAGTAGGTACCTACTTTTTAAGAACAAAGCTAATAAATATTGGTAGGCTTGCTCTTGCACTATCAACTCTACCAAAAACAGATGGATGTCATGTGAACTTTAGCAACAATAGATAGATGTCAAAGAATCAATCAATAAAAATCAAAGAGAAAACGTATTATATCATTGGAGACAATGCACTTACCTATTTAATTACATGAACGGGTGGTTAGCCGTAGGCGAAAATTGATTTGCTGGATGGAGACATACTTAAGTAATCAAATACGAGTTTGTAACACCTTGAGGGATCTATAGATGTTATGACCACATAAAACGAAAATGAATAGAGATTCAGATAGCGTTGCAGTATTTATTCTGTGGCAGTATGTGATACAGCATCAGTACAAGAACACTGAATGGAGTTTGGTAATAACTTAACAAGTGTAAACAATACCGATACTCCTACTGCCCATATTGACGTTTCAATTTACGCAATGCAACGCACATACCTACCTATTATGCGTATTATTTCTCATCATGTTCTTAGTAATTTGTCTGTCACTTTCGACGTAATAATAGTTATATTATAGTGTATTGCGACAGAGTTCGTGACTCGCTGACATGACCGTGGCCTTTGGCTATGCAGTTGAGCTCATCTTTATAACTTGCACGTATTTGCAAGTACATGCATCAGAAACTTTCTCAACCTTTTGATGAGTGTTAGTGAAACCCGTCGTCCCAGGGAAAACTAATAATATTCACTATAGAGCTTCAGATTGTTCAAATAAATTTGATAAAAAAGATACAGAACCAAATGTTGAGGAAATGACTACACTAGAAGTCTTACTACAGAGACTAGAGGTCCTTTAAAGGAAAAATAATTAAACCGATTCAGATATCACGGAGATATGAATAAAATAAACACAAACAACTGTCCAATTGACTTCTTTTGGACGTCGCTGTGACAAAATAACTACTTTGAAATATCAGACTAGACATTAGGCATAAGGAAGTATTATGAGATCATGTTTCCAGGAATAACCAAGTTACCTAAATTTGAGAGGACGAAGTGTCAAAAATGGATAATAATATTCCTAAGGTTACCAGAACCCTAACAGTTTGATTCACTACCCACGGAACTACCAAGCTACACTACTGGTAGTGTCGTGTGGTATTTTATTTCCCTTCTGCTCTACTGACCAGTAGTGTCGAAGGTAAATAAACCAGGGCTCATATCTTCATTTCCTACCACACTACCAAACTCATTTCATTTAAAACCAAACCAACAGCATACACCTACAACATAATTTCTACAATGTAAACACACAAACAATGTACAATAATGAGGTTGGTATACCTAATCGTAAGGCATTTTTCTTCCATGATCCAATGACAAAGTTGTAAACGAGGACGAAAAAACAGGAAACGGTATATATATTACCTTTACCAACACACAAAAGCTCATTAAACGGAGACACGAAAAGATCATTACTCGAAGGCATCCCGAAGGTAAAGCCGTAAAGCTCCGTTGCCAGATTTGTGAGTGAATGCAAGGTCGCTATAAGGAATATAGCTAATTGTATACTTTGGATGCGTGTGTGTGTGTGTGGGCGTGTTTTGATAACAGCATCATTGAGAAGTTTGTATATTTTTTTCACTATTGAGTAACACTTAATCGAAACCAAATTATAATTTTTCTTATGGCGAAATGGGCTCCAATTTGACGATTCGTCCTTACATATATTTAAAACTAGTCCTTTGAAAACGGCTTTAATTTACTTTATTTTTTATTGTTAATAAATGGTCACAAAATACTTTGTCCGGATGTAGTCACCGAAACACGATTAAATAAATTTAGCTCTACAGAACAAAATCGTAAAGTTTCCTAAAAAACACCCATTTTGTCGTTCCCGTCGATGGAATGAATCAAATTCATTCAGTTTCTATCAAAGATATTTTTCCAAAAAATTATGTGTAATCCCAATAAACATTCAAATACTTCTGTGAAATCAGTTTTTTGAAAAATCGTAAGATTATTAGAAAAAGTAAAATTATGTTGAAAAATTAACCAAAATCGGCTCATAAGATGCGTCACCTCTCCAGCTTAACCTTCACCTTGAAGAGCTAGACAAAAATTATGGAGCCCGTTTGGATTAGGACGGAACTTCAACGAAACCAAATCCTAATTTTCTAGAACCCGCCTAGTTGGCAAAGAGCATGCTGCGCAGAGGCACGGATGGTGCTTAAGACCCGTCCGTGATCCAAATTTTTCTTTTTGTATTTTTTATAAGAATGTCTCAGAAGTCTAATTTGAGGACGTTTACGAGTAATGTGAGAAAAAACGAAGGTAGTAAGGGTATGGTTGATTCAGATTAATCTTGGCAACAACAAGATCTGAAAATTCTACTGACGGAATGCTCAGCCAACTGATGTTTACATTGTTATTTCCTTCTTAAATTGATTTGCTACTCAAGTATTATCGGTTGGACAACGCAAAACCTGTTATAGAACGACCTTTCGTCTGCCCAAACTTCTCAATGATGCTGCTATATGAACACATGCATCCAAAGTATACAATTAGCTACATTAAATCATAAAACAGTTCTGAGACAGTTTTTGTAAAGAAGCTCTAATAATTAGTTTTTTTTGAAAAATCATCTCAATTGCATTTGAAACTACAATACAAGCCTCAGACAAATGAACACAGAATCTTTGGAAGCATTAATAGATAATACAGTTAGATTCTCGAAATACTGCTCTTATGATTTAAAACATAGTTATACGTATAACTAGCTGTGCCCGCGGCTTTGCCCGCGTGGTCATTTTATGGGTTAAAAGTAACCTATGTGTTTATTCCAGGTCCAAAAGTACCAATATCATCAAACTTTGTTCAGACGTCAAATGGTATTTTATCGATTGCTCGACTTCTACTCATCGTATTGAGATACCAAGTACCTAAGTACAACCCCTAAGCTAGCCCCTTAGGTTTTTAGTCAAACCCTAAGCTATCTAAAATACAAAATAAAAAATAAAAAAAATATTATCCAAAAACACTAGGAAACAGTAAATATTAGGTTTAACTAAATACGTTATGTTTATATATTCGTATTATGATTTCTAAGGGCCCCCGCACTGGGGCCTGTCTCGCGGGAGGCCGTAGAGTTTTTTTTTTTTTTTTTCTAACAATGAACTGCTTCGCAATCGATCCAGTAGTTTGTATGTGATGCGTAATGCGTGTTTGTCTGTTTGTTCTGAACAAACAGACCGACACAATTTAAAAAATGTTTTATTCTTGTTCAGTAGCTAGCTTATTTTAAGTATCCTAGACCATTTTTTTACTATCTTTTTTTGTATAGACGTTTTGACTGCTTTATATGTATAGATTTGATCGTACATTTGTATAAGATCTTTTTCCTTACAACACATGATTTAACATTTCGATGTCGATTACAACATATCGATTTCATTTATTCATGCGCAATAAACTAATATTTCTGAATAGATCAGTGACGGTCCACTCGAACCTCGGAAGAAAGTAGTGCTCTTGTGGTGAAAATATAGGATTTTCACGGTCAGCTGCATATCAATGTCATCACTAATCTCTGATAATGACGTCCGCCTCTTGTATTAGATAGAAACTTAAGATTTGATTTGACCTGATTTATTAGTCGGAGAGCACGATAAAAAGCAGTCTTCTACGTTGTCTCGTAGAACAGTCATTATGGCATGATTATCTCTGGAGGCAGACATACCTACCGGCTGAGATTGGTTGGACATTGTCCAAATGATAAGAAAATATACCGTATGAAAGATTATTACTGTCATGAAGAACGGAACTGAAGATTTAGTTTCGGAAGGAGTTTTGACAAAATACATCAGTAGTTAAATAATATATTGCTAGTACGTTTATTGTACAGACAGCACCAAAAGCCCTCCAGCCAGATGGAGCGACGACTTGCGCAAAGTAGCTAGCTGCAATTACATGCGCACTATCGGCAGAGCTGAAGATCGGGCTCAGTGACCTCATTAGGAGAGACCATTAGGATTATCCAGCAGGCTATTGATGATGATGATGATTGATGAACACCAAAATTGTGCCAAAAACACAGTACCGATACCGGCTGGACGGATTTTGATGAAATTTAGAATGGAGATAGCTTATACCCTGGAATAAAACATAGGATACTTTTATCCCGCAAAAGTTTAAATTTCCACTGGAAAACTGGAAAAACTGGAAAAATATTGATTACTCGCTGTAAGAAACGGTTGCCATGGAAACGAAATACAAAGCAAAAACATCAAGAACATTGGTGCTATACCTACTTTTGCATTAGCTTTTAATATCTTAAAAGAACATAGGATGCTTTTTTTTCCAAAACAGTAGTCCGCGCGGACGAAGTAGAAAAAGCTAGTTCTCAATATAATTAAATCAGTGTGGTGGTAAAAAAAAAGGTAGTTGTCATCTGTTCTACTTTTTGTACCACCAATAGAACGAGTAGGAAAAACTAACTTCGGAAACTATTGATACAAAACTAGTTCTTTTCAATGAGATGTTACCAATTATAATAACATCATTTTCTCTTTTAGATAAACAAGTATTATGTAAGCCGTCCACAATTAGCACAACCAAAAACAAACTATTTAGTACTTTAAACGTCTAACTTACTTGGGAATATAATAAACGGCTCTATCAGATATCTTAGTCCTATTTACAAGCAAACTAGCAAAGTTTGTTGGGAGCAGAGCTTGTTAAACTGCTATTGTTCAGTAATTAATTACACCTAATCTAAATCCTAGTACTAGAACGCAAGTAGGTACTTTGAAACCACCAAAATAGAAACTATTTCCTTACTTCAAAGTACTTGAAATTAGGTCGAGGATGCTCAACTGAGCTTGAAAAGTACGCAAAAGTGACGCATTAATTATATCTCATAATTATTCCAGATCAAAGGGCATTGCCTCGTGGATTGGTTTATTCTACCCTCTAATCTAAAAACTAATTTTAAAAAAACAGACGTCATCCATACCAATATATAAAAGTGAAACGTTGTCTGTTTGTTTGTTTGTTTGGGGAGCTTTCACCCGATAACGGCTAGACGGATTTTGATGAAATTTAGAATGGAGATAGCTTATACCCTAGAATAAAACATAGGATACTTTTTATCCCGGAAAATTGAAAGTTTCCAAGGTAAAACTGGAAAATGTTTATTACTCACTGTAAGGAACGGTGGACTGTACTGAATGGTCTGTGGTTGCCATGGAAACGAAATAACAAGTCTGTCAAAAAACATCAAGAGCATTGGTGCTATACCAACTTTTTCATTGGTTTTTAATATCCTAGAAGAAAATAGGATGCCTTTTTTCGCGATAAACAGTAGTCCGCGCGTACGAAGTCGTGGGCGGGAAAACTAGTATCGTATAAAACTTAAAAGAAAGAAATAATCCAATACTGTAAACAGTTAACAGTCCATATCATTTAAACTACAGAACCAATTTTGATGAAACTTAGATTATTTACTAAGTTGAAAGATACTAAAACTACTACAAAAAGAATTATTGCAATTAGACTTCAGAGAAATACGTGGTCAAACATACACATATACGTACATTCACGAAATTTGGAATATTTGTCAGATACTCATATAGACTAACATATTTATGAATATTACACATTTTTTGTCAATATTACATTCATACACATCTACTTGAGAACCTTTTTTTTTTTGAAGTCGGTTAATAAAAATATTATCATACAAATGAGTTCAGTCACCTCTCCAAGCAAATTTATTCACCGCATTAAATATAAATAAAAACCAGTAGCGCTAATGAATTTTCTAAACGAACCGCAGGAATCGAAAGAATTTCCGGAATTCCGTGTCAAGGAACTTCAATATTTGCATAAGCACTTAAAAGCAATAAATCGTTTAAGATAGCGGGAGGCCATATCCTCGCATCACAAATCAATTTCCAGACTTTGAGGTCATAAGGCCGGCGAATTTACGAAAAATACCCGCATTTGTCTGTTTCAGAGGTAGATTTTAAATTTATTTGCCATTGTTAATATAAATAGAATCGATGATTACCTACTTAAACAACTTAAGTTACAAACTATACTTTGTATACTTTGAGTTATAGAAATATTCAATCATTGTGAAATACTCTATCTGAAACTTTTTATAATAAGTAAAAAATACAATATTTTTGATAGGTATAATTTTTAGCCATTAATTTATTAAATAGAAAAAGAGGAAGAATATGTACGAGTACAATAACAAACAAACAAACATAATAAAGCAATAGGAACGAAAAAGTCTATACAAAGAAGATAATTAAAAAAAATGGTCCCCTAGTACATAAAATACGCTCTGAACAAGAATATAACATTTTAAAAATTCGTGTCTGTCTGTTTGTCTGTTTTTCTGTCTGTATGTTTGTTCGCACATCACGTAAAAACTACTGGACCGATTGCGATGCGGTTCTCACGTTATACTTTATGTTTTGACTTAAAAACTGGGGTATTTTGTATCTCAATCCGATGAGTAGAAGCCGAGCAATCGATAAAAATATTTTTGACGGCTGAAGGAGTTTTGATCAAATGTTGCTATATTGGTATTTTAGGTCCTGGAATAGCATAAATAGTACTTTTAACCTACAGAAATGACCATGCGAGCAAAGCCGCGGGCATCAGCTAGTAAAATAATAAAGCTTAAATGATAATTGCAGCAAAAAGTTTTTTTTTTATACTTTTCTGCTTATGTTATTTTAACACACCGCGAAATCGAAAGTAAAGCACCCAAGGTATGCCGATCCACTCATACTCGTATCGTACGCACAAACCTCACGCACACACATAAAACATGTTATGCTGATCGGCCGCCACATCGCAGTAAGTCGTCGCCCGTGTTATTCCTTGAGTTCTCACAAAAACAATGAAGTACTTTGTGATGACATTGTGTGTCAACCACAAATTATCCACTCACACGCACACTTAAGGCCGGGTGTCAGTGAATTTTATGTCCCTCTCATCCGTGATAAAGTAGAGCGGGAAAGATGATACGTCTCGGGAGTAAAATTTAAGGTTTTATTTATTTGTAGGAAAACCAAAGCTTTGAATTAAAAAGTGTCTAGCCATTTTCTCAATCATAATAAGTTCTTTCTATTGGTATATCTTTGATATCAGTTAGTGACGGGGTCTCTTTCCAATCAATATTCTAAGCATAAAGTAGTGTTACCTTTGATTTTATTTTCTATCGAGTGAATTCATACTAATCATGTTTCTGTATTCACAAAGTACGACATAATATGTAAAATTTTGTTGTGATACCAATTTCATAGTTCTGGATTAATTATAAAACAAGATACAGACGTTCAAAAATAATCAAAATTTGCTAAAAGTGCTAGAACCGGGCCTTAAGCAGCGCGATTTGCTATTCTTTACTCGTTTTTTTGTCAGTGTAGACTCCGTATTTTTTTTAAACTTTGCTCAATGGCAGAATATTTTCGAAATCTACCACCGGCTTTTGCGAAGGTCCGTCAAGCTAACGGTGCCGGTCGCGCGGTCGCCAGACACCATCACGTCGGTTAACGGGCCCGAATACTTGTCATTACATCTCAAAGCTCATCTGGCACGCGTCAATGGAATTTTATATTGGATGCCTAAATAAAAGATGTCGATAGGTGTACAAAAAGATGTACCTACTCAAATAACAGGTATCGATAGCTGTACAGCTCGATACCACAGTTTATGTATTGTTGTAATACTGTGTCAATAACCAAGAAGTATTGATAGGTGAACAAACATTAATGATTGTGGTATTGTGTTTTTTTTTTAAATAAATTAATCATTCATGTTGTTTAATACCCTTCAAAACTTAATATCATACTTTTAAGATTAATAGTTTTTATTAAATTGCTTGGCTCGTACTCATCAGACTGAGGGACTAAGTACACCAGTTTTTAAATTAAAACCTAAGCTATCCAACAGTGAAAATCCCATCGCAATCGGTCCAGTAGTTTTATTCAAAAGTTATGACCACACTTTTAAACTTAATAGTTTTTTTATTAAATTGCTTGGCTCGTACTTACGGATTGAGATACTAGGTACACATTTTTTTGTCAAAACTTAAGCTATCCAACAGTGAAAATCGCATCGCAATCGTTCCAGTAGTTTTATTCAAAAGTTTTTACCACACTTATAAAATTAATTGATTTAGTTTTTGTAGTAAATCGCTTGGATCCTACTCATCGGATTGAGATATCAAGTGCATCAGTTTTAAAGTCAAAACCTAAGCTATCCAATAGTGAAAATTGCATTGCAATCGGTCCAGTAGTTTTAACGTGATGCGCGAACAAACAGGCAGACATTAAAACTGTGGTACTGAGTTTTGAAGGCCCGTCTAGTTTATTTTTATGAATGTAATAAAACCTAACCTTTGTAAACTTTTAACCTTTTTTTTGTTGTCTTTTTTTGTAACCTTTTAAAAACCTTGCAATACAAAGACCAAATATTTATTTTCACAATAATATTCCCAAATTAAGTTCAATCGAAAAACTCGTAATCAATCATTCCATTTGCTCACAATCAAAAGAAAATAAACTGGAAACAGTTTCGTCGTAATTACTACAAAATAGTAGACCGTGACATTTCTTAATAACTTTAATTATACTTATGTTCATAGTTGGTAGTTTTGTCTGTTGAAATGTTAGTTTCATGGTCATCTTCAATTAGTTTAACTATTAACATCAGATGTGTGAAGCTCTATGAATACCTACTTCTATTTCAAAATCTTATTTAGGTAACTATTAAATTATCTTTGAATGTACAAGCTACTCTGTACATACATGTTAGGCTATGTAATAATAATATAGTACAATTTACTTTAACATTCCCTACCATAACTTGTTTCGTCTAGCTCAACATTATATTTAGAAGAAAGTCAAGGTTCTGAACACAGCTGGTTCCCAATTTAACAATAATCTTAACTTATTTCTTAGAAACCCTTTTCCACGAGACGCTTAGGCTTATGTATAACATTTCTGAGCGTGATACAGAATCTAACGGAAAATGTCCATTACAAGCAAGCCGGTTTGTCGGTTTATTTCATAACTGTCTATTTCAAAATGTCTATAAATAATATTTCATCAACAACGAAAATGTAATGTTTTACGTTCCGCAAGAGAAAAGATAATGGTCTAAGAGCAGCGGTATGGTGACACGGAAACCTAATAATTGTTTATTACTGCAAAGAAATTGCAGTTACTTTAGCTGCTGCACTGCACGACGTGCTTTAACTACTGCACTGCACGACGTGCTTACGATTTTTGAGCCATTCTTCATTGAAGTATGAGATTTAGTTTTTGTATTAGCTGTAGTTTTTTTTTATTAATGAATTGGGAGTATAGAGACATAAACGGAAAGAATAACGAAACCTTTGAAGATTGAACGTTCGATTGACTGCATATTTTGGTTTCTTTGTTTGTCGATGAGGTAGTACTGGCCTCTGGTGTCAGAATTTGTCAGGCCGCCCTAAGGCCTCTGACATGGCTTAACGACTTCTATTTATCAATAACAGCCGGGACCGCCAGCTTAGCGTGCCCTCCGAAGCACGGAGCGATGGAAAACGCACATAACTTAGAAAAGTCATAGACTAGGACCGAACCCGGTATCGTTGGATTCTGTAGCACTATTGAACCGTTAGGCTGCCATCGCTCTAATTTGCTTTTCATTGTTCATCATTATCATTCTAGCGAATATTAAATCTACCTACCATGATACAACAGATAGAGGATTGGCAACAAATTAAGATCGCAGCTTTGCAGAATATTAAGGCTAGAATGATAGTAATGAACCATCGGCAAATAATTAAATTTGATGTAACTACCACACCAAAGAAGTCTCACTTACTCAAGAACAGTCATCTCAACGCAGCGAAGGATTGACCTAAACAGTAACAGATGGCGTAAAAATCGAAAGTACCCGCACTAACAATAAATTTGTCTCCGGCCGGGCGTGACTCCGTGGTTTGCCGGCTTCTCGTGACGACTGTTGCGTCGCTGTCGTATGGCTGCAACAACCCGACGTAATCGAACAGGCACGATCAGTCCACGGCAATTGGTACCCACTTTTAACGAAACAGGTACCTTCCATTCAGCCCAACGAGTCACGATCCGGGTTAAGCACATCTCGAGCGATGTGATCTCGTGAACTTTGTGAAAAGCGAGAGTTTGTGAATTTATGCCTAGCATTTCCGCCGTTTTCTAACATAATCATTCCCTCGACCGGTTCAGAACGAACTTCCGATAACGGCTTCCGATCAACTTTCATGAATTCTTAAAAAGGTCGGACGTATTCTGTCAGGTGATATCTGATGAAAGTTTCACATAGTTTCATTTCGACCGCAGAGCCGCAAAATCGCGAAGAAATGTTACAATTCTAGCACGTAGTCGGCAAAAACGTACGGCTTTCATTGTGCACGTCCAAGCGACAAAATGTAGGTAAGTACGTCTCAACTTTACAAAGGTTATTTAAAAATTCAGAACAAAAGGCACTTTCATCGGAACCGACTCACCTACAGTGCTCTACATCTGTGCACTCGTTTTCAATTTGCATTTAAAAAGATTTTCACAGTGTTAAAGCTGTGCATATAAAGCTTTTTGAAATCTCTGTGTGAAGCACATGTCTATAGCAGGTTCGTATAATGGGAGGCTGTGAAAGATTATTAGATGTTATGGGATATTACACTGTGGAGTTTACACTAAGTGAGCATTATATGCCTCCATTTAATACTATTATGTTCTGAAGCTTCAACCTAATGACATCATTCACTATTATCTACATAAATGAATGACCTGCTTTCCTGGGCAGTCAAAGATTGAGTTTTAAATATAAAAAATATAAATAAATAAATATATTCGGGACATTTCCACACCAATTATCTAGCCCCAAACTAGGATACCCTGTGCTCTGGGCACTAGATAACATATATAAGAATATTACATCCATGACTCGAAAACAAACATTTCTGCTCATCACACAAATAATTGCACCTTGCAGGATTCGAACCCGCGACCGTTCGATTTCGTACCTAGGATCTCTAGCCACGAGACCAACCGGTCGTCAATACGTACGTTACGTTACGTTACGTCGTTTAGTTCACGTCAATAACTGATCGCATCCACTTTTTGCTAAAGTAAGCTTTTTTCAAACAGGCATTGGATATACAAATTTCACGGAAAATAGCGGTAGAAATTACTTAACACCTCAGCAACTGCCTCAAGTTTAGCTACCTTTCAAGTTACTTGAATAGGCTACTGGAATTTAACGGTATTAAAAGTTGACGTTCCCTTCCGATGGGCTGTCCCGATAACCTTCTGACGAAAGAATTTATGACTAAAGTGACTTAGAATTTAGACTTCAGAATCACCGTGCTCATAACTCTCCGTTAGATAGGAAGTTGCTTTGTTTCAATTGATTAGATATTTCACATGTATGCGGTATCTTCCATCTTATCGTTATGTTAATACTCCAAATACTACTTATATAACAAAACTATAACTTATTTTCAGTTACAGGATGCTGGCTTTATAGTGAAGTAGTATGGCAATGTATCAATAACATTAAAACCACTGTAGTTGCAGTAGTCACAGAAAAGTCATTCCGATGTTCTATGATGACAGAAAAAACTTAAAGTATTCTATGATCACAGTCACATAAAAGTCTTTCTGATGTTCTATGATGACAGAAAAAACTTACTAGTGTTCTGTGATCAGAAATACAGAAAAACCTATTTATTATATATTATATTATAAATATATATTATCATACTGCATGTAAAAATTTGTTTTGTTGTTGTTGTTTTTTATGAAACATTTGCAGAAACCATCTTGAAACCTCATGAACCTAGAAACGACTGGATTTAAATTAATCATAGATTTTGAATTATGCTTTCGTTGTCAAAATAAATTAAACATCCGGTGAACTTTGTCCACATGAAGACATTTGAAGACTATAATATCTAATTTATAACGGTATTGTTAATAAATCTTAAGGTGACATGCTATTCATTAGTTTAATGAATGTCCACGTAGACAGTGTAAAATAACACAACTAATTTTAATGTTATTTATTTTTAACAATGGCTTATTCAAAAAGGCAGTCATCATCGTATCTTCACGGCTTATCCCTTGGGGCATAGACAGAGTTGATGGAGCGTTACTTCCCCCTTTCACTTCTTGCACATCCATCAATCTTTTCATACATAAAGCACGGCGGGGCATTCTGTACATTTAACACTTCCTTAATCCTTTTTGAGAAAACAAAATGAACTAGGACATAGCCCGTTTGGGCGTCAAACGCGACATCATAAGGCTTCAAAAGTATCCAATCCATAGATTTAGTTAAAGGGGAGAAATATATCACGTAAACCAAAACTGGACTAGATACAACTACAGGAAACACACCCACAACTCCACTTTTCGATTCTGACTAGGTTAGAGAAGGCTAATAAATTGTGTGCGTTGCGCCTAATTTACGCGTTCCGTTCCTGAGAAGTTGTTACGTTACTCCTTACTGAAGCAGGTATACACTTAATAAAGTAACTTATAATAGTAATCATTGTAGGTATATCTCAGTAATCCCACGGCGAGACAATGATACCTAGAGCACAGAATTAATAATGTAATTATAATAAACTTATTGTTTAAAAATATAATAATAAATATAATTATATTTTATTTATATATGGTTCTTATACCATATATTCACCTATTATTAGATTTATTTTGTTGTTAGTAATTTTCAAATTACCTACTAATTAAATTACTAATTAAAATAATATTATTACGTAGATTTAATCGGATGTAATTTTAAAAATCATCATCGTATTGAACTCCATTTAGACCTTCATGCAAAAATATCTGCTTACTAACCTGTGGACGAGTGCATTTTTGGAGTTATTGGGCTATTTTTTAAATATATAGAATGTTTAAAAGGTTTGCCATACACCAAATCTGTAAATGAGTTTTTTTTTTTGTAGTAAGTATATTTGTTTTGTCTTGTTTAGTCATGTAATAGGTGAATAATTTCAAGAACGTTGAAGTAACAAACTTACCGACATTTTTTCTCGGTAAGATAAACTGAAAATACTTTTACACCTCGAGGACTAACTTAAAAGGTAACCCAATCCAATTTTTATTCAAATTCCTTCGTATTCACTGCCTCAGCTTGAAAAAGCTAGGTTCATCTGAGAGGTTTAATGGTCGCCAACGCCCCTGTCATCAATCTCATCTCTCCCAAGCCATAGCACGATTTAAGAGTGAAGCCGACAGATAAAACGACTCTCCGAAAAAGCTTGAGCCAAATTACGATCTGACCTGTGAATGGATCCTTAAATCGAAGTAGTCGGTGCTATTGGAGTTTTTGATGGAATTATTGTACTTAGAAATTATGGCTTGGTTAATTATTAAAGTCGGTAATTGAAGTCAGTAGGTAAGTTTGTTTGTAAAACAAAACAAACAAGTAGGTAAGTAATTGCTTTATTTATAGTAGAGTTAGTATTTAGGATCGCATGGACTACAGATTACTAAAGATACACGATTGTTCAGTCCGTCCATCTATTCGTCCGTCCGCCCGTCTGACACAGATTCAAAGCATTATAATTCTAGATTTATGAAGCGAACTTCACTAAAGCTGATGTATGATGCATGATAAGAAAACTTTAAATGCAGGTCTTAATTTTACCACGTTTTTATCACTCCCTTCACTATAATTTTCTTGTCTGTCTATCTGTCCGTCGTTCCGGGTGGAATCATGCAACTCAAATTTCGAGCACTTCCCGATTAGCAATCCGGCTGAATCTTTCAAGGTAGTTCACAACAAGAAGACAATGCGTTCAAAAAAAACTTGGTTTTTAGCACAGATATCGGAATAATAATAGCCTTTTTCCGGTTTCTGTGGTTTTTAGATTAGTTTATAATCTATGCTTGCTGCTTCTTTCAAAACAAACACAGGAACATGGGTTTTTGGGGCCCCATGAATTGCGAATGAAACTTTATTTTAACTGCTTTGTATTCTGACTCTGTTTTGTTTTTGCGAAATACCGTCAAAGTTGTTAACAATAACAATTACTTCATCTTTGTCTTTGTCATTTCCTAACTATTCGACCAAAAGACTTGTAATCATATGCCTAGTAGACATGTTGAAAACACGCAATGAAAATCATTTCAGAAATCCTGTCATGTAAACTTTCCGAATTATAAACTTAAAGCTTTGATTATTGTGGTCACAATTTTTTTGGAATTGTTTTTTTTACTAACTTGCGTGTTCCGAGACGCACTTATTCCGTTTTTCCAGTACACGAAAGTGGGTGGGGTGGGGAAGCTCAATGACAAAAGTGTAAACATGATTGTCAGATGTCAGACACATGATAGTCAAACGCAAGGCTATCGTAGATATAAAACGAAAGCATTACCATCCGAAATTATAATCACAGTTTAAAAGTTTTCTTTATTTTGAAAGCTAAACTAATTGTTTTTCACTTGCTTCCATATTCACTAAAATTATTAACATAAACACAATAAATAATAGCCCTAAGACGAACATTTTAACGTACCTACCTATTTATGTATTACTAGATTACCCGCCCGCGTCTTTGTCCGCGCGGACTACTGTTTATCGCGAAAAAAGGCATCCTATGGTCTTCTAGGATATTAAAAACCAATGCAAAAGTAGATTAGCACGAACGCTTTTGATGTTTTTTGACAGACTTGATAGTTCGTTTCTAAGGCAACCGGCAAACAAACAAACAAACAACAATTTTTCACTTTTATATATATTGGTATGAACTAGCTGTGCCCGCGGCTTGGCCAGCATGTTAATTTTGCTGGGATATAAGGATCCTGTGTGTTATTCCGATTCCAAAAGTATCAAACCATTATACTTACCAAATTTCACAAAACTACGTTTCAGAAGTCAAATAGTTGTATACCGATTACACGAATTGTGGCTCCTTCTAATCGGATTGAGATACCAAGTTCACCAGTTTCTAAGTCAAACCCTAAGCTATCCAACAGTGAAAACTGCATCCCAATAGTTTTTACGTGATGCGCTAACTTACAGGCAAACAGACAGACACCATTGTAAAAAAATGTATATTCTTGATCAGTAGCTTATTTTAAGTCTCCCATTTTTTTGTACAGTATTTTTGTTATTTTAACTTTTTAAGTATATATATATATATATATATATATATATATATATATATATATATATATATATATATATATATATATATATTATCTTTTGACAATCAAGATAAGTACAGCATAACTGTTTGAAATCAATAATTACAGTTAGGAATACAAAACTACATCGATAAGCTCGATATTTTGTTTTCGAAATATCAATCACGAGGTCGCAAAAATCCTGACGAACGTCCATGATTAATCCTCTTCATATAGAATGGACCATACTCAATTAAATACGACTATTGTGAACTGATTGAAACACGTTCAGGACATGACCGAGCGCAGTAACAGTCACGCGTTCTTTCCCGCGCGATACTTAGGTAACTACACTACACTCGCGAGCAATGAAATCGACTCAAGACCTTATGCGTACAATCGCGTTTTCCTAATTCTAATAAAATACTTTGCCAAAAAAAAAAAGACTTCATAATAAAAATGTTATTTTGTAAACAACCACTAAAAAGAATAAAATAATTACAATTGAGCCACACAACTGTATCATTTTCTCGAAATTACCAACGTAATAATAATGCATAAATACAACAAAAGATAAGAAAGAGTTTTTTTTAAGGCGGTGCCAAGCCGAGGCATAATTATTAATATGATTGAGGTTATTCAAAAAGATAATGTCTTAAACGGCTTTACGTGCTATATAAGATAAATAGTAGATTAGTAGCCAATGGCTGTAAGGCATCAATTGCAGCCCGAGATATTTATGAGGGCGCCTATAGTTCGAGGGTGCAATTGATGCTTTACATCTCGATTGTGAGGTAAGTAGAAAAAAACCGGCATTACAAGAATAAAACATTTTATTAGTTAAAATTTATAGTGAAATGAGAACAATTTTCAAATTTTAGGGACAGGTGTTTTTTGGGTATGTTAATAGTTTGAGATTGTAATATTTGTTGGTCATGGACAAAATCTGACGGGATGAAGCTTTCTTCAGCAGAAGTTGATGGTTGCGGATCATCTCTTGAGAAAGATGTATCATTTTTTGAAAGCTGAATAGTTTCCGTTATTTGGTTGGTAATTTTACTTTTATTTTGTATGGAATCTTCGATGTAACCTTCAGCCACCTTGCTGGATTTCCACCCACCGTGCCTTTTTATATTGGTTAAGTTAGCCCCAGCATCGGCTAAAAGTGTAGCCGATGTTCTCCGGAAGCAATGACCTGTGTACAATTCCGGGTTATCTAACTTTAAATAACTTGCGATTTGCTTCGGCATACTTCTGATGGTACTTTTTCCAATAACTTGTTTGTAGCATTTGCCTTGGTGGTACTTCAAAAAAAATCGGTTGGTGTTTACATTCAGGACGAAGATTTCTGTATTTTTGTATGAATTCAGAGAATTCTTGAGGAACTACAAATGTTCTGCCAATTTTAGTTTTTGTGTTCGGTAGTTTAATTACTAACAACTGACCCTGTTGTTCTATGTTCTCTATTGTTATATTTGTCAATTCAATACCTCGGCATGCGCCAGTTATACCGAAGATAAGAACCACCTAAAACAAGCGAAATATAAAAATAAGTAAGTATGTTTTATAGGATTGTAAGAATTTAAAAGATAAATGATGAAGTATTACCATTATGTGATTTGTTATTTTACGTACCTTAACAGCTAAATATATGTCATCAGGGGCTTCATTTATGAATGTATTCATGTCTTGCGCTGTAAAAACCTTCGACTTTTTGCTTTTGTGCCCAGCTGAAAGTTCTTGATATTGATGCCGTGTTTAGTACTCATAGTTGCTTTTAACATTGAATAAATGCACCACAAACTAGATGGCTGCAGCTTTTTTGATAGCTCACTAAAGTATGTTAAGAATACAGTCTCAGATAAAGACTTTACTCGTTTTTCTTTTCGCCACTTCATGAACTCGTCGTAAGTTTTCAAATATCTCTCTTTAGAACTTTCAGGCAAAATATTGTTAATTGCTGCTTCAGCTTCCATTTTCATTGAATCGGGAGTGCAGCTTATATCTTCATCACTTGCAGAACTCATGTTTTTTTTCCTAATTAGCACGTAATTATAAAAAAACCCAAAACCAACAATATTTAAAGTAAAAGTTTTCTATTCCCGCCTTTTTTCATCTTTTTTTAAATTATTTTTTCAAAAACGAAATTGAGCTTCGCCGTTCAATATTTAAAATTGATGACTATTATACTCATACGAAGACAAGGCTGAACAGCGAAGCGACCTCTTTTGTCATTGGGCTGAATGCATGATGTCTATTGCCAGTATGATGGTTAGATGTACGCGAACTTTTTTAAAGAGTGAAGTTTTTTTTTAATTACTTACCGCCCCAGGGCTTTTCTAGCTACATTATTACCCTAGAGCGCTAATTGGTCACCTACAAGCCCCATTTGGGGGTAATAAGGACCTACTTACCGAATATGAGAGATGTAAAAGCTTTTAAAGTAATTTACTCAAACAATACTAGTAATGTGGTCATTATTTCGACAACCTTCTTTGGGCAAAGTCGACCTTGCCGCGCTGCTTGAATAGGCGCAAGCAAAGTTGTATGGAATTTCATTATTGTCGTGTTTTGCGGCCAGCAATTTCCTTTGAAAATCCATTATTGTCGTCTTTTGTCGCAGCACTATTATTTATTCCGTGGGTTCGTTAACCCCGAACGCGAAAAAAGAGGCGTTGTAGCTCCCAGACGAATGGACCTATTTTGATGGGTTTTTTTCTGTTGAAAGCTGATGTGATCGTGATTGTTGTTGTTGTTTCTGTTTCTGTTTATATTTCTGTTTCTGTTTCTGATTCTGATTCTGATTCTGATTCTGATTCTGATTCTGATTCTGTTTCTGTTTCTGTTTCTGTATCTGTTTCTGTTTCTGTTTCTGTTTCTGTTTCTGTTTCTGTTTCTGTTTCTGTTTCTGTTTCTGTTTCTGTTTCGGTTTCTGTTTCTGTTTATGTTTATTTTCTGTTTCTGTTTCTGTTACAATTTAAGTTTCTGTTTCTGTTACTGTTTCTGTTTCTGTTTCTGTTGTTGTGGTCGTTGTTGTTGTCTTTGTCGTTGTAGTTGTTGTTTTCGTTGTTGTTGCATTGTTTGAGGAAAGCACTATACAAGCCTTGGTCCGCAATGACTGCCCTGCTGGCCACGCTATGATGGCCTCGAGCTTTGCTTAGTTAAATTCTCGGCCTTCAAGCTTGGCCATCATTGCAGCCCTTGCTGTCCGCGCTATAAAGGCCTCGACCTTCGATCTCGGCTTTCATTCCAGCTTGGCCATCAAGGGCTGCAATGCTGACCGCGCTGTGATGGCCTCAAACTTAACTTACGCTATAAAATACCTAACAAACAATAAAAACTATAGACACTGAAATTTTACTATCTCACCTATATAATTATATAATTTTCGTGAAAATCAATTGATTATTTTTTGAGATGCTATACTTAAAATTATACGAGATTTTTTACAAATTTGAAAGCAAGCTATGGGAAAACCTTTAAAGAAAAAAACATTTATTTAAATGTAAAATCAATAATAATGGTTATATAATTTGAATAATGATTAAAGAATAATAATTTATAGGCATTCCCGGAGCAAAACTTAGGAGAGCAATATTTTCAAGCATTAATTTTAACTGTACGTATTTTCAGTAAGAAGTTCATATATTTTTTCATGATGACCTAATTATTCCAAATTTCAAATAGGTAACCAATTTAATTTTTTAATTAAATAATAATAACATATAAAAACACCTTTGATTTCGCGTGTAGAAGCTGTGTCAATTTAATTGCTCAGGACTGTATATTTCCAAAAAAAGTTGACGGGAAGCGTCAGTTCTGTTTATCCAGGTAGGCTCAGTTTTAGACAGCAGTATTTTCCACCAGTGTGAGAAAATGAATTCTAAATAGTAAAAATTTCGATCCATTTGATAAACTATATGTACCTACTTACAATAACGCGCAAGCTTTAGTAAAACGACAACTTCGGTTAAAGCTAAATCCGTCTTATATCTTTCGTGCACGAAAGAGCGCATGCACAAAACGACTAAAGCAAATACAGAGTATCTAATTGCTACTTCATTATTTGGCACGCCTCGCTAACAAAAAGTGAATGAGCAAAAACATGTGTAGTGACCACAGAATAAATAATAGTACGTGTTACGCTCCTTCTAGTTCCGTTGTGATTTTGATTTAACGCTCGTTACACACAGTATTGTGTTGATGTATTGCATCTTGCTAGAAGTCATCCACATCTGATTCATGCTTCATTGTGGAACGTAATTGAAATTTGAAGGCTTATCTGATTGTGCAATTTTCTTCCGAGTGTTATTCTATTCTAACCGAGTGGTGGTCGAGCAGGGAAAGCGAAGCGTTGGTCGTCCAGCAACAGGATGGGCCGACGATATTGTTAAGATCGCGGGTCGAACCTCGATCCTATTGGTACAGGATCGAGGCAAGATTGGCGTACTAAAAGAGAGGCCTATACCTATACCCAGCAGTGGCACGAGAAAGGAGAATTTGTGATGATTATATTCCATTTTCCCACAACTTACACATAGTGTTTCAAGTATGTACTAGTAAAAATCTATTTCAAAGGTTGTCAAAGTCTGTTACAAAGATAATAAAAGTCTGTTTCAAAGGTAGCAAAGTCAGTTTCAAAAGATAGGTCTATTTCTAGGGTAGTAAAAAAAGATTTATACACATTAAAATATGCTTCATATCTGGAAGTCGCGCCTTTAATGTATAAACAACGTGCTATCTAGGCTTTTGAGTCGTAACCTTTAAGTTTTTTTTTATTATTAATGGACTCTGTCGTTGGTCAACCACATCGTCCCGTTAAGTCTGCGAAAACAAAATAGCTAAAAAAAACTGTTGCAGTATATCAAAACGAGATGTCTGATAGAATTCTGTTCGTCTAGCATTATGAATATAGAATGTATCTAAAAGTGGATGACTGCCACCGCAATGAGTCAGCATGAACATATCAGACCATCTAGAACTTTCAATGTTAAAGCCAGATTGAATGAGTCGGTATAATATAGAGAAACTATAGAGTAACAATGTGTTTTAATTGCTTTTGTATAATTATCATAGCTTTTTACCGCTAGTTTGTACGAATAAACCTTGATGAGTTCAAAGATGAATATGTTAATCTTAATACAACAGGTTTACTGAATAGATTAGATTCCGGTTCTCAGATTGTATCAAAATTAGCTTACAATACCATATATTTAGTTTAGCATTGATTAAAATAAACCTCGTACTTGAAGCTTCAGCGGCCGCACAAAGTCAACTTTACGTCAAAAATATTCCCTCTTTATAAACCGACGAACACTCGCCCAAAAGAACTCCACACCCATAAGTGGGCACTCATCCTAACCCCTGACGCTGTACAAATGGCATTATCATAAATTAATTATGTATACTGTACCAGAATCATAACATTTCAACTTTTTTTATCACACCAGTGACGCTTCTGCTTTCTTTCATTTCTGTACTTGCATTTACATTTTTTATGCGATGTCCGGCATTAAAAGCATGAGTTATCTAATCTACAGAATAATAGGCAATTCCATTTTCTTAGAAAAAGAAAGTTTGACAGTTTATTTTCTAATAACATAAAAAGAATTGAGCGAGCAGTTTTGGTAGTCTCTAGGAGTTTATTAGTCGTCTTGGAAAAGTTAAGTACTTACAAAGATAAAATGTTCAGTGTATTCAGCTTTTTATAATTAAATACCTATTGTGATATTAAAATTGCAACGCAACTCTATAAAGTAAAATCATTATAAACAGTTCAATATTTAACGTTGCCTAATATCAGCTTGTTTTATTACGTAACATCTCGAACATAATACGGTAGATACAACACGTAGAGTATGTACGTATCATATTTACGAAGCATACTAAACGATTCTTGTCAATAGCACTTATTTGATTCTATCTTGGAAAGCAATACTGTTATTTTTTAAATATTCTGTACACGCTTTCATTCGATAGAGATCTTTGGCCTTTCCTTTGCATGTTGATCGAGAGTTTATCTTCATGGTTACAGGGTCATATCATCTATCTATCTATACTTATAATAAAGTAGTAAGTATAAAAATGTATGTAAAAAGAAGTCTGTAAAAAAATGGTCTAGAAGACTTAAAATAAGCTACTGTACAAGAATATATTAAATGTAATACATTAATTAAATGGTATCTGTCTGTTTGTTCACGAATTACGTGAAAACCACTGAACCGATTGCGATGCAGTTTTCATTGATGGAGAACTTAGGGTTTGACTTAAAAACTGGTACGTCAATATGTACTTGGTATGTCAATCCAATGAGTCTTCTACTTATTCAAGCAATCGATAAGAAACCATTTTGCAATCGATAAGAGACAGCTAAACGAAATGGTATATTGTAACTTATAGGTACTTTTGATCCTGGAATACTTTATAATGAAATACAATGGGTGTCATGACTGATCAGAAAATGAAAACTTGTGTTTACTGTTTAGTAAAAGTGACATGGTTTTCGAGATTTCGGGCATTTTTTCAATTTTATAAATTTGTTGCACCCTTACCCAGAATAAATAATACTACCCTTACTCACTCTTTTTCCAAGAAAAGTCAAGTCAAGTCTCAGTCTGTTTTTAGAGTACTCTAAATACTCTGAATACTCTTGGTAAATTACTCAAAAAACAGACATTAAAAAAAACAGTTACATTTGTCAGTCAAATGTAAACTTTTATTTTTATACCGCTTGCTACCGCTAGCTTGGTTTTATTATTATTCAAATCTTTAATACAGAAAATAGTTAAATGAAAAAAGAAACTGAAAGTTTGAGCGCCCGTGGTGTAAAAAGATGTATTTACCCAAAGCTTGAATACTCTCACCGCCACAACCTGTATGTAGGTAGACTTTTTAGGATGTCAGCCGATATACAAGAATAAGTCGTCAAGTTTAGTTAAAGAATCACACCCGAAACAAGAAGTGACACAGGTGAAGAATGTTAGGCGCACATACGCACTTACATTATTTTGTGTGCCCTTCTACTATTCGGCGAATATGTTATTTTAAAATGGGCTGATTGGTTGTGTAGGGTGACGCAGTATTTATTATGATGGACTCATAAATTGCAAATTCTAACAAAAAAGAGAAATAAACTTACATGAATTCCTAGACTGATATTGTTTTTTCGCCTAAGCAAGAACGTCAGTTAATTAGCGTAATAAGATCTGGTATCAGCGACTTGGTGACCCTGATGTTCAATTGATGATTCAAGATTGAAATTTATTCGACAAACATTTAAATCTAAACTAATAAAACCTCGTCAGTCTTTGAAGACATTTGATGATCAAGAGAACGAAGAAACTTCCTCTTGAAGATATCTCGCTTATCAATTAATCACATCTTAATAATCACAAGTTGTGTCATTGTGATGTCAACGGACACAAAAAAGATCTCCCAAGAAGAACAATAGTTTGACAAGCATTAATTTCAAACTATTAAGTAGTTATTAAGAAAACTGCATGTTATCATCAAACACATTAAATGCTAAACGCTTGCAACTTCCGGCAATTATGATTTTGGCATTTGATTATACCTAATTAACCCTTTCACAGTCCACATGTGAAAGACTATGAAAGGGTTAACGTATTTTTTTGTTACCAAAATTTTATTGACTATGTCTTCATTCAATGTTACGTAAGATTTGAGGAATCGGTGAAAACCTGCTCACATTGACAAATGTATTTCAATATCATTGTGACACCCTGAGGTTTTTTAAATGGTCCAATAATACGTATACACCGATTCTTGACGTTTTTGTTTTGGGGGTAGAGTGCGAGATTTTGGTTTCGAAAAATTGCATGCCGGTTCCAGAATCACACCAACTTTCCTAGAACCTTTATAAAAAAACCTTAAATCTAACATTTTCAAATTCGGTTCTTTTAATCTAACATACTGACATCCCTCGTAGATCTTGAAATATTCATAATAGGTACAACATAACGGCTAGAGTTATTAAATGCTGAAATACCCAGACCGCCAATGCCCCGTAGGCAAAAAATTACTCCGTTTCCAGTAACAGCGTGGCAAGTCTTACATTTTTTCATATCTGAAATTGTCCCGTTATTAAAAATAATGAGTAAAGCTCCAGCGACGGTCTAATGATATTACCATTTTTACTTTCTGCCTTATGAATATCCAAGTCTTCCCCATTATAATCTGTACTGAGCTTGTTTAAAAAGCAATTTGCATACATCATCCTCTTCTCGATGTGTTATTAAGATAACTCATCTGCTTGTACTGCTTGATGCCCAATTAATCTTTTAAATGGGCATCTTGGTTGGCGAATTTGAAAAGGAAATAGGTAGAATATTTCGAATAATATATCAAACCCATCAAAATTATAATTAAAACAACTTAATTAAAACATTTGATTAATTTTAGTTATTCATGGCTCAATGATCTGTCTTAATTAAGAGTGACTTACCGTTAATGGAAAGTTCTACAATGAATCAATAATCGAGACACAGTTTTATTAGTTCAAAACTGCGCTGATATCGAAACGAGTCCAAAGTTTGTAGGAGATCAGCTCACTTCAGCACTCAACCTGTCAAGTTATCACCAAGTTTTGTAATCCTTACACAATGTTATCACGTGTCAATACGCAGTTTCACTTTCATCAGCGTTCGTGATCAGTCACGAGCCGGGAAAGGCCGGCGTCAATGGAACATCGGAACGCGATCTCCGCAAAACTTCTCTTGAAGCGTACGTATCGTGTATCGTGAAGGGGAGCGCAGCCAGTCAGCAACGAGCGCGCCGTCCGACCGCCGAACAGCGACTGTGATAACGACACTTCCTCCGAATGAACCTGCGAACCTCTCCATAGACAGTAAGCTCGCCTCTCTCTCGCCGCTCGACGCTCGTCAACGCACTTACGCGCCCCCGGGAAATCCGATCTGAACCCTCTCATTGCCACAACAAGAAACAAATTCCAAGCGAACACTTAGCCGCGAGCCGCCTCGTTCCGAGCGCGTAAAGAGTTTAAGGTACGTAAATCGCAGTGGATTTGTTTTGCAGCGCAGCCACAGTAATCCAGTTCTTCGCCTCGATACTCACAGAGTGCTTTTTCCAAATCGATTCCTCCCTTTAAATAGAGCCTTCTTTTTACCCCATCTTATGCCGGCCGATAGCCTGCGTATAGAACCCGGAGTAACCGCTATAGACAAGATGCCAACTTTCTAAACTAAACCTATAAGGCCGGTCTATTCGGTCGGTGAATAACGTTATTTTTATTGGAAGCATCAACGCTCGGGACAATAATAATACAGCATTTAGAAGATTAGATATGCCGCGGTTGGCGATTATTGTAGCTAGCGCGAGGCGCTACGTGTCGCAATTTCGAGTACCTAGCGTTTTTGCTTCGCAGTTCGCGCTGTCTAGTCGACGTTTTCCGCCTTATAAGTTGCGGTTTTACTTTCGGTGTCAATTACGAGGGCTGCGGTTGAAGCCCCTCAATAGCAGCAAATTGGATGCCAGCCCTGTGAACCAGATAAGTCCACCTTGTGAAGGCTGTCGGTTGCGCAACAAACTGCCTTGAATGGTAGTGACAGAACAGATCGTGCACTAAATTCCTTTGTTTATTTGGGTAACTCGAACCGCAGTGCATGAGGGGCTAAAGTGCGCATAGAGAGGCTTCCAAATATTGAAACCGTAAACTCTTCTGAGTGTTCCCGAAGCGCCCGGAACTGGGTCAGCAAGGCTCCCCTAACATTAGGAAGAATTCATAGGATAGAGAAAAGAGATAAGAAAATACTCTATAGTTAAACTCCCCTGATACTGATGGCTCATCAGATATTTATCAAAGCACGTTCATGTTATTTCAAATGTTTGTTTATCAAGACTCTAAATTCCACTTTTTCTGTAGACAGTTTTTTTGTGAAAAAAGGAAAAAAAATACAAAATAAAAAATGAAAAAAAAATAAGGAAAATACTATCAGTACCGAGAGCGTGGTTTGTCGCAACTTGGTAAATATTTTTTAGTTATGAGACGCAGACCTATAAATGCATAAGTCTCGTCTATATAAAATATCGTATGTATAAAAAATCATTATCATCATCATTATCAGCCCGTGTCAGTCCACTGCTGGACATAGCCTTCTCCCAAAGCACACTTTAGCACACCACTTAGTCCGGTCTTCGGCTCTTCTCTTCCAAGTGTTGTCAGCCACTTTGCGTATATCGTCGCTCCACCCTGGAGGGCGCCCTACACTACGTTTACCGAGCCGCGGTCTCCACTCAAGAACACGTCTACCCCAACGGTTATCAGTCCTTCGACAGATATGGCCAGATCACTGCCACTTCAGCTTACTAATCCTGAAGGCTATGTCGACAAATTTGGTTCTCTGCCGGATCACCTCATTCCGGATACGATCTTTCAGAGAAACTCTGAGCATAGCCCTGTCCATAGTCCGCTGAATGACCTTAAATTGGTGGTCTAGTACCGTGAGTGTCCACGACTCGGCTCCGTATGTCATAACAGGTAGGAAACACTGGTTGAAAAATATTTCACCTACTAATAAACAATTTTCACAACTAAGTAGTTTGAAACTACCTATATGTATATTAGTACTTATTACCTAATTTCAGAGAACGTAAAAACTCGTGTATCAGAAGAATCCTGTTTCATGTGGGGCAGAAAATTCACGAACACTGACTTCCCTTTGAACCATGTCACAGAACTTACTTTGCGATGAGTGACAGTAAAATATCAAAGTATTTTATGTATTTGTGGAGAACCAATAAAATGCCGATGAGTAATACATGTCATGTTACTTGTACAACCACTGAACTGATAACAAAATGAAAAAAGGAATTGCTATTCAGAGAACACGGATCATAATAAAATATGAGAGTACACACAATTACTGCGCATTGTAAATATATGTCTCGGAAGGAATAAACATGAACGTAAAGTACTGCGAGGCTCTACAATATCTCAAATAACCTACTCGTTCATCTATACACATTTTTGTAAATAAATATGTTCATTCATTGCATATAGGATCATATAAATTTTAAGTGGGCGAGCATCTTTATTAGATGTATCCAGTGCCGGCCTAAGGAGGGAGCGGACAGGACGGTCGCCCGAGGTACCGGGCTAAGGGGGGCACGGCCGCCTCTCCTGACACACAAAACATACGGATACAAATTTAAAAAACTGGCCAAGGGCGAGTCGGATTCGCGCACCGAGGGATCCATACAAACTTAACTTTGTCGTTGGAAAACTTTTGTCCCCATACATAGACATAGGTCGCGGTCAGTATACCATTTTTTTTATGTCACTTCATATTTACTGTTTTCGTATTTTACCCTTTACTTGTGCTTTAAGAAATTGCTTCTTGCCAAATTTCATGATTGTAGGTCAACGGGAAGTACCCTATAGGTTTTGATTCCCTTGCGAGTGTCGAAATATACGGCCGTATCTTTTGATTGCTTTGACTTAGGCCGTATGTTTTTTTTTTCACAGCTCCATTGGATTGCAGACTTACTCGGACAACGAAGTGATCCTTTAAGGGTTCCTTATTTCCTTTGGAGGTACGAAACCCTAAACATGTGCGCAAAATTGTATAAGTAAATTCTACCAAGAAAGATTTCATCTGCCTACTTAAGAGATCCACAATAATTATTGCTAGTTAACTTTTTAGAAAATGAGGAGTTCTTTTTGATGAATTATTTCTTCAAAAAGCAACCCCCAGAGGAAGTGGACTTGGCAAACCCCCAATGGTGTGACTAAAAATGAGATTGACTTCATCATGACGGACAATAAGCACATATTCAGGGATATCTCAGTGATCGCAAGGTTCAAAACCGGTAGTGATCAAAGACTTGTCCGAGGCTCCTTGGATATCGACCACAAGCTAGAAAGAAGCCGTCTGGTGAAGTCTACGCTCTGACCCAACCTGCTCCAGGCTACTGTTGGAACAGAACAGTTCCAATTTATGTTGGAAAATTCGTTTCGCTGCCTTGGAAACCACAAATGACATAAACGGGGAACTCTAAAAAGTTGTGGGAATCCTAAGGGAGGAACGTACTAAATATTGTCAGCTGCAGCGTACGGGCACGAAGTCTAAAATCTCGGATGAGGCTCTTCGGTTTATGGACGAGCGACGGGAGCAACAGCAAGCCAAACCGTCCAAGAAAAGGGAGCTCAATAAAAACATCAGTAAGCTGGTGCGACGTGAACTCCGATGCTCAAATACACACCGAATAGAAAAGGCATTTGAGCAAATCGCGGGACAAAAGTCTTGGACCAGCAATTGAGTAGATCCCATCTGACTAAGCTCAAGAACAACAATGGCACAAAAGTCGTCTCTTTTCTGAGATTGAAGACTTCTATGGCCGATTGTACAAATCGCATGCTTCAAGACCCAAACCTAGCACAGAAGATTCCCGCGCAATACTGACCTGCCACTTCAATGATGAACTGCCCGACGTCAGCATAGACGAGATTGAGGTGGCGCTCAAACAACTTAAGAATGGGAAGGCCCCCGGCGAGGAGTGTATAACTTCGGAGCTCTTGAAGGCAGGGGGAAAACCAGTACTTCAGGAGCTTCAGGGGTTACTTAGCACCGTTCTTAACAGTGGGAGAAATCCAGAGGCGTGGAGTAAGAGTTGGGTAGTACTTCTCTTTAAAAAAGTCAATAAAACCCTTTTAAAGAACTACCGACCTATTTCACTCTTGAGCCACGTCTATAAGTTGTTTTCGAGGGTCATTTCAAATCGTCTCTCAAGGAGACTTGACGAATTCTAGCCTCCTCAACAAGCCGGGTTTCGCGAAGGATTTAGCACCATATATCACATACACGCAGTTGGGCAGATTATACAGACGTCTGAAGAGTATTACAAGCCCCTGTGTCTTGCTTTTGTGGACTATGAGAAGGCCTTTGACTCCGTTGAAACCTGGGCGGTTCTAGAGTCTTTGCAGCGTTATCATGTGGACTGGCGATACATCGAAGTGCTGAGGTTTCGGTATATGCGCCGTGAATATGAGTGTCCAAGTACAAAACCAGCAATCTAAACATATCCAACTCCGCAGGGGAATGGGACAAGGTGATGTTATATCCCCAAAACTGTTCACTTATACCTTGGAAGATAAACATATCTTCCAAGGTATAAGTGAACAGTTTTGGGGTTAAAGACGCTGGATTGGAAAGGAATGGACATTAATATCAATAGCCAGAACATCTCACACTTACGATTTGCCGATGACATAGTCCTAATGGCGGAGTCGCTGCAAGTCTTGCAAAATATGCGACCAACCTAGTTAATGCTTCTCGACGCATCGGTCTCGGAATGAACATAGATAAGACCAAGATCATGTTTAACGATCTTATTGACCCGGAACCGAATGCAGTCAATGGTGCATCTCTTGAAGTTGTCAAAAATATGTTAACCTTGGGCAAATATTGCAATTAGGTAAGAATAACTTTGAGAAGGAAGCCAACAGAAGAATTCAGCTGGGTTGGGCAGCATTCGGCAAGCTTCGTCAAGTCTTCTCATTATCCATACCGCAGTGCCAGAAGACAAAAGTCTTCAACTCCGGTATTCTACTAGTCATGACGTACGGAGACGAAACGTGGACACTCAAACTAGTCCACAAATTTTAGGTCACTCAGCGAGCTATGGAGAGAGATATGCTTGGAGTTTCTCTAAAGGACAAGATTCGTAATGAAGATATCCGACGAAAAACCTAAGTAACCAACATAGCTCAAAGGATAAGCAAGCTAAATAGGCAGTGGGCTGGTCACATTTCCCGAAGAACCGATAACCATTGGGGTAGACGAGTTCTCGAGTGGAGACTACGTTTAGGCAAACGCCTAGTGGCCAGGTGGTGTGACGACCTGCGAAAAGCGGCTGGATGAAAATGGATGAGGAGAGCTGTAGACTGAACTTGACTCGGAGAGACTTGACCCTGGGACACATAACTCGGAGACACTCGAATAGGGGAGAAAACGCCGCGTGTATCAGCTAGTGAATTTTGAAGTGCGCAAACTTACTAAACAAAACCAGTTTACCAACAGAATTATTTGACTAAAAAAAGTTTTACAGCCATGTTAGCTAATAAGGTAAATCAAATCGGTGTTCACAGTCGATTTTTGTCTCGGCCCGACATAATGTGTAGTATCGGCGACACAGGCCGCGTTTACGACGGCGCTGTTATTTTTTATTTTGCCGCCCTGCGCCCAGTACTACCTACCTACCTATCTCCACTGAGTCCTCGATTTTCAGGGCAGTGCAATAAGGCTCAAGTTAAGTGCCATTTCAGTGGGAAAATTAGATTATTTTTACCTATTTCTCCTTCGTTTTATGGTGAAAGTTTAAACAAATCGTTGCGTGGACTTAATGGTTTTTTTTTGTTTGGGCGTAGGTTAGGTACTACAGTGTTTTATTTTCTTTGTATTATACATATCGTCAGCTGGAAGACGTCCACTGCTGAACATTGGTCTCCCCATTAATCAAAAGGGGGAATTTGCCATCATCACCACGACAGCCATCTTAATGATCAAATTCAATCGATTGGCCCAATAAGTTAAGTGATCATCGTTCATCTCGAACTTTTACTTAAATCTTAATATTTAACTCAGACACGCGGCACCTTTTCTATTTATTTATTTTTTGTCGAGGGGTCAGCCTTCTTATGTTACACGGAAGCCTTGGGGGTACAGCCGGAGTATGTGGAATTCTTACCGCACTAAAACCCCCCGGTGGCCGACCTCAGCGCATTGGAAGGGCTCCGGGATTTCCCGAAGAAAGCAACGGTGCCCTTCTCGCACTTTGCCTTTGATGGTCATCCTCGTGAAGGCTGTTGCCAACTTCAGCTCCGTAAGCAATACACGCCACCATGTGCTGCAGCTATCTCTTTTTTCGATTTGATGGACGGCCAGAGCCTCCACTCCATCCGCTTTTTAAACCTAGCAACCCCAATGGGGCATACGGTCCAGGTTGTCCATTTTGGACAACCCGGGCCCGCCTTCTACGCGTGGGATCGGATCGCTCGCTATCCAGCTCGGCGGTCTCCTTCTTGACTATTACGGTTTCACAGAAGGAGACAACCGCCTTCCATGCCCCCTTATCTGCAAGCATAGCTTCAACTACACAGTGGCAGACAGAGGTCCTGTCCAATATTTTCTACTAGGACCCGTCTATCTGCGCTCCACGCTGAGCACTCTTCTAGAGTGTGCTGTGCGGAGTCTTGGGGTCTCCCGCAATGATGAAATTGCGTTGTTCTCTCGACTACCTAACCTAACCTAACCTTACCTTTACATAACTTTTGCATAACCACTTTCCCACGGTATCCATGAGGATTTAAACCTCCATTGCAAAAAGACCCTTAACTGATCTGACCTAACCAAAACCAACATTTAAAACCCAGTATTTACTAAATTCTTACAGTAAAAGCCCGAAAATCATTGTATCAACTCAAAAACGAGGTAAATCCTAAGATTAACCAATAGGCTTTTACAGTGACAGGTTCCTTAATTTGTAATGTAACAAGATGAAGAAGGGTTGGTTATGAAAGTATTATACTACCTTTTTCACATGAATTTAATGATGATGGTCTGTCACATACATACTTAGCTCTGTCTAATAACCCAACTGACAATCAATATGTTAGTTACACTATATACCTACTTATAATAAAGCAGTAAGTAACCAAAAGTCTAAACAGTGAAGATAATAAAAAAAAAGTCTAGGGCATTTCAAATAAGCTATACTGAACAAGAATAGATATATATTTTTAATGGTGTCTGTCTGTAAGTAAGTTCGCGCATCACGTAAAAACTACTGTTCCGATTGAAATGGTAGTGAGGCGAGGTGCGGAGGAGGACCCCGCACACCCCCTGGCTCCCCCGAAAACCCCATCTGGTGCACCTCCCGCAACCCTCCCCCTCCCCCCGCAAACCTCACCACGCAAATTCCCCACTTTGCAAATACAAATTCGCGCCTTTTTCCTCCCCCGCAACCCACCATCTCCCCTACCTATACTCCCTCCCGCTCCCGGCACCCCCTTCCCCGCCCCGTCCGTGCATAACACAAAACCCTCTCCCCCGGCCCGAGTCTTACTTCCTTCGCACTGATGTTTCACGATCTTTAGCGGAAAACTAGTTGGAAAAAAGAAACTAAACCAAACTAACTTCAATTTACCGTAGTTTAGTCTATTTGGGAACAAGAAAATCGACACCATAGAAAAGGCACATTTAATGATGGTTTAATTGGATGGTCTGTATCAAGTAGGTACCTATCCTGAATAAAGAAACTTATCCCAAAACATGAGCTCAAAATTCCAAAGCTGGAGCCTAATCATTCTCCCTGTTTATAGGAACAAGCCCAGCTGTACAAAAATCTCCACCTGATAAAAAGACCGTAACAGTTACATAAACCGGGTTCAAACGAACACTAAACGCGCCGTAAACACAGCGGTGCCTAAAGGCCTCCGTACACTCGACACTTTCTGCACCAGTCATCTGCGACCAGTGATCCTATTATCTATCTTGGTTTGAATCAGATTTTCATTATTTCATAGCAATTTCGACTCTATCGCAAGGCATGACTGATAGTAATAATGACAATTGAAACCAAAATCAGTAATAGCACTACAGATTTGTGACCTTTCGCCTATAAAATAGTCTTCGTATGTAGCTTAGTCAAGCAAATTAGTATCGCAATTAAGTAAGGCGCTACAACACTAACACCAATACAGAACATAAAAAAAGCTAAAACATACATGTTGAAGCTGCGATCGGTCTCAAAAGAATGAATGGCCGAATGTGCATCAATAATGTAACTCCAAATGGAAACCGCAGATTCAACTAAACGAAATGGTGATTGCAGAATTTCCGCATTTGCAACATTTATATTATTACTAGCATTCCCGCCCGCGTCTTCGTCCGCGCGGACTACTGTTTGTCGTGAAAAAAAGCATCCTAGTTCTTCTAGATTAAAAAAACCGATGCAAAACTAGGTATAGCACCAATGCTCTTGATGTTTTTTGACATACTTATTACTTCGTCTCCATGTCAACCGTTTCTTACAGCGAGTAATCAACACTTTTTCCAGTTTTTCCGTGGAAACTTTCAATTTTCCAGGATCAGAAATATCATAATGTTTTATTCCAGGGTATAAGCTATCTATATATCCATTCCAAATTTCATCAAAATCCATTCAGCCGTTATCGCGTGAAAGCTCCCCAAACAAATAAACAGACAACGTTTCACTTTTATATATTGGTATGGATTACAGCACAAATTCGACACTCGCCAAATCAACTGGCATCATGTATGCGCAGGAAATAACGGCAGACTGGAATAAGTATTTGCGATTTCTGAACGAACGGTCGGAAATATCCTGTTTTTCCGGAAATCAAGACCACAAATGGAAGCTCTGGCCAAGCTAAATCCACGCGAACTCAGATAATATAGAGATAGAATCTTTGGAACTAGAGCTACCTCCTATATTTACAACTAGAACTAGAACATCTTTATAACTAGAACTGCTATAGGTAACTACGTAACTTTACGTACAGATTAGGTATATGCTTCCGTAGAATCATGAGCGACGACAGCGAAACTATATGGGATATACGTAAATAAACACACAATTATTTTCTGACTGGTATAAATATCAACAAATTTATTCTATGAATACGTACTACCTAAACAGAACTTTTTTTATCACGGTCTAGGCAATCGATTGCCTGTCGTTTGATCACGATCTCACCTGATGGAAAGCGATGATGTGGTCGAAGGTGTAGCGCGCTTGCCTAGTAGAACTATGGCGCGTGAGCTGTAGACCTCGCGTCGCGAGTCTGTTTGCGTTTTTTTTTTCATTACTTTCCACCACCTCACACCGACCGACCCATTGAAATGTATGCCTCTTAATAAGGGTACCAAAAAAGTTATTGTCAATTTTGAATATTTTTCGAAATGGCTGAAATATGTGTTTTTTCTGTTTTGCCATTTCGAAAAATGATGAAAAATTGAATCGACAAAAAACAGCCATATATAATTATCGAACCTGCTCATAAAATTTCACTAAAATCATTTAACATTTTTGCCCAAGCAGAAACAAAGACGCTACGCTCACGCTTCGCGCTCGCTCGGTCAATAATCGGCTTTATTTTGACCAATAATTGTAAAAAACAGAATGAAGCTATTGATCAACAAATTCATCTTTCCTCGCCCGTATTTACCTCCAGGGTCTCAATTGTAGATACGCATTTTATCCGCCCAATTTACTCCAACATCCTAATCCGATGAGATCGGCTGAATTGCCCTAATTTCGACTTAATCATGTGGACGCAATGCGCAAATAGGTCTCCAATAATGCATCTGGTGATGTAAGCGTTTTAGTTAGTTTTAAATTCTTTAGGTACAATTTTTAGCCGTCTTCAAAATAATGAGGTTTTTTAAGATTACGCGTTGGTAAATAGGTAATATTGTTGAAATGCATAATATTCACAACATATGTTAGTCTATATTATAGAGTCTATATTACTGAAAAGGGACTGTAAGGGCAGGTACCTCAACCGTCATAGTTACAGGAAAAGGTTTCTAGTTGACCTTGCTGTCTGTACAATTTTTCCAAAATCTGTGAATGCAGTTCAGAATATCTAAAAAAAAACAGATTTCTAAGCCGATCCTAAATTATAAAAATATTTTATTATTTATATTTTTAATACAATCACCAAAAAGAAATAATAAGGTTTTACTTCTTCATATATTTATAATGAAATAAACATTAATTAAGTTTTTATTTTAAAAGGATTGCTCAAATGTTTTAAAAGTTATCACATTTTTTATACCCAAACCGCCTTCTTTGCTTGTGGTGCAGAGTCAAACTACACTACCACACTAAAACACTTAATAAAAACCATTATATATGTATATGATAAAAACACTAAAAATACACACACAAACACATACACATTGAAAACACAACACTGAAAACACTAAAATCATTTTCTGCGGTCGCATTTTCTAGTCTTCAGTGTTAGGTATGTTAGTTACGAGGCAAAGCATCTCTAATTTTCCAACTCATTATCCAGTAATGAAATAACTGATAAAGCTTAGTACTTACAGTTTAGGTTCATTACAAGCATGAAAATATCTGATATGGCACAAATTGGATACAGTCAACGTTTATTTATCATGAATTATTCATAGATAAGAAGAAGCTTTTAAAAATCACGAGAGATTATTATTTTGCATAATGTATTCCATCATTTTGATAATACATTTACATCAGCGTTTTGATTTAAATTTATTAGGCCATCGTGAACTAAAAAAGCAGTGTTTTTGTTATTTTCTAAAATATAAAAGAATACAACAGCTGTATAGCCTAATACCACAGAATAAATTTCTAATAAGTAGGTAATTCAAGCTAATTAAGTAATCTTAAACTTAACACCCAAAACGATGTTCACCGTCCCACTTTTTACTTTTGATTGGTATTTCAGCCACCGTTACTACTTAGGTAGTACTAAGGTCCCCATAAAAAGGGTTAAGAGGTCCCTTAACGGTCGGCGAAAACTTTGCAAATTGGGTTCTTATACCTTTCAACTTTTATGTCTTAAGTCTTTACTCAATTACCTACTGGCGTCGCTTCTAGGGGCTATCTCTGATAGAATAAAATTACGATGTCTCGGTGGGAAAAAGGGCCGTTGGGGTAAGTATTTGCCTATTCGATTACTGTTAGGTATATAATGCTCCAAAGGGCTATGAAGTGCTATGAATTTTCATTCTTGTGTAACAACTTCGATGAAATCGCTAGAATAAGAAGCTAAAGGTTTGAGGAATTAGGAGTCGATCTATCAAGGTGTCGTCTTCAGGAACAGTTGGTAGAGCCAAGCTCGGAGCACTGGAAGGGCAATCGACTCGCTGCTCTTCGTGCAATTCGATATTATTTACATAAATGTTGTACTTTCTCTACATAATAGAGTGCTGCGTGTTTATTGACAATCATGTTGTATCGAGTATAACAACGGGAAAACAATAGCGAGTTTTTATCCTCGAGCTTATTTATTTTAGTCCGATCTCCGTAATCTAGGCAACCGCCCAAGCCGAGGTTCATACCCCCTGGGTCTTGCCATAGATAACGAGGCTACCGATCGTTAATTACAACAAATGCAAGTCTCTACAACCGAGGTACCGAGCAATATCGTCTATTATCTATTAGTGATCATCGTGGGCGCCGGGAGGACGGGTGCAAGGGGATGCAGTTCCGCACCCTGGCTTTACACAATTTAATTATTGTTTTGATACACATAGGTACATTATATACCTATCTTATGTAAAAATTGTGAAGTTGTGGGAAAAACATTGAATGAATAAAAAATTGAGGTCTGGGTTGTTGACCAAAATGGATAGTTGTCGATAGATATCAGTGTCTTTCCCTTTCAGTTCCTTTCTCACAGATTTTTCAGCTTCGTATATCATTTAATTTTCTAAAATCATAGAAAGGAATAACTTAAACTTTTTGCGCTGCTTCAATTGCGCATATTTAGTTGTTTTAATTAAAATATTCATTATGATTTGAAATTATATTTGACTTCTACGCTGACAAATGTATCGTGCCTAATGTAGGTATATACCACCCCTGAAAATAATCCTGCCTGCGCCTATGGTGCTTATAGGCAAAAGAGAATACAAATAGGAACTATTTTCATGGGTACCAATTTTTCTAAAAAGATTTAATGAGTATAATAATAAGATACTAGTCAAAGATGTTGAATTACGCTTACTGGATTAAAAGTACAAAGACGTTAACATACACTTACTAAATTAATAACCTCTTTGAGTATTAGAAGTCAGTGTACCGAAAACATTGCAGTACAATAGACGCAAAGTTCATCGCAAACAAACACGAATAACAACAGTAAAGTATGGGTAACGATGATAATCATTACCTTTTGACAGAAGTTATAGATTTTCATCGGTATCTGTAATTTGTGACTGATTTCGGTTGTAAAGTTATTGCTACCGTTGTCGAGACTGTAGCCCCTGGGTGCCCTAGTGCTGGTCGCCAAAATTTTAATTTTGGGGTGCGCCTTCTACGTCACGCATTGCGTCGGAACGCTCTAGCGCCCGGCACTAACAAAAAATATTGGTAACTATTCTAAATCAAAAACTTGTAAAAAGGTAAACTCAAAATAATTATAGATAAAGTTTATACACAAAATCTAACGTGCACATGGTAGATGAATTCCTAAATGACTTGCGTTATCCGCTAATTCAGTTATTCTGAGTCACTGGGACCTTGGCTCGAGCTAAGTCGCTACGGCGAAAGGAACCGGCTAAGCTATGCAGCAGGTAGCTACTTGCCTGCTCATCTGAATCTAGGTGAGATCTAGATAAACTACGTAGTGCCTAGTAAATACTGTTGCACTTGTCTTACTAAAGGTATCGAGGTGTAGAAAACGGTGATGAAGTACCTAGGTATTTAAAAAGGATGCTTTGACCTATATTTTTTACAATGATGTTACCTCATAGTCCGGGACTTCTGAAAAGAATTAGATAAAAAAATAAAGAGCGAGAAATATCATTAAAATTGTTTCGTCCAATTATAGTCAGTTATTTTTTCAATCGTTCGATTATAATTAACATTATTACTCGTAGACGCGAGTATGTATTGGTATCCTTTTTCTACGTTAATACTAGTTTGGCAGTGTCAAATCACAGAATAAATAATACATAGTACAATGTCAAAATGGCAGACTGCATACAGTATACTCCAAAACCCAAATCACAGACATTATCCAGAAAGCTGCACAGCGTATGCCGCATGCCGTTGAGAGCCATAATTACAACCGATTGGGTCCCATCTGGAAAAGTGCAGACGTGACCGACCCGACTATGGCGGGGTGACGAACTCTAATCTTACGAGGACTGGCAGGCCAATGCTATGATTTATTCTGTGCCAATACCATTGAATTATATGTACTATGTCTCTCTATGGCCAATACTACTGAATAATGAATACCTTCTAGGCAAAAACCTTGGAAAGAGCCTCTAACAGTGGGACGAAAAAGTCAGATGATAAAAAACGGTGTGATGAATGGCTAGTTATAATAATAATAGTACTATTTTTTAAATTAATACTGGTTGTACCCCGCGGCTTTACCCGACTTTTACGTAGAAAAAAAGTAAAAAAGAAACAGCCTATGTCCTCGCTCATGCATGATGTAAACTATTTTAATCCTGTTTAGCTTGATAAATTTACCAGATGTAAAAACTGGAACTTTATATCGATAAAGGCCTCAGTTTATATATAACATCATTGGTAAGTTTTCTAACTTATTTTATAGGTACTTTTTTAATTTTATTATGGTAGCTTTTATTTATCTTGCAATGTATGTATGTACGTATCTATGGACGTTTCATCATCATGATCATCTTACCATGACATGGTTGCTAAACTCGGGTTGGGTCCTAATCCTAACTAGGCAACTCCTCAACTATCAACAGCACAGACACGAAATTTTGTGTACTCATTTTATTATGATAGCCGGCTTTAAGTTTTACCATGACAAAGTTGACGCACTCAGGGTTGGGTCCTGACTAAGAAACTCCTCAACGGTTAACATCACTGACACGAAATGTTGCATACGCATTTAATTGTGATAACCCGTTCTAAGTTTCACCATGACATGGCTTTTAAATGATTAACTTATTTGATTTGATATACCTCGAGGACAGATTAACTGATTTTGATAACATTTTTTTTCGTCTCGGTTTCGACAATGTTCCTCACGCATTGGAAAAGTATCAAAAAAGAAATGGAGTGGGGCTTGTGGGGCTGGGTCAGGGCGTGTCGTGGCGGGGGGGCTCTAGTAACCGTGGCTTCGCCCACCACGGTGAAGCTAAGAGGAACCCGGGGCCGCGCTGGCAGGGTGTCGCCGGCTGGCCCCATGAAGGGGCCGCTTCACTGGGCTTTGCTCCTCAAGCCCACGCTGAAGTGGCCACAGTAGGTTGCGGTGCTGTATGGGCGGCATCGCAACTGAGGCGGGCCGTGGTGTCGTCCCTCAGCCGCGGCCTCTCGTCCCTCAGCCGCGGCCTCTCGTCCCGCGGCTGAGGGACGAGAGGCCGCGGCGGGAGAGAAGTGTCGGTGATAAGGTGCGCCGCTCTTCCTACCTTCCGCGGCCTCGGCGGGGCCGCCACCGTTGGATGGCGGACGCGGTGGGACCGCAGGGGAAGAGGAGTGCCGGTATAACGGTGCGCCGCTCTCCCTATCCTCTGCGGCCGAAGTGGCTGGCGGTGGGGCCACTGAACTGACCCATCGCAGGGGGACTTCGGGCGTCCAGACACGGGGATTTTGTCTGGCGCCTATTGGCGGGTAGGTTCCCGGGTGGTTGCGGGGCGTCATGTGTACTGGCGTGTCGCAAGGGGGAGTACTCCCCAGAGGCGGGTCAGGGTCGGTAACGGACAGCCGCGGCGGGTTCGCGGTCGTGTGCGTAAGCGTTCCCGTGTTCCCGTCGTGAGCGGCAGAGGAGGTACACCATGGGGTTTTAGTGGGTAGTACGGGCAGTTGCCCGGTGAGTCCCACATACCCACTGGGCCTTCCCCGGGCTCAGTGGTATGCAAAAACGCATTTACCCATGTAAAAAAAAAAAAAAAAAAAAAAAGGGCGTGTTGGTAGGGTTTTAGAGGGGACGGGGGTGAGGAGAGGAAGGGGAAGGGGGAGGGGTCGAAAATTGTACATGTGCAAAGCCGCGGGGCACAGCTATAGTTACCAATAAGTTATACTACTGAGTACCGTACTGCTACAATACAACGATGTCATCGAGTTAGTAATTACTAAAGATGATCGAATGTGTTGTGTTCTCGATTCCTGTATTATTGTATTATTATTTCCTTGCCAAATTTCATCAAGATCGGTCCAGATGTTCAATCGGGAATAGGTACACAACAGTGAGACACTAACCTCGGGTTTCTGAAACGTTTGTTAACTTTAACAACAGATTAATTCTAATGCTGCTTTTTTCTGGCACTAAACTAATGACAGAGACAGCAATAGACTTAATCTGTTGTAAAGTTAACAAACGTTTCAGATACCCGAGTATAGTTACTTTCGTGACTAGATCTAGGGGCTCGGCAAAATACTTTGTACACAACAGTGGAAAGTAACTAGCCACAAACCAGGCGGAAACAGGTGCTCTACCTATCTACTACCACGTCTAGTGTATTGTACAAACATGTTTCAACTTGCTTGTCGTATGAGGCCTCTGTTGTCGGAGTATGTCAGGACACTCGAGGCTCTCTGACAAGCTATTAACGGAATTTATATTCATATTAACTCCCATATAAAATTTATTACGAGGGTCCGAAAATTATTATAAATTATCAACTTTTTTACCCGAGTATGGCGAATCAAGTGAAGGGTAATTAATGAGTTCAACAGTCTGTATATGTATTCCACCATAGCGTCGCCCCTATTGGTCCATAAGCGAGTTATCAATCGATTCGTCTTCAGGTATAGAGTGTCAAGGCTATTTGTTTTTTACCCGACTACGCTGAAGCAAAGAAAGGGTTGTGTTCAAATTAAAAACTTGGTCCGATTTTGACAAGCGAAGTATCAATCGATTCTTTATCGCAAGAGTGTCATATGCTATTTTTTTATCCTACCGTAGCCATGTTTTAGTTTTTGAACTTATTCCTTGTTTTATAAAGGGTGAGACAGATGGAACAAAAATGAAAAAAAAAAAAGGGATTTCAAAAATTCTAATTGGTGACGTTAAATATTACTAATACTTAGGCTTGCATACATACTTATGTAGGTATGTATAAAATCTCAAACAAGCTTTTGTGTTTCGTTGATGGTAAGTGGTGACCATGTCCCAACAGTGATAGGTTTGAAGCGGTCTACTGTGGTAGATATCCGAAACTTTTATTTCGGTTCAGGTTACGGATATTATGTGATAGTTTCGGAGATATGAATATTCATAGCGTCCCCCATTTCCAGGTCACTTAATTAAGTCATTACAGAGGCGTGTATTCGCAGATTTCACAGTCTCAGTCCTGAGGCCTATTTGGTTAACCATCTGGAAATCGTAATTACTTTCTTTCGGCAGATAATAAAATTTTATGAGGCTCGAGATCGGGGAGTTTGGTTGGAAAGTAACACTGTTATCTGATAATGATGTTCTGATATAAATGACAATTCCCTTCTAGGCCGGAGCACAGCGAAGGGAAGCGAAGTGAGCGCGCACACAGCGCTTGTAATGTAGACGACCGGTTGGCCGAATGGTTAGCCGCTAGATCCTCTTTGGCGCTGTAGCAACCAAATTCCCTAAAGCTAAATCCCCCTTGGTTGCTGCAGCGACCAAAAAAAACATGGACGTTAAGTTTTACCGTTTGAACGATTTACACATCAGATGCGTGCGTGGCGTGCGACTGACGTGAGCAATGTGAGCATGCACGCAGCGGTTTTAATGAATTACATTTCTAAAGAAGATGTCAGGCCAACAGCCTGCGTGTCAATATCATACAAAAAATGGACTATTCAGACCCAATATGGTTTGCTTCTTATTTTTATTATTAATTTCCTTCTCTAATGCGGTGGGTTCAAAGATAAATGCGAATTACCCGTGCACCAACTATAGTGGGTGAAGTCGGTGGGTGCAAACTAGGATACTATGGGTACGGGTATCCTCCTTGCGTCGACTCCCCACCGCTGGGAGTCGTGACATTAACATGGTACTCGTATCATCTTCTCTTTAATTATATTTTTCTACCTACTCCGGCTTTCAGCGACATGCACGGCCTCTGCTACTTTAATATTGAGTGTGGTGTGGACAACGTGTGAGGGTTCTCTCTCTCGGCCTCTTACCCTCTAGCTTCTCGGTGACAATTAGTCTTTGATGATTATCTCCTTAATTTTCTTTTTATACGCTTTATATTAGCTTAACTTGTATGTTTGTATGTTTGTAACCGACTCCTTTGGACGCTACTTTGACCCACTTTAAACGGTCAGATTTCATTCAAATTTTGCACACCTGTCAAAGACCGATGAAAATCCAATAATTCGAAAAAAAAACGCTCTTATAAATAAACCAAACTAAAAAGTAGAAAATAAATAATAGTTTTCTAATACGCGACAGAGTCCTAGCGGGAATCTTCATTTCTTGAGATACGATTTTTCGTTTCCTTATGGGATTTCGAAGAATTCTGGCTTTAACAGCATTAACAGCCTTTGTAGTTCTAACAGCACGCGGCCGCCCCTATCTTTTGTGGTCGTCAACAGAGGAAGTGTTGTTGTATCTGTTGATAGTAAGATATACGAACATACGGCTGATACCAAGCTTCGACTGCTGCATACACCACTTTGTGCAAGGCGATCACTGCAATCCTATTTTCTTTAACACCCCATTCCATATTGTAATTTGTTAATGAACATCTAGTAGTGTCATTCTGAAATATTTAGTCACACGAGTCAACAAAAACAAGATGACGGGCTTTGCGAGGCAAAAATAATTAACAAGTAAGTTTTTTCCACAGATTTCATTGAAATATTTCGTAACCTTTTCCAAGGAATATCATCGATAAGTTATTTTTCTTTTTACCGTCTATTTATATGGTTTTCTGGCAATTATTTAGGTAGGTACACTCATGTCGTAAAAAAATGAGGTGATGTTCCTGACATCACTTTCTCACCTCAGTGTTTTGGCTTAAAACTTTGAAACCCTCTTTACCTATAATTTAATATGGGAAAAAATGGTTTCATAAAAAAAATGAAATATTATTAGCTGTGTTATTTACTTGGTTATTAAGGCCGTAGGTGGTACGAGTTTGACGACCAGGTGCCTTAGTCGTACCGAAGGTAATTTAAAAAAACGTAAAAGTCGAAAAATCTTTTAATAAATTAGGTAGGTACCTAACCTAATTTATTAAAAGATTTCGATTTTAATGAATGTTAATTAAAAGTTAAATAAACAACGATGCAGTTACCGCAGAAGTTTTTGTTTCATTTTAATTACACTCAAAATTACAGTATTATTTCCTTAGAGGGTACGACATAGACTACCTTACCTTACATAACAAAAAAGCGATAAATATACGAACGAGTACTAAAGTAAATAGGTAGTTAACTTATCACACAAACACAAACTACTAACCTTTAGTAGTAGTAAATAAACTAGAAAACATAAAAAAGTGGTGTAAAAGCTTTAAACTGCGAACAAACTACCCAAAGTACTTTAAATGGGTCATTTGCAACTCCGAATTGCAGCGCTTTAAATGAAACACTGTATTTCAGCTACCCAATAAATAATGGTAATGCACGAAACGGTGATGTTATTTTCGGTCAGCTGTTTACTCGATGCTTTTGAATTAAAAGTTATTTGAATGCAGAGTCGACTCTATCTATCTATACCCATAAAACAGTACCGTGACCAATGATGTTATATATAAACTGAGGTAGATACGTTGTACTCCGCTCTGCGTGGCAAAGCAAACACAAGCTAATTAGCTTGTGTCGACTTAGTCCCAAACAGAGTGGCAACGATGCAACACGTAAATACACGCGACTTCCGAAACATGAAAAATTAATCAAAAATTCCATCTTGTGTATTTAGAAATCGCACTACATACACTGGGATTACTTTGAAAGGCAGGAAGGATGTGTTTTTCATTTTTAGGTACTGTTTACGATATTGAAAATGGAAAATAATAAATTTCATTTTACTCAAATCAACTTTTGCGTTGCTACCGCTGCGTCACCTACACGAACGAGACAAGTAGCGGGTTTATTAAAGTAAGAGCGACAGAGAAAACGCGATAATGGCGTGCAGCGTATGATGCTAGGAGATGTTGGGGCTTACCAACGGCTGGCGATTTTCAGGCTGAGCTCCGACCCGTAAAGGCCACGGCTGAAGATCTTCAGTCGGGAAATCTAGCGGAGTTGCAACCCTATTTGTATTGGATTAGGATAGAGTATAGTATTTGTGTTACATATATTTGAAAACAGCTTGAAACGAGCGATTTTATTGGATAATAAAGTGGTTCAGTCCCAATCGTTCATTTTTTATGAGTTCAGTTTGTCCTAGCGAGTTCATCGACCACGTAGTGAGTCATTTTTTGTGTTGTTTTTAGAGATTTATGGCTTGTAATTTTGTGTTATTACGTCTAATAATACTGTAAGCTCCTTACAGTTAAAATTCCTAATATTAAAATAATTTAGCGTTTAGTGTCCCGCGAGTGACGATTGTCACAAAGTGCCTTTTGTCACTTTGGCGCGAAAATGTTAACGTAAGTAATGAGTATATTTTTGATAGTTTAATAGTATTTTTTGCGATGTTTATTGTTTCAGCTATAAAATGGTAATGTAATTTATTCTAAAAAATAAAAATAAAAAATTCGGGATATTTCCACACCAATTATCTAGCCCCAAACTAGGATACCCTGTGCTATGGGCACTAGATAACGGATAAACATACATAGATAAGAATATTACATCCATGACTCGGAAACAAACATTTCTGCTCATCACACAAATGATTAAAGCAAATAAGCAATTCACAAAAAAAAAGTTTTACTCGCGGCTCTCAAGTGTCAGGCGAACATATGGGTGTTCTCCGGGATATGTAGGACTATTATTACGAAAATATATGTTTTATCAAAAAAAACATTTTATTCTCATCTTGAATAAACTCTTGTATCTATTTTGCCCCAAATTACTCTAGCTGCTAGCCGACGTGACGTCATAGGTCGTCATCGGCGGTGATTGGCGAACGGCCGCACACTGCAACCCACTGTTACTGAGAATATATGTTTATCACTTTCTAACGACGCGGTTCTGTATATATCTGTTATCTTTTAGCCTCTTCAGTGATGCAAATTTAGTTGCTAAAGTTCTATGTAAGTAACTATAGTAAAATTTCGCCGTATTTTTAGTGTTTTATAATGGGTATGACGTCTCTATTGGTAAAATCTCAGTGACCGTGACATACTGACTGACTGACAGACAACACACAGCCTAAACCGATGGACATATACAATGTGTCTGAACTGGACACAAGACTCGGAGACTTTAACAGAGTACTAAACACTTAAACGAAATGGTTTAACTTCCGAAAGGCTTTTGATAGGGTCAACAACGACATACTGCTGGCTAAATTTAGTGCCATAGGCTTTGCCCCGGGTCTTCTCCGGCTACTTGCGGACTATCTGCGCGATCGTCAGCAGTTCGTCAGACTTGGTCTGTATGAGTCCAGGCCCTATCATACGCGTTCCGGAGTAAGTCAGGGTTCTATACTTGGACCGTTGCTGTTTTTGTTAATGGTAAATGATCTTTCTTCAGTCCTCTGCCACGCAAGAAGCCTTTTGTATGCGGATGATCTAAAACTTTATACTGAAGTTAAATCAGAGGTAAACCTCCTAGAGGAAGAGGTAAATATCCTTAGAGCTATGTCAGTTACTTTGGTTTTCCGTCGGATATCTTCATTACGAATCTTGTCCAGAGAATCTCCAAGCATAGCTTTCTCCATAACTTGCTGATCGACCTTGAATTTGTGGACTAGTTTGACCGTGAGTGTTCACGTTTCGGCTCCGTAGGTTATGACTGGTAGGACGCACTGATTAAAGAATTTTTTCTTCGACGAGAAGACTTGACGGAGCTTGCCGCATGCTGCCCAACCTGGCTGAGTTTTTCTGAGTTTTCCTTCTCAAAGTTTTTTTTTGGGAAATTATTGCAATTACCTTGGTAAACATACCTTGGTAAACATATTGTCAATAGATACACCATTAACTGCAATCGGTTCCGGGTCAACAAGATAGGATAAACATGATCTTGGTCTTGCCTGTATTCATTCCAAGACCGATGCGTCGAGAAGCGTCTACTGGGTTGGACAGCATACTTTGCCAGTCTTGCAGCGACTCCACCATTAGGACGATATCATCGGCAAATTGTAAGTGTAAGATATTCTCCCAATTGATATTAATAAGATATGTTTAAGATGCTGGATTGAAAAGGAATGGGCATTCCATTCCAATCCAGCATCTTAAACATATCATCCAGGACATTAGTTCAAAGTTTTAGGGATATAATATCCCCCTGTCTCACACCCCTGTCAGTTGGATATGCTTAGACTGCTGGTTTTGCACTTGGACACTCATAGTTTCGGCGTCATACAGAAACCTCAGCATTTCGATGTCTTTGCAGTGGTGTCAAGTGGATTGACACCGCTGCAAAGACTCCAGAACCACCCAGGTTTCAATGGAGTCAAAGGCCTTCTCATAAGCCACAAAACCAAGACACAGGGGCTGGTTATACTCTTCAGACTTCTGTATAACCTGCCTCCATGAGTGTATGTGGTCTATAGTGCTAAATCCTCCGCGAATCCTGGTCTATTCAGGAGGCTAGATCAAGTCTTCTAGCGAGACAATATTATTAATAACTTATAGACGTGGCTCAAGAGTGAAGCAGGTCATTAGTTCTTTAAAAGAGTTGTATACCCTGTTTTAGAGAATAGTACTACCAAACACCTGCTCCACACCTCTGGAGTTCTCCCACTGTTAAGAACGGTGCTAAATAACCCCAGAAGCTTCCGAAGTTCGGGCTTTATTGAACTTTATTGAAAATTTACTTTTTCATATTTACTGGAAATGCAAAAACAAAATTTCGTGGACTTAAAGGCTCGCGTGTTACATGGAGCGAGACACTTGCGCTGTGCGCCTCTCTACTGGCATCATTCGCCTACTGTACTCTTTCGCTCACACTTATGAAAAGTAGGTACTACGGGAACCAGTTTTAGAACCTATATAAGATACCACTTTATTAAGTAATACCTATATGTTAGTTAAAATACCAACACAGTACCGGTACCGTCCCAAAGTCAGTGGAAACGGTTTAAAAAAATAGCGGTATTTCACAAGCCCTGATTCCAAGTTGACTAAAATAATTTATATCCAAGTCCATAAGTCTCAGGAATAGTGGAATGTAATAGTAGTAGATATAGTAAAAACTTATTGAGTCAATTACAATGCCAGTAATGTAAGAGAATGCGTGTTTTATATGTGTTTAGGCATAGGTATGTACGAAAGCATGATTCATATGTGTAAAAGAAATACTACAAAACGCTATATATCGTAAACATAATAATTAGGTAGGTACTATTCGATAGAGTATGCTATCTACAAAAGCTATGGTAGAGAGCGCGCGGCTGGTGTAACTTTTGTCAGGGGGTGCGGGGCATGCGCGGGGCATTTTCATCGGTAACGCCCAATTGAGCAAGGTCAACGGCGTATATCCCCACCTTAAGCTACGTGGTGAATACATTGAAAAACAATAAAATGTACTATAAGGTTCTAGTTGTATTTTTTTCTTCAAGCGACAAAACTTAAAAGGCATGCTTTATGAGTATAGAAGCCGAGCAATGAAACATTACGATGAAATGTAGTATATTGAAGGCCCGCGGCTTCGCACGCGTGATCATTTCTCTAGGTTAAAAGTACTATTATGTGCTATACCATAATACTACTATTATTATGGTATAGCAATATACTTGTACTATTATGGCTATACCAGGACTTAAAATACCAATAGATCAACATTTGGTCAAAATTTCTTCAGCTATCAAAAATATTTTTATTGATTGCTCGGCTTCTACTCTAATCATCGGATTTAGATACCAAGTTCCTCAGTTTTTAAGTCAACCCCTAAGCTACCCAACAGTGAAAGCCGCATCGCAATCGGTCCAGTAGTTTTAAGTGATGCGCGAACAAACGTACAATCAAACTAAAAAATAAACAAACAGACCTGATTTTTGAAAATGTTATATTCTTAATCAGTAGTTTATTTTAGGAGACCAACACCATTTTTTTTTAAATTATCTTCTTTGTAGAGACTTTTTCGTACCTATTGCTTTATTATAAGTATAGATAGATAGATGTAGTAGAAAGTTAATACTTAGAGAAAACAAAACACCTTCTAATCAGAAAGCTTGCTATATACGTAGAGATTTATTTGTCTGCGTTCTACTTGTCATTATAAATCACTTCATTTCCTCGCATTCCGGCCGGCTAATGAAACGGAACATGTTGTTTCTATCCACTAATAAATACGTAGAAACAACAACAACACTCACGTCACTAATCCTACCTGGTATTTCCACGCTGTTGTTTCACGCGGACATTGTTGGTAAATATGTACATTAGTTTAAAAATAACAAAAACTCTTCTTGTAAAGTGCCAAATATAGGTTACTTTAATTTCTCACGTAGTTTGCCGAGCGGTATATATGCTCGCTTACTTGCTACTGATATTATTTGACCACCGGTTCCTCGTGACCTTGACTTGTCAACCGACGGGCGCGGGTTCGAATCCCGCTAGGTGCAATCATTTGTGTGATGAGCAGAAATGTTTGTTTCCGAGTCATGGATGTAATATTCGTATCTGTGTATGTTTATTCGTTATCTAGTGCCCATAATACAGGGTATCCTAGTTTGGGGCTAGGTAATTGGTGTGAATTGTCCCAGATATATTATTATTATTATAGCGTATAAATATTTGGCATGGCATGCCAAATACTGGAAACAATGAAGCAGCTGTAATTGCTCCGTCTCTCGGTCTGTTATAAAATCCCGTAAAGGTTAACGTGCGTAGTTATATTCTTGTATAACTAACATTAATTGATTTATCTACCTACCTACATACAATTGTTATGTTTGTGAAGAACATACACACTTGTACCTCTTCACCGTCATGTGTAACGTTATGTCGAGCGCCAGCTAATGAAAGCGCCGCGATCAAAGCGGCAACTGACTTCAAATTGAATTGAATTCGATTGCACGACCGTGGGAAACAAAAACAAACATAAATAGAGAAACAGAAGCGAGTAAATTAAATCTTCGTCGCGAGAGACGTGAGGCAGGACTTCTAAAGGCAATTACAATAGAACCACGATTCCGATTTGTTTGTAAATGCTACCCGCGATGTAAACAACTTGTGTTTGGCTGGAGCAAGCAGACAATTCTGCGACTGTTAATAAGGTCTTTATGAAATAGAATGGAAACGGAATGGAAAGAGAATGGAAACAAAATGGAAACGGAATGGAACCTACAGCAGAGCAGAACAGACTAAGTTTTATTGTAGGTCCTATAAAACCTATTTACTCCTCTGAAAATTTACAAATTGTTTACTATCTGTGGCGTGCGACGATCTACGACGCGTGTCATCATCATCATATCACTACCTAGTCTGTGGGCATCATAAATGCCCACTCATGATGCCACGCATCGTACATAGTAGATCTTCGATCCATCTGACATAAAGAGCAGCCTAGTTGATCCTAGGCCCTAGAATTAGGAATAATAAAGTTAAATACGTGTAATTTGTAGTCACAAATTCAACAGACGGCAGCACGAATATGTTGTGTTCAAGAGGTTGAATTATATAGCTTAAGCGGCAGTAAACCGGATTCACTGTAGGCATGTGCGGTCGTCTAAATGCTCCACAAAAATTTCGACTGGGCCTTGCCATCTGCGACGGCCTATCAGGTCTTCGCGGGGTAATTATCGCCCTTCTATGTCCAGTGAACATAGGTACCCTCATGTACTTATACCCAAACCCTTTGGCTTTCATACGGGTAATAGCGAGATGGACGGCATTAGGAGCTTTCAGTTCGGGTAAACTTAGGTGAATGTTAAAATAACTTAATTAGAAAAGGAGAAAATACTTAAGAAAATATTATAGGGGTCCAAAATTATCTTCATTTTGTAATATTCTATACTGAAGCCAAAACTGTTTTTTTCATATTTGTCTGTCTGTCTGTACCTTGACCGCGTCCTATCACGCCTAAACTAATGAATGATTTCAACTGGAACTTGGAATGATTTGAGTTCATACTACGTAGTAGGTCATTAAATAAATAAAATAAATATATTCGCGAAAATTCACACCAATTACCTAGCGCCAATCTTAGTACTATTAATTCTTTTATGCCCAAACTAGGATACCCTGTACTATGGTCACTAGATAACGGATAAAGATAAATAGATTCGAATATTACATCCATGACTCGGAAACAATCATTTCTACTCATCACACAAATGATTGCACTGTCCGGGATTCGAACCCACGACCGTTTGATGTCGTACTAGAGTCTCCCACTACACCACTACACCAACCAGTCGTCAACTTTCGACTTTTGGCGGTTGGATACTTTTCATCCCAAAAAATCAAAAGGTTCCCGAAGGATATTGGTTTAAAATTTATTTAAAAGAGTTCGTATCACGCTGAAACTACTGGACGGATTTTGATGCAACTTGGCACAGTCATAGTTTATATGATGAGTTAAAATTGAGAATACTTTTATTCCCGAACAAATAAAGGGTTACTGCGGGTTAGGGGGTCTAAATTTATGTTAATTTGGAAGTAATAAATATATATTTTGGATTATTCAGTATTCAGTTCAGTTGTATCAGTATACAATAGTATACTGATACTGAAGCCAAAAACTTTGTTTTATTTTTTAAAGCTAATATTATGTAATAAAAAAGATTATAAGAACATATATTTATTATAAGAACTGCAAAGGAGTGGAATGCCCTGCCCTCGTCAGTGTTTCCGGTAAATTATAACCCCGGTGTGTTCAAGTCAAGAGTGAATAGGTATCTACTAGGCAAGCGTGCTACACCTTCGCTTTCCATCAGGTGAGATCGTGGTCAAACGATTGCCTAGTCCGTAATATAAAAAAATATTTGTAAAACTTATAACTAAACTTAAAGAAAAAGTTAAAATGAAACAACTCAAAGAAATTAATTTAAAAATATATGTAACAATTTGTATAAAATTGCTTTTTTCTTCTTTTTTCTGTCTGTCTGTCTGTCTGTCTGTCTATCTGTATCTTGACCGCGTATCACGCCGAAACTACTTCATGAATTCAACTGAAACTTGTTATGGTTTGAGTTCATACTACGAAGTAGGACATTGGATACGTTTCATCCGGAAAAATTAAAGGGTTTCCTCAGGATATTGGTTTAAATGTATTTAAAAGAACACGTATTACGCTGAAACAATTGGACGGGTTATGGTGCAACTTGACACAGTCATAGTTTATACGATGGGTTAAGGATACTTTTTATCCCGAAAAAATAAAGCGTTCCTATGGGACAGGGGTCCAAAGTTATGTTTATTTGAAAGTAAAAAAAATCTATACGTATAATAAAGCAATATGTACGAAAAAGTCTGTATAAAGAAGATAAAATATATGTCTAGGGTACTTAAAATGAGCTACTGAGCTAGAATATAACATTTAAAAAAAACGTGTCTGTCTGTTCGTTTGTTCACGCATCACGTAAAAACTACTAGACCGATTGCGATGTGGTTTTCTTTGTAGGATAGCTTAAGGTCTTACTTAAAAATGGGGTTACTTAGTATCTCAATCTGATGAGTAAAAGCGGAGAAATCGATAAAAAGATTTTTGACGGGACGGAAGGAATTTTGATCAAATGTTGGTATATTGGTATTTTAGGTCCTGGAATAGAACATAGAGTACTTTTAACCTGGAGAAATGACCAAGCGTGCGAATCCGCGGGTACAGCTAGTAAAGCAATATGTACAATCATGTCTGCCTGTCTGTCTGTCTGTCTGTTTGCCTGTATGTTTATGGGTATCTAATGAAAGGGCTTGACAATTAGAACACAATACACTTTAGAAATAACTAAATAAAAAACTAAAAACTTGAAAATAAAATAAGTAAAATATATATTTTAAATTAAATGGTTTTATCGATAAGAAACTTAGGAATGATGCAGATAATATACTAAAAGCTAACAAATAAAATAAAGTCGTGGGGCGTAGTGTAAACGTGAGGAACAGAAATTCGACTCGCTCCATGATTTTATTGAACGAGCGAGCGCGAAGCGCGAGCAAAGCGTCTCCGTTTCAGCTTGGGCAAAAATGCTTTCGTATGTCCTCCCGAATATCAGTCCTTCCGGATCTCTGTTCTCCTCTACAGGTCGCATTTTTCAACCGATCCAGATGAAACTTGGTATACAGGTTCAGGTCTTATAAAAAACTGGTGAAGATCTGATGAGGATCTTGGGCTTGATGAGCAGAATAGCTCCTCAAAATGCAGTAAATTTCCCACTTTTAGGTTTCCACCAGTGGAATTAGCCCTTTACCTATTAGGTAAAGGATTGATGGAGCACCTTGGTTATTGATGTTAGTTTTACAATAAGGTTACTAGATGGCGCTACTGTGCACCACTAAATTGTTAGCAAAAAAGTTTGTACGCGCAAGGTCTACAGCTCATAATGCACTGTCATCTAGTTGTGAGCTACCCTGCAACTTCTGATTAGCCGGATAGCTAATCAGAAAGTGCTCCAAATTTGAATTGCAAGATTCCAGGTTAGACAGAAATACATAGATAGACAGAATATACATACAAGTGAAGTTAAATAAAAGCTTTTCCAATCTGTACTTATAATAAAGCAATAAGTAGGAAAAGTCTGAAAAAGAAGATAATTAAAAAAAAGTTATAGGTCATTTAAAATAAGCTGCTTAGAGCGTTGGTAGCCTAACGGTTTAATAGTGCAACTAACACCGGTTCAACATTTTCATTGTTCTGTAAACTGTGGTGGCACGCGCAAGCGGGTAGTTCACAAAAACATAGACGGTTGGAGTCCAGTGATGTTAACTATATTAAAAAATCATTGTTGGATTAAGTGTCAGTCATACGTCGGCATATAATACCTAACTACAGACTGACTGAAAATCAGTGCTAGGGTCAACAACCCCAGTTTAATGTACCGTGATATCGCACGTGATTGCGTATTATTACTTATTCTCAATCTATATTATTAATAAAACAATAGGAACGAAAAAGTCTGTACAAAGAAAAATCTTTTTTGATAATTAAAAAGGTCTTTTTTAATTATCAAAAAAGAAATGGTCTAAGGTACATAAAATAAGCTAACTGAACAAGAATGTAACATTTAAAAAAATGGTTTCTGTATGTTTGTCTGTCGGTATGTTTGCGTATCACGTAAAAACTACTGGACTGATGTGGTTGACTGTTGGATAGCTTATGTTTTGACTTAAAAACTTGGGTACTTTATATCTCAATCCGATGAGTAGAAGCCGAGCAATCGGGTTAGAAGCTCTATGACTACATCTCAATTCGATAAAAATATTTTTGACGGCTGAATGAATTTTGATCAAATGTTGGTATCTTGGTACCAACTTTTGATCAAAATTTTTGATCAAAAGTTGGTTAAGTTGGTTTGATCAAAACTTTGGTTGGTTTAGGTCCTGAAATAGCACAAAGAGTACTTTGAACCTACAGAAATGGCCACGCATGTGAAGCCGAGGGCATCAGCTAGTCTTAAAATATTATTTTAAGCTCTCAATTTTTTTTACGGCTCTGTTGCACAGACGGCCGAAGGGTAATAAGTAGCTAGGTACGTAGGTACATAACTTATTGTTGAATTAATGATGTACCTACATGAAGTTAGTACTATAGTTAGTCACTTGTACTATTGTTTATTATGAGCTACAGTGCGGCTAGCCATTATATGTACATATATTCTCATAAAAAATTGGTGAAGTTCTGATGAGGATTTTCGGCGTGATGACTAGCTCCTCAAAATGCAGTAAATTTCTCACTTTTAGGTTTCTACCAGTGGAATCAGCCCTTTACCTACTAGGTAGGGATTGGTGGAGCACCTTGGTTAATAATGTTAGTTGTACAATAAGGTAAAGGGGATGTAAGGGGACAAACTATCACCTAGAAGCCCCAATTCAACCTCACCTGCTCGTGGTGCATCCTGCTGAACAACAAACGAGGCTCTGATGACCGACTAATGGCGGTATAACCATCTCGACAACAGCGTAGCTAAATTATATAGGCCAGTGACGGGCAGCAGCGTCACTGGTGCGAGAAGCAACGTTCTGCGGTCGCCAACCCGCATGCCCAGCGTGGCGACTATGGGAAAAACCTCCAAAATGATAGACACATTAAAAAAGCGGCCCTTAGTTCCGAGAGGCCTTGCTATTCCTGACCAAGGTGGCGGTCGTGGTAACGGCAGGGTGGGGGGTGCGATGAATCCTCGGGCTACGGTAGGCCTCCAAGCACAACAGACCTTGGCAACGTACAACGGACGAACACTCAGGCTTGACGAAAACATGGTACAGCTCGAAACGGAACTGGAAAAGATAAGGTGGCACATTCCGGGGGTTGTGTGAAGTGCGACACCATAACTCTGGAGGCAGGCCACCTTATGTACTACCGGGAGTGTGACCAGCAATCCCAAGGTGGGGTAGGGTTCCTCGTCCATAAAGTCCTCGCTGGCAACGTTGTTGAGATATCCAGTGTGTCGACTAGGGTAGCGTACCTCATCATTAAGCTGACCGAGAGGTATATATATAGCCTGAAGGTCATACAGGTATACGCACCGACGTCGAAACACTCGGATGTCACAGTAGAAGAAAGGTATGAAGACGTTTCTTCAGCTCTCCATAACACCACCAAGACACACTACAACGTTGTCATGGGAGAATTCAACTCCAAAGTGGGATTACAGAGTAGCAGTGTATCAAGAGTTGGTCCACGCGGTTACGGAAGTAGGAATCACAGGGGGCAAATGCTCGTCATTTTCTTGGAGCAAGAGGGGCTCTTCTTAATGAATTCGTTCTTTAAAAAGCAGCCCCAAAGAAAGTGGACGTGGCAAAGTCCTGACGGCGTGACAAAAAACGAGATAGACTTTATTATGACGGATAAAAGGCATATATTCCGAGACGTCTCTGTGATCAACAGGTTTAAGACCGGTCATGATCACCGACTACTACGAGGCTCTCTGGATATCAATTATAAGCTTGAAAGATCCTATCTGATGAATTCTTCACTCCGACCCAACCTACTCCAAACCGTCGTGGGATCAGAACAGTTCCAAATTCATCTGGAAAACCGATTTGGTGCTCTGTAAAACACGAATTATGTTGACGAGGCCCTGGACCAAGTGGTGGGAATCCTACGGAGAGAGGGTCTAAGTATTGTCAGCTGCAGCGTACTGGTACGAAGTCCAAACTTTCGACTGAGACTCTTCGGCTTATGGATGAGAGACGTGAATCATCACGTCATGATGTGGCCTGACATCAGTCAGGCCACATCGTCAGAGAAGCGAGCCCTCAATCAGAACATCAGCAAGCTGGTGTGACGAGACCTCCGATGCTCTTACATACGCCGCATAGAAAAGGCTATAGAGCAAAATCGGGGTGTAAAGTCCTTGCCCAGCAATTGAAGAGGCCCCATCTGACGAAACAAACAACATCATCTGGCAATATCGTCACCTCAAAGCCGGAGATTCTCGTCGAGATAGAAGACTTCTATGGCTGACTGTACGACTCGCATGCTCAACGACCCGAACTCAGTAATGAGGAATCCCGAGCCACTTTAACCCGCCAATACACCGATGATCTGCCGGAAGTCAGCCTAGACGCGATCGAGATCAAACAGCTTAAAAATCTAGGAGAAGACGGAGTCACTTCGGAGCTCTTGAAAGCAGCAAGAAAACCTGTGCTTCGTGAGCTCCGGTAGATATTCAACTCTTTTCTGAATGATGTGAGAACTCCCAAGGCGTGGAACAGAAACATCGTAGTTTTATTTTATTTAAAAGGATATAAAACGGTCCTAAAAAAGCTATAGGCCCATCTCGCTTCTGAGCCACGTCTATAAGCTGTTTTCGAGGTTGGTCACGAATCGTCTAGCGAGAAGACTTGATGAATTTCCTCCTGAGCCTCCTGAGCAGGCTGGGTTTCGGGGGGGTTACGGGACCATAGACCACATCCACATAGTGCGGCAGATTATACAGAAGACCGGAGAGTATAACCAGCCCCTGTGTCTTGCTTTTGTGGACTATGAGAAAGCCTTTGACTCGGTCGAAACCTGGGCTGTGCTCGAGTCCCTGCAGCGATGCCAAGTGGACTGGCGATACATCGAGGTGTTGAGATGCTTGTGATACAATCACCATGATGCCGCAACCATGTCCGTACTAGTACAGAACCAGCCGACTAAGCATATCCAGCTTCGCAGGGGAGTTAGACTGGAGGATGTTATATCTCCAAAACTGTTCACTCATGCCCTTAAAGATATGTTTAAGACGCTGGATTGGAAAAGTACGGGCTTATGCCCGTACATAAATGGCGAGTACATCTCACATCTACGATTCGCAGATGATATCGTCCTTTTGGCTAAATCGCTGCTTGAGTGAATTAGCTAGCTGATGCCTCTCAACGTGTTGGTCTCGGCATAAATATAGACAAAACTAAGGTATTTAACGACCTCATTACCCCGAGACCAGCTGTCATTAACGATGTACCTCTTGATGTTGTGCAGGAATATGTCTATCTCGGGCAGACTGTGCAATTGGGTACGAACAATTTCGAGAGGGAAGCCGATAGGAGAATTCAGCTGGGTAATGCAGCATTTGGTAAGCTTCGTCAAGTCTTCTTTTCGTCCATACCACAGTGCCTAAAGACGAAAGTCTTCAATGCATGCATCCTACCAGTCATGACCTACGGAGCCGAAACGTGGACACTCACGGTGAGATTGGTTCATAAGTTTAAGGTCGCTCAGCGAGCAATGGAAAGACCTATGCTCGGTGTTTCTCTTAAGGACAAGATTCGTAATGAAGTAATCCGGCAGAGAACCAAAGTTACTGACATAGCTCAAAGAAATAGCAAGCTGAAGAGGCAATGGGCTGGTCACATCTTTCGAAGAACCGACAACCGTTGGGGTAAACGATTCTAGAGTGGAGACCGCACTGCAAATGTGGTGTAGGGGGCCAGGCGGCCAGGTGGAGTGACGATTTGCGAAAAACGGCTGGCAGGAACTGGATGAGAAGAGCCGAAGATTGGGCTCAGTGGCGTTCACTAGGAGAGGCCTACGTCCAGCAGTGGACGAACGTAGGCCGATGATGATGATGTAATAAGGTAACTAAGATGGCGCTACTGCTCACTGCTAGATTGTTTGAAAAAAGTTTGTATGTGCGAGGTCTACAGCTCACAGAGCCACTATGTATACTATGTATTGATTGATTGACTATTTTATTTTCATAATCTATCTATCTATCTATACTATAGTAAAACTGTAACTGGGCTAAATCTGTACATTAAATATTTTTTGAAAATTATGATTGAGTTAAACTTCAAAATTGATATAGAGTGTAAAAAGGATATTTTTTTAATTTTTGTCTGTCTGTCTGTCTCTTTGAACACGCATCACGCTGAAACTACCAAACGGATATTGATGCAACTTGGCACAATCATAGCTTATGTTATGGATTAACATTTAGAATACTTTTTATCCCGAAAAAATCATGAGTTCCCGCAGGATAGGGGTTGAAATTTATTTAAAAGAACACATATTACGCTGAAACTACTGGACGGAGTTTGATGTAACTTGGCACAGTCAAAGTACATATTATGTACTAGCTGTGCCCGCGGCCCGCGGCGGGTTTTTGTTTCAAAGCTGAGGTAAACAAGATAGTTTTTAGCTATAATGGGGCTTTATGCTCGCTACGCTTCGCTCGTGTCTTCGTCTTCTAACCTATCACGACTATGTCGGATCGCCACTGAAGGTTGTTAACACAGGTAGGTACCTATATAGGTACTTTTGGAATAACTCAAAGGATCATTATATCCCAGAAAAACTACCACGCGAGCAACGCTGCGGGCAATAATAACGTAAAAGTCTGTACAAAGACGATAATTTTAAAAAATTGGACTGAGCAAGAATAAAACATTTGTAAAATTCGTGTCTGTCTGTTTGTTTGTCTGTATATTTGTTCGTGCATCACGTAAAAACTATTATACCGATTGCGATGCAGTTTTCAGTGTTGGATAGCTTAGGGGTTGACCAAGACCTCGGGTACTTGGTATCGTAATCCAATGATTAGATGCCGAGCAATCGATAAAAAACTTTTTAACGTTTGAAGGAATTTTGATCAAATGTTTATTTTAGGTCTTGGAATAGCACATAGAGTACTTTTAATCTAGAGAAATGACCACGCGAGCGAAGCCGCGGGCACAGCTAGTTATAAATAAATGAAAATATTCGGGACAATTCTACACCAATTACCTAGCCCAAAACTAGGATACCAGGTAATATGGGCACTAGATAACGGATAAACATACATAAATCGGATAAACATAAAAAAAAAATAGAGTAGTTTATTTAATGTTCCTAGACCTTTTTATTTTAATTGTCTTCATTGTACAGACTTTTTGTAACTTACTGGTTTATATAAGTATAGATAGATAGTATATATATAGACCTTGTACCTTAGGTAAGTACCTACCTACTTACGTATGTAAAATACATAACGATGAAAACTTTTTTTTTAAACTCAAAATTTTTAAGAGACTTTAGTCACTTAGTGACTATGTCAGCCCCGTATTATTAAAAAAAAAACTTATTATTAAAAAAACTCCTTAATTTTAAATCAATCAAATGAAGCTTACCATTTCCAAGTTTGTGAATAAATTTAATCCACTTGTTACTAAATAAACATTAACATTGTTGTTAATTAATAGACTTACAGGGTAATCAATATTCAGTAATACTCCATAAGCCCAGACAGTAAAATTTCAATTTATTTGATGAACAGAAAATGGACACTTCCATTTTGAGGAAAATATATTTCAATATTCCGCTTCTACTTACATATATTTTTTCTGAGAAGAGACTTTAAAGATCTTCCTCCGAAGTAAGTTAGGTACTACACCTATTATTAACCAGAACAAACTTTTCACACCTAATATATAATAGAACCTACTATACGTTTACTTTTGTCATGTTAAAGGCCTCAGACCTACTCTGAGGCCACAACGCTTTGACAAACTTATAAAAATCCGGAGAAAACAAAAATATATGCGTGCTCTATTAATATTGAGAGCAACAAACTCAACATCTATGTGTTTAATAAAAACGCTCTATATATTTATGGCCTATACTTTCATTAAATGGTCTGTGCTGATTGCGCGAGTTATCAATATTGACTCCGAATAATAACAATATAAATTCTACACCAACCTACACTGAAACTATAAAACTTTACTGCGACATTAAACATTATATTATCAGAGAAAAACATTTCCAATGGGTCAGCTCGACATGAAACTTAGCGCCGAGCACGAAATGCTCACTTATCCAGAAAGAGGAACGAGATAAACCCGTAGGCCTATGAAAAGGGTGAGAAAAATGGACCATAAATATAGAGCCTTACTCCACCATTATCTCGACATTACCAATCATTAGAGCGTAAGACAGGTTCTACTAACATTTACCCAAGGGTATTAGAGCAAGTAACAACATTATAAGTAGTAATATTCGGTGTGGTTATGGTCAAACGAGGCGGCGAAGTCTTAGCACACCGACCCAAATCTCAATCAAGTAGTTACACTATTTCATTTTCCTTAGTTCAACACGATGGGATGTAAACAAGCGGCCCATCTCCGTCCCCGATCCCCAACTAATTATTTCCGACGGATACAAAACAAATATTTGCTAATCAACGTTGATCGTTCGACCATAATATCTGTTTGCTTTGTTTTACTGGGAGCTGGTGCGAGATGTACAGTTAACCTTTGACACGCGCGGTCAAGCGCTCTTTCGCTGTCGATCGTCCGATCCGACTCAATTACACGGCGTGCAAGCAACGTACCACAACTCACAAGCCACATACACAGACTCCCACCGCTCAGTCGTCGCGCCACATTCGTTCGAGCAGCGCGTCCATTCATTAACCGCTCGACTGTGAAATAGAAAAACAAAGAGAATAATGTCTCCCTCGCGTGCTACGCTCGTCGCGCTCGCGTGCACCCTCGCCATCGGCACCTCCGAGCCCCTGCACCCGCTCTCCGATGCCTTCATCAATCTCCTCAACTCAAAGACGACTACGTGGAAAGCCGGCCGGAACTTCCCCGTCGAAACACCCTTCAAACACATCAAGAAACTCATGGGCGTATTGCCAGATGAAAACATAAAGAAAATGCCAAACGTCGAGCACGATGCCGCTCTCATCGCGAGCCTGCCCGAGAACTTCGACCCGAGGGACAAGTGGCCCGATTGTCCCACTTTAAACGAGATAAGAGATCAAGGATCGTGCGGAAGTTGTTGGGCGTTCGGCGCCGTCGAGGCGATGACCGACCGCGTTTGTACCTACTCTAATGGTACTAAGCATTTCCATTTCTCCGCTGAGGACCTTCTCAGCTGCTGTCCCATTTGCGGTCTTGGATGCAACGGTGGTATGCCGACGTTGGCGTGGGAGTACTGGAAGCACATGGGTTTAGTGTCGGGCGGTAACTACAATTCGAGCCAGGGATGCGCGCCATACGCTATTCCTCCATGCGAGCATCACGTGCCTGGTAACAGAATGCCGTGCAACGGCGACACGAAGACTCCTCGTTGTTCGAGGACTTGCGAAGACGGTTACAGCGTGCCCTACAAGAAGGACAAGCATTATGGGAAACACGTGTATGCCGTGCGAGGAGGTGAGGACCATATCAAGGCCGAGCTGTTTACGAACGGTCCTGTGGAAGGCGCTTTTACTGTGTATGCGGATTTGTTGGCTTACAAAAGCGGGGTGTACAAACATATAGAGGGCGACGCTCTCGGCGGACACGCAATCAAGATTATAGGCTGGGGCGTTGAGAACGGCAACAAATATTGGCTGATTGCAAACTCTTGGAACTCAGACTGGGGCGCCAACGGCTTCTTCAAGATCCTACGCGGAGAAGACCACTGCGGCATTGAGAGCTCTATTGTGGCCGGTGAGCCCCTGTTAACAGACGATTAAGTTTAACCTAACTAGCATAATGACTACTCTTTAGTGAGAGTTATCCCTATTTGTAAATATATCGGACTTGTTTTGTATGGACGCTATCTCATTATTTTATAGATAATAATAATGTTGGAGTAAACAATTTATAATGGGTTGTTTCATTTCATCACTGGTGTGCGGAGGTCAAGTAACTGCTTGGTACCTACTGACACATTCCGATTATTGCTGAAGCATCCGTTCTCTATGTATGATACACAACCTACTTAAATTATGATGTATCTATATACCTTAGTGCTTCTACACACATAGCGGTATTTTACAGCGCTAAAATGGCGCGGTTATGAAACGGCCTTTCATGAAATTTAAGCTTAGAAAAATCTTAATTGTGTATCATTTTCACATAGTCGTGTGCACTTACATATACACCTAATATTCGTACCAATCTATACGTACAATAGCTTAGGTTATGACTCTGGTTTACCTACTTTGTATCTCAATCCGATGAGTCGAAGCCGAGCAATCGATATAAAACTATCGGAAAGCTGGAGTAAATTGTATATTTATAATATTACGGACTAGTCTATCGTTTAACCACGTTCTCACCCGATGGGAAGCGATGATGTGGTCGAAGGTGTAGCACGCATACCATGTAGATACCTTTTACTTTGTACAATTTATTCTGTGATTTTACCTTGACATGAACACACCTGGGTTATAATTTACCGGAAACGACGCACTCCACTCCACTAAATGTACTTCCTTTGGACCTGTGATACTTTTTCTCCAGAAAGATGACCACTCGGGCAAAGCCGCGGGCCGCGGCAAAATTTCTTGCTTTCGAAAACTGCAGTAGATATACCTAGATTAGATTAAATAAATTGTAAGTAAGTAGGTACTTCATGGAACAAGGTAGCAATTAAAATTTTAGATTGTCAACCAAACGTATTAGTCACTACTAATTATTGCTGGTGACACAGAATAAATAATAGTCCATAGCTAATATTATGTTTCGATGAAAACTGAAATTAATCAATCATTAATTCTGTGTTCATTACCTAAACCGGGATTATAGTTTTTAATTCTGATTCCCTCAATCTTGATAGGAAATAAGTACTTAGGAAAGTACTTACCTAGAAATAATTACGACGGGTCTATGACATATATATAATTAAAGAAAGAAAGAAAGAACGTTTTTTGTGCACAAACAACCTAAGATATAAAAGTAAAGTAAGTAGGTACTTAACTAAATAAACATTAATGCGTCTGTTGTGCACAAAAGGAGCAAGTTCAGCATAAATGCTGCGAGGACAGTAGGTAGTCTCGGTTTTCATCACGCTCCTTACTCACATGTAGGTTTTAAAGCATAAGCAGGTACTTATAAATTTATTCGTTAAATGTGCCACATAACCTACATAGGTAGGTACATCTAATTACAAATTATACGTTACGTTAACTATTTGTATCCTTTGCCCTACGATTCGTAGCCTATGGCGTTCTATTTGGGATCCACGAAGGTACCTACTTAATTCTTCCCCAGATCAATTTACTAATTGATAAGTCGATTAGAGCTTCTAACTGTGGAGCAAATACCTTTGTAATTACACTATCCTGGCCCGTCCTAGGATCTGTCGCCACTGCAAGCGATAATTGACAAAACGTAGAAGCAATTTGTATATTTGTATGTATCGATGTATCTATGTATCTACCTATGTATTTTGTCTTTCCTGAAATCTTGCAATTCAAAATTCGAGCACTTCCCGATTAGCTATCCGGCTGAAACTTTCAGGGTAGCTCACAAACCAATGACAAAGCAATAGAAATAGGTATTTTCTTCTTTTTTTTTAATTTGTAACGTGATAAGTGAAAATGCAAAATAAAAAACAAAAAACCACGTAAAAGTGAAAATTGCACAAAAAAAAACTTTTTTGGAAAAAAATATCAAGAAATAAAAAGTGACATTCATTATAAAAAAAGGTCGTAACAACTTTTATTTAAAATTTAATTTATAAAATTATAGGTAGGCACTTAGTCGGCCTTAGTTCTGGTGGACGACGATAGCACCAGCGACGTCATTTGATTGTAAGTCCGTCGGCACGGCAGGCGGCAGACTGCCAGTGCAAAATCTTCGTCTACATTATCTAAACTTCTACACTAATATTATAAAGAGGATATATTTGTTTGTTTGTATGTTTGTTTGTTTGTAATGGATAAACTCAAAAGTACTGAACCGATTTAAAAATTATTTCACCTGTAGAAAGCTACATTATCAGTCAATAACATGGACAGTTTTTTTTTATGTTATGGATCCTTAAGATAATTGCAATAATGTAACCCAAGGTATAAAATATTTGCAAAAATATTGATTACTGGCTATATAAGGAACGTAATAACATGCTGCCATGGAAACGAAATAATAACAAGTCTGTCGGTAATAATCAAAGATTTTGAATTACGCTTACGGGAGTATTTTTTTAAGAGTTAGGAGACGGGTATAAAAATGGTAAAAGCTTGTACTACTAAAGTAAGAAAATTGCCGCGGTGTGAGCGCTACCCGTGTCCTTCTACAACTTATATATGCCCGTGCAAAGCTGGGGCGAATCACTAGTTGTATAATATGTCCAATAGTGGCACTGACCTGCATTATACTCACACACATGCAGCTCAGTGATTAGTGGAAAAACGTTCATTCTTTTTTGTGATCGATCGAACCATAGATCTATTTAGGGGGAAGATACGGCACGTTTTAATATCACGTACAAAACTGGATAAGATATACACAGGCAAAAACACCCACACAGCTACATATCCGCCATAGTAATTCATGTGCATCAACAACAAAGATAGAGATAGACACGCAGACTTTAGCTAATAATAGTCACTGCTAGCTAACACGTACTACACAAACGCCATTCCGATTGTGACTAAGGCCAAAGAAGACCAATTGTTTGCGTTGCACATAATTTACGAGCTCTACACCTGAGGAGATGTTTCCTAATCTTACGCTACTCCAATTGTAACGATGGCCAAAGAAGATCAATTGTTTGCGTTGCACATAATTCACGAGCTCCACACCTGAGAAGATAGTTCCTAATCTTACACCACTCCGATCGTGACTTAAGCCAAAGAAGAGCAATTGTTTGCATTGCACATAATTTACGAGCTCCACACCTGAGGAGATGGTTCCTAATCTTACGCCACTCCGAATGTGACTAAGGCCAAAGAAGACCAATTTTGTGCATTTCACCTAATTCATGCGGTCCACTCCTCAGGAGCTGGTTCCGTATCTTCCCACTTTTAAATAGATCTACGGATCGAATGGTTCAAATCTTACTTTAACCGTTTTTTATGCTTCGACCTTACACCATTGACTCATGTTATACCTATTTGCGTAATGTTAAAGTGGCTGTTAAGACCGGTTTTGCATCAATAGAAAATAAATATAGAAAAACAACCATAATGAGGAAACAACAAGATCTACAAAACCCTTGTAATATCGCTACAATACTGGACCATCGTGGTATAGCCTCATACTCCTTCATCATGTTCATACTCTTTCCCTACCGCTCACATTTAAATTAATACTTACTAAAAACAATTTTATTTCTATTTTATGTGTACTTGTAATATGAAAAGCAGTTATTAGTTACAAAAAGTCTGTACAAAAAAGATAACAAGAATATAAAATTTTAAAAAGTGGTGTCTCTCTGTCTGTTTGTATGTTTGCGCATCACGTAAAAACTACTGGACCGACTGAAATGCAATTTGCACTGTTAGACAGATTAGGTTTTGAATTAAAATCTGGCGTACTTTGAGTCTCAGTCCGGTAAGGAGAAGCCGAGCAACTGATAAAAACGATGTGAAGGGAAAGAAATTTGTTATATTGTACTTTTTAGGTAGGTACCTACCTACTTTTGATACTGAAGTAGAGATACTTTTATCCCAGAAAATAGCCACGCGTGTAAAGCCACACAGCTAGTAATCACACTAATACTACTTAGTAAGTAGTCCTGCGAATTAATATACCACTAAAGTAATTTAAAACGCGATATTTGCCATGTTTTTTGTTTTGAAATAACTTTAGTACTGAAAATAACCACGTCAGTTTAAAATCCTATAATGAGTATACCTAAAAACTTAAAAAGAACCCGTCTGCGGCTGTAGGTTACTAAAAAGCATAAAATAAGCTCAGTTAGTACCTGTAGCAGTGTTGGATTCGTACTATGATGATGATTTCGTACTATAATTTTAGTATTTGTAAGTACTCAATGAGATTTTACTAAATATAACATCATTGTTTGTACTACAATTTCATGCTTCGTACTATATACTTTCCATATCTAAGGATAGTACGAAAAAGTACTATAATTCAACTACTTCACATAAACGACCAAAATAAATACCATTGATTGCCAATCCAACTTTAAAAAAAAGAAGTTAATTGGGCTGCTAAGCTGTCAAACAATACAGTCGATATTAACACTTGTCAATGTCATTGTCAATTATGACCACAGATTATAAATAATCGTCAAAGACTATTTACGGGGACTTGCCGTGAATTATTATACTTTTCTTTCGATATTCCTTTTCTTTTATATCATTTTGTGCACTAGATTGCTTAGTACTTCCCCGTACTTAGTAATGCCGACTGCAAAACAATATTCAGTAAATTGAACCTCGCTAAGACTACTAGTAGGTACTATTATTTATTCTGTGATAAGACTAAGATACGAAACAAACTGGCAACACAATCCAAAAACGCAATTTTGTGACGCATCAAAGACGGTAGCAAAAGTGGGAATTGTACTGATTTTACTCCTACTGAGGATATGTTAATATTTTAATTCTATGGATGAAACTAATAGTCAAGAACTGATAAACTTAGAAAGAGGAGTAAATTTTGTAAATTTCACTATGTTAAATTAAAAATAAAAGAGCGTACTATTATTATTTTTAAATACTATCCGTTATTTTTTTTTGTGCTATCGTATTCAACGCACCTAAATCCAACCATGGCAGGGTAGCGTAACGAGAACGTTCCACTGGAAGAAATCTAAAAGTGAGCAATTTACTGCATTTTGAGCAGCTATTCTGCTCGTCACGCTGAAGATCCTCATCAGATCTTCACAAAAAAAATATTAGAAGACCTAAAGTTACTGCCTTTCAAATAAAAAAATAACCATCGAATTTGGATCTCATCAGACGGAGATATTCAGTTGCCCCTTTTTTAGGAAGTAGGTACTCTTCAAATCAAAAATCCCCGACAAAAAATATATAAGATTGTAAATCTGTATACCAAGTTTCGTCCAGATCGGTTGTAAAATACGACCTGTAGAGGAGTACCAACAAACTAACAGAGGAAAGCAAATTGAACAAGAAGCAGAGACGCTTCGCTCGCTCGGTCAATTATATAGGCAAAAGTTTGTATTTTTGTGTGTGTGAGGGTTTATGTGTGTATGTGTGTGTATGTATGTGTGTATGTGTGTGGGTGTGTAGGTTTGTTACTCCTGCACGCTCAATCGGCTGAACGGATTTTGATGAAATTTTGATTGGAGATAGCTTATACCCCTGGAATAAATAACATAGGATACTTTTCATTATTATCATCATAATATTTCACGCTGGTGAAACCGCGAGGCGCAGCTAGTAAGTATATTATAAATGTGAGTTGGTAGTCTGTTAAAATAGTTTAGTAGTTTTTTTAAATGTACATATTTAAGACTCACAAAAGCTCTCAACTTCGCAGCGGTTGTTTTTCCTAGGACGTAACACAAGCTTATCTGTCTGTGTTAGGTTTCAAAATATCTTTAATGCAAAAGAAAAATTTGCATCATCTTCCATATCAACGAACTCTGCATGCATTCTGCAATTCTGTACCTACGTAGGTACCTGACACCTGACAGTGATTTAACGAAAGTTCGCATTCGCATTCGGGAATATTCGCATGATTTTTAAGATTCGCATCCGCAAAAACTTGTGCGAACTTTATGCGAATATTTTTAGATAAAAAGTTTTTGATAAACTTACTAACAGAATACTTACATATATCTACTTTATACCTCATCAGGTAGGTGGGAAATTCATTCAAGATGAGTAGGTATTCAAATCAATACAAACAAATACTTTAATAAGGTGTCAAATAACTCAGTCCCAATATTTTTTTAAAAATTAGGAATAAAAAGTAAATTAAAAACAATTGTTAATAACATAATAATCACAAAATTATATAATATTTTATTATGTACTTTTTACAGCTTTAGGGACTTTAAATTAACTCCCTTTAAAGTCTAACAAAAAAGTTTTTTTTATTTTTTTGTTACGGACTAGGCAATCGTTTGACCACGATCTCACCTGATGGAAAGCGATGATGTGGTCGAAGGTGTAGCACGCTTGCCTAGTAGATACCTATTCACTCTTGAAATGAACACACCTGGGTTATAATTTACCGGAAACACTGACGAGGGCAGGGCATTCCACTCCTTTGCAGTTCTTATAATACATGAAGAAGCGTAACGCTTCGTTCTTGTGCGAGGTATTTCAACCATGAAAGGGTGGCGCTTTGCTGATCGTCTAGTGGTACGGTGATGGAAAGGTGATGGGGGAATCAGGTTGTGCAGTTCTTGTGCACACACCGATCTTGACAAGATCAGGCAGATCAGTGATACCGGTTCCGTAATATTCATTGACTAAACTTACCTAGCTCTGTGCTGATAGTATGCGTTTTCAAATACCACCAAAATGATCCACCACCTTCAATTTCACTCCTTAGTTTAATCCTTTCATTTTACAAAACAAATCAGTTTCTAAACTATGAAACTCAAATCAAATTGACAAAATAAATTTAACCAACAAAATTATCTTTTGTATTTCACCCTTAGCCCGGTAGAACGATATAAACAATACCGAGCGCAAAGATGTTATATATTGGTAAAATCTCATTGACCGAGCGTCGTTTACTTGTCGTCGCCCGAGTGTATTTTTGTTCTAACTACCATTTTTTACGAAAATCAACTTTAAATGCGGTATTGTTAAGACTTAAAAATAAATTTCAATCCTGTTTGTTAAGGAAAATTTAAAAATTATTTATCTAAAAAAAAAGTGACACGAACTGAGAGTATATTTGGAGATCGTCTGCATAGAGATGCTAGGAAGAAGTGAGAAAAAATATTTAGAATTATGAAATGAAAATGCTTTATTTGTCCGAAACATGGTACAATTAGGTGTTAGGTATAGTATACGTGAAATAGTCCAGCTTGTTTCATCAGAAACTGGCATACAAAAATTTTTACACATAAAACAATACAATTAGAAATTATACAATACGATTAAAATGATTCACTTTTTTTAAAACACTAAAATTACAAGCATATTTTTTTTAAATCACTAAAGTTACAAGAATGTGAATCAGACATTTTTTTTAAATAAGTAAAGTTACAAGCATATTATTTTAAATCACTAAAGTTACAAGCATGTGAATCAGTCATTTTTTTTAAATCATTAAAGTAACAAGCATTTTTTTTAAATCACTAATGTTATAAGCATGTGAATCAGACATTTTTTTTTAAATCACTAAAGTTACAAGCATATATTTTGACAAAGGAATTATAAGTTAAACTAAGCACATACTATTCGATCAATCATAATACATAATAGATTCAATTCAGTATTTATGTCAATATCATGTCAATATAATAAGACATTTTAAAATCAAAAAACTCCTTTATGTCATAAAACAATTTTCGGTAAGCCACCTGTGTAATTTTACTTTAAAATATTCAGTTGGCAGCTCCCCGATTGTTTTAGGAATTTTGTTAAAGACTTTGATGGCCATAACATTACAGTTCCGGTGACGCAAAGCAGTTCTGCAATTGTCCAACCTTAAAACCTGGTAGGGTCACGACTAGTGAACTGAAAAAGTTTATCTTTTTTCAATTTTTCAAACAGATCGGGGTCAAAATTCCTGTTTGCATAATAAACAAGCCTATCAAAGACAAAATTTTCAACTTTTTAAAGTGTGGTCTGCATGATTCTAGTGGACCAATAACACAATATGATTCAACAAATTTATTCGAAATAGAACTGTTCAAAAGATGAATGCTAGAATTTTATCCAAAATAGGAACAATCATATTTCGGCTGATGCTGTCTCCACCTACTGCATTCGAATTAATGGACATGATGCTCTTTTTAACGTCACAAGCAGTGAATTGAGTTATAACAAAATATGAGTGATCAGAAGTAGAAACATAGTTAATAGTAGCAATTTTGTTATTCGAATTCATGTTGGACGACGAAGAGAAATGTAGGTTAAGAGAAATAATATCTAAATCATGTACAATAGGATCTTGACGTGACTTGCCAACTCCCAATGATCGTAAGAATTTCCAGATTTTTGCTGGATCCTCATGTTGTACCGAATTATAGATATGGCGACGTTGTGCATCCCCACAAATCTATTACATCGATTTCGAGACATGATATACTTTTGCTTATTATAGTCATTTGAATTACACTTAAGCTTGGATTTGGGCATATTCTTTTTGTGCTTATGCACACGCATAGAGAAGCTTATGGTTCTTGATATCATCAGTTAACCAAGGAGCAGGGAGGTGTTTTTTGTTATGGCACGCTTAGAAGCATGAATGTCAGACAATTGAATTAATATAGAATTAAATATGGTAACTTTGTCATCAATTGTGTCAGCATTGATCACCGGCATCCAGTCGATATTGCGAGCATCATCACGGAGCTTTTCTAAGTCCATGGCACCAAAGCTGTGCTGCAGAAGAATTGTAGGCTTGGCTTTAGGAGGGCGTATCTTGTATGATAAGAAAATGAAGTCATGGTAAGAGAAGGCATCAGCAGAAAATTGACCATGTTTAGCTACATGCTGTAAAGATGACACAAATATAAAATCTAGAAGAGACGGATTACTGTTAGGGAATTTATGGGTAGCACTTAGAGGCAGAATATGCATGTTACTGGAGTTAATAATTGATTGTAAAGTGGAAGAACTGGAATCTTTTCTTAAGAGACACGTATTAAAGTCACCCATAATAATGTTATGTGAGTTGGAGAGAGTGAAATCTTCTAAAATCTTTTCAAAGGAAGAAAAATAATTGACTAGTAAGGAAGGGCTATAGTATACTTCTAGCAGAATTTTATTATGTGAGAGTAAAACTTCGATGAAAAGATGTTCGCTGGCGTTTGTGGATGGCGGTTGTGTGGACATACTTACTATGGTATAGGTTAAATGACAAGTTATTTAGTAGGTACACACAACGGCAGTGTTGGTTACTCCTTTCCAGTATAAGCTGACACACAACGCCATTGGTATTGTTAATACAACGAGGTTTGTATTTTTATACTGGATGGTTAGTCTAGCCAGGAATTTCTTTACCAACCCACTCGCGATATATTTTTAGCATAGGTACTAAATTTAGTATAAAATACTTTTCATTCATTAAATAGATGGGTTAAGGTCGTTCTAATTCGAATCCTCTACTATACCATATTCTTCATTCAAAAATCTTAAATGATTAGTAAACCTACTTTGGTTAAAAGTGTTTTGATTTCTTTCAAACTCAAATAATAATTCGAAATAAATTTTACGGTCAGTTCATTTTTTTACTAAAATAGGTTTAAATAGCGTTTGAGTTCTTTTTATGAATAATACAGTGAATTGTAACACAAGCCTGTATATACATCTGGAACATAGAAGAAATAAACACGCAAAAATTAAATACTTTCTCCTATCTCTAATTAGGTAATGTTCTAAGTCCATATTCGTAATTATATTTACGCATTTTTGTTCTATCTGCACATAAAAACTTGTAAAAAAGGTATTATTAATTACGATGTTGTATGAAAATTATAACTATCAGTTTATAGGTAACACGAGTATTAAAAAAGTCTTACAAATCTAAAAAAAAGTTTTTTTTTTAACAATGGTCTCTTCTACGGTAACATGTAACCAATGGTATATAGGTTAAATAAGCAATGAAGCGACGTTGTGTTAACGTGCTTAGTAGTTGCCTAGCATGGGCGCAGAAAAATGGCGGCAAGATTGAAAGTGAACATTCGCATTCAAATTCGCGTTCGGGAATGTGTGAGTATTCGCATTCGCAATCGCGGATGTGTGAAAATTGACATTTGTTACATCACTAGTAGGTACTCCCCTGGCATAGACTCTAGATACAGTCAACTCAACATGTATAATTAATATAATATTATAGCAGGGAATCGCTCGCTATTGCTTAGCTCGTAGTAGAGGTGTGTTCTATTGAAATCAATTGTATTTGTCTGTTTCTGTTTAGTAAACCTGTCGACAATCAAGCTCGTCGCAAATTATGTGTAGGTACTCCATTGTGGTTTTGTTCTTGGTTTCTTAGTAACACCAAACCTGCTCCACATTTTTCCTAGAAAAATACCTCAGTAGGTACCTACCTATTGCTTTTCTACATTACGTATTAAGAGTTTTTTTTTTAAATTAGTGGTAGAATAGTTATGTAATTAGATAAACCGAATTTGATGAAATTTATGTGCGAGTACATTGGAGATCTTAACTACCCTTTCAAATAAAAAACTTCCAAGTATGTCCAGAAATCCTGCAGATATGAGCAGATATGAGTGAGTGTTTGTGTGTCAGAATACACACGAAAAACATTGAAATCGGTATTCTGTATGCCGATTAAAATTAATATATGTTCAGTAAGTAAACAACATAAACAGAAAAACATAGGTATTTAACGTTTATAGAGTTCCGTACCTCAAAAGGAAAAAAAGGAATCCATATACTCGTATCACTTTGTAGTCCGTCTGTCTCTTTGTTACGGTACTGTATATATAGATAAGAAATTCTACTAAATGGCTTCACTGCAGAAAGTAAGTTGGTAAATGAACAGTAGGTATCTAATAACCTGAAAATTCGATCTGAACTTGTGAAGAAAATAGGCAAAACTAAGTAGGTACCTACTCTGGGCACTGACATTAATTTAACGTTATGCTCGAATAAGTTTAGTGGCCTATATGATATGAAGTAGTTTTTTATTGAAAATTTAGGCCTGACAAAATCTGACACCAGAGGCCATTCTCATACGACAAACAACATCCAAAACCAAAAGTAACAATCATAAAACTTCGTTCAGACGTCAAAAGGTTTTTTATCGATTGCTCAGCTTCTCAACGGATTGAGATATCAAATACCTGCACCAGTTTTTAAGTAAAACCCTAAGGTATCCAAGAGCGAAAACTGCATCGCGATCGGTCCAGTAATTACTACGTGATGCGGGAACAGACAGACAAACAGACATTATTTTATAATGTTATATTCTTGTTCAGTAGCTTATTAATAAGCTACTGAAAAGAATATAACATTTTACCCTAGACCGTTTTTTTATTGTATTCGTTGTACAGACTTCTTGACCGAGCGAGCGCGAAGCGTATCTGGTTTAGCTTGGGCAAAAAATATTTCGTATGTCCGAATGTCTGGCTGTTCGCAGGTCGCATTTCTCAACCGATCTAGACGAAACTTGGTATACAGTTTTAACGAATTTTTGAATTCTCTATTCTTCGGTGGATTTTTGATTGGAGGGATTTTTTTTACCCCAAAAAGGGTAAAAAAATGGGGCTACTGAATATCTCCGCCGTATTAGATCCGATTTCAATGGTTCTTTTTTTATTTGAAAGGTTATTTTTTATTTACTTTAAGTTGGTCTCATAAAAAATTGGTGAAGATCTGATGAGGATCTTCGGCGTGATGAGCAGCTTCTCGATAGCTTCTCAAAATGCATTAAATTGCTGACTTTTAGATTTCTACCAGTGCAATCAGCCCTTTACCTTGGCCCCTTAGCCTAGGAGCACCTTGGTTATTAATGTTAGTGTTACAATAAGATAACTAGATGGCGCTACTGTGCAAAAAAGTTTGTGCTCACGAGGTCTACAGCTCACAGAGCCACGCTAGTTATTACTTACTGCTTCATTATAACTACGAATTGTACTATTATTTATTCTGTGCCCGCGTAGCCGTAGCCGCGGTGACCGCGAGTCGTAAGCACAAATTACTAAATAATTACTTACTGCGTAACGCACAGAGATCTGTAGCGTAACGCATCGACCTTATACCGTAAGCCTTCCTCGAGGCTAGGCGAGGCAATGACGATCCGCTGCGTTAAGTGGGCGGAGACCTGTATGCTGCATATTTTGACACTCGCAAGGGAATCAACACCTATAGGCACAGAATAAATAATAGTACAAGTACAATAGGGTAGTAGGGTAGGGTAAAATAAAAAAACTGTAAATTTGTAGTTACATAACCTTGTTTTATTTTTGCGATTTTAAACTTATTTGCAGTTGATAAACTGACCGCAACCTATGACAATGTATGGGGACAATAGTTTTCCAATGGCTAGTTAAGTTTGTCCCTTAATCCAATTTATCGGTTCGTTTGAGCAATGTTCGGTGTTTGTACGAAACCCTCGCGAGTCCGACTCGCACGTTGCCGTTTTTTTATTTATTATTGCGCTGTTCAGTTATAGTCCCTCCTCGTACCTAATCGGGTAAACAAATACTTACCCAAGCTCACAAACTTTCAAATATTTAATAAGAATTAATAGGTTAATCAACAGTAACAACATAAAAACAACCAAACGTTAGTGTTAAGTTTACTACGAAAAGTCCAAAACATATTTTAAGCCTCAAATTAGCCCAATTCCGCAACGTTACGGCCGCACTTCGGTTGAACAGTCCTCGGTATTCGTTACACGACCCGCGCCGCAGATTAAATACTAGTTACTACGGAACCACGCACTTATACGCCTAGACCGCTTAGCGAGTTTACGTTTTAATGAAATGCTAAAAACGAACGGTTTTAATGCGAGTGGATTAACTCAGTCGACTGTTGAATTATTGCGGGAACACGTAGGGTTAATGCTCGTTTAAAAAGTGTTTAAAGCCTACGTACATACATACGCAATGTAGAAACATTAAAGGTAAACAAAATTTGCGAAGTATATGATATAACTAGCTGATGCCCGCGGCTTCGGTCTCGTGGTCATTTCGGTAGGTTAAAAGTACTCTCTGTGCTATTCCAGGACCTAAATAAAATACCAATATACCAACATTTCATCAAAATTCCTTCAGAGGTCAAAAATATTTTTATCGATTGCTCGGCTTCTACTCATCGGATTGAGATATAAAGTACCCCAGTTTTTAAGTCAAAAGATAAGCTATGCAACAGTGAAATCCGCATCGCAATCGGTCCAGTAGTTTTGGCGGAAGTAAGCTACATATTTTTTATTTTGTTTATTTTAAATATGGATTTCCGCAAAGTAACGCCTGAATCTATCAACTATAAAAAAATGCGCCTTACTCGTATATTAAATCACTCATACCTCTTATATACCTTTTTCTGACCTCAGTAAATACACCTTAATCATCCCACAACTGACCCATCTGACAGAATACCTACAAATTAAATTATATTGTTTGTAACAGGAAAAAATATACACCATATCAAATTTTAAGTAACGTTTAATTGCATCTATAAATTAAGTTACTACAGAAGTGTATTAAAAAGTACACATCAAAGTATTTTCATCAGCAATGATAGGAACAGTTGTCTGTATCTTTGTCACATAGTCAATGCAATCAGTTGCAATCAGATTTTCATTAACACGTGCATTGTTATACTTAAATGCCGCGTTTTAGTTGATATTACTTTGCGCCATACAACGAAATTCTTATTGCAACTGGTTGCATTAGGACAAAGCATTATCAACTCTAATGCGCGGCGTTTAAGTGCAATTAAGCATGCGCGCATTAATTAAAATCTGATCGCAGCAGATCACATTGATGTAATACAGATACAGGTGCTAACAATGTCAAAGGTATAAACAACCTTAGGGCGAGGACACACCAGATAAACGTAAAGTAAAGCACGGAACGACGATAGACAGATAGACAGACAGCGCTGTCGCGCTCGCACATAATATGAGAGCGACGGCAACACACATTGAAGCGCGACCGATAAGTAGTGAGCGGTCATTGTACGAATTTATCTATATATCGCAGCCGTGCTTTAGCAGCCGACTGTTTGCATTGAATTAGCTCCCAGTACAATTTTGGACACAGCGTTAACACAATGAGTACCTACAGTACTCAGTTTGCGGCCTTTTGCCCGTTCAGTCAGCGCCTAGATTACAGCAAATGTAGTGCTTGTATTCTCTTTGATGCACCGATCCAGTCGTCCGTTTACTCGGCAAGGCGCTGTGCAGTTAGCTTGGGTTTACCTTCCGTTAACAGCTCAGTCAGCCGCCAAATGTTTACCGGGTGCGTCCGCGCCCTTAATATTTTAAATGACATAAGACAAGATTATTGTTTCACGGTATAAAGTAGCTCACTTCCGACAAATCTGTATAAATAGGCAATAGTGCAACTGAGAATACAACGGTATTTAGCTCTTTCCGTAGACTTTCATATGATCAATTATTTGAAAACAGAACCACGTTTGTTTAGCGTACCAAACTCTCTTAATGGAGATATTTTAGGAACCCTTATTAACAATTTTTGAGGCAAAATTTTCCCAACTATGTACGAAATTGTGCTAAAGAAATTAAGGAGTTAAATCCAATGATATGTAACACTTCTGTAGTACATTTTTGCAATAACTTAAAGTAAATTAGAATAATATTTTAACCTAAGTATATCACAAAATCATACTTTTACATTTTCGTTAGTCGATTCCGTAGTGATAAATAATTTCATTTTATATAATAACAAAAGCACAATCGACATAAAAATTAATACATAATTGAAGTAGGTTTAATGAATAAATACGATTTTAATCAAATTGAGCAGACCTTATACTTAAATAAGGTGTCCCACTATTATTAAATAAGAATAATTAAATAACTTATTTATAAAATAAACAACAAAAACATATAATTCAGTCTGTTAGATACGAAAATAATATTGTCAATTGATATTTTTGGTACGAGATAAATAATTCTAAATACAAACAGAGATCACTGCAGCACGTTCTTTTTAATATATTGTATATTGTAAATAAAACATTTATGAATTTTAATTAGCAACAGAAGTAATTTATGATAACTTTTTCCTATAAACTATGAAAATGCGAGTTTACCAATGAAAGCAAATGGAAATTTAGTACATAATAATATATTTTAATTTTATACATAGAAGAAATGTATTGAAGTTTAACAGAATGGGGAACTGCAAACTTATTAAATATAGCTTTTATATAAATTAACTCAATTAAAGCTTTATTTTTAATATTTTTTAAATAATTTATAACTACTCAGTTTGAATTGTAAATTTTACCCTACAAATTAAAGTGATACTATTTAATTGAAATAGTTTTTTTTATTTGTATTTTTTCTGAAACACTGAAATAATAATTAACGTCATAATACGACGTCATAAATTAATTTTTACCATTGCCACTTGAATAAAGGGCATTTGATTCATCGTTAACTGTGAATAAACCACTCTTTTAATCACTGGAGAATTTGAATTCAAAATGACTACTCAGTGACTAAAACAATATCTTTGTTCTCTTATTACCGATTATATAATTAAATGTGATGATATAAAGACTATACTACTATTTATGTTCTCGCAGTCAATGGTAACTACCAAAACTCGTGTAAGAAAAATTCAATTTCGGCACTTGTATCCCTCGAATTAAATGCTCTTTTTTCCCTTGTTGTATAATCTAGTATTATTGCAATTGGTAAACTCGCACTGTTTACGTAAATAATTTCATTAGAAACTTGTGGCACAGAGCAACATGCTGCATTCACTACATTCAACTATAAGCTTGGAGGCGAAAGGCGGCGAAGTTTTTTTGCACTATACATTATGTTCTGCCGATGAAGTCTTCTGGGTCAAAAATTCACGATCAAATGATTTTTTCATAAGACTGAAACGGGTCTACTCGTGTTTTTTTTTTGCTTTCTTTGCCACTTTTCACCAACCAGCGATCAGCCATTCATTACATTATAGTTACAAAACTTATGAAACTTATTTACAACTGGAATGAATAATACATGTTACCGGCAATCTGTGTATTCTACACATTACCTAGGTATTGTATAGAATACCTGAATTAAACAGATTGCCGGTAGCATTTACAACGTTTCGAGCGTACCAACTAGGCGTTTCACTTTGTGTAAACAGTTGAGTGATGCGACGATCAGGGCCCCGATTCTGTAAGCTATTGAACCGCGATAACGCAAGTCGATCGCTTGAATTTTTTTGAGTTTTTTTTTATTTACCACTTAAAAGTGCTGGAAGCGAAAGTTTTGCTAAAATTTTCGCTTTTTGTTTTTTTATTTTAATTTTTTTTTTCCATTTTTTTATTTTTTGAATATTTCCAAAAAAAAACAATTCTAGCACTTTTAAGTGGTAAATAAGAAAATTTCTCAAAAAAATTCAAGCGATCGACTTGCGTTATCGCGGTTCAATAGCTTACAGAATCGGGGCCCTGGTCTTCTCCCGATGGTAAGTGCGCCGCTTCAGTTGTAGTGCCACTGAGCACTTTCAACTTCCGAATCTTCCGCGCACGTATTTGGCGCGTTTTTAACCATCAAACGGCCGCGCGCGTCGATTCGACTGCACTCGATACATTTTCGTTCATAATATCATTATTTCTTTTCGCATGCATTTCCCATCCCTAGTAGCCTGTCATTGTTTTACTGTGTAAGAAATAAACAGTTTAATAATAATAACACTTTATTGCACCAGAATGAAGGGAAAAAATATACATGAATTTACTTTAAAAACAGGCACAGTGGGTGAACTTATCGCTAAAAGCGATCTCTTCTAGACAACCTTTTTACCTTCCATCCCCGCGCCCAAAAGCACGCCGCGCCTGTAAACTGACATTGAAGAAAACTATACGTAATTTGATAGTAAATTCTTTGATTTTAATTATTTGGCTCATGGAGCCGACTGATTTTGTTAATATTGTATTATATAAAGCTAGAGGTACATAAGAACATTTTGTGTGCGAAAGCAAAGAAATAATCCAAAGAAAATATGAATTGTTATTTGATATTATAATTTGTTTGTTTGTTTTTATTTGATTTTAAGTTTATTTTTTTCGTCAAATTGTGTAATAACATAATGATAATGTGTCTGAATACAAAAAAAATGATTATTAATTAATTCATGTTTTGAATCCGTGAAATATCCCATATGCCTTTTGATTGTAGGCGACTGCTGCCGTGAGAAATGACCGCGGCGCCCGCTTGAAGGTTAAATGAGACGCGTTCACATGCAAGCACAAGGCATCATTATTGCAAAAAAAAGTATCTGCACGCCCAGTTCGTACTCTCGGCTTCTGATATGTTAAAAGCCTTAAGACATAGAGTCGTATCGACTGTTCGAAGTGAGCGGGTCCGTGTCGTCCCGATTCCGGAAGTTGAACGCGTTCCGGAAGCTGTCCCGGAGTCGCTCGCGGAACGTTTTGAAGTCGGGATGCGCTTGCCCGAAGTCAAAGTCTGCCACTTCGACAGTGTGTCTGTAAAATAAATAGGATATACAAAATAAGATATCATCATCATCATCATCACGTCAGCCTTTAGAAGTCCACTGCTGAACATAGGCCTCCCCCAAAGAGCGCCATGACGAGCGATCTTGTGCCACCTCCATCCACCGACTCCTGCGATGGCCACAATATCGTCGGTCCATCGTGCGGGGGGTCCCCTTACACTCCACTTGCTTGTTCGTGGTCGCCATTAGAGAACCTTTATACCCCAGCGGTTGTCGGTTCTGCGAACTATATGGCCTGCCCATTGCCACTTCAACATGCTAACTCTGAGAGCTATGTGGATAACCTTGGTTCTTCTACGGATTTCCTCATTACGGATCTTATCACGTAAATAAGATATAAAGAAGCAATAATCACACTCTGTCAGAGCAGTGGTTTTTACCCGACTGCGGAGGATAATGTTTTTGGGATGTATGTATGTATGTGGACTTGATGGATTTTGATAAATGTGGTATCATTGGATTCGTCTTAAACAATAATATCAAGTCTGTAGAATTGATGTCTCTCTCAATGTCAATAGAACTGGCCAATGTCAACACGAAGGTGAAGGAGAATCTTATAGGTTTAGCTGCAGACATGACGCTGAGTTGGGACGGATTCATGACAATTTTCTTTACTTATTCTATTTCTTGTGTTTTAATTTTGTTGTGAATAAATGTTTTTTTTCTTATTTCTTTTATTTTATTTCTTTCAGACAGCGTGTTAAAAATTGAATTTCATTCGCATAGTATTGACGTGTAGAGGTAACATAAATATCCAGAGCTGGCAAGGGACGCTTTAAAATAAATAGTGCCATTCGCTATTTATTACCTATGGGAACTGACGTTCACTTTAATGGTGGACATCCATACCAATATATAAAAGTGAAACGTTGTCTGTTCGTTTGTTTGTTTGGGGAGTTTTAACGCGATAAGGGTTCGACGGATTTTGGTAAAATTTGGAATGGAGATAGCTTATACCCTGGAATAAAACATGGGATACTTTTTATCCCGGAAAATGGTAGGTGTCGATGGGAAAACTGGAAAATATTGATATGTAACGAACGGTTGCAATGGAAACGAAATTACAGGTCTGTCAAAAAAACATCAAGAGACGTTAGTGTTAGATAGATAGATAACTCTTTATTGCACAAGAAATGAAATTGATGATACAATAATCAAGTAAACAAGGATGCTTTTTTTCGCGATAAACTGTAGTCCGCGCGGACGTAGTCGCGGGCGGGAAAGCTATTTAAAACTAAAACGAGAAATAAGCTTCAACTAGACAATCATTTTATTATTAACATCTCATAAATAGGACCGCGTTGTGTAATTTTTTTGAGAAATATATTTGCCTGGCCTTCTCACTGAAATTGTATTTTTTTTATTAAACGGTTTTATTTAGCTTGACCTCTTTGTTGTTTTTTTTACTCGTATTTGATTATTTGTTTGTTGGGGTTCAATCTAGTAATTGAAATTTGACCCCTTTCCTGTTGACCGATTGATCTGAATTTTGGTACACGCCTTTAGTTCTGATGATAACACAATTATGTATATTCAGTATCATTGTAAATCCAAGATGGCCGCCGCCACAAAATGGCGGATTACATATTTTTTTCTAACTCCTCAATATGCGTATCAAAAGAAAGGGCGTTAAGCCCTTTCATTTGATACGAATAGTACGATAGTAGCAGTAGAATACAGTACACCATGAAAATTCCAAATCCAAGATGGACGCCACCACAAAATGGCGGATTACTTCTGTTTTTCAATCCCCTCAATATAGGTATTAAATGAAAGGAGCTTAATTAGTAGAACCCACCATGAAAATTCCAAATCCAAGATGGGCGCCTCCACAAAATGGCGGATTGCTTCTTTTTTTCAATCCCCTCAATATTGGTATCAAATGAAAGGACTAGACAAGTAGAACACAGTACACTTTAGAAATATCTAAATAAAAAAATAAAAACTTCAAAATAAAATAAGGTAAAAAACTGCTTTAAGTAAAACGGTTTTATATGTACTAAAGGCTAAAAAAATAAAATAAAATCGTGGGGCGTAGCGTACCTTGACTAATAGAAATTCGACTAGCTACACGATTTTATTTTATTTTTTAGCTTTTAGTACATATAAAAACGTTTAAATTAAAATTGTTTTTTACTTATTTTATTGTAGTGTAGGACCTAGAAAAACCCCCCGAGGGGTTCGCGACCCACAGTTTGAAAAACACTGTTATAGGTGATAGAATATTTAAAATCGGTTCAGTTTTTTTTTAAGTTTATCCATTTCAAAAACAAACAAACCATCAAATCTTTCCTCTTTATAACATTAGAGTAGCCGGGCCATGACATACAAAATGGTGTTTCAAATTCAGTCACGCTGCAGCCTAAATTGAAATATTATGAGATCACCTATATATTTATTTTCTATTGCATCGTATTGTAAGCAGTCTTTTTCACGCGCACGCCGACATTTTGTCTGCGTAAAGCCTCGCACAAACTGTGCGTTTTTTTTAACATGCTGTTGGTCTCTAGTCGACTTTTACAGCTTCACCGAGCTAGGGGCGGGCGAAATACGCACCGCCGCAATAACTTGTGCAGAACGCGCACGTTAAAGTTTAAATTATTCGCGACTTGCTCAAGGGCACCTAGGAGGTTCGAACCTCGGCTTGCTCCGTCGAGTCGCCTAGATTACAGGGGTCGGATTCAAGAGTGCGGAAATAAGTAAGGACGTTTTTAATAGTTTTTGCGGGAATATTTTGAGCGCGTTTAGAGCATATTTATATACTTCCTTTATTATACTAGCTGCTCCTCGCGGCTTTGCCTGCGTGGTGAAATAGTACCATACCAGGACAAAAATTACCTAGTACATTAGACCTAATTTTGTTCAGCCGACAAATAGTTTTTATCGATTAATCAGATTGAGATACAGAGTACAACAGATTTTAAGTCAAACCGAAAGTTATCCAACAATGAAAACTGCATTTCAATTTGTCCAGTAATTTATACGTGATTCGCGAACAGAAATCCAGATAAACAGACTGACAGAAAGACAGGCGCCATTTAAAAATATATATATTCTTGTTTAGAAGATTATTTTAAGTACCTAGACCATTTTCTTTTTATTATCTTTATTGTACAGTTTTTTTACTTTGATAGAAAAACTAATGAAAGCCTCTACGTTACAATTAATATTACATAATACCTGTATTTGACTTAGATAATATTGGCTAGCGATAAAATCAGATCCGTTAATTCAAGCATTAGGTTCGAGTTTAAACGACATTGAAACAAACTGGTGTTTGTGTAAGAATTTTAATTGTATGTGCACGCATTTCAGTAAACTACGAGTACATTTAGCATACAAGTTCTTTAAAAAAACTAGTAACTAAAAAAAACTACTGATCCAATACAACTTATATGGGACCACTTCGAGACACTTTCAAACAATTCAATAATTTTCAAAATAGTGCCCCAATTGACGGAGAAATCGGTGAACACACATAAAAAACATACATACAGTCGAACATAGCACCTCCTCCTTTTGTGAAGGCGACTAATTAAGTTAACATCGCTAACATGCGGCGATGTGAAATTGAATATTTCAATAACAGATAGGGACAGGCCGGTATCTTTTGATAACAAGCTTTGGACTGTTACGCCCCCTCTGCAGCTCTGGTCGAACGATATTAACAAAAACAGGATGGCAAACTGCGACGGAACTGAAATGGCAGCTGTACCTAAAGCATTATTCATCATCATCATCAACAACAGCCTGCCATTGCTGGACATAGGCCTCTCCTAATGCGCGCAACTGAGCTCGCCTCCCTCACCAGTTATCGGTTCGTCGACTAATGTGACCGGCCCAATGCCACTTCAGTTTGCTGATTCTTTGAGCTATGTCGGTGCCTTCGTTCTCTGCCGGATCACCTCGTTTCGGATGTGATCCCTTAGAGAAACCCCGAGCATAGCACGTTCCATAGCTCGCTGAGCGACGTCAAATTTGTGGACCAGTCTCACAGCCGTTGTCCACGTTTCGGCTCCGTATGTAATTACGGGTAGGACGCACTGGTTAGACTTTCGTCTTTAGGCACTGTGAGATAGGCGACGAGAAGACTTGACGAGAGAGAGAGACGAGAAAATTCAGAAATGCAGCCGAATCCGCCTACAGGCTTCCCTCTTAAAGTTGTAAACCATTGTAGCTATAGAAGCACGTTCTGAAGTGCAGGTAATTCGATTTGTCTTTTTTAAATCTACATACTTATAATAAAGCTGTTAGTAACAAAAAAAATGCAGTTTTCACTGTTGGATAACTAACGGTTCAAAAAACTATGTGACGTCGGAACGAAGTTTTATGGGGTTTAAATTGGGTATATTGGTACTTTTGGTTTTGGGATAACACATTTATATACCAGAAAGATGAGCACGCACGCAGTGCCGCGAGCACAGTTACAGTTTGCCGACTTTCTTTTTAATTTGAAGTTTTTTTTGGTTTATGTTTTTGTTTGTTTGTAAGTAAAGTTTTAAGTTTCTATTTGAATCTGCTGCAAAAATATAATGCAAGTTTCAGAACACTTGTTTAATTAAGTCGCCTTATCAAATGCAAAAAATGCTTACAAAGGTAAACAAACAAAAAAAAGTTAAAGTTAAGTTTTTGACCTACTATACAAAGTATGCATTTGAACCATTTTCAATTATTTTTTATTAAAAGTCGGCAAAAATATCACGTTATATAGGAAATTTAAAAAAGTCGAACTAGAACTAGGAAATTTATTAATTTTTAAAAACTCGGCTGAATGCGAGGTAAAACTATACAAATCTAAAAGTCAGAAAAAGTCGGCAAAAGCCTCATAGACCATTTATTAAGCCGCAAAAAAGATCTTCGATAAATACATCTTTCATTTCGTAATTTGTTCCTACATTCCAATACAATATTACTCGATCATTCCTCTGTAATAATAAAAACCGCAGTAATGAATATTACCTACTTACTACTACTACTACTACTACTACTACTATATTAGTAGGTACCTACCTACATTTACTATTACGATTTGTATCCGCAGTCTAGGGCAGATCAGTGATAGCGGTACCGTAATATTCATTGACTAAACTTACCTAGCTCTGTGCTGATAGTATGCGATTCCAAATACCACCAGAATGATCTAGAGGCAGATCAGTGATACCGGTACCGTAATATTCATTGACTAAACTTCTAGCTCTGTGCTGATAGTATGCGATTTCAAACACCACCAGAATGATCTAGAGGCAGATCAGTGATACCGGTACCGTAATATTCATTGACTACACTTACCTAGCTCTGTGCTGATAGTATGCGATTCCAAATACCACCAGAATGATCTAGAGGCAGATCAGTGATACCGGTACCGTAATATTCATTGACTAAACTTATCTAGCTCTGTGCTGATAGTATGCGATTTCAAATACCACCAGAATGATTTAGAGGCGAGATCAGTGATACCGGTACCGTAAAATTCATTGACTACACTTACCTAGCTCTGTGCTGATAGTATGCGATTCCAAATACCACCAGAATGACGGCGACCAAGCTGAAGAACACCGGCACCACGATGACTGATAACTGAGCGTGAACAGTCGCTGCAACAAACAGATGTGAGTTTATTAGGTTACATCTGCCCCTGATTATGAATAAGTGCAGTACACCTAACAACACTGAGTTACATAAAAAATATCAACTATTTGATTTATAAAACGAACGCCTGTTTTATTTTTATTAAATTACATTAAACGGCTAAAAAACTCACGAATAAAGATATCGGATATACTCCGATCAGGTTTTGGTAGTTGTTAGGCTTCTTGCTCAACAGTCCGAATTGATGCTCTCTGCTGTTCAGGCCGAGTATAAATGAGGTTTTTAATGTACGGAACCGTATGCAATAAAAAAAAAACTATTTTGTTAACTATGCTGGGTGTGAATCTCAAACCTCTATCTTATTTCGTTTAGAAACTAGCCTAAGACAGACGACAGACAGACAGCGTAGCCACAGCAACATGATTTCGTTTGGGATCTGTTGGGTATCCTTAAAAACCCTTAAAATGAAGTTTGCCACAAGCTTTGTTTTTTATTTTAACCAACGAAAACAAATTGTTTCAACTTAAGTACGTGATGAACGGTTTTTTTTGGTAACTTCTTTTTACAGACCAATCTTTTTATCTTCTATGTTTTCTTCTAAATATATTCTTATTTGATGCATTTAATGCTTGTTATTTTTTCGTCTATTTCATTATTTGATGAATTCGATAGTCCGCCTGGGAAAGTACCACACAGTTATTCACAGTTGTCAGGCATTCAACCGCCAAGAAGTGTATAAACACATCTGTTTCGGTTTGAAGGGCAATGTTTCCAGCGAAATTACTGGGCAATGAGACTTAAGAACCAACGCCTCAGGATGACGAGCGCAGTGCAGTGACGCGCAACATTTTGCAACCAAAGTTCTGGGTGGCACTGTTACTGTTATGGGCAGGCGTGGGGCTCACCATCAGGCGAGCGCCCTGGAGCCCAATTCTCGCGCAAATAGACATATGTCGGATTCGAGATTCTCGTTGAAGCAATGAGCTATCTGAGGTATCTCTAATCCTAAATCTCTACGAAAAATTACACGAAAATGTCGACAGGATCAAAAAATCGCATTCTTAGTGACTATCGAGATTTTTGTCATAGACTTTTTCGTAGACATCTGGAAATACGTTCCGTTTTCTCGACTCTAAAATCGAGAATGTCAACATTTTAGACAAAAAAAAATGCTGATCATATATTAATGAATACTGGAAACATTGTATACATAATTATGTATATGTGTAAAGTAGACAGTTTTCAGATCGATTTTTTTTCAAATTCTATTCTTGAAAATTACTTGCGTGAAACGAAATGTGTTTTCTACAATGTCGAATTTAAATATTTTTAATCTGTGCATGCTTGGCATGGGATCATGCTTGTTTATGTTGTGGTTTATCTGTTGTGAGATATTTATTGTTATAAAGATGAAAAAAAAAAGTTATCCTTCTTCGGCGCAGAAGCTAAGACTCAGAGACGAGTTTAAGCGTAGATTTACGCTTCCTTATGTCAAAATTCAGTGCTTACTTCAAATTTGTATTCAGAAACGTATGGAACACACTTAAACATAGCGCAAGCTAAGCTAAGCGTAAGTAGTGCTTGCGTGTGTTCTTCTATTCTCAGCGTTTATAACAGTGAATTCACGAAACTATCTTCAATGAAAGCACAGAAGTTTAAAAAAAAAACTAAATGAATCTGACGAATTGGGCACCTATGATTCAATCTCTGAGGATGCAACACATTATCTTTGGAAGACCCACGTCATGGCAATACATATAAGCAAACTATTATGAATTCTCTTGACCTAAACAGTGACGAGGAATTTTGAAATAGATAATAGACTTGAAATATAATTAATTATTAATAAATTTATTGGACTTCAAAGTAAATAATACAAAAATGATTTCGATCAAATTGTAGAAAAAGTAGATAATGGATGATAAGTAGATAGTTGATCAAGATTTAACAAAAGCTACATTGTAGTACTTGTACAAAATGGCCTACAACACCATTCAAGGCGAGGTATGCCAATAAGCGTCAGTTTTTTTCGAATCGAGGCTGTGATCGAGGTTTAAGATATTTTTTTCATACGCTGTAAACGGAGCTTTTCAAGGATTCAGTTTAGCACAAACATCAAACTACAATAATGTTCCCGCGATTTTCTATGACGATATGTTACAAACATACCACATAAAAATAGATTTGCATCATAAATATTTTGTTTCATTCACTTCAATATCAATTTATGTGTTGCTATCTTTTTTTGTTTGTTAGTTACGTCTGCTTAAAAAACCGGTAAAGCTTCCGCTAAAAACAAAATCTGCCATAGACAACAAAGTATAATCTTAGCTAAGACCGCGCTAAGTTTGTGACTAACTCTGTTTAAGTCTGTTTCTGAATACGAATTTTAAAGATTGACCAAGATCGAAGATTGACCAAGAAAGATTGACAGACCAGTCTTAGCCGATGCTCGGCTAAGACTGGTCTTCGTCTGTCTTACGTTTTTGTCTCTGAATCTTAGCCTAAGACTATTAAGGCCGGGTGGCAGTGAATTTTTGTACCTCTCATTCGTGATCAAGTAGAAAAAGATGAAAGAAAGGGGGAAAGATGATACATCTCGGGATTAAAATTTAAGGTTTTTATTTATTAGTAGGAAAACTAAAGCTTTGAATTAAAAAGTGTCTAGCCATTTTCTCAATCATAATAAGCTCTTTCTCTTGGTATATCTTTGATATCAGTTAGTAAGGGGGTCTCTTACCAATCAATGTTCATAAAGTAGTGTTAGTACCTTTGATTTTATTTTCTATCGAGTGAATTCATACTAATCATGTTTCTGTGTTTAGAAAGTACTAGATAATATGTCAAATTTTGATGTGATACCAATTTCATAGTTCTGGGTTAATTATAAATCAAGATACCGACTTTCAAAAATGATCGAAAATTGCTAAAAGTGCTCTAGCACTTTTAACAATTTCGAAAAAATAAAAAATATACATATTATTTTTGAATTTTCGATTTTATTTTCGAATTTTCTAACCGGGCTTTAACTTTAATAGGGGCGGACAAGGAGCTGCGTCAAGGAATGTTCTCCTCAAGCTTTAATAAAAGAGTACCCGTGGCGAGGTGGAGTTTCATAGCCCAAGAGGTGAACAATAGCCCGGTTACATTAATAGTAGATTAGTAGCCAAGGGCTGTCAGGCATCAATTGCAGCCCGAGATATTTAGGCGCACGAGCGCAGCGAGGGCGCCTATAGTTCGAGGGTGCAATTGATGCTTACACCCGAGCTAACTACTCTGCTTTACATCTCGATTGTGAGGTAAGTAGAAAAAACCGGCATTACAAGAATAAAACATTTTATTAGTTAAAATTTATAGTGAAAAGAGAACAATTTTCAAATTTTAGGGACAGGTGTTTTTTGGGTATGTTAATAGTTTGAGATTGTAATATTTGTTGGTCATGGACAAAATCTGACGGGATGAAGCTTTCTTCAGCAGAAGTTGATGGTTGCGGATCATCTCTTGAGAAAGATGTTTCATTTTTTGAAAGCTGAATAGTTTCCGTTATTTGGTTGGTAATATTACTTTTATTTTGTATGGAATCTTCGATGTAACCTTCAGCCACCTTGCTGGATTTCCACCCACCGTGCCTTTTTATAGTGGTTAAGTTAGCCCCAGCATCGGCTAAAAGTGTAGCCGATGTTCTCCGGAAGCAATGACCTGTATACAATTCCGGGTTATCTAACTTTAAATAACTTGCGATTTGCTTCGGCATACTTCTGATGGTATTTTTTCCAATAACTTGTTTGTAGCATTTGCCTTGGTGGTACTTCAAAAAAAATCGGTTGGTGTTTACATTTTCAGGACGAAGATTTCTGTATTTTTGTATGAATTCAGAGAATTCTTGAGGAACTACAAATGTTCGGTCAATTTTAGTTTTTGTGTTCGGTAGTTTAATTACTAACAACTGACCCTGTTGTTCTATGTTCTCTATTGTTATATTTGTCAATTCAATACCTCGGCATGCGCCAGTTATACCGAAGATAAGAACCACCTAAAACAAGCGAAATATAAAAATAAGTAAGTATGTTTTATAGGATTGTAAGAATTTAAAAGATAAATGATGAAGTATTACCATTATGTGATTTGTTATTTTACGTACCTTAACAGCTAAATATATGTCATCAGGGGCTTCATTTATGAATGTTTTCACTTGCGCTGTTAAAACCTTTGACTTTTTGCTTTTGTGCCCAGCTGATTGTCTTTTTAGAAAAAATGATAATTTTGAAGTCGTGTTTAGTACTCATAGTTGCTTATATCATTGAATAAATGCACCACAAACTAGATGGCTGCAGCTTTTTTGATAGCTCACTAAAGTATGTTAAGAATACAGTCTCAGATAAAGACTTTATTCGTTTTTCTTTTCGCCACTTCATGAACTCGTCGTAAGTTTTCAAATATCTCTCTTTAGAACTTTCAGGCAAAATATTGTTAATTGCTGCTTCAGCTTCCATTTTCATTGAATCGGGAGTGCAGCTTATATCTTCATCACTTGCAGAACTCATGTTTTTTTCCTAATTAGCACGTAATTATAAAAAAAAAACCCAAAAACAAACAATATTTAAAGTAAAAGTTTTCTATTCCCGCCTTTTTTCATCTTTTTTTAAATTATTTTTTCAAAAACGAAATTGAGCTTCGCCTTTCGATATTTAAAATTGATGACTATTATACTCATACGAAGACAAGGCTGAATAGCGAAGCGACCTCTTTTGTCATTGGGCTGAATGCATGATGTCTATTGCCAGTATGATGGTTAGATGTACGCGAACTTTTTTAAAGAGTGAAGTTTTTTTTTATTACTTACCGCCCTAGGGCTTTTCTAGCTACATTATTACCCTAGATCGCTAATTGTTCACCTACAAGCCCCATTTGGGGGTAATAAGGACCTACTTACCGAATATGAGAGATGTAAAATACTATTAATAGGTAAATGTGCCTAATGTTATCTGATTAATAAGCGGTCACATACTATCGTTTTACATGTTTTTACCATAAAGTTATAATGATTTGTATTACCTACTTAGAAATGTATACAGGACAAAAATGAAAATCTAAGTCATAAATAAAAATATTAATAATATAAGTTTTTATGATTTATTTTATAGTAGCTTAGACGAAGAAAAAAATAAAAGAAGTAAAGAAGGAGTCTGAAGAAGTCTCCAACTACAGGCCGATTTCCCTTCTCAACTCTTTGTCAAAATTGCTGGAAAAGGTTGTAAATAAGCGTTTGCTTCATTTTCTAGAAAATAAGGGAATCCTGGCAGATAATCAATACGGTTTTCGCGCTTGCAGGTCGACGGAGGACGCTGTTACATCCTTGGTCAGTCATGTCACAGACAAGCTAGATGCAGGCCAGAAATGTATCGGCGTTTTTCTCGATCTAGCTAAAGCTTTTGACACTGTTTCCCGCTCAATACTTTTAAGGAAGCTTGAGCAATCAGGCGTTCGTGGTATTGCACTTGACTGGTTCAGATTATACCTTTCTAATCGAAAGCAGAGGCTTAAAATTAATGGCTACTATAGTGACTATGCTGACGTTTTCTTTGGCGTTCCACAAGGAAGCGTCCTAGGTCCAACTTTATTTCTGCTTTATAAACGAACTCTGCAAGCTCCAAATAAATCAAGCCAGAATTCTGATATTTGGCGATGATACAGCCCTAATATTTCATGCAAAGTCCTGGAAAGATGTGTTTAAAAATACCCAATTGGGCATACAACAGGTCAATAACTGGCTTAATATGAATCTGCTTACACTTAACGCGTCAAAAACAAAGTTCCTAGAATTTAAAATATCAAACAGAGACTTACCTGACCTACTAACCCACTCACTTAAGATTCACTCATGCGGCGATAGTACTAACTCAGACTGTCAGTGCCCTGCGCTTGAAAAACTCAGCCACATAAAGTATTTGGGCGTGGTAATTGACGGCAAATTGTCCTGGCAGAAGCACATCGGTATAGTCTGTTCTGAGTTAGAAAACTTAAATATGTGTTTTTAAGGATAAGGAAAGTAGCTGATGCGGAAACTATCAAGCTGGTGTACACTGCTCTGTGCCAATCCGTTCTTACCTATTGTTTAATAGTCTGGGGCAGCTTGTAGTCTTCTAATAAGAGTAGAAAGAGCTCAAAGATCGATACTTAAAATTGCATACATCAAACCTTTTAGATATCCTACCAGTAAATTATACAGCGAATGCAAATTTTTAACAGTCCGTCAGTTATACCTACTTCTTCTACACTGAGGTTCCACAAAGTGGCTCCAAATTTGGTCACTATAAATATAATGACAAGGTCAAATAGACAACTTAAATGGGAAACTCCTGCACGTCGTACATTATTTGCCAAAAGATCATTTTCGTTCGTAGGTCCCTACTCCTCAAGACTTAGTAAGTAAGTAGGTCCTACTTTCAAGAATGAATAAAATCCTTAACATCTTCAATTGTACTAGATAAATTTGTAAAAAGAAGGTTACTATTTGGTTATTTACTCTTGATTATCTCCAAACCGAAGACTGGCTGAAGATTGTTAAATAATTACCTATATGTAGTATAAACGTTGAGTATAAGTACGCTTGCCAATTTTTGTGTCAGATTGAAAACACAAAACACACGCGGTGAGTTATGCATACTAACTTATTATTTGACGCTACACACACTCAACCATATACACGCATCCTCACATAAACACAACCACTGTCACATACACACACACTCACACACATACCCTCTCACCCTCCCTCTCATTGCTACTTGTTGATTAAAATCCTATTTTCACTATTGTCAGATTGTGAAATGCAAACTACAAACACAACATCATCAGCATGAAAACTGAAGAAACTAGTCCCCATAACACAGGGAATCCTAGTATGAGGACTAGTGTTCACAACGAATTCTAACTACTAGCCATTGACTGTAACAACAGTCATATTATGTCAAAAATGTTTAAAAAACTGTATTTTTTGTGTTTTGAGGAATGTTACCAACCGGTAGAAAGAAGGTCCTTTTATGTAATTTTTGCGTGCCACAATTTTAAATTTATTATTCATGTTTTCCGGTTGGTACATGTCAAGGCTTGGTTTTCTTATTTTTTCCTCTTTTGTTAGTTTTACCTACAGTGCATGTTTTTTTCAAAGAAATAAATTATCATTTTATTTTTATTTTTAAATAAATATATTCAGGACAATTCCACAACAATTACCTAGCCCCAAACTAGGATACCCTAACTAAAAGTAATTTTGCCTCAACCACGTTATTTGTGAAAACCACATTCAGATTTTTTTAAGATTACGGATAAATTTGATTATTTTACAAGAGAGTTCAAGTTAATTTCGACACATAAAAACGGTTCAACTTCTCATTCGACATAGAAAAGTCTACTGCTCCGGGCATGTCGAGCGCTGGGGAGTAGACATATCTCTATCGTGACATTCTGAGAATACGAAATTTTACTATAGATATTCGCCAATTCGACATGTCTATTGCCCGAGAATTAGGCTCCTGCTCGTCTCGTAGCTTAATCAAATAAAAATAAGGTTTCGGACCATTTTGAAGTCCTTCATCTGGAAGTTTCATTTATGGTATAATCAGATCTTCTAATTCTTAGTTTTTTAGCCAATTAACACCTTAATTCGTGAACACTTTTTTGAAAAAAATGTGTTTTTTTTTGTTTCTTCTTTCTTTTCATCTACCTCATTCAAATGCAGATTGTGTATGGTAAACCTTTTAATCATCCCCCCCATTTTCAGCTTTCAAATATCAAATACGCAGCTAAATCGGTCCATTCGTTTGGCAGCTTCAATCCCCCCGTAAAACGAACATTTTAAGGTTGATTTTCATCAAGTTGTAGCAACTTCAGAAAATCGAATATGTATCTACACTAATCCAAAATGTAACTACGGCTACAATGATTAAAAAGCAAAAAAACTTACATTTATAAATATTAATCGTGGATCTAGCCACAGTCTTGCCGAGATCGTTATGCAACACCACGACCACAGTGTACTGGTCGCTGTCGGACAAATAGTGCACCAGCTGGAAGTTGTTGGCGATAGTTCCGGTCGTTGTTGCACAGGTCTCGTTACCCGTCACATTGTACTGGCCCATCTTGTAGTAGATACAGTAGTCGAATGGTGGCGACCCTGTACACATAAACAACTATATTATACCACATAAATAAAATGAACTGTCGCGGGACGCCTGGCAGATGTGAAACATCGAATATCGCAAAGCTGAGACGAGCCACGAGCGGCGCGTCGCCATGCCCGCGCTGTCGCGATCGATAGCCACGCCAAGAGCCGGCTTACCTCGGGTTTCTGAAAAGTTTGTTAATTTTGACAACAGATTAATTCTAATGCTGCCTTTGTCTGGCACTAAACTAATGTCAGAGACAGCAATAGACTTAATCTGTTGTCAAAGTTAACAAACGTTTCAGAAACACGAGGTTACTTTCGTACCGCACCACTAGACGTTTCACATTTAGCAAAGAACAGCCAAGTGCGAGTGGGAATCGCGCACCGAGGGTTCCACACAAACTTGTTTTTTTTTGTGATGCCATTCAAATTTACGGTTTTCCGATTTTGCCTTTTACTTAAACTATAAGACATTGCTTCTTGCCAAATTTCATTATTCTAGGTCAACGGGACGGAACGGGTCCCCATGGGTTTTGATTCCCGCGCGAGTGTCGAAATATGCGGCATAAATGGCCGTATCTTTTGAATGCGTTGATTTTGAAGTTTGTTTTTTCACAGCTCTAAGTGTTTGCGGACCTGAGTATTTGATACTAACTTCAATTTGATACTTCCACGCGTTCCTGAGGAAAATGGGTCTTGACAGGCAGACGGACAACGAAGTGATCCCATAAGGGTTTCTTTTTTCCTTTTGAGGTTAAAAATATAATGAAGGAAAATCCTGAGAGAGACGCAACTGAAGCGGAGAAATGTAAAGATGTCTCGTCTCGTGTGTCTTGTCTCGTGAACCCAAAGGATTGATGATGGTGTCATCATCGAACTCGTTTAGTAACTGTGGTACCCCAGTCAACCACCTCTGGTACCACAGTTACTTTTTCATAACCTTGGTGCCTCAATGGAACCACGGTTTTTTTTCCTAACCCTAGTACCACTAATAAGTTTAGAGATATACGATAGAAATCCGCACATAGCTTAGAAAAGTCAACGGTGCGGAGCCGAGGACCGAACGCGGTATCGTTGGGTTGATTACGCGCACTGGTAAACCTCTTGGCTATCATCATCACCATCATTATCATCAGCCTATACTAGTCCACTGTTGGACATAGGCCTCTCCCAATGAACGCCATAGAACACGATTTTCGGCTCTTCTCATAAAGTCGCTGCCAGCTGTCTTTCGCAAGTCGTCTCTCCACCTGGCCGGCGGGCGTCCCACACTATACCAGTTACTAGTCTGTTCGAGATAAACATATTCCTGTATAGCTTCAAGGGGGAGACCGTTTTATCAATATTTGTAGGGTAATAAGGTCGTTGGTAAACCTTGGTTTATCCAACACCAAGGTCATTTCAAAACCAACCATCGTGAACATAAAAAGATCGGTACCTGTATACTTCACTGTGAGGTCCAGCAGATCTCCATGTTGGATCCAGTTAAAACCGGAGATGTTTATCGTTGATATCGGTTCTGTAACACAAGAGAAACTAATTAAATCGTATGTTGATTATGTTACAGATCGACACATGGTCAGGGATACTAATTGAGGCGATATGTCACGGGGTCTATAGTGCGCGGAAAATGAGTATCCTTCAAAAATATTCAGTAATTAGATACATTGTTGGAGCCTCTTGTGTCGATCTGTACAATATTACAAAAAAAGCATAAAAGCGTATGTTAGAACTTATTAGCTATGGGACAATGAAAGCGAAGTCTCCGCTAAGACGCTAACTGTGTTTTCTGACAGTTTCTGAGGCTAAAGCCACACAGCAAGGCTCTTAGAGGATAGAGGTTGATTTAGAACTTGTGCAGTCATATCCCAGAGAACTAACGTGGCCAGAATGTCCGAATTGGCAACATTCCTAAGGCTCAATTCACACCGAGATGGCTACAGCCGCGCCCTGCGCCGCGGTCAGTCTCGCGGCTCATAGCGGCTGCGTCCGACAGCTCGCGGTGACGCATGAGGCAGCTATCGCTTCCCCTGCTCTTCGCCTGCAGATTGTACTGTGTCACTTCATAACTGTCTAGATTTATTATGTTATTGATTAATATCAGTCGTTAAGCCATGTCACAGGCCCTCGGGAGGCTTCACAAACTTTGACACCAGAGGCCAGCACTACCTCATACGACAAACAAACAAGCGTTGCCATCCGCTGCTATCTCGGTCTGAATGGATCCTTACTCTAGATATGGGACCTCTCCGCCGACGACACGCGCCACAAACCAATAGCAAAGAGAAACATACCATTATCACTGCGTATCATAACGCGCGCGGTTTGGCAAAGTTGGGAAGTAGTTGGTAGTGCTTTCTTTCTTCGTTCCTTTCGGCCGTCATGGCATCCGCGTTTCGCAACCAGTTGCGAAAGATGATTTTTATTCTTTGTTGGCAGCCAGTTGCGATAGAAGAGTGTGCCTATTTCGCAACCAGATTGCCAACAAAGGAAACTTTTGCCTTCATGGCAACCGAGTTGCGCAACCAGTTACGAAAAAAGATAATCAGTTTTTTTTTTGTTGGCTACTTAGTTGCGATGGAAATGTTTTCCTACGCAACAAACTTATTTTTGCCATCACAGAAAAGAGACTGTTCTGTCGCCGCCATTGCAACTGAGTTTCGCAACCACATTTGTAAGAGGATTTTCTACTCTTTGTTGGCACCCTGTTGCAATGGAAGAGTGTTTTTCCTAAGCAACCAAATTGCCAACAAATAATATTTTTACCGCCATGGCAATTTACTCAACCGAGTATTGCCATAATTCGCGAAACAATATTTTCTAGTGTTTTCTTGGGACTTATTTACGATGGGAGAGTTTTTCTACAATACGCAATCAGATTGCCTGCAAAGAATTATTTTGCCACCATCGCATACGCTACACCGTTTCGCAACCGGTCGCGATTGAGGAGTTTCTATCCAACCTTTGAAATTTATATTCTCTAAGGATAGTACCGCCTACCTTATCCATCTAACCTCTCCTAGCCACATGCTGTGTTTACTTTACACAAAGCTTCTCAGAAACGGGCTAGATAATTGGAACTGTACACCTAGCCAAAAAAGCTGCTGCAACATTGAGCAACAAAGTCGGGTTACATTCTGCATAACCTATTGTGCTGGCTATACAACTGTGGAAATAATTGTCAGAAAACTAGTCCGTTTCTGAGGACCTTTTAGAGCATGAAAGCGTTCAGCGTAATCAAAATAGTAAAAAGTACTTTTCTCAACATCGGTAACTTTCCTCAACAGCGGAATATCCAACAACTCTGTCAAATTAAAACAAACAACAAAAAACATTAAAAAAACATTTTGAAATTTAACATCTTTTCAAACAAAGCATTCTAGTGGATTCTCATTAAGTGTTTTTTTTTAAATTAAGTTTTTATTGACTGTTTGTTTTTGATACTAAGAACTTTACTACAACATAGTCGAAATCATGAAATTATAAAGTTTGCAATTTTATTTTTTACTCAAACAATACTAGTAATGTGGTCATTATTTCGACAACCTTCTTTGGGCAAAGTCGACCTTGCCGCGCTGCTTGAATAGGCACCAGCAAAGTTGTATGGAATTTCATTATTGTCATCTTTTGTCGTAGCACTATTATTTATTCCGTGGGTTCGTTAACCCCGAACGCGAAAAGAGAGGCGTTGTAGCTCCCAGACGAATGGACCGATTTTAATGTTTTTTTTCTGTTTGAAAGCTAATGTGATCGTGATTGTTGTTGTTGTTGTTTCCGTTTCTGTTTCTGTTACTGTTACTGTTACTGTTTCTGTTTCTGTTACTGTTTCTGTTATTGTGGTCGTTGTTGTTGTCTTTGTCGTTGTCGTTGTTGTTGCATTGTTTGAGTAAAGCACTATACAAGCCTTGGTCCGCAATGACTGCCCTGCTGGCCACGCTATGATGGCCTCAAGCTTTGCTTAGTTAAGTTCTCGGCCTTCAAGCTTGGCCATCATTGCAGCCCTTGCTGACCGCGCTGTGATGGCCTCGAACTTGACTTAGCTACGCTCTCGACCATCATCATCGCTGCCAGCAACGCAGTCATTACAGACCGCGGCAGTAATGTACTATTATTAATCTGATTTATTGTAAAGAAACTTAAGAATGATGCAGTTAATGGACTAAGAGCTAAAAAATCAAATTAAATCTTGGAGCGAGTCGAATTCCTATTACTCAGGTTTCGCTACGACCCACGATTTTATTTTATTGTTTAGCATTTAGAACGTTACCTGCGTCATTCTTAAGTATCCTAGCAATAAAATCAAATTAAATAAAAAATAATAACAACAAGTTTTTAATGTTTAATTTAGTTATTTCTAAAGTGCAGGTACTGTGTCCTATTTGTCAAACCTTTTCATTTGATACCCATATAGAGAGGATACAAAAAAAAGAAGTTATCCGCCTTTTTGTGGTGGCGGCCATCTGGGATTTGGAATTTTCATGGTATTCTAAAGCCCTTTCATTTGATACTCGTATTGAGGGGGTTGAAAATATGTAATTATGTAATCCGCCATTTTTTGGCGGAAGCTATCTTGTATTTAAAATGTTACTGAATATATATAATGGTATTGTCATCGGAACTAAACGCGTGTACCAAATTTCAGATCAATCAAACAAACAGGTTGCCCTGTTTGTTGCTAAATAAAACCGTTAAAAATGTAAAAAATGTTGCCTAAAATTATTGCTTTCGGAACAGAAAATAGAACAAGTAAATTTATTATAAAAATACAAAAAACCCGACAGCGAACAAAACTATTTAATACGAGCTGACCGCCCGAAAAAATAATCACACTAATACGAGTATAAAGGCGAAAGTTAGTACGCATGTAAGGGTTTGTGTGTGCGTGTGCGTGTGCGTGTGTGTGTGTTTGTTACTTCTTCACGCTTAAACAGCTAAACGGATTTGGATGAAATTTGTTATGGAGGTAGCTTATACAATGGATTAACATATTGGCTACTTTTTATCCCGGAAAATGCACGGTTATCCGCGGGTGAATCCGCAGAACCGTGCGGGGCCGGGGACTAGTCCGTAAATAAATTGAATGTTTCTTTTTTACTTATATATTTTACTTTACATTAATAGTTGTAATTTCAAAATTAGACTATAGTATTTACATTAAATTGAATAATCTAAAATAAAAACTTTCTATGATAGACAATAGATTCGGAGCAAATTGTCTGTGACAGACGGACAGACAGTCAGACACACGAGAGAAACTATAGGGCTTTTTTTCATTCGGAAGTTCGGAACCCTAAAAACATTTTATCTACACCCATATCGTAAAATCCGGATTATGAACTCAAAAATGGTGGCATAATGACATACTTTAAGCACGGCACATCTCTAATAAGAAAAATAATCGCATTAAAACACTGTTTTTTGAACTAATCGTGTTTTAATAACCCTCATTATGCAACCGTTCCATAAACTACTCTAAAAAACTTCCCAATGGGCAGATGATGTTTCTAGTGCGTTTTAAAAACGTGTTAACGTAAAACTTGTTTTCCTGATATATCTACAAACTAAGATACTCACCTCTAACGCTTACTTTAATTTGATAGCGACCGGAAGTATATTTTTTTCCCATCGGCACATCGTTTTTGCAGGTCAAAGTACTGGAAGTACTTCTTTTTGTCCTTGTTTTATTGGCTGAGTCCAACTTCTGTACGGGCGCTGTCTCGTTTACGGCTGCAACCTTCGCCGCGACTGTTGCAGGTGAGACTGTTGTTAGCAGTTTAGGTGTTGTTGGCAGTTTGTCCGTTGTTGTTGGTAGCTTATCAGTTGTTGGAGGTGGTTTCGGCGTTGTTGTTGTTGTGGTTGTTGTTGTTGTCGTCGTCGTTGTTGTTGTTGTGGTTATCGGCTTTAAAGGCTCGTTATTCGCAATCACTATAGCCTCTATTTGATGGTCCCTCATACTATCATCATAGGTATAATTTAGTGAAAAATCTTCTGTAGAACCATACGGCACGCAATCTATGAACCAAAACGTTGCAATAGTCGAAGAGTTTCCTTTGAGGAATTTCAGCTCATTTTCAGGTAGTCTGATGTAATGGCGTACAGTTTTGTTGACTGCGACGAAACTGTTCGACAAATCTTCATTGTTCTGGTTCAATATGAGGTTTCCATTCAGCGTGTCTGGAAAATTTAACGCATCAGTTATTGGAAAGAATGGATAATGTCGGCTCAATTGCTGTTACGGAGTTTCGAAAGGAGCGTCAAGGTTAGTGATATTAACATAGTAAATGTACGACGCGCGTCGCTCGCGTTATCTTGGAAGTACCTAAAATTTTCAGTATTTTAGTAAATATTGAATAGCAGAGCAAACACAAGACTCGGCAGAAACAATTGTGCCAATGGGCTTCATGTTCAGAGACAGGAGATCCATACAAATATATAAAAGTGAAACGTTGTCTGTTTGTTTGTTTTTTTTTTTTGGGGAATTTTAACGCGATAACGGCTGGACAGATTTTGATAAAATTTGGAATGGAGATACTGCTCTGGAAACAGGATACATTTCATTATCATCATCATCATTATACTTCACTCTCAAATGGATGAACGGTTATTTGATGAAAATTGGAATGGCGATTTTAAAACATCATACATTCTAGTTCAGTAGTTTTATTCGATAATGAACATTTGAAGTCTGAAAACGAAGTGGTTTTGGAATATCCATAAATCACTCCATAAATCCATAGACCACGCGGGCAGAGCCGCCGGTACAGCTAGTACTTATAATAAAGCAATAAGTACGAAAAAGTCTGTACAAAGACAATTTAAAATAAGCTAGGTACTGAACAAAAATACATTATTTTTTAAATCGTCGGTCTGCTTGTCTGTTTATCTATATGTTTGTTCGCGCATCACGCAAAAACTACTGAACCGATTGCGATGCGTTTTCACTGTTAGATAGCTTAAGGGTTGACTTAAATACGTGCCACGAAAGGTGTGACTTGACGAGCGTCAGTAGTGGGGAGCTTGAGCATGTATAGTCGTGTAAGAAATAGTTATGCATAATTTGTAAATCTATTCAGGGATTTTTCGACATTTGGAATTAGGTGTATAGCAATACTATATTAAAATTAATCACAATATTTATTACGAAATAATAAAGTTTAAAATAAAAAATGGCAGATTGTCCTAATCACTGTTACTGTCAATAAATCATCGTTTTCGACAGATAACGGTGAGGAACTACCTGAGTCGCTGTCTGACAAATCTCCTATTGTCATAATAAATAAATAAATATATTCGGGACAATTCCACACCAATTACCTAGACCCAAACTAGGATACCCTGTACTATGGGTACTAGATAATGGATAAACATACATAGATACGAATATTATAACATCCATGACTCGGAAACAAACATTTCCGCTCATCACAGAAATGATTGCACCTTGCAGGATTCGAACCCGCGGCCGTTTGATTACGTACCTAGGATCACTAGCCACGAGACCAACCGGTCGTTAATGATCTCCGTATCCGTCAAATTGACAATTATGTGATCACTTACTATGTAAAAGTTTTTTTTGTTTTATCACATGGAGATTTCCATTCAATTGGTCCCATTTAATTTGCCTTTTCTGTTACTAACTCTATCACACGTTTGAGGTTCCATTGCACTTCTTACTATGTACTTACATAACCTGTTATTGAAGCCCCCATTTCGATTGGATTTAAATCAGGGTGGTATGGGGCCTATTCGCAATACGTCATGACCGTGTTCAGATAGTATTTTGTCAATGCTGAATGTCTTATAATATTCTTTATGTATTTTTATCTATTTGTTCAATTGTGGTTTAAGCATATCCGGAGTGTAGGGAATTCCTTTTTGGGTTAGCCATGATTTCATATCAGTTTTCACAAAGTTGCACTCGTATACAATACATCTATAAACAAAGTAGAAATTTATAAACACAGGTTGAACTGGTCTGTACTGCGGAGGAGTCAAGCGGTGCGTGCGCGGGGCGAGAACAGGAGGCAACTAACGCGCATGCGCAGCGCCGTACCGCGCCTCCCGCGCTCTTTCCGACCTATAAATCGTCTACTGCGCAAGTCAAACCACATGGTGTGTCAAGTCTCATCTTTCGTGGCGCGTATTGTATCTCAATCCGATGATTAGAAGCCGAGCAATCGGTAAAAATCATTTTGACGGCTGAAGGAATTTAGAGCAAATGTTGGTATATTGGTATTTTAGGTCTTGGAATAGTACATAGAGTACTTATAACCTAGAGTAATGACCACGCGTGCGAAGCCGCGGGCACAGCTAGTATAACAATATTGTAGCGGGGAACCCTTCCATACTACCCTGTCGCAACTCTTTTTTAGAACGTTTCCATTGTTGTTTCATTCATAAAACGTATGCATGAAGTGCGAGAGCTGAACCACGGGGCTGTGCGCCTATTGGCTGTGTGAAAGCTTTCAAATAATATCATGAAATGTTTTTGAACATTCGAACAGATTTAGTCCATTGTGATTTGTGTAAACGGCTTGTTGAGCCGAGTTAATGGCCTGTTATCACGACTGATTAAATGCAACACAAAAGAATACACCTACGTATAGAGATACAAACAAATATACACGGAAATAAATGTGCCTTCACACATCACACACACATTTACAAGCTCTGTCTTCTAATTAAAAAGTTATTTTTTTCATAAGGCAATGAAATTCAAAAACCATTTTGAGATATTGCGACCTGATCTTTACTCTTATTTTTCCATAATTTCTAGTGCAGTATTTACAAAGATATTAAGTAATAACTCTCAACCAGAGTTCGGTGGAATAATAAAATACAGTTGCCTGTAAAGAAAAAAACTACGCTAGAGCCCGACTTTGACAACTATATACATGCTTTTTTTCGAATGTAGCTTCGGTAATCTGTCCTTTTATAATAAGCTATTTTGTTATGATTAATTTCTCGGTAAATATAGCTTAGATTAAAAATATAAAAATTACGTTTATTTTATTTCCCTATATTCCATCAGAGAAAAATAATAATGGTAATGTTAAAAATTTGAATTGTTGTCAATTCTTATTTGAAGAGGGGGAGGTAAGGCCTGCTCTGACGTTCCGTTTGGGGTGCACGGTACATTTCTCCCTGCCAGCTTCTACCCAAGCCATCCCAACTCCTTAAAACATTGAAGACTAGCTGTGCCCGCGCCTTTGCCTGCGTGGTCATTTCATTTAAAAGTAGCCCATACGTGTTATTCCAGGAACAAAATTACCTATAATGTACAAATACTACATTTCTTCAAAATTAGTTCAACCGTCAAATATATTTTTTCTCGACTGCTCGGCATCTATAGTCGGATTAAGATACCATGTGCCCCAGTTTTTAAGTCAAACCCTAAGCTATCCAACAGTGGAAACCGCATCGCAATCGGTCCAGTAGGTTTTCCTTGATGCGCGATCAAACATACAGACGAACAGACAGACACGATTTAAAAAAAAAAACTTGTTCAGTAGGTTATTTTAAGTAACCTAGTCCCATAGATTTTATAAGTACAACAAGATACCTAGTAGGTGTTTCGTACAAAACTTCCACTTAAATGAGTGGAAAAATTCTTCCATTGTTCGATCCTCCCGCCAAACGCTTATGAACATTTACTGGGAGAGTCAGTGCGATATCATTTAGAAAAAAACTGTTTATGGAGTGAAATCACACAAAAAATATATTACAAAAAGAAAAGTGCACCAAAAACATATTTCCTAAAAAAGTAGTCAACTTTCCCGTACATTTCTTGGCAAAATCCGTTACAGCTGTTTCGGGTTTGCCAAGGTCATGAATGCTATTTAGTGCTATTATACCCAATGAGATTTTACCAATAGAGACGTCATACCCATTATAAAACACTAAAAACACGGCGAAATTGTACTATAACTACTCACATAGAACTTAAGCAACTATATTTGCATCACTGAAGAGGCTAAAAGATCACAGAGATATACAGAACCGCGCCGTCAGAAAGAGATACACTTTTGTTCTCAGTCACAGAGAGTTGCAGTAAGCGGCCGATCGCCATTCACCGTCATTTTGCGTCGGCTAGCAGCTAGAGTAAAGTGGGGCAAAATGGATGGAAGAGTTTATTCAAGATGAAAATAAAATGTTTTTTTTTTAAAACAAATATTTTCATAATAATCCATACTAATATATAAAAGTGAAAAGCTGACTGTTTGTTTGTTTATTTGTTTGTTTGTTTGGGGAGCCTCCACGCCATTACGGCTGGACGGACTTTAATGAAACTTGGAATGGAGATAGCCTATACCCCGGAATTAAAACACAGGATACCTTTTATCTCGGAAAATTGAAAGTTTCCACGGGAAAACCGGAAAATGTTGATCACACTCGCTGCAAGAAGCGGCTGCCATGGAAACGAAACAACAAGTATGTCAAAAAACTTCAAGAATGGTGCTATACCTACTTTTGCATTGGTTTCCAATAGATATAACAAGAACATAGGATGCTTTTTTCATGATAAATAGCAGTCCGCGGGCGGGAAAAGTAGTAGTTCTATATATCCCAGCGAACACCCGTATATTCGCCGGACACTTGAGAAATGCGCGTAAAACTTTTTTATTTTGCGAATTACATAATGTTATATACCATTTTATAGCTAAAACAATAAAGAACATCAAACAAGATACTATTAAACTATCAAAAACATACTCACGTTAACATTTTCCTGACAAAAGTGACGAAAGGCACTTTGAAGCACTTTGTGGCAATCGCTACTCGCGGGACACTAAACACAAAATTATTTTGCAAAAAACAAAAATGACTAAATTAGACCTACATTTTCATCTTTTGCATTGCCACTGTATACTTTCCTTATAATTACTTTCTTTTAGTTTAGTTAAATGATACAAACTTATCTGGTAAATTTGCACTCGAGCCCCAAGATACAGGCCTCGTGCTTAGTTTGGGGTTCGCCAACAATCTTGTTTGATGTTTCACCGTTTGTTTTTTTCCTATTTGTTTTTACTTTTATTAATCTCCTTTTGGCAATAAAAATTCATTTATCATTATCATTTTAATATGTTCCTTACAGTATTATTAGACGTAATAACACAAAATACAAGCTATAAATCACTAAAAACAACACAAATAGAAAATCACAATCACTCACTACGTGGTCGATGAACTCGCTAAGATAACATGAACTCACAAAAAAATACGATTTGGACCGAACCACTTTATTATCCAATAAAATCGCTCTTTTTAAATAATTATGTAACACAAATACAATACTCTGTCCTTATTCAATACAAATAGGGATGCAGCTCCGCTAGACTCCCCGGATGAAGATCGTCAGCCGTGGCCATTACGGGTCGGAGCGCAGACTGACGATCATCAGCCGTTGGTAAGCCCCAACATCCCCTAGCATCATACGAACTATAAACGCTGCGTGCCATTATCACGTTCTCTCTGTCGCTCTTACACGTAACCCGCTACTTGTCTCGTTCGTGTAGGTGGCGAAGCGGCAACATAGCAACAGTTGATTTAAGGTCAAATGAAATTTATTATTTTCCATTTTCAATACCGTAAACAGTACTTAAAAATTAAAAGACACATCCTTCCTGCCTTTAACAGTCGTCCCAGTGTAGGTAGTGCGCTTTCTAAACACACAAGATGGCATTTTTGATTTGTACAATATTGTACTGCGCAGAATTATTAATCATTGCATAGTTATTGCATAACTTTTTATAAGTAAGGGGGTTAGTCCCAAACAAAGCGGCAACGACGCAACACGTAAATACAAGCGACTCCCGAAACATGAAAAATTAATCAAAAATGCCATCTTGTGTGTTTAGAAAGCGCACTACCTACACTGGGACGACTGTTAAAGGCAGGAAGGATGTGTCTTTTAATTTTTAAGTTTTTAGTACAATATTGTACTGCGCAGAATTATTAATCATTGCATAGCTATTTCATAACTTTTTATAAGTAAGGGGGTATGTCGACACAGGCTGATTAGCTTGTGTTTACTTTGCCACGCAGAGCGGGGTACAACGTATCTGCCTCAGTTTATATATAACATCATTGATTATACCCATGTTTATAGCTACGCAAAAATGAGGGTTGATAAAAAGAGTTTCACTAACTTAGACAAAGTAACGTCTAATATAATTTTCTATCCACACTAATATAAAAAAGGGAAACGTTTATTGTTGGTTTGTTTGTTTGCGGAGCTTTCATGCGATTACGGTTTGGCCGAATTTAATGAGAATTTCTGTGTATATGATGTAAACCATAGAGACCATAGGATCCTTTTTGGCCCCGAAAATTGTACTTGCGGGCAAAGCTGCGGGGCGCAGCTAGTGCAATATAAAAGTGAAATAATACCCACTGATAATACAAGAAATCTTAAAAAACAAATTAACCTATAAAACTGAAATTAGACAGGTAGGTACAAAGTAGGTAGTATGTACTAGACGTCAACCAAGAAAGGATTTTGCGACAGGCACGAACTAAGGGGGTATAATGGCGATTGACAGTTTCTATGAAAAATCTATTATTTTTTTGCTGTTAGAGGCATGAAATTTGGTATTTAGGTTAACAATTTAATATAAATATCTTGATAAGTTTTTTCCTTAATCCTAAGGTGGTCCAAAGATGATTAAAAATCCAACGTTTATATGTTATCGGCTGAACGGATATTGATGAAATTTTGTACATAGATACTTTAAATCCTAGAATAGCATAAAGAATACTTTTCATCATCATCATTGTCCACGCAGGTAAAACCGCGGGCCGCAGGTAGTAATATTATCTCATAGAAAGTGTCTAACCACGTATGGATCGAAAGGGAGGGTAAGCTAGAGCACCTTTAGGCCTATCAATGTAATGTTACGTATGTTCAACGATTTGTAATAGTTACAGGTTACAGTTAGTTAGAAGTTACAGGTTATTTTAGTATTTTTTAGCCCATTCCAGATTTCATTAGAAATTGTGACCAAACTAAGAGCCCCAACATTATGTTTTTTTTTTATGTAGATAGTTTAGTAGTGGGCCTTTTAAAATAAATAAATACCTCATTGTTATAATTTTTAGATTTTGTGAAAAATCCTAATCATTGAAATTTTTACCTCAAATAAAAATGTCTTATCCACTTTTAAAGTCACTTTTTGCTGTGTTGCCCTAACTTTAGGTCAACTAAATGTATAAGTGATTTATAGCCATTGAATCGGAAAAGTTTTTGAAATATTAACTAAAACAATATAATATTATGATTCAAAATAATAGGCCTGCAAACATTGAAGACAGTTTTTGTATGACATACACATTTCAATTGTTATGTGTTTTTCACAGAATCTAAAAAATATAATGTAGTAGTATTAATGTATTTTAAAGCACCCATTATTATATTACCTACATACAAATTAACACAACGTTTGTGCTAATAGTTTGGATATAATTAATAAATTTGTAATGAAATCTGGAGTTGGGCTAAAAAAAACTAAAATATCTCGTATCTCCTAAACTATTCCAAATCACTGAACATACATGGGGGTTAAATCGATCGGCCTGGCATTGTTCTAGCTCACATTCTATTTTGATTTATCAACGTGAAAACATCCTATATACTGTACGTCCCAAAAACAAAGTGGGCATTCGGAGGCTTTCCATACAAAAATCAGATTCGTTATTCCTACTACAACACGTTAGTGAAAATATGTATGCACGCAGTTTGTATAAGCTATAGAGCGCTAGGGATGGTAAACATAGCCAGTTATAGTGTTTGATATTTGCGTACAACCTGACATTGAAAGGTCGATAAAAATACAAAAGAAACATTACATCCATTTAGGAATGGCAGGCGTTTTATTTCAATAACTATGATATGGGTGTTACTTAATTTTCAAGATTTCCCGGGGAGCGTTTACTTCTTTTTTTATATGTATATATACATATATATATATATATATATACGCTCCCCGGGAAATCTTGAAAATTAAGTAACACCCATATCATAGTTATCAGGTTTCTAGGGGTCCTTAAAATGAATGAATATATATATATATATATATATATATATTCATTTTAAGGACCCCTAGAAACCTGGAAAATGACACCCATATAACTTTACTAAAGAAAACATGTCCGCCATCTTTGAATTGAAAATGGATGTCATTTTCATTATAAGCATCCCGAGAAAACGACACCCACATCATTTTACTAAAAAAAAACATGTCCGCCATCTTGGATTGTAATATATATTTTTTTTTTGCCATCACGAGAAATCGAAATTAGCTCATTAAATTAGCAGTGTAGTTCAACGGGGCAATGCCACCAGCATGGTTGGGTACGCTGCCAACCGGTAGTGGGCAAGAACAATTGGACTTCCATGGCATGCGGGTTGTCCCACTGTTTCATGTATCGTACCTGTACGCTATTACTTGTTAGAGTGCTATTATTTATTCTATGGTTCTAGTTGTATTTTTTAGTAGTTAATAAACAAATTACTTGTACCATAGATTTATATTTTGTAATATCATTTCATATTTTTAACTCCCAAACTATAAAAAGTGCTGTTTTGCATAATCTCTACGTACTGGTATCACTCGCGTCAAAAAGTGCCAAGAACCTGCTTCATAAATTGAAATGAACTCAGTATTGAAATTTGGCCTCCGGATATCAGTGTGTATCCAACCTCCTTGCCTAGACCATTTTTTAAAATTATCTTCTTTGTACAGACTTTTTCGTTCTTATTGCTTTATTATAAGTATAGATGATGAAGACGAATATGGCAATAGTGAGTTTGGGTTAGGTCGTTACGGAAAATTATGTATTCCAGTTGTGATTCTGGTTTGTTCCACGGCCGGACAATGTCCAGTATCGTTCCAGTAGTTTGTACATGATGCGCGAACATACAGACAAACACACAAACTAGTGGTTCTGTGAGCTGTAGACCTCACGCATACAAACTTTTTTGCTAACTATCTAGCGGTGCACAGTGTCATCTAGCTACCTTATTGTAAAACTAACATTAATAACCAAGGTGCTCCATCAATCCCTACCTAGTAGGTAAAGGGGTGATTCCACTGGTAGAAACCTTTTGAAATTTACTGCATCTTGAGGAGTTATTCTGCTCATGATGCCAAAGACCCTCATCAGATCTTCACCAAATTTTTATGAGACCTAATTAAAGTTACTACCTTTCAAATAAAAAAAGACCCATCGAAATCAGATCTAATAAAGCGGAGATATTCAGTAGCCCCCTTTTTGGGGGAAATCAAAAATCCTCGACGACGAAAAAATTCTAAAAATTATTTTAAACTGTATACCAAGTTTCGTCTAGATCGGTTGAGAAATGCAACCTGTAGAGGAGAACAGAGATCCAGACAGACGGACATCCGGACATACGAAAGCATTTATGCCCAAGCTGAAACAGGGCCCGCTTCGCTCGCGCTTCTCGCTCGCTCGGTCAACAAACAGACAGACACGATTTATAATAAAAACTGATGTACTTGGTATCTCTATCCGATAAGTAGAAGCCGAGCAATCGATAAAAACTTTTTGACGGCTGAAGGAATTTTGATCAAATGTTGGTATATTGATATTTTAGGTCTTGGAATAGAACATAGAGTACTTTTAACCTAGAGACATTACCACGCTTGCGAAGCCGCGGGTACATCTAGTACTATAATATAAATAAGTATTAATGTATTTTTAGTGGGCTGGCGGTATAGAAAATTATTGTATAGAAAGGTTTTAATTTTAAATACTTTTCACGCTAGCGGGTAAAATGCACTTTTGCGCTCAGATTTCGAATGACAAACAGTCTTTCCGAGCTTGTGAGGTGAAATAGTTTTCTATTACCTTTTATTACATACTAGATTTCCCGCCCGCGACTTCGTAAGCGGACTACTGTTTATCGCGAAAAAAAACATTATTTGTTCTTCTAGGATAAAAAACAAGGATTCAATAGTATGTACCGCACCAATGCTCTTGATGTTTTTTGGCATACTTGTTATTTTGTTTCCATGGCAACCGTTTCTTACAGCAAGTAATCAACAGCAATAAGAACGAAAAAATCGTTACAATGAACATAATTAATAAAAAATGGTCTAGGGTACTTAAAATAAGCTACTGAACAAGACAAAACATTTTTTTAAATCGTGTCTGTATGTTTGTTCGCGCATCACGCAAGAACTACTGGACCTATTGCGATGCGGTATAGGTCCAGTATTGGATATCTTAGGGTTTGACCAAAAAACTGGGGTACTTGGTATCATAATCCGATGATTAGATTCCGAGCAATCGATAAAAAACTATTTGACGGCTGAACAAATGTTGAAGAAAATGTAGTATATTGTACTTTGTACTTTATAGTTGCTTTTGGTCCTGGAATAACACGTAGGTATCGGCTACTTTTAAATGAAATGACCACGCGGGCAAAGCCGCGGGCACAGCTAGTCTAATATAAAATAATAATCTTGAATTGTTATGACTATTATTTTTCAATAAAGTCTTCCATACAAATATATAAAAGTGAAACGTTGTCTGTTTGGTTGTTTGGGGAGCTTTCACACGATAACGGCTGGACGGATTTTGGTGAAATTTAGAATGGAGATAGGTTATACCCTGGAATAAAACATAGGATACTTTTTATCCCGGAAAGTTGTAAGTTTCCACTTGAAAACTGGAAAATGTTGATTACTCACTGTAAGGAACGGTTGCCACCACAGAATGGTCTGTGGTTGCCATGGAAACGAAATAACGAGTAGTTACGTCAAAAAACATCAATAGCATTGGTGCTATACTTACTTTTGCATTGGTTTTTAATAACCTAGAAGAAAATAGGATGCTTTTGTTCGCGATAAACAGTAGTCCGCGTGTACGAAGTCGCGGGCGGGAAAACTAGTTATTTCATAAAGCTAGTTACAATACTTTGGAAGGTATTGAGGTTTTTTTTACCGACCCGCTTCCTGTGCGGCCCAGTGTATTCCTGTTATTTTTTTAATTGTTTCCGTGTATTATTATTTAAATAAACAAAGCCTGGGGAGTTACATACAAATCATCACCATTCGTCTGCTCTCACCTGTCAACTGAAAAGTAGTGCTGGCGTAGGCTGCTCGAATCCACACTCCGAAGTAATCTCTCAGTAGCGACACCTCCATAGTGTAGTCACCGGGTTCGTACAAACTTTTGATGTAGTTCACTGACCACTTCAACTCATTTGTTGCTTCGGTGAACTGTAAAAATTTGCAGAAATGTTTTGTTAGTAATCCCATTCTTTATAGAAGTAAAGGCATACAATAAACATCCCGTTGCTTGCACGAAAGCAAGCATGTAAGCTACTGGCATACAAGTAGTAGCGTGCCATTATAGCACATATTAACATTTAAAAGTGTATATTGGCATATACTTGTTATACTTATTAAAGCAGTAAGTAGCAAAAAGTCTGTAATTGTCAAAAAGTTTTTTTTTTAAAATGCTTTAGGGTACTTCAAATGCTACTGAACAAGAATATAACATTTATGAAAATTGTGTCTCTCTGCATAGAGATATACGTAGTAATATTTTCCATAAATAAAGCTATGTCTATGTCTAATAGAGCTCAATATGTCTGTCTGTTTGTTCGCGCATCATGTAAAAAGTTCTGGACCGATTGCGATGCGGTTTTCACTGATAGATAGATTAGGGTTCGACTTAAAAACTGGTGTACTTGTTATTTCAATCCGATAAGTAGAAGCTGAGCAATCGATAATAAAATATTTGACGTCTGAACGAAGTTTGATGATGTTGATACTTTTGGTTCTGGAATAACTCACAGGATCCTTATATTCCAGAAAAATTACCACGCGGGCAACGCCGCGGGCACAGCTAGTACGTCTATAAAACAGATCCAACAGCTAAACAAAAATAGGTATAACAGAAGTGACATAAATTACACAAATACTCAAACGAGATAATCAGAAATAAATAACCTAAAATTAAAAGGATTTAAAAAATATGAGAAAAATAATAATTAAGAGACAACGTATATACAAAATTTTCAAATGCAGTTTATAACAGGCGAAGTCAAGTTGAACAATGCTTATTTTGACAGTACCAGGCCACTCGCACTCCGCAACAAGTACAAATATTATACCTACACTTTGCGGCCGCAATATTACGGTTCATTCAGTAGTGTCAAGCGTGCGCTCGATGAGTCGCGCGCCGTGTGCTTACGATAAAGTACCTACTTACGTAAAGTTGTTGTCAAGTTTTATTCTTTTCTTAATTATGAGTACCAAGAAGAAACCTAGAATGTACTGCATAGCATTCGGTCTGACAAGTCTCGTAAAATACCTACATACTGACATTTTATTACGTAGGTAGCCTTTTTTCATTCATTATTAAGCATGGAATTCAGACAGGCACCCTTTATTCGTCAAAGGGCAATACCTATTATGTTATAATCAAATAATGAGGTATTAGGTCTATTCTGATAAGAATGTCATTATATGTAGTTAACAGAACTATCAACATTTATAATAATAAGTTAAAAATAATACATTATTACATAATTGTTTATTCTGTTACAATATCTAAGTCATATCATATCACACAATAATTACTAGTGCAAGTACCTAGTTATATCTTGATACAACCCTGCCGAGCGGAAAAGTGACAGAGCGATTCTGAAACGGTTAGACTTAGAGCAATGGAAGCTCTCGCGCATTGTGATAAGGTACATTCTAGCCTGCACGCAATGGGTGAGCGCCTTCTAGGTAAATATAATTGAAAGATCGCTGCGCTTTGCGAGTTAAATTGCACTTTATTGCGTGGAAGCGAGAGTTGCAATGTATTTAAATGACTTTACTCAGTTATCCTTCTGTACTTGTACTATTATTTATTCTGTAACAGTACTGACAAAAACTAATCGGTACGGATAAGTGGAGGTGAATTTCCATTTATCCCTACCAGAAGAGATAGGTGGAAAAAATCCACTCTTCCGCCCCAGTGGGGATACGTTGGTAGGGGCAAGTGGAATAGCCCTACCCAATGACTGAAAGGCAATGCATGGCCTAAACCGGTGGACCTAGAGATATGAACTTATTCCTCTAATACCATAGGAAGAATTATTTGAAATTACGTCCATCAGAGTGGGGGTGGCAACATTTGCACTTAGGCGGAATTGCGGATGCACCTCATAGCTACTATGGCTGCAAGCATTCTCCACACAAACATAGTTTGATACTACATATCTCGAGAGTAAATAGTACAGAGTATCCTAATTTGGGGCTAGGTAATTAGTGTGAATTGGCCTGAATATAATTTTATAATTTATTTTTAACTTAACTTCATTAGGCAATGCAATATGGTACTTCCAGCAGAAGTGATTCACTTATCAGAGGAAGGGATATATATATACACCTATATAACTCAAATGTAACAAAATGTCTGTACAATGAACATAATTAAAAAAATGGTCTAGGGAACTCAAAATAAGCTATTAACAAGAATATAACATATTTTATAATAATTTCTTTCTGTTCGCGAATCTCATGAAAACTACTTGACTTGCATTGCTTTTTTTCACTGCGAGGGTTTGAATAATAATCTGGACTTGGTATCTTAATACGAATCTGAAAATACAACATGGGGCCTAAGTCCAAAAATAACATTTTGTTCACACATATAACATTGTGATTAGGCCTTCATGAACATAATATAGTTCATTAGTTTGGTTGCCAAGGACTAAACAGATATCTATATAAAGCAATAAAAACGAAAAAGTCTGTACAATGAAGATCATTAAAAAAAATGGTCTATGGTACATATAATTACGTAGTATTTATATACTCTTTGCATATAATAAGCAACAAGAATATAACATTTTTAAATTTTGTGTCTGTCTGTTTGTTCGCGCATCACGTAAAAACTACTGGACCGATTGCGGTATCTCAATCCGATGAGTAGAAGCTGAGCAATAGATAAAAACTTTTTGACGGCTGAAGGAATTTTGATCAAATGTTGGTATTTGGTATTTTAAGTTTTGGAATAGCACATAGAGTACTTTTACTCACGTTAATGAATTGCATATGTAAGTGTAGCTCAAACAGTCGGCTACACACTCAGTAACAATAAAGCAGATCACAATATGTCCACGTGATTTTAAAATAAATGGGGTCAAAACTGAAAATGAGTCATTACCATGATCAGCTGGTTATAGAAGATTTTCATCACAAACAGTGCTAGAGATTATCTGCTAAATTGTTAAGGAATAATGTGATATTTGGAAATTGATTATCTAAACTGCCAAGTGCAAACAGGGCTTGTTAACGTTACCAAGTCCCACTAAAAGTAGCGTTAATTACCGCTACTTTCATTTAGATACCTATTTAACGGTAGGACGAATTATCGTTACCTGGTTACTGTAACTATAAAAAAACGTTATTAATTAGTGGTAATTACCAATATAATAACGTTATCAGGTAAAAAGTATCGTTAGTAATATAACGATACCTCATCCAACGCGTGCGATGCGACGTTGCAGCTCTTCTAAACGCGCAGCGGCGCGTAGCGCCCAGCTCGATTTACTGATAAAAACTTAAGTGATATGGTTGCACTATGAATAGTAAATAAAATGTTGGAATATCAGAATTTAAGTAAAAAGAGTGATAATAAAACCACTAGACTATATTAAATACTTTGTTTTTTTCTGTTAAAAACTTAAGTGATGTGGCGGCCTATTGACAAATTAATAAAAAATTAGTAAATAATTTTCAGTGTTTTTATGACTTCCAAAATGTCTTCCCAGAAGGGCCCCATCTTATCTTCAGGGATAGTATTTTACGAACTCTGAAAGCTACTGCTTTGATGTTGTGAGGACAGTCACAGTGAGGACACACACACACACCCGTCTTTTCTCCTCCTAGAGTTATATCCTTTTTTAGTTTTGTTTTTTTTTTTCTGAAAACATTTTATATATTCAAATATATAAATTATATAAAAAAACCTGCCAGGATTCTTTATAATACAAATTAAAAGTAAGAAAATTTTCTTTCGGACTCCTGATGGTAGACCTATATACTTTGATATGAACTTGCTGACACGGTCAGCACAGCCAGATAAAACACGGCCTTATTAAAAATCATAGCTTCATATTATAAGGCTGTACAACAATATCAGACCGTGTATTATCTGGTTGTGAAATATCAACACGTGACGAGTTTTCACGGCCTATTATTACAAGACACAATTTTTTCTTTTTTTTTTGTTGGTAGGATACATGCTATTGGTCTATAACTGACCTCTACAGTATCACCGGTGGGGCGGGCACGAAAGTGTTCCGCCGCGTGACGCAAAAGGCGCACGCCAATGTTAAAGTTTTGGCGACTTGCTCAAGGGCACCCAGGGGGTACCGACCTCGGCTTTGACAGTTGCCATTGATAACGGGGGTCTGATTAAACACACCTGGATCGCTAGTTTTAGTAGCGATCGAGGGGGCCCTTAAGAAGTGGCTGGAGCCCTTTGAATTATTTGGATAACTGACCGCCGATTCGGAATACACCTTCGAGAAGAATCCGCAAGAAACTCGAAGGCGACTAAAATCGAATTAATTACGGGATAATAATCTTTGGGTGTCTGTGTCTAAGTGTGTTGACAGATGGTGACGAAGGGTTGGACGAATCTATCGATGCCTGCTCTTTGGCAGCGATTTCATCGTCCGGTTCGCTCAAGGCAGGTGTCTCTAGGGCATCTACGGAGGGGCTGTGCGTCTGTCGCGTCTGTAGATTAGTCAGATGCCTGGACTACAAGAGGGTTGGGGTGATGGGGTGCCGCGTCGAAGTAGCAGCGAGAAGCATCCTTCATGTATTGAAGGATCGAGGGAAGCTCGAGATCACAATGCAAATCGATGTTCCTCTGATACCAGAGGGCATCTAATACATTGCGTATCAATATATTTTGTAAAATCTTAAATTTCGGAGAGGCGGGAGGCGTGAGCGAATACTACAAACGAGTATGTCATTGTCGGTCGGACGCAGGTGTTGAAAATGTCATCTTATTTCTAAGGGACATTTTACTACTGCCTAGGAGTAACGCGAGGCGGGCTTGGAAGAAGGCCGCCCATTTGTGGACGGTACTGATATGCTCGAAGAGTCGATAGTCAAGGTGACTCCTAAGTATTTAGGTAACCTTTCCCACGGTATGGGTCAGTCGTTAATCGTGAAGTTGTCGGGTAGAAAATAGCGGCAAACCCCGTGAGTGAAACGTATTGCCACGTTCTTCTCGGGATTCATCGTAATTCACCACTTTCAGAACCATCCTTCGAGCGCTCTGAGCGCTCGTTGGATGCTTAGTTGAAGTTAGTTTGGTTTCCATCCGGGGAATATATTGCGGTGTTATCTGCAAAGAGAGTGATCTCAACTTTGTTGTGCGTGGGAAGTCGCTTGTGTAAAGCAAGAACAGGAGTGGAGCCCTGAGGGACTCCGGCTCTGATGGGAAGGGGGTGGATCGGTTGCCCTCGATTGATTAGCGGAAGCTCCGGCTCCTGAGGTAGTCTTGTACTATGAGCACAAGACAATCGGGCACTGCGAGCTGGTACATCTTGTAAATCAACCTGGCATACCACACCTCATCAAAAGCCTTCGCCACGTCTAGGAAGACGGCTATCGTGGTTTGGGGGAGTGGTTTCCAATGAGACCCGCAAGAATGTGCTCCGTTATGCTGTGCACTTGCTGTGGGCAAGAGTGTCTTGCTCTAAAGCCGAACTGCTTATCAGGAATCAGCTGTTTGGATTTCACAATGGACCAGAGTCTATTCAAAAGAAGTCACTCGTAGATCTTCCAGAGACCTGAAGAGACTGATAGGGCTGTAGCTAGAGGACTCAGATGCCCTTTTTCCTGGTTTGAGAATGCCGATGACGTAGCAACTCTTCCAGACGACGGGAAAGGAGAAATTGCTCATAGCTGCATTGAAGATGCTAACTAAGATATAAACTAGCGGGACAGTAAGGTGCTTGAGAACCCTGTTGCTGACGCCCTCAGCGGGCTCGAGGAGAGGGTCGGTCAGGGGTAGCGTGTTCCTACATTCTAGTTCGCGGTCCACCGTGGCGATGTGGACAGGATCAACGTGATCATTGGTGGGGGTGCACTGGGCTTAGAGGCTCTCAGTCAAGCATTCGGCCTTCTCCTCGTCTTCGAATGCTGGCGGGAGATCGATTCTATTGAAAGGGGGAATTATAGTAATGGTTTAGGATTTAAGCTATCTCACCAACCCCCAGTAGGCCTGGTAGGTTGGCGAGATTTCGGATATTAAGTCTCCCCAACGTTCTAACCCCCCAACGAACTTCACACAATTAACTGGTCTGAACTGAACAATGTTGGGAGATTTGATTTTTAGAATTGAATGGATCTGTGTTAGGCCGAGTATTTTTCAATCCACCCTCATATGACGTCATGAGTCAAACAGCTGTGTATATGTAGAAAGAAAGCCGGTTCAATTAATAGTATTTATATGCACTGTTGACTTAGGATCGGTGCAGGTAATCAATGCTATACTGCTCTACCTTGTCTTTTCCTATAAGACATCAGTTATAATAATTCATACACAAAGAAACATTTGATTTTACTATAAGAGAAAAGTAGGAAAGTAAGATAGGCTGAAAAGTTGGCTTTGTAAACAATATTTGTCATTAAATCTAACCAAGTAATTTAGAACACATGTTAAAGCCTAATAGATATACAAGAACTATGTCCACAGAAAGAAATAATAACAAAAAAATACGTAATAAAAGGGGTGTATTACTCTTAGTTATAATCTTAACTACCTACCTAACAAAATATTGATATAAATATTTCTTGAAATTTATTTACCATGGTATGATGCTGTGGTGAAGCATTATCATGAAACACATATCTAAGAGTTTCTCCAGGTGTATAACCCGAAACTGTCGCAGTGAAGGTGACATTTGAACCTCGGACTGCCCTCCCGCTGTTGTTTAAGGATATATCCACTGCTGATACATCTGTAACGTTTATTTTTAAGCATGCTAAATTTAACAATACCTACTTTAATTTAATAAGAAGGAAATAAACTTCCCTGTATATTCACATTATTCATTTAGTTACACAGGAAAAACATAGAACTTACTGATAACTAGGAAAACGGCGACACATAAAAATAATTTTACAGTGGCCATTGCAAACCTATCTGTTGTGTTAATGTTAAATTTCAGATCAATTTTATTACTCAAAATAAACAATATATCATCAAGTGTTCAGAAACTTCGCAACATTATGCGTTATTAACTAAAATAAACACAGAAAGAAATACTGATGAATACCACAACACACCAACACAAATTTTACGTGACGTTTCAAAATGAATCGAATGACAGCCTGCCTGGCCTGCCAGCCTGACTGACAATGACTGACAGACAGAACTGACAGCCTGGGCTGTGTTCACTTAGGGTGCATTCCGATTCACGATAATATCGCTGTGAGCGATCAAAGTGCTAATTTGCGTACCGATTCAGATATCGCGCTCACGACAGTTGAGTGCTGCAGTTGATTCGGAACGGTCGTGAGCGTGATTACAAGATCACAACAACATAACCTCAAAATTTGCTCAAAATATAAAGTATTACTCGTGTGCAAAGTAGTCTGTCTCAAAATTGGTCAATTGTCTGTAGTAATATTTGGAAAACTGTACGGAAATCACACACAACTGAATTCAAACAACAGTTTTCTTTGTAAACAACCGTCAGTCTGTCACTTTGACAGTAGCGCTCACGGTGATATCGGTTTGGGGCATGGTCGGTGTAATCGCAAAATGGCGGATGTAATGACGTAATCCGTGACGTCACAAGGGATATCGTTGTTGCGCTTACGATGACTCGGTACGCGTTTTAGCGCGATAATATCAATTTTATCGATATTTGCGCGTCTCGGAATGCACCCTTACACGCTCGATCATCCGCGGCCCGATTACAGAACTTGGTTACAATCGGATTATCACTTTTTTCAAAGCAATTTCGACTCTATCGCAAGGCATTAGTGATAGCGATATTGACAATCCAATTGAAGCCAAGTTCTGTGGACCACAGAACTGGAGTTACCGGAGAACCGGAGTAACCGCAGTTATAGGGCCACCGGTGATAATGAACGACTTTGGACGTCCACATAGAAGTCATAGAACTGACAACTGTCAAGTGTCAGTTTCATATTATTCCTCCCCTCCCCTACTATTTTTCGGATGACCCTGCAGCCCGATTCCATAACTTGGCTTCAATCAAATTCTCAGTATCGCAACCACTAATGCCTTGCGATAGAGTCGAATTTGCTATGAAAAAAGTGATAATCCGATTGTAGCCAAGTTATGGACATGGGCCACTGGGCCCCGACCACAGAATTTGGCTTCAATCAGATTGTCACTTTTTTCATAGCAATTTCGACTCGATCAAGGCAAGGCACTAATGAATTTGACGGCTTTAAACCGATATGATCAACACTGCGTAATAGCACTGCAGGCGTACGTCCGACGACGCCGTGAACGATTTCGAGCGATCGCGCGGATGATCCGTGCGTCCTCGAATAAGTAAGTGAACGAGCCCTTGCAGATTACAGATATGAAGTTGACATCAAAACCTGTCACAACATAGTAGAGGTTCGTGGCTCAGATAAATTATAACCGAAGGTGGGCGGAGCGTCATTGTTGACAATAGGTGAAAAATTGTAACAATTTTGGTTTTTGATATTAATCGCGTAAATATCTAGACCTGTTTAATATTTTCTGTAGTTTTTCACCCAAGGAATTATTGGTTAGTGTATTTTATCTATTAAGTAGCTTTCTTTTCCAAGGAAAATATGAATGAGCCTCCTGACCCTGGGGGCGGTATGGATGTAACTAGGCCACCGTCTCCGGCTGCCTATACAATGGTGATGACTACTGAGCAGGTTGAGTCCTCATGTGCTCGAAAGCGCAGAGCGTTAAATAGAGAATGTATTAATCGTTCTCGTTCGGTATCACAATCTACGCTGACAGGTGATGAAGTTGATCTCCAAGCAGGGCAGCGTACTCCTCCAACCTCCTTCTCTGATGCCTCAACGAATATAACAGCTGCTTCTCCTCCCCTGCTTCACCAAGTCCCGGCTTCCTTGTCCTCTACACCTGCAATAAAATCGCAAGATCTAGGTCAAGCTTTTACACCTGTAGGTCGCCACTTGTATATTCATACAGATCGCGGGCCTTTTACGGTTCATGTCCAAAGATCTCAAAGTTCTGCATCAGACGGTACAACATTACACCCAGTCACCTTCGGCCGTTTTTTGTTTAGCCGATACAGAGAGTTTCAAGGGATTATTGATGGTTCAATAAAAAGTATCGGGCGAAACAGAATATCCTTAGATTTTCATTCCGGAATCGACGCCAACAAATTCATAGAATCTCCGACTCTGTCTGCAAATAACTATAATGCCCTAATTCCTTCATACAATGTAACACGAATGGGATTAATACGAGGTATCCCAGCTGACATGTCCCCAGAGATGATAAAAGAAGAGATGAAGGTCCCTCCGAATTGTGGCTCGATTATAAAAGTCCGTCGACTAAATTATAAAGTTATAATCGATGGATCCGTGGCTTGGAAGCCGTCCCAAACGGTGGTTCTAACATTTGATGGCCAAATACTTCCAAACAGAGTGTTTCTTTGTTATAATTCGTTCCCAGTGGCATTGTATAACTTCCCAACTATTCAATGTTTCCAGTGCTGTCGGTATGGTCACACGAAAACTCAATGCCGTTCTAATCCAACATGCTATAAATGTGCGTCCACTCACCTTGGCGAGTCTTGCCGAGTAGAGGAGGACAATGCAATATGTATTTCATGTAAGGGTAACCATTTTGCCACGAATAACTCTTGCCCGGAGATGCAACGTCAAAAAAATATAAAAGTAGCTATGGCGCAAAAAGCAATTTCTTACTCGGAAGCTTCTAAATTGTTTTCTGTGTCAAAAGTGTCCTACGCCAACGTCGCTTCTTCTACGTCTCCTTCTCCCCCTTTTCCCTCCTTTCATATGATCAAAAATAATACTGTGGAACCTCAAAGAGTCGTATACAAAAAGAAGGTAATTCAGAAGCATCATGCCCCTACTTCGGCCGTCGCTAACGGTAACGGTTACGACAGAGTCGCTGATAATAATATAATTAGAGACGATTTATCAGAAGCAGCTCCTAATGGCTGCGCTCTTCAAGCTCAGGACAGAGTAAATATAGATAATCCCCCACTTCAGTCATTCGTTGTTGATCTTCTTATGAAACTTATAAACTCTCTTCTTCCTTTATTAAACAGTGCTCCGTCTCTCTCTAACTTACCGTCCAACGTTGCCCCCACCTTAAGTTGCCTCTTATCTTTCTTACAAAATGGATCAAGTTTACAGGATTCTCCAATGGAACCCTAGAAGTATTATTAACAAAAAGTCCGATCTTATTTATCTAGTTAACCATCACAGTCCGGATATCTTGTCGGTCTCAGAAACTTGGCTTAGACCCGATTCCAAATTTAGGTTATCGGGTTTTGTTGATGTTAGAAGAGACCGTCAAGATGGTTTTGGTGGTGTTGCCCTTTTTATTAAAAATAATATTACCTACTCAATTATTTCTTTGCCTTATTATGGTGAAGGTTTCGAGGTGGTTGCTGTTCAGCTTAAGAATTCAACAGTTATCTCTCTATACATTCCTTTGCCTTCCAAATCTATAATTCGTAAACTTATTAATGTTTTAAATTCTCTTCCTAAGCCTCTTCTAGTTTTGGGTGATCTGAATTGTCATCACTCTGTATGGGGTTGTGGTTTGTCGGATTCACCTGGGATCTTTTTATTGGACTCCTTAGATCATCTTAACCTCTGTATTTTAAATGACGGTTCCCCGACTAGAAGATCTCGGCCAGATGAACACCCTAGTGCAGTGGACCTGTCCTTATGTTCTCCAGAACTTGCTTCACTTATGTCTTGGTGTGTCCTTCCTTCTACTTATGGCAGTGACCATTTTCCTATTCTTATAAATATTTCACAAAAATGTCCGCGTACTGCTTCTAGAAATCCTCCTCTTCTTAAATATGCCATAGACAATAATAGTTCAGGGTGGGCCAAATTTCATGAACTCACTGATATAAATTCTCCTAAATTACCTGTCATAAATTCTTACAATATAAGATCTTGTTCTGATGCGCTTGTGCACAGTTTGTTAGAGTGTGCTAATGGGTCTTTCCCTATTAAAAAACCTCATTCGAATAAAATTCCATCTCCTCCGTGGTGGGATAAAGACTGTACTGAAGCAATTAAATCTCGTAAGGTTGCTGAAGTCACCTTTTGTATGGCTATGACTAGTGAAAATTTCTCTGAATTAAATAAAGTAATCGCAAAATCTAAACGCCTCTTTCATAATAAGAAACGTGATAGCTGGAAAGTTTTTTGCACTAGTATTGGCCCCGACACTCCTACCTCTTTGATATGGAAGAAGATCCATAGGTATCGTCGTTCGTGGTGTCCTCCTTATCGAAGTTGTTGCCCATCCCAGGCTTGGGCTGACTCCTTCATGGACAAATTAGCCCCTCAATATTGCCCTCTTCCCTCAGAACTACCATCTCTTTCTAATCCTTCATCTATTGAAACTTTAGACCAACCGTTTTCTTTAAAAGAATTAGAAATAGTTTTGAAATCAGTCAGAGACTCAGCCCCCGGTATGGATGGCATTCCGTATTCTTTTCTTTCGAAAGCTAACGTCCGCCTTCATATCTATTATTTATCTCTTGTTAATATTATTTTTGATTCTGGATATGTTCCAGTTACTTGGAAATCTCAATTCATAATCCCTATTCTTAAACCTGATAAAGATCCGGTAGATCCTAATTCTTACCGCCCTATTGCTCTCTCTTCAGTTTTGGCTAAACTTGCTGAACACTTAATAAATAACCGCCTTGAGTGGTTCCTGGAAAGTCATGAGCTTCTTGCAAAGTCTCAGTATGGCTTTAGAAAGGGCAAAAGCACTATGGATAGCCTGGGTATATTTACTACCGATATAAGACTTGCCTTTACTCGCAATGAATCTGTTGTTGGTGCTTTCCTAGATATTTCTGCAGCCTATGATAATGTTCAGCTTCCCCTTCTCAAGAATAAGCTTAGTCGGTTGAAAATTCCAGTAAAAATAAGTAATTTTGTAATGAACCTTCTTTCAGAGAGATACATATTCCTCCACTGTAGTGACCCCTCGATTTCTTCAACTAGAACCATATGGCGGGGATTACCTCAAGGCTCTGTCCTCAGTCCTCTCCTTTATAACGTCTATACATATGATCTAGAATCCTCAATTGGTCTCTGCCGCATTCTTCAATATGCGGATGACATTCTTTTATATAGTACTCATCATAAAATTAATGATGCTAGTAACTGTATTTCCCTTTCCCTTAATTATTTAAATGTTTGGCTTCATAAAAATGGCTTGGATCTCTCGCCTTCTAAGAGTAATATCGTTATCTTTTCTCGTAAAAGAAATCTTCCTGATATAAACATTACTGTTAATGAGAGCAGAATTCCAGTTAAAGAGTCCGTAAAATTACTCGGTCTCTTGTTGGACAATAAGTTGTCTGGACGTTTGCATTGTGAATATATTGCAAATAAGTGTGAGAGGAATCTGAACATTTTAAGGTGTCTGTCGGGAGTATGGTGGGGTGCTCATCCTTTTAATCTTAAACTTTTATATAACGCTATAATTCGTAGCGTTTTAGATTATGGTACTTTTCTGCTTGATCCTGCTTGCAGGGTTGGCTTAAGAAAACTTGATTTAATTCAGTCAAAGTCACTTCGGATTATCGCAGGTGCGATGAAGTCCTCTCCAATCAATGCACTCCAGGTGGAGTGTGTTGATCCTCCTCTCCATCTTCGCCGACAATTTCTTTCCAACAGATTCTTCTTTCGTTTTATTCAATTTTCTAATCATCCTCTTATACCCAAGCTTCAACTTTTCTATCAATAAGTTTACACCTCCCGTTATTGGAGATGTAAACATCATCCTCTGTTGCTCAAAAGTTTCATAGTTTATAAATCCCTTAAAGACCCTACATACCGGTCTCCAAAACTCCCAATTTTTAATTTTGATTACGACATTGTTACCTTTCATCCGCAAATAATTTTAGAGTTTGATATCTGCAAAGGTGACCTTTATGCTGATGAGCATTTTCGAGAGATCTTGCACAGGGATTGGCTTGGTTGGCATACAATATTCACAGATGCCTCAAAATTATCGCCAGTTGGATGTGTTGGTTGTGGTGTTTTCCATTCTCAATTCGACATTGTCCAAAAAGTTAAGTGTCCTCCTGAGTCGTCAGTGTTCACCGGTGAATGTTTGGCTATACTTGAAGCGGTTAAATATGTCCTTCTCTTTAAACTTCGTCGTACTATTATCTTCTCAGATTCACGTAGTTCCCTCCAATCTTTGCTTTCTAATCCATTTTATTCTAAATTTCATCCAATCTTACTTCATATCAAAAAGTCTATTTCTGAATGTCTCTTTAAAGGCTTAGACGTAGTTCTTGCCTGGGTGCCTGGGCATGTTGGCCTCTCTGGTAATGAGCGTGTCGATAGAGTGGCCAAGGAAGCAGTTTCTTGTGGCGATAAGATTCCTTTTATAAATTATAGCCAGGACCTTATTTGCCTACCAAAAAAATATTTATTAAATTCTTGGTGTATAAACTGGAGATCTTCTAGCAAATACAAAGGTTCTGGTTTTGCTAGAATTCAGCCTGACATCCCTAGTAAACCATGGTTTGCACGGTGGCACTTCAGCAAGCTTTTTACATCTTCAATCATTCGTATGAGGCTGGGTCACTGTTGTATCCCTACTCATTTGCAAAAGATTCATGTTAAAGATTCTTCAATATGTGAATGTGGTCTTGGTGATGGAGATCTTAATCATATTTTCTTTTCATGTCCACTACTGAATCATTTCTCATTCTTTCAGTCTCTTATTTCACTAGAAGTTTCATTGCCAACTCATATAACAGAACTTTTATCATCCAATAGTCGTAATATTTATGTCTTTAGTTCAATTCCTTTCATTAAATAATCTGAAACTTTAAGTATTTGTGTATATTGTAGTTTTATAAATTATAGTTCATATGTATATATATATATATATATATTTAATTCATTTATGTATGTAGTTCTCCTATGTTTGTAAAATTCATCATATTAATCTGGTCTTGTTAACGTTTCTAAATTTCCTGTACTAGTAAATTATTTATAAACTTTTTGACGCGAAGCTACATGACTCTGGCAGAAATGTCAAAAAGACAATTGCCACAAATAAAAAAAAAAAAAAAAAAAAAAAAATTATAACCGGAGAAACCAAGCGTACGCGTTCCCCTCTGCGGAGGTACATGGACGTTTTGATCTTAGAATATTTACACTGGTAGAAGTAGTCTCCGCGTGCCCCTTTTAGATAGCAATAGTTTTGTCTTAGGTGCTGCCATATTATAACTAAAATTACCCCTAACAGAACTAAATCGTACGACACAATGTAATATTGTCAACAGATGATTGGGAATGTAAATAAATTAAGCACAATAAGGAATGTTACGTATTTATTTATCATAGGACCATAACATAACAAAAAGTAATAATATAACAAAGGATAAGAAACATAACATAAGTAATTTGTAATTTAATATAAAACACAATTGCCTATTAAAATTGTGTGAATACTACAGTCAGAACTTTAATAATAGGAAAATATTGTATTCAATTTTATTACTATTATTTCGTTTAATTATTTGATATCTTAGATTACAATTTTTTACAATATTCTTATGAAAATATTATAAAAAACTTTAAACCTAGGGTACCACCGGCAGGGCTCAAACGACCGATGGCTAGGGCTGCAGAGTGAAGAACCTCTTGATTATACGTGTAGTGTCAAGGTGTACTGCCTTCTGCATCTGACCCTTAATCCAACCTTCCAGCAAGAGCCTCTTAAGATGTTGGTCGAGGCTTGCAATTGTTGTTCATTGCAACATTTGCAATGAAATTTTACTCAACTCTATAAACGCAAATTGGACTTGCACATAGGTGGTAGTAATTCTTTTTTAATATGAGATGCTATAACCCTTACCACAATTTGTTTTTTAGTATCTGAACAATCTTGATGTACTTTTGCGGTGCCGACCATTATAGATTGACTTGTGCACTTTGACGTTGAAAGAAATGTCTATGAACAAGACAAAGGATGGATGGGACAACGTCATACATATCTAGAGTCTTCGAAAGAAATAACATGAAATAGTATAAGAAAAACTTCAATTGATTATAAAAATACTTACCAAACAATATTTTTTAGAAACACGAGTTTTTTGACATATCGTTCGGCGGTAAAGGTCGCATCATGTAAAAATGACGCTAGTGGTTAGGCTGCGCATTCGATGATTTATCGGTCTATTTGGTGGTCTAGGGTGCGGCGCGGGGCGGGCGGGTAAATGAAGCTTCGAGCGAAAGGCTAATTAATAATTATTTAAAACAACAGGCCTAGTACTTTTGTGCGCGAGTGTACCCTTGCGCAAACGCACTCCCTCCACTTTCTTTCAGCATTCTTTTTACATGACGCGACCTATACACATTATTGAAGACTGACTTGTGCCTTCTGATGTTGAAGGAAGTATCTGCAAATTATAAAAAGTGAGTGCTGGAAAAGGAACTTATAAACTGTAAATAAATTATATGTATTTACCGTACAGCTGTTTTTCTGAAATACTCAATTCTGGCTTGTTTTCTCGTTGTTTGCAAGTAACCACAACAATAGGTTGATTAGTTACAGTTGCAGCTCTAGGCTCTGATGATTGAGTTTACAAACATTAAAAACACATGTAGTTACCTACTTAATGACAGCATGATTTTTTAATGACTAAGAATTAACTAACTTAAAAGTGTCACTGTGTGATGCAATAATAAAAAAAAACTAAGCAACAAACATACATGTACAAATTCTACCGGAACTGCATCTTTAATGAGCCCTTTGTTTTTATTTTTTGTTATTATTTGTGTAGTATCAAAGTGGACTGAGCCAATTCTTTTATATTTACTTGGTACCCAAATTGTTTGGCCGATTGCATTTAATTAACCATTGTTTTTTTTACAATTGAATATAAAGGAAACCTGAAATATAATAATTTTGTTTATTAATTGATTAAATACTGTAATCATGCCTCTTGTTCTATTTAATATCAATAATAGGAAAAAGTAAAAATCTCGTTCCGGTTTCCTTATTCTGTACAAAAATACCGTTATAAATAAATAGTATCTAATAATAAATACCTACTGTATGTCGTTTTAATTAAATTTAATTAAAACATGATTTAAACATACGGCAAATACCTATTTCAGTTTATTTTTTATGTTTCATGATGCAAACTACAAAACAAAATCATTACCCCATTAATTGAGTAAAACTACATCCATTTTATGGAAACATTCTCCTTGTTACTGTTTAAGGTTATTTTACTTTTTATTTTTTGTTATTTTGCGACTAATTTACTGGAAATAAGTGACTACGGATTAAAAATCAATACTATTGTGAAGAATATTACATAGGAAATTTATTTGAGACAAGCTTGTAGCACATAATATTGAAAATGTTAGGTGAAAAGTAATACTTACGTGTGGAAGCTAATTCCAGGATTTTTATATTCACTATGACTTTGGTAGCCAGACACACTACACCCAACCATGGTGTACATTTTTATAACACTAATGGAGTCCGGTTATCACCCAAAAAATATTCTAAAATTTTAAAAACACAAAAATACTATTCGCCAACCGATCATTATGACAGCTCACGTACTTTTTTTCGCAAAGTTGACTTTGTGACAGACAAAAAAAAAGGGTTACGCGTAAGGGATGCAAGATAAATAGCTCTGTCCCGTTCTGTCTTAGCCTAATTTGTATATCGCCCGTTCTTTCTATTTGTAGTGACGTCATCGAGGCTACTTCTGCCCTAAGGCAGCGTAAATATTCTAAGGTTTTGATCGTGTCCATTTATAAAAACTAGTTTCCACGGTCGTTCACCATTTAGCTCGGATTTTGCTATACGGAGCTCACTAAAAATAGTTGTTTATGCTGTGATTTCGTGTCAAAGATGATCAGAAACATCAAATTTAAGTAAAGTTAAAGTTTCTTATGACTCAATTAATTGGCTACACAAATAAGGTATTAATTTCACCGTAAAATATATTTTGTTACTACAAGCTTATGACAGAAATAACGATTCATAATTTCTTGATACGGGGACTAGTGATGTGACAACAAGGAACGAATGAATTAATGTACGCATGATATTATTGGTATTTTATTTTTATTAATTAGTATACTGATTAAATTACTTAAATGTCAATGTTGAATAAGACATAACTACGAGTAGTTCAAAAAATTGTTACTTAAACATGACAAAAAACACAATGTCTTTAATTTTATTTAAAATCGGTTCCATTCAACCAACAAACAATCGAGCACAAGAGATTAAGATAAACTAACATGATCAATAAAACTCGACACACAAAAGTTGGAAATAGACCATGGATATAACTAAATTTGAGTTTTCGAGTTATCGGTAATAGAGGAATAATAATAGTACTGGGTTCGAGCGTAATAAAATAGTGAAAAAGACGGTAGACCGTTTTTTCTACTTGTAAAGGTTATCCATCCGTTTTTCAGTTTATTAACAAATAAAAAATTCTTTATGCAAAAATTGACTGACTTCATTTTGCATAGTATTGACCATCTCGGTTTGATAACGTATTTGAACATCTTTGAATATAATTATAATTTTGCAACTGTTTACTAGTGAAAAGTGATCCCTGGACATTTTAATCTTGTATGGCTCCTGAACCACTTCACAACACATGCTGGCACGCAAGTGCGGATCCAGGGGGGAGGGTCATGGGGGTCATGAAAGGGGCCTATGTCAATTAGTTTTTTTATGTCGATTTACTATTTACATTTATGTTTTGTTATCATATTTACATTGTACACTGAAAGAAATATCTCAAAATTTCCGCGCTCGCTGCGCTCGAATTTTCGGTGGTCTATTTTAGTTTTGGGCAATTTTAAATTATCTTTTAGTTTTGTTTTGCCGTATAGAAATGCTTTGAAGGGCACGTTAAGCTATCGGTCCCGGCTTTTATTGATTAATGGCCGTCGTTAAGCCACAGAGGCCCTCGGGTGGCCTGACAATCTCAATCACCATAGGCCAGCACTACCTCGTACGACAATCCAACTAAAGAAAAATCCAAGAATGTTTGCGCTCGCTTCGGTCGCGCTCTTTATGGGACAATGCTAGATATTAAACATTTTAATATGATTTGGAATAATGTTTCCCTTTAACATTGATAGAAATAATTATTACGTCAAAAATTTCGCGCTTTCTTATAGTTCAACATTTTTATGTGATACGGAATACCTAATGATATTGGAAAAAAAACGCACTCGCTTCTTTCGCGCTTCTTGATTTAATTTAATATCATATCTACTCGCACAATGTCCAGATGCGCACCCACTGATAATCATCCTTTAATTATGTAAAATAATCTTGTATAGAAATTCTTAAAATTTTAACCCCACTTCGCTCGCGCTTCTTTAAATAATTGCAGTTAAGTATGTTTTTGTGAGCAGGTACGATAATTATATGTTTTCTTTGTCCATTTAGTTTTTCAAAACCTTTCAAAATAGCGTAGATATGGGGGTTGAAACATAAAAAATAACATGTTTCAGCCATTTCTAAAAACATTTATTCAACCCACTAGTTTTTATATAATTTGGAAAAAACTTTAAAATATTTTTATGTTTTTTTTTCGAAATTCTTTATTAACATAAAATTAAACAGCTCAGTACTTGTTTAATTTTGATCATTTCAATGCATAAGTTATATTAACTTATGCATTAAAATGATTGAGAATTTTGTTTCAATTGTAAAAATGTTGTCCCGTTTCTTTACACAATCTTAGCAAGATTGTGTAAAGAAACGGGACAAAATTTTTGCGCTCGCTCCACTCGCGAATTTTCTTCATGCAATATTTATTTTTATATGATTTGGAAGACATTATTTAAGTTCTACACCGATCGAAATAGTTCAAAATTTTTGCGTTTGCTCCATTCGCACTTATTTTTGTTTTTTCTTCTTCATATTTTGAATGTTTTTTTTCTTATTTTTTTCGTTTTAAATTGACATATTATTGCTCAATATTTCCACAATCTCTACTTTCGTAACTTTTAATCATGTCAATGCATATTTTTACATGTTTTGGAATGATAAGATAATATGATTAATTTAATAGTGTATTAACTCAAATAGTACAAACATTTCGAACTCACTACGCTCGCGTTTTTGGTAATACGCCAAATGCTTATATGACACGATTTGGAGTTTCATTTTAGTACCCACACTTATAGAAATAACTCAATTTTCGCGCTCGCTACGCTCGCGCTTATAATGTTCTGAAATCTTCTGATATAAATAGCTCCATATTTTTGCGCGTCTGTTCTTTGATGTTTTTAGTTCTCTGGTGAGCCTCTTGCACTTGGGGGAGCTGGACGGATTTTTTCTCCCTGGCGCCGCATGACGACCGCTATCAATTATTGTTATAGCAATCGGGACTGACACGTCTTAATATGCCCTCCAAAGCACAGAGAGATGTCAAATATATATATACATACATAGGTAATTTTCCCCTCCCATTAATAAATTCTGGATCTGCTCTTGGTCATAGGCTACGCGAGTGAAACCGCGCTTTTGTTGGGTCATTTTTTTAACGCTGTTACATTTCATGACTTATTACTTATTCGTAGGCTTTTATCTATCTTGGTTTCAATCCGATTTTCAATATCGCTACCACTAATGCTCCATCCTTTTTGATTCTACATCCATGGTTGCGATAGAGTCGAAATTGCTATGAAGAAAGTGACAATCTGATTGAAACCATGCTATGTAATAGGGCCTCAGATGTGATGTTATTATCCGCTTATTGACCCCGCTATATAAAAAAACAATATTGTAAATACACTCCGACCGCGTGACCATGACATCACCGCGGCACAGTACATATATACTCTTACTATATATGTACTGTGACCGCGGCAAGACCGCAAAATGGCGCGAAAATATTGTTGTCGAGTAAAAATTATTTTCCGTTCCATCCTCAACGGTTCGGCGGATCCGTACAAAACTCGGTCTGTGATTGGCTGAATATATGTAGCCACTGACAAACCGCACCAAAATGTACTATTATTTATTCTGTGACCAAAGTTTTATGAAATTATTATGCAAGGAGAGGGCACCGCGGAAAAATGATGAAGTCAAAAATGGGAGTAGTTTCAGAAAAAACGAAAGCGAGGACATACTATTTTTTTGTTTTATTTAAATACTAGATGAACCAAAGTATCCGTAAACATTAAAACATTAACACAGCTTAGTACAAAAAGTGACCAGAATATTTTTGTGAAAACCAACAAAAATTGCAAAACTTTACGGCTCGCGGAGAAAGGCCGTGTTTTATTTTTTTAAATATACTTTTTTGGTGTTTTTATATGTATCCCTTTGAAGAGAGAAACATACATATTCGATAATAAATGCGAGATTACATTTAAATCGATTTAAATCGGTTAAACGGTTAAAGACCAGGGGGGATTTGCAGTTTTGGATTTTGGTCGCTACAGCGCCAAAGGGGATTCAGCGGTGCTTTCCACGCTAAACCTGAAAAAGGCAATGGCTCGTGAAAAAATACAACTATGAAACTGCCTAGAACGCCATTATGCCAATAAACGTAGTTTGTTTGTTTGTCGTATCTACCTCATACGACATCCCGGCCTCTGATGCCAGAGTTTGTCAAACCGCCCGAGAGCCTCAGCACTGCGATTACGTAATGTTGATCATGACGGTTTCAAGCCGTGAAATTCAATAATGCTTTGCGATAGAGTCGATTTTGCTATGAAAAAAGTGACAATCTGATTGAAGCCAAGTTCTGTAATTGGGCCACTGACATGGCTTAACGACTGCTATTAATCAATAACAGCCGGGACCGACAGCTTAACGTGCCCTCCGAAGCACGGAGTGATGGAAAACCGCACATAACTTAGAAAAGTAATTGGTGCGGAGCCTAGATTTTAAACCCGGTATCGTTGGATTCTAAATTGCACCATAGAACCGTTAGGCCACCATCGCTCTGTATAGTAGTGATTAGACTCTTTGTTTTTGATGCCAAAACGAACGTTGCATGTATCTCCTATAATTATGATCAGTGGCCCAATTCCATAACTTGGCTACAATCGAATTATCACTTTTTTCATAGCAAATTCGACTCTATCGCAAGGCATTAGTGGTTGCGATACTGAGAATTCGATTGAAGCCAAGTTATGGAATCGGGCTGCTGTGGTAACATGAATGAGTTATTGTTTTGTCATAGACAACTGCATGATTTACTCCGTGGTTTTTGTGCATGGGTACCAGTGTTGCCATGTGCACTGTAATTACGGTAAATGCACTGTAATCAGCACTAATTTACTACCTAGACAAATTGGACGGAGCCGAGATTTTAATAAAATAAACAACAAATTAAATTTGAAGTTAATTTTATTGGTCTTACTTTTGACCGTACAATTCAAGCGAAGATAAATTAATGACAATTTGTACTTAGTAATTTCCTTATATAACTTTTATAAATGCGTAGGCGATTTCTAGTACATTCTTCATTTGCAATAACAACTAAGTAGTTACATTTCTCATACTTTAGCGAGAAAAACATCTAAGTACATAAATGCTTATTCAGCTATGCGAAATTAAATCAAATCAACATGTAGAGTACCTCTACTGCGCATTATTCATAGAAAAACAACATAAGTACAAAAAGTGCTTAATTGGTACTTTCACAATCAAAGGAAGTACCTACTTGTATGATTAAATATGTCGCAATTGGACTTCGGTAAACAACGGTGGGTTTGTGGTACATATAACTTCTCCACCCTGAGATTGAAAATTATCTGAAAGTTCATTTTCTGAAGTCAGATTATTTTCAAGTTTACATAATTTCAAAATCTTTTTTTTATATTTTATAATAAAGTACAATAGTAAAAATCATTATAATATAACGTATTAATGTCCATAAACTAACACTTTTTATTTGCACTTTATTGACCATTTCACTCATTTCACTATATTTACTGTTTTCACTTTTCTTCAAAATATAATTCAGCATTTGTAGATTTTCCATGTTTACTCCATCTAAGTTATCAGGTTTCTTTTGAAATTGTTTGTAACTGGAACACTTGGTAAATTTATCAATGGTAGTTTAGGAATATGTAAGTTCATTCCTCTGAACAATTTCTTCCGTAGAGTAATATCTTCAACTTGTATTTTACATTTATCGTCCAAGGTTAAAATATAAGTACCAAGGATTTTCTCTCGAGTAATCTCATTTTCACAGGTTTTTGTCAAGTACGTTTGGTAACTTGCAAAAATTATCCACATGTTCATTTCAATTTGTTGAACTTTTATCTCTGAAGTTTCGATTAAAATTGGAGAACACGACGTAATATTCAGCGTAAATTTCATTAAATCAGCTAAACATTTATCTTGTTCCAATACGACTGCACAACTTTCTTTACAAAGAAATAATTTCTCATCAATCTCGTCGCATGGCTTGGAGAGCAATGTGATAGAGTTCAAATCCTTCACGAGGATAAAAGGATATTTAGGAAGTATCAAGGATGTAATATTATTAAAAGTATCAAGGATAGGTAAGGGGAATAACTGGTAATATTTGTAAGTGTTTTTGCGTACAATTGGAATTGCCAGTACATATGTAATTTGCCTACCCTTAATATAAGCTTTTATCTCTATATTTTGCTCTATATTAACTAAATTTTCATAATTAACGGGGAAAATTAACTTATCTGTTCGCTCAATATTTTTTAACAATTCAAATAATTCATTAGTATCAATTATTGATCTATGTACTATCTTATTTTTACTTAATGCGATTGCTGTATCAATCTCATCTAACTTAGAAAGAATTATTTGAAAATTATGAGTTAACAAACTATAAGCATGAGATACTTTATTTTCAAAATCATTTATTTTACTTCTATTCAATGCTTTCTCAATTTCAATTAATTTTTGCTCAAATTTTATAAAGTTATAATTAGAAGTATTAGTGAAATAGCATCTTAGTTTTAATATCAATAATTAATTCAACTTGATTGCATCAATTAAAAAAAATTGCATTTCTTTGTTCTTGATGCATACGATTTAATCTAAGTTTCATTAGATTTTCAGATAATATATCATCTAATTCACAATCTGTTTCCATTTTCAATTATATTATAACTTGAATAAAAAGATTTTCAATTGTAGCCATGTCGCTACTTTCATTTAATAGCGAGGCTGCTCTGCCTACAACTCCACTTGAAATTACGTAAAATAATTATAATTATTGTGCTGCTGTTACTTCGGATCCACTTTAGCTACGCACATATTCACATTTTGAAATAAATAAATTTAATAATTTTTCATTCCTATCAAATTGAGGAATCAATTTCACAATTTCATTCGTTATAATCCTCATAGGTTCCATTTTAAATTATTATTTAAAATCAATTCAAATTATTAAAATTGAGCATGCGTTTGTACAATATAACACGTATAACACACAAAAATTCAAAATATAATTAAATAAAGGCACATAAAAGTTCAATAAAAGCACAAAAATCAATAAAGACACTATAAAATCAATAAATTCACATAAAAATCAATTATGACGCAAAAAAAAACAATAAATTCACATAAAAATCAATTATGACGCATCAAAATCAATAAATTCACATAAAATTCAATTAAAAACGCATAAAATATCAATACATTCACATAATAATCAATAAAGACACATAAATTCACATAAAAATCAATAAAAACACATAAAACGTCAAAAATTCACATAAAAATCATAAATTCGCATACAATAAATCAAAAATAACAAGTGTTGGCAATGTTTGTCCAAAAACACTAAGGGTCGAATAGCAGGGCAAGAAAACGGAAAGTGAATGATTTTCGACTCACTTAAAACCGCTCGATCCCATGCCTCGGTGATTATTCCACTCGCTGAATTGTTTCTCAACTCCTTTTTCCAATACAGTCGTATTTGTTTGGTTCGAGTATTTTTTTCGTGGATTTGTCAGGATTCACTGAAGTTATTCAGGACAGCTGCACCAAATATGTAGGTTGCGCCAGACAAATTATATTTCACAATTTTTGAAGTAAGCGCCGGACAAATTAAATTTCCACGACTTTAAAAAAAAATACAACCGGCTGCGCCAGACAAATTGGACGGAGCCGAGATTTTAATAAAATAAACAACAAATTAAATTTGAAGTTAATTTTATTGGTCTTACTTTTGACCGTACAATTCAAGCGAAGATAAAATAATGACAATTTGTACTTAGTAACTTCCTTATATAACTTTTATAAATGCTTAGGCGATTTCTAGTACATTCTACATTTGCAATAACAACTAAGTAGTTACATTTCTCATACTTTAGCGAGAAAAACATCTAAGTACATAAATGCTTATTCAGCTATGCGCAATTAAATCAAATCAACATGTAGAGTACCTCTACTGCGCATTTTTCATAGAAAAACAACATAAGTACAAAAAGTGCTTAATTGGTACTTTCACAATCAAAGGAAGTACCTACTTGTATGATTAAATATGTCGCAATTGGACTTTGGTAAACAACGGTGGGTTTGTGGTACATATAACTACCTATCGTCGAATTATGACAACAAGGTGACAATGGTGATAATATCTACCGTAATTTGCAGAGGCACGAATATTTTTAGAAAAAATATATTTAGGGCGTCACCTCCATTTTTTTTTATTTTTTTTTACTAATATTGCTTATTTATTAAAAAAAAATACCTCATATGCTTCGAAAACATAATTCGCTAAGTTAACAATGATATATTGGCAGCATCGTGACATTTATTTGTTAAAAGTATTTTACTGTAATAGATAGATAAATACAAAATTCTTTATTGCACATAAAAGATAGGTACATAGGCGAACTTAATGATGGCAAGCATTATCTTCCAGGTAACCTCAGTGTATTGTGATGTTTTTAATGCAGAATAGTGCCTATGTTAATTAGGAAAACTAATAGATTCCTAACAATGATATCAAAACTAAGACAAAAATAAACTGCATAACTTACGTCCTTAACCTTACGGATGAGTTGATGCTTAGAGCAATATAATGGCACCAATTTGAGTGTGTATCTGTATACGTTATAGTTTCAAGAATTTACAAGAATTACATTTAGTTACATTGCAAGAATGTTTTAAAACGACAGATTCCACATCGCCAAATTGAAAGTGCAGCACGCGTGGCGAAAACACGTCCAACCTTTTAGTATTGTTACCGACCTTCGCAGTGTTTTAAAGATAAAGATGATTTATTTGTGAAAAAAGTGTTTACATACTTAAGTTAAGCATGCAAGGTTTAACACCAAAAGAAATTTAATGACAAAAAATTACAAAGTATAAAAATTAAAATATAGCACATAATCAAATAATACAAACAAAGAGCAATATAATGAATAATTTTTGTATTCGGACACGATTAAAAAAGAACACAGGTTGGTTTTTATGGCATTATGTTCTATTTAGTCAGATAGATAAAATATTTCTTCAGAAATGTAACTGTTTCTCCAATTAGATCTGGATTTCATTATTTCTATTCCGTACAGTTAATATAATTTTGGAATAAATAAAATTTCCTGGATAGCTGTTTTAATTCAGTCTAGAAATCGTCCAGGAAGGCAGGATACAGAAATATTGGGAGGATGGAGTCCCAATCGATTCTCCATACACCCAAGATATGTCAATCCGCTCGTAGGCACACGCCTCACGCACGCAATTACACCAGATCTGGCATGACAGGCTGGTCGGCCGCCACATGGTAGCAATATCTTGCCCTTGTTAGTCGTATTAATTCTGCCAAATTCTCACGGAAAATCAAAATAAATCCTGGTTTTTGTAATGAAATTGTAGATTCACCACATAGCAGTACAAATTCTCACTGACGTAAACATACGCAGCTGCCATTTGCTTTGTTTTATTTTAAATGAAACAAATGTTCTAGTGTTTCTAATAAACAACAAAATTGTTGATTTATTCAAAAAAACTACGCTAATGATGAAATTTGGTATCAACCACAAAACAGCACAAAATATCAATTCATGCAAACATACGCAGTCGCTATTTGCTATGCTTCAGTTATTTATTTGACGGTGTAGACTCAGTATTTTTTAAGCCTTCTTGCATGAAAATAGGAACTAGTTTTCTTTGAAATAACAATAATAATAATGATAATAAAGTTTATTTACCAAAAGAACAACAATTACACATGGAAGCAAAAAGTAAAAATTTAACGATTAGGTACAATTAAAAATAAAGTTTCCAAAAACATATATATAATAACGGCTCCACACTAGGCTCTAGGCCCGTATCGTGGAAACCGAAAAAAAATATACCTTAATTATTTCACATAAACGTTTGAGGCTTCCTAAAGATTTCCAAATAAGCCATGCAAGGGAGTATATATGTTTATGTGTGGGAGGGTGTGTTTGCGTGTGTGAGATGGTGTATTTGTGTGTGTGAGAGGGTGTGAATTAGTGTGGGCTAATTCACACCCTCTCACAAGGGCTTAGAATGAGAGGTTTTATGGAAGGGAACAAATTTAGTTCTTTTAGTGTTGAGGGTTAAAAGATACCGATTTAGCCATGTCACGACCTGCTTGAACCCTGCCTCTGCTAATTGGATAACTTTATCCCATGATGTATCCCGGAAAATTAGTACTGTATCATCCGAACATTCATCACTAATTTTTGACCCCACCCTAACACATTACCTACGGTTTGTGAGATAGCTTTGGAACCACTCAAGTGCAATCCCTCGAATTCCTACAGCTTCCAGCCTTTTCATCAGAATTGGTATCGAAACAGTGTCGAAAGCCCTAGCAAGGTCAAGGAATACCCCAACACAGTGTAGGTTTTGGTCCACAGCTGCTGAGATTGTATTTGTAAGTAAAACTGTAGCGTCTTCAGAAGATTTTCCACGCCTAAATCCAAATTATCTCTCCGACAAATATAATTTGTCTTCGAGATAGTCAACCAGTCTAATATTGACAACCTTCTCCAGCAATTTTGAAAAAACACTCAGTAAAGATATCGGCCTGTAATTACTGGGGCAATCTTTAGCACCGTCCTTGTGTATGGGTACCACTACTGCAAGTTTCCAGCTATCAGGAAAACACCCACTGTCTAAGCTTAGATTGCAAATAAACGTGACTGACTCAAGAATATTGTTCCTCATATGTTTAATTAGGGCAGTAGTGCACCCATCAATTCCAGGAGCGCTGTCTGTTTTTAAGCCAGATATTAGTTCGTTCATTTCAAAACAATCCGTTTGAGACATGAAGAATGAATGTAACGCTGAATTTAGAGATTTTATTGAGCCAGCTAAATAACCTCAGAAACCGATATATTATTAAGAATTTTAGCAGCTAGATCCTTGCCAACATTTGCAAAATAATTATTGCACTCATTAAGTGCTGTGCCCCGGCACAGCACTTAACTTTCCTTGTCATTAGGTATTAATTCTGTTGGTTCACGTTGTGAGTTTGTTTTCTCGCAGATATTATTTATAGTTTGCCAAAGCTTTTTGGGATTATTTTTATGTTTTAATAGATTTGCCTTTTCAAAGTCTGTTTTAACGCGTCTCAATAATTCTTTATGGAAGTTGCGATATCGTTTGTATGTAGATTGTAGAATTTTATTATTAGGGTCCTTTCTGGCCTGTAAATGTAGCATGTCGCGATTTTTCTGGAATTTTATAAGACCAGGAGTCATCCATGGCTTGAGGCTAAACCTGGAGCGGCTAATAATAGCAGAACTGCTATTTTTGGAAATAATTGAGGTGAGAATTAGCTGAAACTCAGTGACAGCCAGATTCACGTCCAGTTTGCTGGTGACAGCATACCAATCTATATTTTTCAGGTCATCAACTACAGCTGTAAAGTCAATCTGACGTCGAGAACGAACCTGTGGTAGAGGAGGTTTATTTGAGTTGACAACTCCTAACATGGAGATGTCGTGATCAGTGATATCCATTTTGCACACAACAGCAACATACTCAAAACCTTGTTTTACAAAAATATGGTCCAGACAGGCTCTATCTCGGGTGGGCTTAGTAATAGCAGGCAATAGTTGATGTTCTGCAGCAAGACAAAGATAATCAGTACATTGTACACTTAACGGGTCACTGAGTAGGTCCAAATTTATGTCACCAGCCCAAATGATGCGAGATTTACTTCTAAGTTGTATTAAAACATTGTTAAGAGACGATAAGAAATTGTCAATTTGCTTAAAAGAGGAAGAGCGATATAAACCAAGGATCAAAAATTCATTTCCTAAACAAATCTTTAAACAATTACAGTCCAGAATATCTGGCTCTGATACCAGCGTGGGCCATATATTCCGAACATAAGCTGTAACACCACCACACTTGTTTATGTTCTTCTTTGTGCAGTAGTAGTTGTAGCCGGGAATTTGAGGAATGATTATGTCTCCATGAATCCAACACTCTGTAAGGACGATTACGTCAAATGATACCTGCAGTCGCTTTAGTGATACCATAAAAAAGTCAAAATTCTGTTGTATACTTCGAATATTAAATGTCATAATTTTTTGTTTATGATGTTTTGTAAAATAAGATCCACATTGTTCTAAGCTTTCCATTTCATAGCACGTAATTGAAAACGATTTATCCAAATTATCCATAATTTCCATCATAATGAATAAAATAATATTATACGAAATAAAAGTATACAATAAGGAAGTGCAATGCGGTGCCTACAAATACGACACACATTCAAAAAGCTTAGAAGGGGATATTATTAATAGTGAGCATAAGATTTGACTAATTATGAGTGTTAAATGATGAGATATTGCGTAAATGTGTTTGTGTGTGTGTGTGTGTGTGTGTGTGTGTGTGTGTGTGTGTGTGTGTGTGTGAAGTGTATACAAAGGGTTTCAATGAAATAAATGTTCTAGTTTTTCCAATAAACAGTGATTTGTTTGAAAATTAGAACACTGCATTTTTCCAGGTGCACCGTAATATCTTACGTTAACGTACCCATCTAAAGTTACGTCTAGAAAAAACGTCGTTCAATTACCGTAATATCTTAGAATCTACCGTTTTTTTTATATGGATTCACCGTCGAACTGATTTTTGACATGGCATCACTGATAGGTACCTACATTATTGTACCTACCAACAGACTTGTTTTTTTTGTGTAAAGTTTGCTTTTGCTACAGGCTCCATCGAAGTTTGGCAATTATTTTGTACGTAGTTTGATTGAACTATTTCGTCTGGTCTGCTGCATTTTTAATATGACAAAAGTGTTAGTGAATTGATATTTTAGATTTAATTCAATCGTGAGGTGACAAAAATGGCCACCGTGTTCGATAGCCCGTTCATAAGACAACGTTTACATCGCTTACGGCAGCGAGACTACGACTACGATGAAGATCAGAGATTTGGTAGATGCGATTGCACGAGCTATTCGTATTTCGTGCTTTCGATGGTATTGTTTTCAGTTGGCACGGTGATTACCGTCTTAGCTTTGGGAGATGCCGATGGGTACATTTTGAGCAACTTGGGCCACATGTGGCTTGTGGGTCCAATTTTCATATGTTCTGGGATGATGGTTGCAGTAAAGAGCATGTTATATTTAAGAAGAAAAAGTGTTATTCAAATGCTTCTTCATCAGAGAGCTATTATCAGGGTGAGTCATATTAAGACAACATATAATTGCATGCACAACATTCACGCACAATTACCTTAATTTACAAACAAAAAGCTTTTACAACACTGAACTTATTAGGCAGTAATTTATCACAGCATGTACCTAAATTAGCATACTTCCAAAAACTAGTAAATTTCTTGGTTCTTGAGATTTTGTGAGAAATGATAGTGAAAATAAGGTTTGAAGGGAATGCTTCTAAATTGCAGTGACTTTTCTAGGCAAACTTGTTCCAGTTTTCTTATTGATAGTTTTATATAATTTCCAAATAAAAACACTTTAATGTTTTTTCAGGACTTGGCAACAGTCCAAGAACAAGCATATGGTGGCCAAGTGCCACGTTCAGCTTCTAGTGCAACCTTACCACCTTCATATGATGCTCTTATACCCAGTGCTGGTGGTAGTAAACCTCAGCCATCCAGCTCTGAACCACCACCTCCTACATATGACGAAGCTATGTACCTCATTGATGATGAAAAATCCAGAATGGAAAACAGAACTGATGATAATGCAAAGCAAGAAACCAGTACCCAATCTGTAGACTCTACTGACAGCAGTAAACCTTAAAAGATACCAGTTTGACTTAGTTGTGTAAGAAAACTTAATTCTTCCTTTTGTACTTATAATTAGTATTAGTCACTTATATTACTACTTATCGGTATAGTATTCTCGAACGTGCCTAAAATATTGATTTGTTAGTAATAATATTGTTAGTTTTCTCGAATTTAAGGGGTAGTTACAATGAGGTATTACTAAGATAATGCTTGTCTCACATACTTGCAAAATTTGACAAGAGACTGCTTTTCATGGTTTAGGTATTCACATAACCTGGTCAGTAGAATAAGTACATAGTGAGAACCAGTCTAACTGTGCCACAAATTAACTGTGCTGTGATAATGAATTGGTGGAATTACTTGCAGCTTCATATTTCACCAAGTAATTTTTGAGCAGCTGCGGTGACAGAACGAAATTAGCGGCAGCTTCCTAATTTGTGTATTTGTGACTCTGAAAAGCTGAAATGGGTTTGAACCTGTAAATTGATTAGGACTATCTAAGAATGATTCTAGTGAAAATATTTTATTTAACCCTGAACCAGGCTGAAAATATTGAAATAAACTTTATTAAATTCATATTTGTTCAGTCTTGAATTAGTGGATAGTCTACAGGTAAATATTTTCAAAGTTTGTCTTTTCTTGAATTTCTTATTGTTTTAAATTTATTCTGCAGATATGATAAATATTTATGTTTAATTTTGAATTATTAAGCTAATGCTTGTTATTATTACACAAAAATTTAATCATAGTGGTTAAGACTAACAGATCTTATCCAAAAACAAGTATTTATTTTAAGACTAGCTGTACCCCCGACTTCGCACGCGTGGTCATTTCTCTAGTTTAAAAGTACTAATTATGTGCTATTCCAGGACCTAAAATACTAATATACCAACATTTGATCATAAATTCTTCAGCCTTCAAAAAGATTTTTGTGGATTGCTGGGCTTCTAATCATCAGATTGAGATACCAATTACACCAGTCTTAAATTCATACCCTAAGCTATCCAACAGTGAAAATCGTATCGCAATAGGTCCAGTAGTTTTTACATGATGCTCAAACAAAGATACATGACTTTTAAAATGTCATTCTTGTTCAGTTGCTTATTTTAAGTACCCTAGACCATATTTTTCTTAATTATCTTTGTTTATACTTTTTCGTACTTATTGCTTTATTATAAGTATAAATAGATCTAGGTAATATTAATTATCAATAAAAAGGAACTAAATCTAGTGCTTAGGTTTAGCTAGGGAGCAAATTATTCAACTATTTCAGTCCACTGTTATTTCCAAAGTATGTTTCATACTTTATTAATTTTCTAGTTGTTGTTGCAAAGACTGATGCATTTATGAATAAACATAACAATTATTTAATTTGTTATGATGATCTAATAAAAAAAAATTGTTAAAGTTTTACAATATTTATTGTCAACAAGATAGACAAAGCTTGTGAAAAATCTTAAGAATTCCTACAGATATAAAAATTAATTAATAATAAAAAATGAATGAATTGTATTATTTTATCTCTTCTTGCATTTTTTGTTGTCTGCCTCTTGTTGTTTTGTTTTTGTTAAAATTACTATTTAAGTACTGCTCCAGTATGTTCCAAAAAGGAAGGCACTTTGGACACCTATCCTGGTCCATTATATTTTTAAATTGTTGTGGTGTAGACAATACTACATCTTGGGCGCGTTCACTTACAACGTTCAAATCATCCGTGTGATTATCGCTCGATCATCCGGAGTTAGTGAACGACTTTGGACGTCCACATAGAACTGATAACTGTCAAGTGTCAGTTTCATACTATTCCTCCCCTCCCCTACTATTTTTCGGATGACCCAGGCGAACGCCCGACGACGCTGTGAACAATTTCGAGTGATCGCGTGCGTGATCCGTGTCTCCTCAAACGTAGTAAGTGAACCCTCCATGAAGTAAATATAAATCATTGTTAATCTGAAAATGCCTTGCATTTTGATTATGTACATAAATGTTATTATTTGTCATTTTGGTAACGTTTCTTTATCAGGAAGTTACATTTTTATTTAAAAAAACAAATGTGATAATATAACCAAACTTTGTTTAATAAGCTTTGTTGTATTGATGATTAAAACTTCTATTTATTTTAAAATAATCAATCTGAAAAATTACAGTTGTGTACAGAAAACTAAAATGTCTAATTTTGTAATTTTACATTTCTAAATTATTTGTAACATTATTTATAGGACTTCACCCACCATAACAAACTCCCTTGACAAAAGTGCCTTCCGGTTTAGAACCAACCATACATAGATTTAAAATTATATTCTGTTAATATAAATGCACTTTGTTTTACCATAGGTACATATGATAGCCTATATTTGTATACCTGAGTTTTATACTAACACAGTAAGTATTAAATGAGGTCAGTTATTTCGGTCATGGTTATACACAGTTTATTTTGTATTATCAGTTGATTTCAGCCAAAAGTACTTAACAACCTACGAACCATGTTATAATTGAATTGCCTCAGCTGAGAAACTTATGTGCCTTTTATATTTAAATAGCTTAGGGGGTTCAGTAGATTAGAAATGATAAATAACATTTTAGTCATTTATTCAATTATCCTGTGTATTAAGATAATATAACTAAAGTAGGCTAAGTAGCCCCACAAAAATGTAATGTTATAGTGATAAAAACTCAAACATTTAATTAGTTTCTGAGAAAAAATTGTAATGAGTTGAGACAATGGATTATTATATTTTCTGCTATTTAATATGTACATATTAATTAATTAATTACATTATGTAGATATACTATTATTCAATGCATTTGCCTTATATAGAGGGTAGTATTTTGTTTCTTAACAATAGTAGTATGTGCATCAACTAAAGCATGATTGTCTATGGAAACAGTTATTTACACCAACTTATAGAACATCCCAAAGAGCTTTTAATAAATTTAAAGGGGTAGAAATTAATCGCACATCAAATATTGTCTATTTTTCACAACAGAATGTACATCAAAAATACTGTTTGCTCACCAGAATTTACACATAAATAAATTAAACAAAACGTCAATTAAATGTGTTACGAACAATTGGTATAAATGCATAAAAAAGGACTGGAAAAAAGGTAAAAAAATGTCAAATGGCCATTTTAACCTAAAATCATCATGTTCAACCTAACCTGTGAAAATGAAAGTTAATTTGATGTCCAATCATTTTTGGTGTACATGTAGATTGTTAGGTGTAAAGTATTTGATGTAAGCATATTTTCTGGTGTGCGGTTAATAATTTCCCAATTAAAAGTATCAATGTCCTTCTCATTACTATGATTTATGTTAGTACTTATATTAGTGACCTTAAGATCTTATTAATAAAACTAAATAGAGACAAGATCATGATTTACATACTAGTTTTACATTATTTAGATCTGGATGCTGCCAACATAGCAAAGCGATTGTAATAATTAGCGCTGATATTTGTATACTGATCTCCCTAGTGCTATTAATTATACACTTTTTCAAGAGTTTCTTTTTTATTTAAATTTATAGACACCTACTTATAACTAGAAAGATGTTTCAAGTTTCACATTTAAGTGAGCCGTCCAAAATATTTAGCTCTGAAACAGACATCGCGTAGCTGAGGCCATTGCACTACAAAGACATCGGCAAAGTATTGCAAGATGTTGCCAGTCAGTGACAGTGACCTTACCCGGCAGATACTTTCAACAAAAACTATTCTACAGTTTAGAAGGAACAAGCACCGTAACAAGAATGCAACTATGCAAATTGGAATACAAGTGCCTGGTCCATTACACAGGATGACGTTAGGTTTGAAACGATACATAATCGGTACTGTACGATATAGTGCATACAGTGTACTGATGACAGCCGACTTGAAAGTTTGATTTACATTCCTGCTTCTTGGGATTTTTCTAATTGAGTAGTTATTTTGCCCTTGCTCTGCCTCGCGTATTTTGATCTCACTGCCAGTGTCGTTATTCGCCACAATGTATAAACGTGGCTGATATTTGCCAGCACTTAGGCTTTTAGAGAGCCGCAGAAGTTCAGTTGTGTGGCCGCCAGATCCAATACAAAATATGGTTCGAAACGACGTTGTTCCTTCGTTTACCAGGGTGCATTCCGAAGTGTAGATCGTATAGAGCAAAAACATTATCCGTAGAATGAAGAGTATGAATAAGGCAAGACATAATGAGCTGATTACGGCAAAGGAATCCATTTTCCGGTTTTTTACGTGGCGCCGAGGGCTGTATAGTGGTAAAAAAGGTGACTAAAATATTTATTCCTGGACTTTCTGAATTTATACCATTCTGTACGATGTTATTGAGACTTCAAACTGAAATTCAGATCACAGACTAAACGAAAGGGTATTTAATCAGAACTAGATTCAGAAAGCAATTCAGTTTCAGATCAGCTGTTTTTAATTTTTCGAAACAAATTAAATTGACACTATTTGACAGCAGCAGATACAAATAAACATCAAATGTCTGTCTCGATAGGTTTATAATAATGTACGACCAGTATTACACGGCCTGATATTACGTGTACATGGATTCGTGATATTTGGATGGCTAATACTGGCCGTTTATTATTGCCCGTACATAATCGGTCCGTGTTGATAATGCACGGCCAGTAATACGCAGCCAATAATACGTGTACAGGGTTCCAATTATTGGATGCGTAATATCAGCCCGTACTGATATTGTGCGACCAATATTACGAAGCCAACCATAGACAAAGATAGAATCAGTCCTCGATGCCTCGTTTGTGTAGGAGAGTGTCAAGAATGAATTATTTAAGATTTGGGTTCATGTATAAAGCTAGAAATTTACCATTATTGACGAGAGTTTTGGTGGGAATGCGAAAATGTGTCTATTTATTTTGCGAAATAACATGTACTTTGTTCATTTTGCACTTCCAAGTGAATTTCTTATATAATTATACATAAATTAGTGAATATGATGGTTATTTTTGCTTAAAACCTTTGAGCCATTAGCGAAGTCCAATGAGACTGAAATTTTTATAAGGGTGTCGTTCTGGAGGGCTATTACGTACCTTGTTGCAATCAGATTTTCAATATCACGTGCACCTAATGCGGAATGTTAGAGTCTATATTGCTTTAAAAATCTGATTGCAACAAATCGCATTGGCCTAGATAATTGCCCTGCTGGTGACGATACAATATAATGTTACTATTGAGCTAGTCTGATGATAGAGCCGGAAGGTAGACTAGTCACAGGAACTCAACAATCAAATTATGGAACTCCTTCAAGTTTGGGCTCATTAAGTTTGTGGTGATGATGGTTGTCAAAGGAACTTATCAATCAAGGGATAGTAGGTACTCCAAGGAGGTTGAATTACGCTTACTGGTGCAATTACGATTACTGGCGTAAAATGGTGACCATCCACTTTTGTTCTAGCAAAATGTCACGTCACATTTGATCTCAAGGAAGTTGGTTACAAAATATACAACTTCCTTGTTTGATCTAGATGGTCTTTAGCGACCCAAGTGAAACCATATTGATACGTAAATTACATATTAATGTGTGTGTGGACTGAGTGACAACAACGAACGTGATCTTGTACGTTTTTTTGTAGTTTTTACTGAATTGTTTAGTAAAAGTTATAAAACATTTGTAAAACGCATATTGGAATTTGTAAAGAATTTATTAAAAAGTTACTCTACTTATAGTGTGGTCTCTCAGTTCTCACGCTGCTGTTTCCAAATCTGGGTAAGTTTGATTTTCTACATCAATATTTAGTAAAACAAAAAACTATGAGAATGTACGTTTTTCTCACAAATTGATTGGTCATTAGAATTTCATTTTAATATTTTCTAAACAGTGTATGTAGTAGGCTGTATTAAAAAAAAAATTCTTGTTTAATTGACCAGTTGAGTAGTAGTTAATTAGTAGTTAGTTTAGTTCCATAGTGTATATATTTTGTTTATAAGTGTACATTATTTACTGGTAAGTCGTTTTTAAGGTTTTCGTCAACTATGAATGAGCCACCAGATCCTGGAGTGTTAGTGCCTCTTTTAGGATCCATTGCATCGAATTAGTCTGTTATGGACTATGATGAAACGGATTTTTCTATCAATGCTCTAAAATCTACCAATTGCCAATGCATGGAAAGTGAACCCACAGTCGAGAAATCTATGGCAAAATTTGCAATTCCTGTTGCTAATAATGCGATAGGTGATAGTGCAGATACCCCCGTCTAAACCTGCTTGCTAGAACTTTATATGAACTCTTGAATAGTGCACCTTACGTTGTGCACGTCCAAAGACAATAATGTGTCCCAATGACGGAACAATAGTCCACCCAATAGCCTACGTTATTTTTAAAAGTGTTTTTTTTGAGAACCTTACATTAACCATAGCCTTCACAAATCATGTAAGTGCAAACTCCTTCCTCACAAACAGCAGCCTATCCTCTGACAACCTTAAAGCAGTTATCCTATCGTTTAACTTAACTCGTATGGGTTTGGTTCGTGGTGTGCCAAATGAGTGGTCCCCAGAAGAAATAGCTGAGAACATCAATGTGCCTATTGGATGTGGTAAAATTCTTAGATTCAAGTGTCTTAACTATAAAGTTACAATTAATGGAGAATCTATACCTAAGGAAACCGTCACAAACAGTGGTACTTACTTCTGATGGTAAAATCTTGCCAAAGCCCATCTTTATGAGTTATAATGCTAAACAGGTTGAATTATATGATTATCACATGATACAATGCTATAATTGCTGCCAATTTGGTCATACTAAGAGTCAATGCAGAACTAAGCCGTGTTGTTTCAAATGCGGTCAAGATCATTCTGGTGATACATGCAATGCTGATGATCATGCATTATTTCCAAAGGCTTTTCTTCAGAACACCTGGAGCAAAGTCTGGACACGCCGTTTCCAACATAAGGGCAAGCACTTTTTCAAAATGCAGTCAAATATAGTAACAAAGCCGTGGTTTTCAAGTTTAAAATTATGCAAGAAATCAACTTTTACATTGATAGGAATGCGTTTAGGCCATATTTGCAACCTAGCGCATAATCCTAGGCTTTAAATTGTCGACTCCTCTTCCTGTGCATGCAGCGAGGACGTGGAGATACAAATTATGTTATATTTTCTTGTCGTTATTATGTTCAATCCACATTGATTAAGATCTTGGCTACCAATAAGATCCCTTTTCCTACCAATACAAATTTTATATTACAAAATGCAGATCCTCATGTCCTTTATATGTCATTTATATGACAATATCAGAATATTTTTTTCTAACGAAATAAATAGTTATGTAAAATTGAAAATATTCTTTGTATAACGTCCATAAAAAAGCAAAAAAATGATAAATGTAGTAAACAAGATTTAGAGAAATCGCTGTTTGAAATTTGAGGCTATTATCAGTAGGTTGAATATATTAAAATTGATTAGGACTGCATTTAATTTTAAAGAATAACTATCTATGAATTCTATGTAGAGCGATGGTGGCCTAATGGTTATATAGTGCAATTTAGAATCCAACGATACCGGGTTCAAAACCTAGGCTCTCTCACCAATGACTTTTCGAAGTTATGTGCGGTTTTCCATCGCTCCGTGCTTCGGAGGGCACGTTAAGCTGTCGGTCCCGGCTGTTATTGGTTAATAGCAGTCGTTATGCCATGTCAGAGGCCCTCGGGCGGCCTGACAAAGTCTGACAGCAGAGGCCAGCACTACCTCATACGACAAACAAACAAACAAACAAACAAACTATGAATTCTGACATCCTTGCCGCGTTCCTCCTATAAATGCTATACCATGAATTCTCCAATGAATGACTAGCGCTCAAACGACGTTTCTCCAAAGAGAATATAATCACTCCGTTTACGTTTCTCTTACGAAAATCAGCAATGTTCGCATGGTCTGTCGCGAAGGCCAGTAGTATCGCGATTGTAAATAGTGTTTAGAATGGCAACATAATATGCAGTTGTCTATGCAACTCAATGAGTTCCAAATTCGAATATTATTTCGATATTGAGTGTAAATGAAACTAATTTTATATGGCCGATCGCAAAAGAAATATAGAGAATATGAATTAATATTTAGAATAAAACAATTAGTATTGCTAGACAGTGTTTCGTATGTAGGCAAATGTATAAAATAGTATCTGATTGGTAGATTATACGTTATTAGACGATAGTACCTAATTAGAACGGAAAAGCCATATTTTAACCTGAAGTTGCTGGCTTAATTGTTGCTTTACATGGAGTAAATAGAAGAGGTACTTCAGTATTGATATTCGATAATTTTACGTCTGTTAAGGTATGCAAACTGTTTAAAGCGACAGATATCTGATGGTTAGTTGCCAGATACAGACGTTTTTTGTAAACACCATACAAAAAACGTCAAAAGTAACGAGACGTTGGAAAAACGACTCGTTTCATTTTTATTGGAATAGGGGGTAAGTCAGATTCGGAATATACTCTGTTCATTTAGTCACCCTCCCCACATTTTACCCCACCCTCCTCTAACTTGCCCTCACCCTCCCCTAACTGTTACACAACATCTCTTCATCCCAACGTTCCGTTCACTTTTTGATATTTTTCCCAACCCTAACCTTCCACCTCCTATCACCTCATTCCAACCTCCCCTTACTTTCCCTAACCTTCTCTTACATCCTCCTCCTTTTCTCACTCTCCCCTCACTTCCCCCCACCCTCCACTGACTTTTTGACAACATCTCCCAGCCTCCTTTTACGTTTTGACAACTTCCCCTACCATTCCTTCACATCTCTCCACTCTTTCCAACTCCCCTTCCTCTGCTCACTTCCCCCTCCTGTCACTTTTACTCAAATTAACACACCCTCCCCTCACTTCCCCCACCCTACCATCACTTTTCCCAACTTGATACCCCACCCTCCCCTCACCTTTCCCTAACTTGCCCTATCCTCCCCTCACTTCCCCCACCCACCCCTCATCTTTCTTTAACTTCGCCATCCTTCCCCCCCTTTCTCCCACCCTCCTATTACTTTTCTCATAATTACCCTACCCTCCCCTCAACTTCACTATCACCGGCCACTTTGACACCTATCACTATATATTTGAAAGAGTAATATTATAATAATTAAGTAGTGGGGGACAGTGCAACTCATTTCAGAGTCATGTCAGTAGTATCATCAAAGGTACTGATCAATGGTACCTCTGACATAAAGGATATATTCTGCGTCGCTAGTACCATTATATTAATGGTACGTAAAGATGTGTCAGTAGTACCTTCAATGGTACTTCTGAAGTAAAGAGGTGGATACGGTATAAAATAAAACATAAATGTGTATTTTTTTATTCATTTGGTAAGATCAAGAATGCTACTTTACAATGCTAATATAAATAAATAAAGGGTTTATGTAAAGTTGATTTACAAACAATATTTTTTTGTGTTGATATTTCAGTTGACGGAGATTTGCTAAACAATCTTGAAAACTTTTCATTGAAATTGTAGGTACCCACCGAATAAAGATAATGGTATACCTACTAAAAATATCACAAAAGAAAATTAGCTGCACGAACGACGATTTTCTGCTTACCTGTACAATGAATCTAATACTAAGCTACTAATTTTCGAACGTTATGTCGTAGTCGCTTTTACGTAGTTATTCTAACCTGATCGCTTCTATGGACATTTCTGAGATTTCGATATTTTCTGTTCCACTTTTTAATCGACTTCACAAAAGGAGACGGTTATATGTTCGGCTGTATGTATGTTTTTTTTATGTATGTCGGTCGATATCTCCGTCAATTGCGGACCTATTTCAAAAATTCTTTTTTGGTTTGAAAGAATATACTTTCCAAATGGTCCCTTATAAATTGTATTAAAATTGGTTCAGCAGTTTTTCAAGACTAAATAGTTTTGTTGAGTAAATCCATTCGATTTTGTGTTTATATTGCCTTTATTTTGTGTTTATCTCTAAGATATCTAAACCGATTTAGGTGGTTGTTTTTTTATTCAAAAGGGTACACTTTCCGAGTAGTCCAATATAAACTTCATCTTAATTGGTTCAGTAGTTTTATTAGAAAATCAAGTTGTTTGATAGTTGATGTTCTCTAATATCTTGGGATTTCTGAACTGATTGTTTTTACTTGAGTAAGAAGACCTCTAGTGTGGTACTGTATAAATTTCATCAAAATTGGCTAAGTAGCTTTAAACAAGCTTTATAACTTAATTCACTTTGTAATAATGTTTAGGACCGCATTGCAAGTCAATTATGAACAATTTAAGGACGTCCAAAGATGCTGAATTTTTGCATATGGGTGTAGTTCTAATGACAATTAAAAATTACAGTAGAAGTAGTTAGTAGTAGTAGTAGTGAAAGTAGTAGTAGTAGTAGTAGTAGTAGTAGTAGTAGTAGTAGTCAAATGAACTACACAATCGGATGATGGAATCTCTTCAAGTTTGGGCTCATTTGGTTTGTCTTGATGAGATTGTGTCTAGTTTTATGTGGTGTCAAGGGTCTGATGATGGAGCCGGAAGGTAGTCACAGGAACTCAACAACAAAATGATGGGAACCCCTTCGAGTTTGGGCTCATTTAGTTTGTCTGGGTGAGTTTTCTGGTTTTATGTGGTATCAAGGGTCTGATGATGGAGCCGGAAGGTAGTCACAGGAACTCAACAACAAAATGATGGAACCCATACGAGTTTGGGCTCATTTGGTTTGTCTTGGTGAGTTCCCTGGTTTTATGTGGTTTTCAGGGTCTGATGATGGAGCTGGAAGGTAGTCACAGGAACGCAACAACAAAATGATGGAAAATTGCCAAAAATAATTCAGTTGTTATATATGTAGGTCTTATTCATCCTTGGTTTTAATTTACCAACGCTTTGAGTCTAAAGTGAGTGTCTACTATTTTTCTTGGCAAATATTCTTTCCGATGTTTGCTTAGGCCACTAAAAAAAAACGACTTTATAATAAAAATGTTATTTCGTAAAAGCCTATTATTTTATATAGCACGTCAAGCGGTTTAAGATATTATCTTTTTGAATCAGCTCAACCATATTAATAATTATGGCTCGGCTTGGCACCGTCTTCAAAAAACTCTTTCTTATCTTATGTTGTATTTATGCATTATTATAACGTTGGTAATTTCGAAAAAGTGATACTGTTCTGGTTCAATTGTAATTATTTTATTCTTTTTAGTGGTTGTTTACAAAATAACATTTTAATTATAAAGTCGTTTTTTTTTGTTTTTTGGAAAAATATTTTATTACATCTGATATTCTAAGCTGAAATTTACAGGAATGCTTGTCCACAGAACATTCTAATTATTTGTAAAGTTATACGTTTCCTTGTTTTATGGGAGTTGCGTAATCAAGCGCAAAAGTAAGAACATGTTAATGTGGTTTATATTCATAACGCATAAAGTTGCTTATCTCAAATTTACTGACGTTATTAAAGTGTACTGAAAGTATATTTAACAGTTATCAATTTGATTGTAAGTTTACTCGTTTACTTTAAATTGTAATTTTTATGATTTCGAAAATAAATTAATTACTAGATATTTGTCAAACTATTCAAAAAACTAATAATCACAAACATAAATACATCTTAAGGTCTATTAGTGATATTTTTTTCATACTTCTGTGCCAAGCCGTTGTTGATACTTTGCAAATCACAAAATGTTAGCCCAGTAAAATCTTGAATAACTAAAAAACCGTAAACCACTCAAATTTTGCTATTTGGGCACATTAACTAATCAAGGAAAGCTACCTTTTCACGTATTTGGTTCCATGCTAAATCAATTTTGAAAAATAAATTCTGCTGGGGTAACGTTTCAAACATTTCCGCAGCAAAATCTGTTTATCAAGATTATTTCTGAAAGTACTTGACACACAAATTTTGCTATTTGGGCACATGTATTCCTCATGGCAGTCTAATTTTCTATCATACTGTCATCCTTCTAAACCACAACATTTTGCTGCGGTAATACACTCCTAATATTGTACAACTGTTTCCCAGCACAGTGAAACATCAGAAAACATATCTAAACATATTGTTTTGTAATCTCGCTAGGCAGTAACAGATTGAAAATAATTATTATTCAAAAACCTAGTCTGATAAATTAGGTAGGTAATTGAATAGGTACTTAATTGTCTACCTAATTAAGCAGATTAAATGATTAAAATCTCTTAATCTTATTTCAAAAGTATTTAACAGTAACTTATCCTACAAAACTTTGAAGCCTAATAACAATTATTCCTGGCCTCCCAAATAAAAATAATAATTAAAGTTAAGTGAGTCGCAGCGTCCTAGAAGGCCATTAAGATGAATAAACGAAACTACATCCACATTATATGTAAATATATTTTGCAAGACACACAGAAAACTTTACAGAACATTGACAGCTTCCTTAAAATTCTTAAATCAAGTCTTTCTTTTTCTTTTTGTACCATTGAGTTTCATTGATGCAACCTCAACAAAAATATTAGATTAACAATGTCGTCAGCAAATGATGCTGAATTACTAGCGATATTTTTTGTATAGACGCCGTGAATTTTACTGACAAAAATATGTATGGGAGTTCGCCATTACATTATATATGTACTCGTATTTGCAGAGTGCATTACAGTGAGCTAGATATAAGTAGAAAAAACCGAACAAAATTAAACTCGTATATTTTTTCTCGACAGACGTCACACTTTTCTTTTTTATACAAATCAAACTTGGAACTTCAATGCAGATACAAAGAGGATCCTCAGTTCCGCCATCTAGTCTGTGGTCAAAAGTCCCGTAACGTTTTTCTGCACTGCTATTACGCGATATTGATCATATCGGTTTCAATCCGTCAAATTCTTTAATGTGTTGCGGAATACCGAATCGCACAGTGTGATTCCGTATCTTGGTTTCAATCAGATTGTCACTTTTTATGGCATTTTCGACTCTATCGCAACGCATTAATGAATTTGACGGATTGAAACCAATATGATCAATATCACGTAATAGCAGTGCTGCTGTCAAACAAAGTTGTCTTCGAGGCCGTTCGCTTTGAAGCAAATGGTGAAAATAACTATTAAAAACGTTATATATTATCACATTTGGTGTTCGCCTTGGACATTTGTGGGTGAAAATAGCATTCTGAAATATTTTAGATTACCGTTCGTTTTGCGTGTTTTGATGATATGACAGTTAAATTTCACAAAAGTAAAGGTCCATTTTTCATTTGGTTTGGAAAGGATCATTAGTGTCAAAAGTTGCAAAAATGGCAAAAGTGTTGAAAGTGTCCAAAGGAAACGGCTTGTCAAAAAAATTTACATTTCGAAACTGCCTACAACCACCGTCTCATCATCTCAAACGCAGGGATTGTCAATCGGCGTCATGTCGTAGCGTAGGGCTGTGTTCACTTACACGCTTGAATCATCCGTGCGATTATTGTTGGATCATCCGGAGTTAGTGAACGACTTTGGACGTCCACATAGAACTGACAACTGTCAAGTGTCAGTTTCATACTATTCCTCCCCTCCCCTACTATTTTTCTGATGACCCCGGCGTTCGTCCTACGACGCCATGAACGATTTCGAGTGATCGCGCGGATGATCCGTGCATCCTCAAACGTGTAAGTGAACGCGCCCTAAGGATTATATTCTCTTTGGTCATGTCAGTGATGTCAATCAAACAAAAATCAAAATTTCACAACGGTTCGGAAGATTTCTCTCCGTGTTTATTGAGAAAGTTTAGCGTCTCCATTTTACGACCACTTCAGGACACTAGCTTGTGCTGTGTTAAAAGTTCGAGACAACTCAAGTTAATATAACTTCGAGATCTCCAAGACTCCGATCAAAAGTACCTAGATGGTGGTTGAATGTAATGCAACCAGTGAAACTCACCAAGAACTCCTTGTGTTTATTTACTGATACCTAATGAAATAGATCACAATGCGCCTCTTTTAGCAGGTGAGTTATTGTAGAACTAACATCTCTCATAATGATAAATAACAATGGTAGCAAGACAATATTACTAGACCCGGCGGCCATAAGCACTTAAGTCATGTTTTCGTCAAAAAACTAAAATTTAACAGAGCTCTAGTTTTTGTATGATCTACCGACGGGAATAAGCAAATAAGTCATACGAGACTTCTATAAGTGAGAAACAGTCTCCTGCACCAAAACACTTAACTCATATTAACACTTCCAGCGGCGGTAAGAAACACTTAACTTGACTTAAGTGTTTTTTGTCGGGATGATTATAATATATATTTTTGACGAGTCTGACTAAAGTTGTTTTACCGATAACACCATAGTTTCAAGTACCCACATTTTTTGGAGTCTACTTTACCATTATTGAACTTTCTGCGCTGAGATCGGGTTGTGTGGTGTGAAATTATGGATTCCAGAGCAAAGCAATTACTAAATCTTGCGTTGAAGACACAAAATAGAGGTACGTAGAAAATATTTATTTCATAAATTAGGAAAATGTTTTATTTGATGTTTCTAAATATAATTAAATAATCGATTAGAAATCAACAACCAATCTGTTAATGGCCATAACTTATCTAATTTAACCTTTTATGTACTATGCTAATTTTTATTCTTTATTGCAGATAACCAAGATATAAATACTGCTGTTGACACAAGCAAATCTGAAATGGAGACAACAATAACTATTGAAGAGACGCAAAATAATAACTTTACTGACATCGACACCACGTGTAACCCAACATACTCTTCAGCTAGACCATCAACAATAAGTCATCAGGTTAGTTTTAGTGATCTTCTAGCTCGACCAAGTACATCTGGAACACAGAAAAATGTAGACGAGACAACAACAAGTGATTTTTCTAGTGATGACTCAGTGGCAGATCCGATATACTCTGTAAGTCCCAGTGTCCTTGCGCAAGTATTGCCTCAGCAACATACAAGAATCACTGATTTTTCCTGTGATGACTCCAACAAAACACTGACTGATCCAACAAATTCTCCAAATCCCGTCCAGCCTGTACAAGACGAAGAATTGCCTGAGCAGCCATCATTACATAGTAGAAAAAGGAAAAGAGAAAATAAAAGACAAAGAAATCTTGGGTTATCGTATGTGACTGCTTCTGGTAAAACTATACCAGAACGCACATTACAGGAATTACCGACTTGTCGCAATAAATGCAAAGAAAAAATTACTAATGAGGAACGCGCTGTAATACACAAGGAGTTTTGGAGTCTTGGGTCTTATGATTTAAGATCAGCGTTTGTTTCATCCTTGATCACCATCCAGGAAAAACAAACAGAAAGACGTCGTGTCGAGGATCCTGATCGCCAAAAATTTAGACAGTGTACCTATACATATCATTTGGACATTAATGGCAAAAAAATAATTATATGCCAAGGGTGCTTTTTAAAAACCTTATCAGTGACTAATAATTTTGTCAAATTGATAGGACTAAAAAAACGCAGCAGTTCCAGTGGTATCATACAACTAGATAAACGCGGAAAAAAAACACCAAGAAATAAACACTCAAACGAAAAAATTCAAGAAGTCATCAATCATATAAATTCATTTCCATTGTATGAGAGTCACTACACAAGACGCAGAAGTACCCGAAAGTATCTACCATCACATTTGACGATTTCAATAATGTACTCCTTATATTCTACATGTCACGAAAACCCAGTAAGTGACAAGATTTATCGCAGAGAATTTCATAAATTAAACTTGAGTTTTAAGAAACCAAAAGTAGATACTTGCCACACTTGTGATGTTATTAAAATGAAAATAAGTCTATGTAATGACGAAACTGAAAAAAATACTCTCGAAACAGAACGTGAGTCACACTTGCTTTCAGCTGATATGGCGTACAATGAAAAAAAGGTCGATAAAATCACTGCATCTACAGATAAAACTATAAAATGCCTGTCTTTTGATCTCCAACAATGTCTCCCTACTCCTGCATTGGAATCGTCTGTAGCTTTTTATAAAAGACAGCTTTGGACCTTTAATCTTACTGTACATGACAACGCGTCAGGATCGTCCACGCATTACATGTGGCATGAAGGCATTTCGGGTCGAGGTGCAAATCAGGTAGCATCTTGCTTATTTATACATCTTAAAGAACTACCTCAAGATGTTTCAGAAGTTATTTTATGTTCGGATACATGCGGAGGACAAAATAAGAATACCCACGTTGCCGCAATGTTTACTTATCTTATGACATTAAAGCCATCTATAAAACAAATTCACCATAAATTTATGATACCCGGACACACGCATATGGAAGTGGACTTAGACCACGCTATAATAGAGAAGAAAAAGAAAAAATCTGCGATACAAGTATACCACCCGCACGATTGGATGCAATTGGTACGGTCGAGTAGTAAAAAGTTTACCGTTCATGAGATGAAGCAGGTAGATTTTTTGAACTTTGCCAATTTATTGAAAGGGCCGCTGATAGCACGTAAAAAAGACACAGAGGGCAATGTTTTCAAATGGCATGATGTGAAGTGGTTGTGTTACGAGGGGGACTTTGGAGCAATTCAATTCAAAACATCACTGAGCAGAGATAGTGAATTTAAAATCATCAACTTCAAACGAAACACACGAACTGGGAATAGCGGAAATATCCAACTATTCCCAATAACTACAAATCTAGTTCCAATAAGTGTAGAAAAAAAAAGGGACTTAATTTCCCTTCTGCCCCTCATACCAGAATGCTTTCACCATTTTTATGAAAATTTGGTAACAGCTGCAGATGTCGCGGATGCAGATCCAGACTTGGAAGAGTCTGATGATAGTGCATAGTACTGACTTGTTATGGCAACGATGTAACGAAAAGCTGAATATCGGGTTAAATTGCCATGCAATTAGAGAGGTCTATGTCCAGCAGTGGGCTAAAATAAACTGACGATGATGATGATGATGGTGAACAATAAGTAATAGTAGTTATAACAACGTAATAATAAGTAGTAATAATTAGTTAAAGTAGCTTTTGTAATAGACTATAAGTGTTTTTTAATTAGTGAGTTAGTGAAATGTATATTCAACTTAGGCGACCAAAACTACTTAAGTCCGGTATTTTTTATATTAAAAAAAGTAGCTTATAAAATCTTTTCTGAATCTTTAAATAGTTGTTAGTTATACAATAATAAATAATAAAAATAAACTACCCGGTACATATTTTTTTCACCAGTCAATAAAAACGTCGTCCTGTAAAATTTTGCTTTTGTCAATTTTGTGACTTAAGTGCTTATGGCTTCCGCGTCTAGATAATAATATGAAGTGTAGACATATTTTACAACAAAAACTGCATGTATTTTTTTCAGGGTATTAAGTAAATGAAAATAATCAAATCAATTGTGCAGCTCGCAGCAATAACATACACTATGATATTTCAGTACTGCACATAATATCCTTAAAAACTTTGAACTATTTAAGCACCTATAAGTGACACATGCAATACAAATAAGAATAAAAGAAAAATCTGTTTAAAACTATGTAATACCATTAAAAGATATATATATACTAAATCATTGACAAACTAGAGGAAAATATCTCATGTGGTCCAATGTTACTCATAATGACTGTAGTTCAGATAAGTTAGGTAATTTCTGTCTTTATTACCACAATTTATTTGGATAGGTTGAAGATCAACGGCATATTAATTACCTGTTTTATGTACATTTAAAAGTATCTGAATATAGAACCAGTTTTACTAAGACCTAAAACTATTATTCTAGTAACCATGTACATAATTTTTTCAAAATAAAAACAGTCCTTTTATTGTTTTTGTTTTTACTTTTCTAGAGACTATACAATCTGTAATACTGAACAATGAACGGGGAAATGGATAAGACATGTCTTAGGGTACTGGAACGTGCAAACGAGGCTTTGACTATTACTTTGGCTGGCTAATACGGGTTGGACACTTATTGTACGGGCGATAATGTACAGCCAATAATACGTGTACATCACAGATTCAAATATAGAAATGTCATAGTCAAAGCCTTGTTTGCACGTTCCAGTATCCTTTAACCACAGATTATGAATCGCGATTGCTCTGGCGCTGCGGGAAATGCTGCCCCTCCGCCCTTGCGTAACAAAGTGCAGGTACCAGGGTGAGCTGGAGCGGTGGAGGGTGAGGCTGGTGGCCGAAGGCGACCAAAAAGCCGAATCTTCGGAGGCTTTTTAAAAACACTCTAGTGTAGGGCAGACAAGACCACGTTGGCCGATTCGGTTCTGTGACAGTTTTTTTCTTCTTGACATTCGCCTACACAAACGAGGCATCAAGGAGTGATTCTATCTTTGTCTATGGTTGGCTTCGTATTATTGGCCGTGTAATATTGGTCGTACAAAATCGACACGGGCTGATATTACGTACATGTAGTTCAGTTGTACATGTAATATTGGTCGCGTAATACTGGCCGTGCATTATCAACCCGGATTGATTTTGTACGGGCAATAATACACGGCCAGTATTAGCCGTCAAATATTACGAATCCTCGTACACGTAATATCTGGCCGTGTAATATTGGCAGTACAATACTGGTCGTACATTATTTTGGTCGTGTACTCTTTGGTACTGTCAGTACTCAGTCATTAAAGTCAGCTCCAGTGTGACCAGGCTTAGCAGGATCCTGCAATTTCAGCAGGATTAGACTCATTTTAGCTCCTAGCAGGAGTTTTAGCATTTTATTTTAAATCTAGCATAATTTAGCAGAATCCAATAAAACGAATTAATAATCTGGCAGGATTTATTGAATGCGTTTCAAAATGCCCCAAAAGTGCACATAGTATGCTCAAGCCATTATATTTTAGTTTATTGTCTGCTGGAAGCAGCTCTGATGCCAAACTTACAGATACGGAACATTTCTGAATACAAATTGAAAGGATGAATTTAATTTTATTCAAATGTTACTAAAAATACCCCAATATTGTGAATTTTGCGCGGGCTATGTTGATTTTGCTAATGCCAAATACTTATTGTGAACGAATCTTTTCACTGATTAATAATATAAAAATCTAGCTTAGAACAAAAATAAACATGAGGATTCTGTTATTATGAATGCCAAAAAGGAAAAATGGAAATATATGAGCGAAATCGGTGTGTGAATTTCGAACCGACAAAAATATATATAAATTATCTCTTAACTCATCATCGTGATACAAAAGATTTGCTAAGAACAGTGATAGTGACGAGTGAATTGTGTTGTAAATAGAAATAAATCAGCTAAGTGCGAATGGGGCCACGCACTGTGGGTTACTTACCACACCACATTTTATAATTATTTACTTAATGTATTGTTTTACTTTAGAGTGTGTAATCATGCCAAGTTTGACTTTGACGCTTGTACGTATCAACGTCTAGAGCAAAGACAAAATACGTAAAAATTACTTTTGTTGTATGGGGATCCCTTTTTTATTATTATTATTTCTTAATTAATCCGCCGTAACATTACAGTCTTATTCTGTATACATTTCAACAGGCTATCTATTACAGTTCAAAAGATCATAATTATCAGTCTATCTATGTTCCCCCTGCTGGGACCTTCTCTCAGAGAGAGAAAATGGGTCATAATCCACCATGCTGGCCCTGTGCATGTTGGTGAGTGTCATATTATCTGAACTTTTGTCATATATCTGTTTTCTTTCACCGTTTTTGAGCGATGCCAGTGAAACTGCACATAACATATTTTTGTACTAAATAAGTCATTGGTGCAGGGCCGAAGATCGAACCGGGCACCGTCAGATTGTAAAGTGCAACATGATACCACTCGGCTACTATCGCTCTCAAAAGATACTGTATTGGTTCCAAAGATACTGTGATCGTTAAAAGGTAGGACGGACAAACAGACAGCGTAGGCTTAATAATAATATTATTATTAAGCCTACGCTGTATTATAGTTGGCCGCTGAAACCCGCTGAAACTCTCTGCTGAAACGCTGGGTACGGAACTCTTAATAAAAATGACAAAAAAACAAATAAAAATGTCATTCTTATCGTACAAATTGGAATTTTTATTCATATTTTCTAATGTCTAGGCAATTTTTGTGGTAGCAGTAATTTAGCATTATTTGAAATCTGTCTAACATGAATTAGCAGTTTTTGTCGTTCAGGCTAGCTAGCAGGATTTGACATTTGGATCTGGTCACACTGGTACGTAGTATTTATAATTAGAATATCTGTTACTACTGTTATTGTTATCTTAAATTGCGATTGCCCCGGCGCTGCGGGAAGTGCTGCCCCTCCGCCCTTGCGTAACAAAGCACAGGTACCAACGCTCACCTCCGCAGCTTCGGGTTTTTGGTCGCCTTCGGCGACCAGCCTCCGCCGCTCCAGCTCACCCTGGTACCTGCACTTTGTTACAGCGGACGGGGGCTGCACTCCCTCCGCGCCTCCGGCTTTTTAAAAACACTCTAGTGTAGGGCAGACAAGACCACGTGGAGTCGGGGTTGGCCGATTCGGTTCTGAGAATTTTTTTTTTCATCTTGAGACCCGCCTACACAAACGAGGCATCAAGGAGTGATTCTAGCTTTGTCTATGGTTGGCTTCGTATTATTGGTCGTACAAAATCGGCACGGGCTGATATTACGTATCCAGTTGTACACGTAATATTGGTCGCGTAATACTGGCCGTGCATTATCAACCCGGACCGATTTTGTACGGGCAATAATACACAGCCAGTATTAGCCGTCCAAATATTACGAATCCATGTACACGTAATATCTGGCAGTGTAATATTGGCTGTACAATACTGGTCATACATTATTTTGGTCGTTTATTATCGTCTCCCAGCCCAGCTCGTTCGCTCAGTAGCAAATGAGAACTTGTGAAATGGATTTGTATATTTACGATTATTCAAATTTAATGGAAAATAGAATTGATTATTTATTAATTACAAACAAGTGAATAACTTGCGCACACAATGGAATTGGTAAATTTCTTAGGTTCAAGCAAATTCCAAATATTATCTCTTATATTTGTAATGGGCTACTTTCTCGGCGTTATAAATATCTATTTTAGCGATAAAAACAATTATTGTATTATGACATACATGTACGAGTATCCTCAGTTTGTGGTAAGTGGATTTTCGCCAATATCCTTGAGTTAAATCAATGTTTCAAATCAAAGAAGGTATCTATTAAAAAAAAATATGTAATTTCAGCGTCTATCTATACCAGAAAGTAAAGATTACCCACAATATGGATTATACGCGTATAGCGAAGGCAGACTGACTGAAAGAGCCAGAAAAATGTGGTAGGTACAGTACATAACAAAAATTATTATGCCAATGATACCTATTTTTAAATACTATTTGTTGTGTTCTAATATTTCACTAGGTTTGACGGTATACCAGTACTCTTTTTACCTGGAAACTCAGGCAGTCATATGCAGGCACGCTCATTGGCATCAGTGGCCCTAAGGAAAGCCCTGTCAAAAGGATATGACTTTCATTTTGATTATTTTACAAGTAAGTTTACATTAAAAATTTGAAAATTCGTTCTACACTGATATTTTATGAAAGCTTTGTACTGTAGCTTTACCAGCATGGGTAATGAGATTAAAAGTATTTTATGTAGTGATGTAGGACCTAAAGTTACTGTACTTACCAACAAATACTTTCACATATTTGTGCAGATATGTCTAGGATCTTACTTATGTATACAGAAATAATGTATCAGAATTGACGTTTATTTACATTTGAAGAAGGTTGCTTTAAATGCGTGATGAAGATAGTAAAACTGATTTGGAGCGTATGTGATTAATTCTATTCAATTTTTTTATACAGGATGTAGTTTTGCATCCCCGCCATATTTGCAGAGGTAGGTGTACTCCACTTACAGAACACGAATCATTAATAAAAGAAGTACAAAAAAATTAAGTAAATATAATTAAAAAAAGTTTATAAAAAGCGATATGTGTATGCAATCCTAATTTGAACTCACCCAGTGTGGCAATAGCCTGGTCCCGCACACTTTATAAGCCTTGTCGCGTGTATTGCCTCTTTCACGCACACTACGCGCCGGCCGCGGCGTGCGGCCGTGCCCCAAGGCTGGTGGCACCCTTAAAGAAAGGCGGCGTGGCGTCGTTTGAAAAAGGAGGAACGCGCGCAGGTCATTGCCCTGGTCATTGTCCAAGCAATCAGCTGTTCGATCACTCACAGTCAGATACGCTCGATGCTAAAATGGAGCAATTTTCTAATGTCGAACTTATGGAGATGGTTCATTTGTTTCATTTATTATTTTTTGCACACACCCACGCGACGTGATGCTGGGTGCCACACAGAGCAATTCCAGGTGTTAGGTGTTAACTCAATGTGAACGTGTTAAAAAAATTACACAAAACATTAAGACATTGTGCTCAATTGTGCATTGAAAATGAAGGAGGATACTGAACAGTAACAAGGTAACGTAAATTAATGGTAAATTTACGGTAATGTAAACTTGTTCATGTTTTTTTTCATTCCTTTCGTACTGTAAATAAGCTGATTCCAATTTTTTTACTACGCCGGAAATTCCTAACTAAGCTAATGTCAACTTTGATGATACATTCTCACTTGCAATAAGTTTATTTATACAAACTGATAATTAAAGGTTCGCTATTCATTCTGTGGCGCGGGCGGCGGCGCGCGGCGCGTCTATAGGAGCGCGCACACATACCTACCATACATGTGTGTGTAGTGGGGTTCTACTCCAAAATAAATTTGGGCCTACTACGATTTATCAATAAAATATTTAATTAAAAATTCCACCTCCAGTTAAATGTAGGAATTAAATAGTATTGTTAGTTGATTAAGGTATACCTATTACAATCGACTCTGCAAATATGGTGTGGATGGAAAACTACAACCTGTATACTTACCCATAAAATGTTATAATTATGTTCATAATGTGGTGCATGGGCTAAATAAGTCCATACTCCATTGTATATGATTGTAATGTAACACAATAAAAAAACTCCTTACAGTAAGCACAAATGAGGAGTTGTCAGGACTGTATGGTGGTGTTCTTCAAAGTCAAACGAAATTTGCAGCTGCAAGTATTTCAAGAATTCTGAGCTTATACAAAAGTAACAAATATACAAAGTCCGTGCCCACCTCCGTTATTCTGATTGGACATTCTATGGTAAGTTATGTAAATGTAGGCTTGGAATACTAGCTTCCTTGCTTGCCATATGAGGTAGTCCTGGCCTCTGGTGTCAGAGTTAGTAAGGCCGCCCGAGGGCCTCTGACATGGCATCATTGTTAGCAACCGATACTTATTGCTGAACATGCGCTCTAGAGCATGGAGAGATGGAAGTCTGCACATAACTGAGAAAAGTCATTGGTGCGGAGGCGAGGATCAAACCCGGTATTGTTAGATAACATGCACATGTATACTGCTTGGCCACCATGACATGTGGCAAATCCAAGACAAGAAAGAGCATGTAACCTTATTGGCATACCTAACTTTTTTAGGGAAAATTAAAAGAAACCATTTTTGGTTCATTTACCTTCCTCAAATGCAGATTTTGTGTATGGCAAACCTTTTAAACATTTTATATTTAAAAAGAAGCCCAAATACACATTGGTTCACAGGTTAACAGGGATAGTTGTACCATCTCTAGACATAGATGTTTCCACAGATCATATAGGTCTCTGGTTTGTCTGTCCTATTAACATTTTATCCTTTGCAGGGTGGACTTATAGCTAAGCGTCTCTTAGCGTTCCCAAGCACAATCAACATGACAAACATAGCTATAACGTTAGCTGCACCCTTGGAGGCACCAGTGGTCACCTTGGACAATGCCATGAAGGACTATTACATGCTCATGGAAACCGAATGGCAGATAAATGTAAATGAGAATGAAGAGATAAAAATTAAAAAAACATTGATCAGTTTTGGCAATGGTCCAAGAGATGTTCTAATGCCATCTGGATTGACGTCTTCAAATGAGAGCTATATTAGTGCTTTGGTAAGTTGACATTCACTGTGTTGGTCTGGCTTTAGTTTGAACTCATAACACTTCATTTGCTTTGCCATAGTCGCCTAAAAAAATAGCCCATGAAACTATAAATGAAGACAAATCAAATGATACCTTGCTTGTCAAAATCTAACCAATAGGGGCAATGCTGTCGTGGAACATCAACCTAGGAACATATATAGATACATACTACATAGACTGTTAAACTCATTACCTTTCCCTTGCTTTGCTGTAGTCTGGTAAAAAGGAATTAAAACAAGATACCATTGCTTTCGGCGCATGACTTTAGGTTTCACAAGACTGTCGTAGGTATAATAAATACCTCACTGGACTGTTGAGAACATCCCAAAGTGAAAAGTAAATGCGAAGAAGGTAAAGCAGGTAAAACAAACTAAGTGCATACAAATATGATCTTAATATTACAAAACTTATTCTCATGCTAGGTGACCAGTAGAACACTGCCGTGCCATAGATGAATACTTGGCATCCGTCGTAAATAGTTTACGTAGTAATTAGAAACAGGTTTTAAGTTATTGCCAATTTGGTGTGTGTCTCTAATCACACTAATATTATAAAGGGGAAAGTTTGTATTTATGTGTTTATGGTTGCTACTCCTTCACACTTAAACCGCTGAACGGATTTGGATTAAATTTGGTTTGTACGAGTAGATACTATATGTCCTAGAATAACACATCGTCATCATCATCCATCATCATCAGAAAGTCACAGGTGTCAAAGTGTCAAGTGTAAGCAGGTGAAGCCGCAGGGCGCAGCTAGTAGTAATATTATTATGATTTAGTAATATAACAGCCCTTCTCATCCCGCGGGTGCTGTGAGAACCAGCAAGGGAATTCGGGAAATGGGCAGCAACATTCACCTTCGGTGTGTGTGTGTGTGTGTGTGTGTGTGTGTGTGTGTGTGTGTGTGTGTGTGTGTGTGTGTGTGTGTGTGTGTGTGTGTGTGTGTGTGTGTGTGTGTGTGTTCGTGTGTGTGTCCACATCTACTGCGATCAACAAGCCGTCTGCGTAGCGTGCTGATCATGGCAAATCCTCTCTTATATTTCAATACTGGTAGAAGACGAAGATTGTGAATACTAAGTAGAAGATAAACATTGAGATTACTACGTAGAAGACAAAGAAAGTGAATACTAAGTAGAAGACGAATATTGTGAATACTAGGTAGAAGTAGAAGATTGTGAATACTAGGTAGAAGATGAAGATTGTGAATACTAAGTAAAAGACGAAGATTGAGAATACTACGTAGAAGACGAAGATTGTGAATACTAGGTAGAAGTCGAAGATTGTGAATACTAGATAGAAGATGAAGATTGTGAATACTAGGTAGAAGATGAAGATTGTGAATACTAAGTAAAGACGAAGATTGAGAATACTACGTAGAAGACGAAGATTGTGAATACTAGGTAGAAGTCGAAGATTATGAATACTAGATAGAAGATGAAGATTGTGAATACTAGATAGAAGATGAAGATTGTGAATACAAGATAGAAGATGAAGATTGAGAATACTAGGTAGAAGACGAAGATTGTGAATACTAAGTAGAAGACGAAGATTGTGAATACTAGGTAGAAGACAAAGATTGTGAATACTAGGTAGAATACGAAGATTGTGAATACTAGGTAGAAGATAAAGATTGTGAATACTAAGTAAAAGACGAAGATTGAGAATACTACGTAGAAGACGAAGATTGTGAATACTAGGTAGAAGTCGAAGATTGTGAATACTAGAAGATGAAGATTGTGAATACTAGGTAGAAGATGAAGATTGTGAATACTAAGTAAAGACGAAGATTGAGAATACTACGTAGAAGACGAAGATTGTGAATACTAGGTAGAAGTCGAAGATTGTGAATACTAGATAGAAGATGAAGATTGTGAATACTAGATAGAAGATGAAGATTGTGAATACAAGATAGAAGATGAAGATTGAGAATACTAGGTAGAAGACGAAGATTGTGAATACTAAGTAGAAGACGAAGATTGTGAATACTAGGTAGAAGACAAACATTGTGAATACTAGGTAGAATACGAAGATTGTGAATACTAGGTAGAATACGAAGATTGTGAATACTAGGTAGAAGACAAAGATTGTGAATACTAAGTAAAAGCCCATAGTGAGATTTATCGTTTAGGTGATCTGTGATCTGTCACCACAAATTAACTAGTAACGTGCTCCACCTAGGCTCTGTAGCTGTAGACCTCGAGCGTACATACTTTTTGCAAACAATCTAGCGTTGCTCAGTAGCGCCATCTAGTTACCTTATTGTAAAACTAACATTAATAACCAAAGTGCTCCATCAATCCTGATTCCAATGGTAGAAACCTAAAAGTGAGCAATTTAGCAATTCTGGTCATCACGTCGAAGATCCGCATCAGATCTTCACCAAATTTTTATGACACCAACTAAAAGTTCAATAAAAAAACCCATCGAAATCGAATCTATAAGGCGGAGATATTCAGAAGCCCCTCTGCCCTTTTTTGGGGGAAGCACCCCCTCAACCAAAAATCTCCGACGACAAAAAATACTAAAAAATCGTTTAACCTGTATACCAAGTTTCGTGTAAATCGGTTGAGAAATGCGACCTGTAGAGGAGAACAGCCGGAGATCCGGACATAAGAAAGCATTTTTGCCGAAGCTGAAACAGAGACGCTTTGCTCGCGCTTCGCGCTCGCTCGGTCAATTAAATTACCCATTGGGGGACATCCATAAATTACGTGAGGCGTTTAGGGGGGAGGGGGTTAAGCCGAATCATACAAAATCTCACGTGATGTAGAGGAGGGGTTTTGAAAAATCTCGCGTAATTATTTGTATTCATTAATGTTTAAAAAATATATAAGAGTCACATTTGATGGTTATTTTCACTTTCAAATGTGGCTCATATATAACTTACAATAAAATTATAAGTAGGCACTGATCATGGAAACGAACGCGCAAGTTGCAATGTTTAGTTTATTTGCACTTTCCGTTTTTTTGCAAGTAAACTTAAAGTAGTCGGTGTTGTCAGATATTAAAAGTTTAATAGCACCTACAAATTATTTCACAATTATTTCAAGAATTACCAATGTGTTTTGTACTGTGAAGTGGCATGGAAGATGCAGGTTTGATTCTCACAAGTGATTCAAATTTTTCATTTTTTTTTTTATTAGTTATGTTCTCGATAAGCAGGCTACAATCATAAGTAAATTATTTTAAGATTAAAGTACATGATTGGTCAGAAGATGATATATAATAAAAATATCAATGGCTCGTTCTCGAATGCTATTGAATATTTATTTTTGATTTATTGAGAAGTATTTAAAAAAAATGAAAATACGAAAGTCTATTTGGCTAGATAGACTGATTTCTGGAATTCTGTGCTGATAAGTTGTAGAGTATATACAGAGGCTTTCTTAGCCATGTCAACAACAAAGACTAACAATGATTACGTCATTTTAATCGTTAGTTTTAATGTAATGCACCAACACATTTGGTCTTACAGTTGGATTCCGTCCCTCACTATGGAATTTGTTCAGAGTTGACGAGGGCAAAATTAAGCGTTAACTTGGTCAGATGTAGCTCGTAAACTAGACAGAGTCTAGATATAAATAATTATTTTGTTAGTAAATTCATGTAAGGCTCAAGATTTAACAAGCAGCAAATGTAAATGTAACATTTTTTTATAATATTTTTTAGAATGCATTCACATCGAGTTGTGAGCTACCCTAAAAATTTCAGCCGGATAGCTAACCGGGAAGTGCTCGAAATTTAAGTTCAAAGATTCGACCCGGAACGACAGACAATCAAGAAAGCGACTTAATAAAAACGTGGTAAAAAAATAAGACTTTAATAAGAATTAGGGGGGAACATGCAACTAAATGCAAAAAGATCAGTTTAAAGCCTAATATCTAAGGCGCAAACAGAACCTAATTTTTAAAAACAGTTAAAGAAACTTTATAATAATTATAAAATACCTATTCAAAGAAAGTATTTAGTTTTAGCTTTCATGTTTCGTCCCATACATAAAAAGTGAAAACATGAAAGGCATTAAAAATATTTTTATTGTTTTTTAAACACCTACGTAGTGGTTATATATAACTTTTTTACCTCGTTGTGCTCATAGTGTCAAAAAATAAAATGACTGTAACATACTGAAAGACGAACATTACGAAACAATAAGGTTTCCTTGTTTTACTACGAAAATGAGTATTATTATTGACAGAAATAAAGAAAAACACTGATTTCAGTTTTTGTGGATAATCAATACATGAAGTGTGGAATCCAATCAGAGATGAATAATTAATGTATGGGAATTTTGAATTATTTCAAGTCAGATATGCTATTATTATCATAAAGGAAACGGGAGAGGGATACGGAGTAGCCACAGGTAATCTTAGAATATCTTCATCAGATAGTATTCAATGTAATTGCTTTTTGGTCACTTTGGTCAGGAATGTAAAATCATTGCAATGAACAAAAAATACTTAAAAGACAGAATGGTACTACAAATTTAAATAGGACGCTAAAATGGCAATATAGCATTAATTCGACGAATAGGGTAGGAAAGGAGTTTTATAATCTGAAAGCGGCGTCATCTGAAAAGATGTAACATTCAACTAAAGCAAACGAACCATGAAGAGCCACCAATGATGGATATAAAATTGTATAAGAGCTACATCTGTTGCGAAAATATCTGTTACTTGAGTCTCATGAGACGGGAGATTTGTACATTTTTTGTGTTTATAAAATTACTCATATTTTGAATATAAATTAAAGATCCACAAACGATGGTTATACGTAAGCAATGTGCATATGATCCACATTTGATACAGTTGGATGAAGAGCCACGAACGATGGGTAAACGTAAGCAATAGCCACATCTACTATCAGAAATACTTACACAATCGGAGCCACTAAGTGCGACTGTATGTAAGGAAAAAAACCGTTAGGCGAGCCAGATTTGATTGGAAAATTGATGACGAGTATTTCACGCGGGGATCGGATGAGGAGGGGCAACGTCGCGAATATATAGGCGCTGTTGCGAGCTCGCACAGATGTACCCCTAGGGGGAGGAGTAATCGGCAAAACTAACTGATCAACATTTTCCTTAAAAAATTACACGATCAACATTAGGCGGGGAAACGTAAAAATATATATATATTATATCTCTTCTATCCATATATAATGCCCTCTTTTGCAAGAGTGGGCAATAGTAATGAATGATAATGCAATAAAATAAATGAGCGGAAGGAACAAGACAAGGAAATATAATGCTAATCAATCAGGTTAGGTAGTTACGAGTAATTGTTTGATAACTTATCTAAATTGATGATAATGATAAGTAATCAAATTGTATGTCTGTACCAACAAGCGACGGCAATTGGAAAATATTAAAGACAATTTATATAATGTATGTGTTATATATTTCTGTATACCTACCTAAAATCTATTTTTGTAAAGAATATCCAACAATATGTATTAGGTAGGGTTTTATTTTCAAGTGTAGGTAAGTTTTACCCGACTACAGCAAAGCAAGGGAAGGGTAATGAGTTGGACAGTCTATGTATGTATGTAGCTATGTATGTGGTTATTTATTTATTTATGATACGCCAACAGTGTACATATTAAAGATTGCCAAGAACATTTAGCCAATTTTATGACCATAGTCATAAAGTCACATTCCGTTATGTGGATGTTCCACCGTAGCAACGCTCCTATTGGTCCGATTTTGTCAATCGAGGTGTCAATCGAGTCGTCTTCATCGCAAGAGTGTCATAGGCTATTTTTTACCCGACCGTAGTCGGGTTTTAGTTTTTGAACTTATATCTTCTTAATCGTTGGCCTATCGATATTAATATGCCAATTCATATCAATATACCTATATCTAGGCCGAGAATTGAGCCTATTGTATTATCAGATACCGATAAGATAAATATGTTGCTATGGTAATTTGTGTGTTTTTGATTAACTAATTAAGAATTGGATCATTTGCGTCATTACAACTGATAGTAAAACTTGGTGAAACTTGTTGTATGAGTAATTTTATAGTAGGTACCTATTTATTCGTAGTTAAGATATTAAACAGACATATTATTCTGCCACCGTTCGTAATTTATTTATGTTATAATCCTCTCCATGCACGGTTGTCTGGAAGAGATCGCTTTAAGCGATAAGACCACCAATTGTAACATGTTTTTGTTAGATTAAGTTTATTAATTGTATATTTCTGTATTGTGCTGTTTCAATAAAGAGTTCATCTATCTATCTATCTATCTATCTATCTATCTATTATTATACCTATCTATCATAGAATCAAAAACTGTGAGATCGAGTTTGATTCGACTTTGCTGTCTGTCTGTACAAACAAGATAATTGAAAATAAATTGTCTAGGTTACTTAAATTAAGCAGTGTGCGTTCGGCTGCATCCGCGGCCGCACGTATCCACTACCCATTCCGTATTTTTCCGTACCGGTCCAATACAACTAGTGATGTCTTAAGTGCATATCGATAACTTATGACGATATGGAAAAGTTCCTAAAAAAGTCGTCGTCCAACCCCAATGTGTCTGGTAAAAGACCCCGAGATGAAGCGCCTGCAGCAGTAGACCAGTGGAAGCAGCCGAAGAAGTTCGCATCTTCCAAAGATATTTCCAAAGTTAAGGACAAAGAAACTTCAACAAAGAACCGCTTTAGTGACCTACCGGTGGATGATATAGCCACGGAGACTTTCATTAATGCTACGAAGAAGAAGTCGATCGGTCAAATCCCACCAATCCTTATTGAACTTCTTGGTGATTGGAGTCACCAAAACATCAAATTGGTCATAGAAAAATATGAAAAAGGATTCCACATGCAATACAGAGGACGTAACAGGGTAAAAGTCCAATGTTACTCATCTAAAGGCCACCAGCTCCTAAAAGAGGGCCTCCTTAAGGAAAACGTAGTCTTCCATACATTCTCACGAAAAGACGAGAAGTTCCCGAAAGCTGTCTTGAAAGGTTTGCCCAAATTTCTTCAAGCAGACGTACCCGCTGAACTTGCTTCAATTGGATTTGCTGGAGCAACTATCACAGAACTGAAGTCTATGTACCCTACAGAATGCCCTCCATTGCTCGTTCAACTGCCAAATGGCACGGACATGGGCAAATTCAAGCAGATAAGGTATCTCTCAAACTGTGTTGTTGAGATTCAAAGATACAAGCCAAACAACAAAACAGGTACACAGTGTTTTAGGTGTCAAGGTTTTGGGCATGCTTCAAGAAATTGTAACCGGCCTGCAAGGTGTGTCAAGTGTGCTCTAGACCACCCTACTTGGGAATGCCAGAAAAAAGATAGGGAAGAACCTGCTAAATGTTGCAATTGTCAGGAGAATCACCCAGCCAATTTTGCCCAATGCACTGAAAGACTGAAATACCTTGAGCGCATCCAAACTAAGCGCAATTTTGTTCATAAAACAACCTTAACTAAGACTGAAACCACTCACATGCCAGCCCGTACACCGGATAATAATACCTGGGCTCAAATGGCAAGTACCAGCAATGGCCAACAGCAAGTTTCGCGGCCCAAAACAGGAGCTTTGCCACGACTGGATTCAAAATTACCTGAAAGGAAACCAGCAAAGCTTCCAAATCCTAATTCAATACCCACCGTTTCGCTTTCGAGCCCAGCAGAGGGAAACTTGATTCATTCTACATTCATCGATAAGATGCAAGCTCACGATCTAGCAACTGCTGAAATGTTGGAAATACTAAGTACCATCAAGTCAATCAAACAAGAATTTATCAAGTGCAAAACTTTTATGGATAAAGTAATATTAATATTAACTCACTTGGGTCATTATGTCTGATCACATCAATGAACTTCGTATACTTTATTGGAACGCTGACGGCGTTCGCAGTAAGCAGCAAGAACTTTCAGACCTAGTGGTAAGAGAACTTAATATTGACGTAATAGCATTATGCGAAACTAGATTAACTGAACGTTTGAATCTCGAAATCCCGGGATTTGCTTGTTACCGAGAGGACAAACGTTCGAATGGCACGGGTCAAGGTGTAGCTATGTTGGTTAGGTCGGACCTGGATCACAGCCGGGTTCCTTCACCCCCTACTCTTAATCTCGAAGTTGTAGGAATCTCCCTCAAACTAGGCAGTAGTAGCGCTATGTTTTTCTCTGTCTACCAGTCCCCTAACTTGCCACTCATAAAGAACGACTTTGACTTACTTATGGCCGTAGAAAACCGAGTGATAATCATGGGTGACATTAACGCCAGACATCCGTGTTGGTCATCTGGGTCCGTTAATACTCACGGCAAATGTCTTTATGAACACATGATAAATAGTGAGTTCGTTATTCATGCTCCCTTAGACTCAACCCTTGTCCACTATCGGGCTGAATTGAAACCATCTACTCCTGATCTGCTTCTAACTAAAAACGTCCTTACAGTCAACGACATAGTAACAATACCTGCTTTATCTTCCAACCATCTGCCTGTTTTTGTTAGTCTTAATGATAAAATTATTCGTAAGCCAATCATAAAGTTCAATTATTCCAGAGGCGACTGGTGTAAGTATCGACAATCGCTAAATGATCGTGTGTCTCTGTCTTCTCGGGTTTATCAAACCACTGAAGAGGTTGATTCAACTATCAGACTCTTTCAGAAAACTATAATAGAAACTAGAAAATTATGTGTTCCTACCGTAACTCATAAGCCCTCTAAATCAACGTTACCGCGACGTGTTAAGAGATTAATCCAGCAGAAAAATCGATTGCGTAGATATGCTGCTGTTGAAACTACTCTTATTTTACGGAAAGAACTGAACCACAAAATTAATACACTTCAGACTGAAATAAATGCCTCACTTAAATTTTACCATGATAAGAAATGGAACAACAAGCTAAAAAGAGTTGACAATCCTAGTGCTGACTTATGGCGGGTCGTAAAGGGTTTGCGAACTAGTTCTTCTCCTCCCATCCCTGCGCTTAAAACTAATGACGGTTCCTTAACTACCAATTGTCAGGAACAGTGCGATGCTCTTGCAGGTGCATTTTTAAACAACATGCAATTGACTCATACTTGGACAAGTGATGAGCAGTCAGCAATTGACTGCTCATTAGCAGCTCTAAGTAACTACCTACCCGACAAAAATACTTTACCTCCTGTTCGTCCTGCTGAAGTTAAGAGATGTATTCTAAAATTGAAAACTCGCAAAGCTCCAGGTCCGGATGATATTTGCAATTTACTCATCAAAAATTTGCCTCAAAAGTGCATTGTATTGTTGACAAAGATATTCAATGCTTGCCTTACCCTGAACCACTTTCCTTCGGTTTGGAAAAAAGGAAAAGTAATTGCGATACACAAGCCTGGCAAACAGACGTCTAATCCTACTTCCTATCGCCCTATAAGTTTACTTCCATGTTTAGGCAAATTATTTGAAAAAATCATATATATTCGACTGAATAAAATTTCTGAAACTTTTATCTTGGACGAACAATTTGGGTTTCGCCAGGGCCACTCAACTGTTCAACAGTTGGCAAGAGTTGCTGAAGCCGTGTCGTACAATCTTAACCTTAAAGTATCAACTGGCATGTTTCTACTTGATATTGAAAAGGCCTTTGATACAGTTTGGCACGATGCTCTTTTACATAAACTTATAAACCTGAATATGCCAATGTCGCTCGTCAAATTAATAAAATCATATTTATCCAACCGTTCCTTTCAAGTCCATATTAATAATTGTTCATCTTCTTCTAAACCAGTCCCAGCAGGGGTGCCTCAAGGATCAATCTTGGGGCCTCTCCTTTTCCTCATCTTCTTAAATGATATGCCCATACAGACACGAACAAGTTTGGCTTGTTTCGCAGACGATACTGCATCATTTACTTCATCAAAAGATATTGATTTAATCACTGATCGCTTGCAATTATCTATTGACCTTCTTCTGAATTTTTTCTTAAAGTGGAAGCTTAAAATCAATGCTTCCAAAACTGAAGCCATACTATTCACCAGGCAGCGCACGCTTCCCACACGTATGTTAAAGGTTGGCGGTTGCACGATTCCGTGGAGTCGCTCTGTTAAATATTTAGGTGTTGTCCTAGATAATAAGCTTAATTGGACGGATAACACTGCAAAATTATGCATCAAAGGGATTATGGCACTTAATGCACTAAGCACAGTATTAAACAGACGATCATGTCTCAGTAGCAAAACTAAGCTAAACATTTATCGCACCTTAGTTCGTCCTTGTATCACGTACGCATGTCCCGTCTGGAGCAGCACTTGCTCAACAAATGTGAAAAAACTTCAAGTTATTCAAAATAAAGCCATTAAGTATTCGTATAACACCCCCTTTTATACTAATCTCAGTAGACTACACTTAAAAATAGGCTTACCAAACATAAATACGTTTATTTATCAATTATCGAAAAGATTTTATGTATACAGTAACCCTAATAACAAGAACAAATTTATTAGAAACATTTGTAAAACACGTAAACAAGATCTCACCTTTATCGATAAATATAATCGTTACAAACTACCTCACCACTTATTCCTTGCCTGCGATGAATAGGTACAGTCGCCCGTTAACGGTGTGCGCGCGCCACTCGTCGCTGCAGCGCGCCATACTCGCCCGTATTATCTAGTGATATGAAGAGTGGACATGGCGTGCGCGACACGTAGCAGCGCGCACGCTCCTTTCGAGGGATAGTCAACATGCATAACAAAGTTCTTGCTGCTAACTGCCTATTGCTGTGCGCTTTGCGCTTGCACTTTATTTTTGTTTACCGCCCTAGGTTTATTATTTATTTTCAATTCAAGCCAATTAATGTATTGTTGTAACTAAAACGTGCATAAGTAATTAGTAAGATTGTAGCTTAATAGGTACATTACATTATATTTGATTTGGATAATTATAAGATATACATACCATGCATAAAGATTTATGAAAGCTATGTAGTAGCTTGTAAAATGAAATATTAACATTATTACTTGTCTTCTCTAGGAAATACTTACACTAGAAATGTACAATACTTTTTCTTCATGGTTAATAAAGATAATTTGAAAAATAAAAAAATAATATCATAGAATCAAAAACTGTGAGATCGAGTTTGATTCGACTTTGCTGTCTGTCTGTACAAACAAGATAATTGAAAATAAATTGTCTAGGTTACTTAAATTAAGCTACTGAAAAATAATACATATTTTAAATGGGATCTGTCTGTTTGTCTGTTCGCGCATCACGTTAAAACTATTGCGATGAGTTTTTCACTACTGGATAGCTTAGGTTTTGACTCAAAAACTGGTATCTCAATCCGATTATTGGAAGCCGAGCAATTTATAAAAATCTATTTGACGGATGAACGAATTATGATGAAATGTATTATATTGTACTACAAGCTTTCCCGCCCGCGACTTCGTCCGCGCGGACTACAGTTTGTCGCGAAAAAAACATCCTTTTCTTCAAAGAAAGCTCTTGAAAGAAAAAAAGAAAGAAAGAAAGAAGAAAGAAAATACATTTATTCAACAACCACAAAAAAAAAGATACATATGTATAATTACGATAACCAAGGAATACAAAAGAAAAGGAAGTACAAAGAATAAATAAAAAGTAGAAAATAAAAGTGGTGCTGAAAGGGCCTCAGGCTGTTTGCCGAAGGCACGCAGCGCTGGTTTTCAGCTAAAGCCCAGATGTTTTTTGACAGATTTGTTATTTCGTTCCCATGGCAACCGTTCCTTACAGCGAGTAATCAACATTTTCCAGCTTTCCCGCGGAAACTTACCATTTTCTGATATCAAAAGTAGCCTATGTTTTATTCCAGGGTATAAGCTATCTCCATTCCAAATTTTATCAAAATCCGTCCAGCCGTTATTTTGTTAAAACACCCCAATCATACAAACAAACAAATAAACAAACAGACAACGTTTCACTTTTATATATTGGCTATTAGAACATAATTTGATACTTGTCTACAAAGGCGGGAGGGGGCCTGAGATCGAACCTTGCATTGCTTATGGGCCTCTACCTGGCTTAATCCAGCCTTGCCAATTCAGCTTGTCTAAGAATAAACCATTGTTTTCTAGACCACAGCAATACCAGGAGTATGGGTGTCTCCGGACCACGTTTGCATCGTCTGGTGCAAGCAGTTAGTGATGGCGATAAATAGATACCTGTTCTCTATTGTAGACCCTCTCACCGAGCAGATAAGTGAAGACCAATCGGTCCTGATGGCCAGGGCTAGGCAGTATTTTCAAGTAAGTTTTCTCATACCTAAAACATTTTGTGGTAGTATTTTAGCGGGTTCCTCCATTTTAGAAATATTAGACCTAATTTTCAATTGGTTTCTGCATACTCTAAATCATGGCGTTATTCATCATCAGAGAGTTATACACGAAGTTAATTGCAATATTAGCCGTGTTCGGTTGATCAGTTCAGCAAACTACCAATAGATGGCGTTATCCACCCCGTAAGACGGATTTAAAAACTGTGGGAAAATTTTTGATGGTGATGTAGTGGTCACGGTTGCCGAGTTGGTTAAAGGCATGTGCTGCGCAAGGGCATAGATGATGCGTGTTCGAATCACGTCCGTGCCAAAACAAAAATCTCGCTATTTATGAACACATATAGAAGGTTTTAAAAAAACGGACTATACACCGCCAAATCTAAAGTGAAGCACTCAAGATATAATTGCCGATCGCCTTGTACGCACACGCCTCACGCATACATTTACACCATGGCATGCAGATAGGCCGCCACATCGCAACAAGATCTCGACCTTATTAGTAGTTAATTCTGTCAAGTTTTCATGGAAAAGCAAAAACAATGCAGTCTTTTGTGATGATATTGTGCATCAACCACAAAATATCCACTCACGCATACATCCGCCATTTGCTATGCTTCAATCTCTTGTTTGACGTTGTAGACTCCTTATTTTTTTAAATCTTCTTGCACCCATTAGTTTTTCCTTATTTGTGCCTTTAGCGAATATGGTTTCTCTGCAGGCAAACCGATCTACGACCCTCGATCCGGACATACCCCGAGCGAACGCGACAATGATCGCAGACGCCTTCTGGTACGAAGACAACAGAAGGATCTATCAAGTATCAAGACCAGAGATTGACAAGTAAGTAATCAGAGAGATAAGCTATTGCTCCAACTGAATAGTACAAATAAGTATAAAAAGATTGCTCATTGAAAGCTTTGCCATTTTCAAAACTCGGAAGAGAAGAGGACTCGCAGAAACGGAACAGACAGAGGAACACACACAGGTCGAATACATACGTAAGCCCGCCCGGCCTAACTGGTGCGTGCAAACGCACTGCGTCTCGTAGTCGAGCATGCGCTGCGTATCCACGCACCACGCAACTCCTATAGGAATATGCTTGCAGTGCATAAACAAAGGGCTAGGAAGAAAAGCAGCGGTTGAACATTCCAACCTATTCTTTCTACTACGCATTACGCACCGAGCATCGAAATGACTCAATTAGTATTTAAATCAGAATCATGTCCAAAGTCACAAAGGTAAAACAAAAAAAAACATCGCTTCGTGCTACGGAGGGCACGTTAAGCTGTCAGTCCTGGCTGTTATTGATTAACAGTCGTTAAGCCATATCAGAGGCCCTCGGACGGCCTGACAAACTCTTGACACCAGAGGCCAGCACTACATTATACGACAAACAAACAAACAATGCCGAAATGACTAATACAGTAGAACGCTTGCACTGCCAAAAGTCGTTCACTTTAACCGATTATCCGAGCACCCATGTGCCCAGATTAGTTCAGACAATGACTTTACACCACAGAATATTTATAGTACGTACTAACTATCTACGAACAAAGAACTTTTAAAAATAAATAGTCATCAAGCGTTTCCACAATACGTAAAAAACGTCAACGAGATAAACATTGGCATTTCTCCAGAGAATCGAGGAAATGTATTATGTAGATATTTTAAGATGTCCCAAGTTGCGTCATATTTTAGCTTTATTAATATACATGCAAGGGTTTGGAAATTATGCTGCATAAATTATTATGAGTCAGCTGTCCGTCTGTCTAGTCTAGTCTAATTAGTCGATTGTATTGGACTAATTAGTTTCAAATAGATAAGATAAAGTGTAGGTTTATAACAATCAGCTATTGTCACCAGCTGGAAAAGGCTTCAATGATTACAGGCAGCGTAGTGGCTTATCTCAACAAATAGTAATCGGTATTGTTATGAATAGTTATTGCCCAAAGTCAGGCGAAAATACTTCTTTGTACCTACTGTCTGGGTTGCTTTTCATCAGATGTTATTTTTTGGCATCGCTGTCTGTCTGTTCCTGCATCTATCACGGGTTTGTAGTTTAATATGTAAGATAAGGGACCTGTCACACAATAATAATATGTAGTTTATTGCTAATTAATTGATCAATGTCGATGACTTTCGTCAGAAATGGCAATGGCCCGGTCACATAAGTCAATCCGAACCGATCGGGAATGCGAGTTCTTGAGTAGAGGCAAAACGTTATTTAACTAGTGGCCCTGTGAGCTGTAGACCTCGCAAGTCTGTCTTTGCTTAGCTTAAAACTGAATAAATTATCACAACATTTTTCGAAATGGCTAAAAGATGTTTTTTTTTACGTTTTCAACCCCCATATACCCGCCATTTTCAAAAATTACGACCTTTGTCAAAAAAATTCACGAGAATTGGTAGAGAAATGCGACCTGTAGAGGAGAATAGTTAGACATACGAGAGCATTTTTTCCCAAGCTGAAACGGAGACGCTTCGCGCTCGCTCGGTCAATAAATAGTTTTACTAAAAAGAACTTCTGAACCAATTCTGATGAAATTTACATGGAACCACATTGAAGGTGGTCACTTCACATTAAAAGAGAATCATCCTAATCGATTGAGAAATCCTGGAGATATGAGGGAATAACATACACAAAAAAGAAAATGAACAAAGAACTTAAGTGGTTTGTTTGGCTTAACGACTGCTATGTATCAATATCAGCCGAGACCGACTTACAGCTGCGCTGGTAAGAGATGGAAATGCGCACATTACTTAGAATGTCATTGATGTGGAGCCGAGGACCGAACACAGTATCGTAACTCGGCCACCATCGCTCTATATGGTTAATGTAATTCTTGTTGTGATACTTTTTTTAAACTGTAGTTTTATGAACTTTCAGAACTACGTACTTGATGATAAGACTGGTGAAGTTCCCGCAAAATAGATTCGTGGCGGTGGAAGCCGTGAACGTGGATGATAAGGAGTGGATTTTTGGCTGCAACGCTAAGTTCACCTATCATATGCATCGATATTGGTAAGTTAAGACAAAATAGATTCGTGGCGGTGGAAGCCGTGAATGTGGATGATAAGGAGTGGATTTTTCCTGCAACGCTAAGTTCACCTATCATATGCATCGATATTGGTAAGTTAAGACAAAATAGATTCGTGGCGGTGGAAGCCGTGAATGTCGATGATAAGGAGTGGATTTTTCCTGCAACGCTAAGTTCACCTATCATATGCATCGATATTGGTAAGTTAAGACAAAATAGATTCGTGGCGGTGGAAGCCGTGAATGTGGATGATAAGGAGTGGATTTTTCCTGCAACGCTAAGTTCACCTATCATATGCATCGATATTGGTAAGTTAAGACAAAATAGATTCGTGGCGGTGGAAAACGTGAATGTGGATGATAAGGAGTGGATTTTTGGCTGCAACGCTAAGTTCACCTATCATATGCATCGATATTGGTAAGTTAAGACAAAATAGATTCGTGGCGGTGGAAGCCGTGAATGTGGATGATAAGGAGTGGATTTTTCCTGCAACGCTAAGTTCACCTATCATATGCATCGATATTGGTAAGTTAAGACAAAATAGATTCGTGGCGGTGGAAAACGTGAATGTGGATGATAAGGAGTGGATTTTTGGCTGCAACGCTAAGTTCACCTATCATATGCATCGATATTGGTAAGTTAAGACAAAATAGATTCGTGGCGGTGGAAGCCGTGAATGTGGATGATAAGGAGTGGATTTTTCCTGCAACGCTAAGTTCACCTATCATATGCATCGATATTGGTAAGTTAAGACAAAATAGATTCGTGGCGGTGGAAGCCGTGAATGTGGATGATAAGGAGTGGATTTTTCCTGCAACGCTAAGTTCACCTATCATATGCATCGATATTGGTAAGTTAAGACAAAATAGATTCGTGGCGGTGGAAAACGTGAATGTGGATGATAAGGAGTGGATTTTTCCTGCAACGCTAAGTTCACCTATCATATGCATCGATATTGGTAAGTTAAGACAAATTGAGTATAATATATTTATTTTTAACCCCCGAACTCCTAATGAGAGGGGTGTTATAAGTATAAGGTGTATATCATTGTATTTATCACTGTATACGTGTCTTTCTGTGGCATCGTAGCTCCCAAACGAATAGACCGATTTTGATGCTGTAAGTTTTACCCGAATACAGCAAAGCAAGGGAATGGTAATGAGTTTAAAAATCAATGTACGTACCTATGTAAGTGGTTATGTGGATGTTCCGCAATAACCTCTCGCCTATTGGTACGATTTTGACAAGTGAGGTGTCAATCGATTTGTCTTCAGGTATAGAGTGTCATAGGCTATTTTTACCTTACTAAGGTGAAGCAAAGGAAGGGTTGTGTTCAAACTAAAAACTTGGTCCTATTTTGGCAAGCGAGATATCAATCGATACGTCTTCATCGCGAGAGTGTCACAGTTTTTTTTTACCAGTCAGTCGGGTTTTTGTTTTTGAACTTGTCTTGTTAAATAGTTGTGCATTGACTTCGAAGATAAACATGAGACTGGGCCTGAATATCTGCCTATCTCTTTCTGCTATAGTAATGTTCTCGTTATGTTTTCAGCAAGCACGCCACCGCGCTCACAGAGCTCAGTCGGTGGACGCCGGCGGCGATCGACTTCGGCAGGCGGAAGCTAGCCACCGTCAACCTCCACAGCATAATGCAGAGCAACCCAGACTGGACACACGTCGTGGTCAAAGTATCGCCGACGAAAAAGCCGGTATGTTTCACTGTGTTATTGGCTGTTTTGGCAAGAAAACCATTCTATACCATGAAAATGTTACAAGCTCTCGTGAGAGCTCCAGGAGAAAAGAAAAAGTATATAGTTCACAAGGATATTCCTTTTAGATAGATGTGGTGCCCGCGGTCTAAAATGCCAACGTTTCCTGAGTTTTGATCAGTGGCGGCTCGGTCTCTAGAAAGCTAGCCGAGTACGCTACGTCACAGATTGGTTGGTCGAACTTAGAAAATAATTCAGATTATGTTCATCTCTTTCTGACAACAGGGATTAAAAAAAACAGAATGGCGACTTAATAAAAGAAACAGGTCATTCGCTTGATGGTAAGCATCACACCAGTTTACAGAGCAGATATGATAAAATTTCGCTTTTTTTGAGTAAATTTGATGCTTGATTGCTTTTCGTATGAGGTAGTGCTGGACTCTGGTGTCAGAGTTTGTCAGACAGCCCGAGGGCCTCTGACATTTATCGACTGCATTTAATCAATAACAGCCGGGACCGACAGCTTCACTTGCCCTCCGAAGCACGGAGCGATGGAAAACCGCAAATAACTTAAAAAAGTCATTGGTGCGGAGCCTAGGATCGAACCCGGTATCGTTGAATTCTAAGCCGCACTAGTAAAGTGCTACACCATTATCGCTCATGAAGAGTAAAGAACAAGGGTGAAATTTTATGCGATAAATCTTGCAGCGTTTTGAAATATGATATTTACACAGAACTACAGAACTCTACAGAACTAAAGTAATTATTTTTCTACGTTTTTTCAACATAACATGTAAGCTAGGAAAAGCCAGGTTAACAAATCAATTAAAAAAAACATGAAATTGAAACTTCATTTCCTTCCTACAATGTTTTACCGGCCTTGTTGCCTGCCCAACGGGTGAAAATATGTATATAATACAATGAAGTTTCCGGTTCGGACGTCAAAATCGTCAACACAGTCTACTTCCCGCCCGGATTTTTAAACCAAAAGAGGTTGAATTACGCTTACTTCCCACCCGGTTTTGTAAACCAAAGCAGGTTGAATTACCCTTACTGGCGTTAAACCTTTTAACAGTAAACGTAATTAAACCTCCTTGCGATAAACAGAATAAGACTTTAGACAAAATGGTACGTCAATATAAAACCTTTATACTAAACATTATAGCAAAGAGAATAAAATGCATTATAGTTTAGAGGAGGAAGTGAAAGGAATTGTTGTTAGGTTATGATTATTTATTTATTTAATTATTTTGCACAAAAATAGTGTACAAGGAAGGACTTAATGTTAAGCTGCATTATCTACCAGTCATCCAGGTCATGAAATAAATACTAGTACATAGGGCGTACGGTTTAAAGTATTGAACAATAAATACAAAAAAACAAAGGTTTGTGTAAATAAAGTATTTAGGTAGTGTAAGGAATTGTTGTAAAATATTTGTGCTAATATTGGACAACTGTTTCCCTGCACAGTGAAACAGCAGCAACATATCTATCATATTGTTTTGTAATCTCGCAAGGCAGTAACAGATTGAAAATAATAATTATTCAAAAGCCTAGTCTGTTACACTAGGTAGGTACTTGAATAGGTACAATATCTGTAAACATTATATTTATCACGCATAAGTACTTAATTGCCTACTTAATTTAAGCACACATTTTAATTAAAATCTCGAAGACTTGTTTCAAAAGTCGTTAACAGTAACATAATCTACAAAACTTTGTCTAATAACAATTATTCCTGGTCTCCCCAATAAAAAAATCTTAGACTAACAATCTCAGGAAATGATGCTGAATTACTAGCGTTTTTTTTTGTGTAAAGACGTCGTGAATTTTACTGACATAAAGACATGTATGAGAGTTCGCCATTGTTCTTTAGTAAGAGTATGTGTATATTATTTTTTAATATCATTCATCAACCTTTAGCTACCAGATCTTTTAATGAAAACTGTTGAACCATAAATCCTCATCGTTCATCTCATATAATTTTGAAATATGAGTGAAATGTTACTGGAATATTTAATCATTTATTATCCACTAGCTGTACCCTCGACTTTGCCTGCAAGGTCATTTAATTTAAAAGTAACTTAGACGTGTTATTCCAGGACCAAAAGTACCTACAAAGTACAATTCAAAAACCTATCCTGACTTATCTGTTGTTTGTTCGCGCATCATGTAAAAACTACTGGACCGATCGCGATGCGGTTTTCACTGTTGAATAGCTTAGAGTTTGACTTAAAAACTGGGGTACCTACTTGGTATCTTAATCCGATTAATAGAAACCGAGTAGAAACTTGATTAGAAACCGAGCTATCGATAAAAAAACTATTTGACGGCTGAACGAATTTTAAAGAAATCTAGTATATTGTGCATTATAGGTACTTTTGGTCCTGGAATAACACGTGTGGGCTACTTTTAAATGAAATGACCACGCGGGCAAAGCCGCGGGCACATCTAGTACTCCAGGGTGTCCACTTTCTGGAAAGTCAGGGAAAAGTCAGGGAAGCTCAAGGTGGTCAGGGAAAGTCAGTGAAATCGACGGGGTCACCTGGAAAGTCAGGGAAAAAAAATTACTCGGTTTGCCCCACACTTTCTCAGTGATTGTAAAATGAGAGATATATATCATGCTCTAGTTTGACTATGTTTTGTAATCATGTTTATTTGTTTCACTGAAAAAAATATCTCGAAATTTCCGCGCTTGCTGCGCTCGCGCCTTCATAATACCATTTCCTATGTAATTAAAAACACACAGTAGGTCAATTTATTAATATTAATTTATTCACACAATTACACTGAAATTATAAATAGCTAAATTCTTGCGCTCGCTACACTTACACCCTTGGTCTGTTATTGCCTGTTGAATGAAGTATAAGGCGGACCACCTTGTTTTCCTTTAGTTTTTAACAAACTCTGCAAGAAGTAACTAGCTACGCTCGCGCCTTGCTATTATTGGTTCCTCACGTCCACAAATAGTCGAAATTTTTGCGCTCGCTTTGCTCGCGCCTGTTACCTATTTTCGCAATACTATTACTATTTTCGCTGAGGAATTCCATTCATGTCTAATTTTTACCAAACTTTTTCGCGCTATCTACGCTCGTGTCTATTATATGATATATTATTTTTCCTCATTCGTGTAATGTATAGGAAATAGCTCAAAATTTTCGTGCTCTCTTCGCTCACGCTTTCTTGGTAATGTTACGTAAACAAAAAAGATCGATCGTAAACGTTCATTTTTAACCCCCCGAACAAAGAGATGGGTGTTATAAGTTTAGGGTGTGTATCACTGTGTGTGTGTATCCGTATGTCTGTCTCTGGCATCGTAGCTCCCAAACGAATGGACAGATTTTATTTTATTTTATTTTCTTAGGAAAACTACAGCCACGGTTAGTACTTAGGATAAAAACTATGGTTATACACGCAGCTTACAAAAGTTTCCACATATGGGTTTTTATTATGTTTGAAAACTGATGTGTTATGCGCACATAGAAAATCGATCATAAACATTCTTATGTTCACATAGCTACACAATAAAAGTATATATAAGTAGCTCAAAATATTCAAATATAAAAGGGGCGCTGATTTATAAGCTGATTGCTAAGGCCAGTCCTGTGTTCAATAATAGGCTGATAATGGTGATCATTTGTTATGTGATTTGGAATACTCATGTTTCATTTTTACACAAATAAAAATATCAGAATGTTTTCGCTTCCCGCTTATGATGGTGTCTATCTGGTGTGTTTGTGGGCAATCAATGAGACGACCGTTTAGCTTGGTAGGTGGTTTATTACTGCCCGCCGCGTGGCACGCAGCCTATCGCGGCGACATATACTGCACTCCTCTTACATTATTTTGAAATCCTGGCAATATACAAAAACATAATTAGAAAAACTTCTTATAGTCTACTTTCTTCTTCTGTCTCAGTGTTCGCCCAAGCGTTCTGCCAACTTCCGGTTCCGGCGTACGGTTATCAGCATCAACTTCAGTGGCGGAACGCTTGGGCCCCATTCCATCACATTCGGCTACCTGATTACTTCCTAGATTTTCACTAGCCTCCTCCCATCTGTCCCCGTCCCCTCCCCCAATCACCTCAGCAGCGATGTCCGTACCATGGTCGGCTGTATTCGACGCTATAGAATCATGTACTCTGATTACTTCGGAGTCAAAATCCACCGAACGCGGTGAAGAAGGGGGCGAGACAGTTGTAACATTTGTTGGAGATGGTGGCTGTGTAGTGTACGACTCGGAAGGCTGCATCGGAATATATGTTATTGCCGACTCTTCCGGGCCGTCACCACAGCTAAATTCGTTGTTGACAGAACATGGTTTAACGAGTTTTCTAATCTGATCTAGATGTCTTACACAGGTCATGTTAATATTCTCAAAATAAACATTAAACATTCTCGATCCAATTTTGTTTACAATTTTACCTTCCATCCAATTAGCTTTTCGAGCAGAAAACCATCTAGCCCATACAATTTCACCAATTTCAAAACTTCTAGCCTTGTTACATACAGAATTAACATCATTCACAACAGGTTGATGGGTGTTTTCCTGAGGTAAGATTAAGTCCAATCTAGATCTTAGCTTTCGTCCAAATATTAGTTCAGCAGGCGTTGAACCGGTACTGCAATGTTTTGTATTACGGTATTCAAATAAGAACCCAATCAATGTGTCGTGAATTTGACGAGATGCAACATTCCCTTCGCTAATTATGCATTTAATCATTTTCTTGCAAGTCTTTACCGAATTTTCTGCTTGACCATTACTAATTGGATGATAAATAGGAGAATTTAAATACTTGATTCCGTTATTTTCACAAAAAAAATGGAATTCTTTAGAACGTATTTTGACATCATTATCCGACACTAAAATATTAGGAATGCCAAATGTAGAAAATATATCTTTTAGTTTAATAATCAGTGCGCCGGTGGAGGTGCCGCAGTTCATATGTAAGCATTCCAACCATTTACTATATGCATCGATTATGATAAGGTATTCCGCTTGCCCTATTGTCATGTAATCTATATGAATGCGGTGCCATGGCCCGGGCGGACGCGGCCAGGGCGCGGGGGGTGCGCGTGGCGGCGCACTACGCACACTAGCGCACGCGCCGCAGCTACCTATCCATCGCTCGATGTCTGAGTCGATTCCCGGCCACCACATTCTACTACGAGCCGAACACTTCGTTTTTACAATACCAAAGTGCGCCGAATGTAGTTCCTGCAACATGTTATTGCGAAATATTGAAGGGACGACAATTCGATGACCGCGAAAAAGACAGCCACTATTCACCTCTAAATCGGTTTTACACAGGAAGTAAAGCATGACAGTTTTACATTTGATTTTACGCGGCCAACCACTGTTCATGTACTTAATCACAGTTTTTAACACCTTATCGTCCGCCGTAGCGCGCTTTATCTGTTCGAATGAAACCGGTTTCGTAGTAGCATCTAGGAATAAAAGAGGAATAGGTATCTCCTCTTCACCTGTCTTATCGCTTTTTTGACTTTCACTTATGGAAGCTGGCAACGGCGCTCGTGAAAAATAATCTGCAACTAAATTATTTTTGCTACTTATATATTCAACGGTATAGTTGTAAGCTGACAGCATTATTGCGTAGCGTTGTAGACGGAGTGCGGCTGTTAATGCTATTCCATCTTTTTTACCAAATATTGAAAGAAGTGGCTTATGATCGGTTCTCAAAATAAAAGGCTCTTGGCATCCGTATAAATATTGATGAAAGCGTTTAACGCCAAAAACGATAGCCGTCGCTTCTTTCTGTATTTGACTGTAATTCTTTTCGCTCGGTGACAAGGAACGGGAGCCGAAGGCGATCGGCTTCTCGGAGCCGTCAGACAGCACGTGAGCGAGCACTGCCCCGAGGCCTGCAGGCCCCGCGTCAACTGTAAGCACGAGCGGCGCCCCTGGCTCAAAGTGCGCCAACACGCGCTCCGATGCCAGCTCACTGCGGACCAAGTCCAGTGCGCGCTGGTGCCGCTGGTCCCACTGTCAGGTCACGCCCTCACGTAGCAATTCATGCAGGGGATTTAACAACGAGGACGCGTTGGGAACAAAATTCCTATAGTAATTCATAACACCGAGGAATCTCTTTAATTCCAGAGCATTAGTAGGAGTAGGTGCTTTTAAGATCGCTTCTACCTTCTTGGGACAGGTTCTCAGACCGTTTTTATCGATCATGTATCCCAAATAAGTGACGCTTTCTTGAAAAAACGCACACTTGCTTTTTTCGAGTCTTAACCCGGCGTTCTGTAACCTGCCCAATAATTCTCGAAGCCTAGCCAGGTGCAAGGTTCTGGTAGGAGCAGTAAGGCAGATGTCGTCGTACCAGCATGTAACACCTTCGATGCCGGCTACTAATGTTTCTATGGTGCGTTGGAAAATCGCCGGTGCATTCGCGAGTCCGTAGACGAGGCGCGTATATTTAAATAGCCCTTTCGGTGTATTGATGGTGGTGAGCTCTTGGGATGACTTAGACAACCTAAATTGGTTATAGGCATTACTTAAATCGAGCTTAGAATAGTGTTGCCCACCTCCAATTTTCGCAAACACCTCTTCTATATGAGGCAAAGGATATTTATCGATTTTAAGCACCTTATTTAAAGTACATGAAAAATCTCCGGCTATTTTAATCTTGCCGTTATCTTTCAACACTGGGACAATAGGGGTTGCAAAGTCAGAAAATTTAACCGGCACTAAAATACCCGTTTCATAGAAAATGAATTAACACCTACTAATACATCCACTGTAATGGGATCATTGTTGACATACCTTAAGTTGAAAAGGTCGCACTCTTTGCAGTCATGTGCATTAACTTCCGTTTCTACGTTATACAACGCCACGTTATTGCTCCTTTTCTCACTACACACTTTCTTAAGGTGCCCCTTTTTACCACAATTTTGGCACGTATAAAATTTGAAATGGCACTTATCCGCTGAGTGATATTTTAATCCACATACTGCACAACGCGGTCCAGCTGCCGCCATAGCGTGCGACGGCGCCGCCTGTGGCCGGCGTTCACTGACACGGTACACCGCCTCCTCCTTGACTTGATGCCCTCCGACTCCAACGCAGGCACATGCAGCCCGTGCACATGCCGCCTGCTGAGCTATCTCCAACGCTTTGGCAAGCGTCAGCGATTTCAAGTCCTGTTCGAATAGGCGATCTCTCTCAGGGCCGGCTTTTAGACCCAGTATGAACCTGTCCCGCAACAGCGTCACTAATTCAGTTCCAAAGTCGCAGTACACGGCGAGACCTCGTAAACGTGCCGCCCACTCCTCAACACTTTCATCCTCAGATCTGGTAGCATCATAAAACTTTGCCCTGTCGGCAAACGTCGATCTCTTCGGCTGAAAATGCTCATTCAGTACTTTTACCAGGTCTTTCCACGGCACTGTATTTAAATCTTGAGGGTGTACGAGATTCCTTGCAAGCCGATATGACTCGTCCGACAGATGTGTTAACAGTACCGCACGCCAGTTATCCTCCGCTATATCGTTTAACTTGACAAAGTTTTTCATTTTTCCTTAAAAAATCTCCCATTCTTGACTCTTGTAGTCAAAAATGGATAAGTTTCCGATATAACTAGCCATTTTAATTGCACGCGTGGGTAGGTGCCTCGGCGCCAAATGGTGTGTTTGTGGGCAATCAATGAGACGACCGTTTAGCTTGGTAGGTGGTTTATTACTGCCCGCCGCGTGGCACGCAGCCTATCGCGGCGACATATACTGCACTATCATTTTGTGAATTAGAATTTTATTAAGGATTTTATTTTAAAATAAGTCTGATAATAAAATAAGTAACAATATATGAAGGATAAGAAATGATTAACTATTTAGATAACATTATTTTTCGTTATTTTATGAAAAATTATGAAAAACTTGCTTTAAAATGAACATGGTTGGTCAGGGAAATTTGGCAAAATGGTCAGGGAAAGTCAGGGATAAGTCAGGGTTTTTTTTTTAGAATTTTCAGTGGACACCCTGTACTCGTAATATACACCCGTTTTAGGCCCTCTTAAGTGTGATGCCTTGAGAACCTATGTGTTAATATAAACAGAAATCTAAGTGTTGTGGTAGCGTTGTGTAGAGGTGTATTTTCAAAGTACGCCGCTCTAAATCTTAAATTCGAAAGTATACCCGATCTCAGCTCGGCCAGTGACGTCATACATGTTGGGTAAAGGAATACCTTCGAAGAATACACTTTCGCTTCTTCGGATTTGAAAACATTCCCGACGCCAACACGGTCTCTGACGTCATGAGTGTTGTGTAGATTTCGAAATACGCAACGTCACGTCGTTCTCTAAAGTTTAGAACATCACGGAAGAACCCGCGGTTGCGCGGGCGACCGGGGTACCGCGATGCTCGCCCTCTGTGAAAGAAAGAAAGATAGAAAATACGTTTATTGTGCACAAACAACATACATAGTAAAAGTAAAACTAGTAGGTACTTAACTGAATATACATTAATGCTTAGGTTGTGCACAAAAGGAGCGAGTTCAGCATAAATGCTGCGAAGACTAGTCTTGCAACGCTGGTTTTCAACTCGCTCCTTTCTCACGTGTAGGTTATTACATTGTGCAGGTAGTTATCTTAATTTGTTATTTCTAATTTCCACGATCCTTATATAATTATAGAACTGGCAAAGTAGGTACTTAAGTGGGTATAAAAAATATAAAATATTATTAATACAATATTTCTATAGTATGACGTATTGTAAGAAAGAACTTTAAAACATATTAACCTAGGTACAAACTATATTTTTTTGGTTTTATTTAATATGTTAAACTGAAAATATATGCATAACAATATAATGCATAGCTTATGCTTTAACCGGATATTTATTAGTACAAAATGTAAAGCAGTAAGTAGTTTGGTTACCAATACAAACAGCCACAAGAGGGCGCTTTTGTACAAGGGATTTCGATGATTTTATAAAACATTGGCATCGTCGAGCACGTGTTATAAATTATTAATATCCCATGATATTACAAACGCGCGATCGTCTGTATAGGATTACTTCAGGAAATTACAGGAGGAAAAATATCAAGGAAAATGTAAAAATAACGCTTAAAATATGTTAATGCTTATAAATATGGTTCGGCGTGTAGTTTCAGCGTGATGCGTGCTCAAAGAGACAGACAGACAAAAATTTTAAAAATAACCGTTTTGCGCTCCATATCGATTTTGAAGTTTATTTCAATTATAATTTTCAAAAAATATTGAATGTACAGATTTAGCCCAGTTACATTTTTATTATAGTACTAGCACCGGCGGCTTCGCACCCGTGGTAATTTCTCTAGATTAAAGGTACTCTATGTACTATTCCAAGACCTAAAATACCAATATACCAAACATTTGATCAAAATTCCTTCAGGCGTCTAAAAGTTTTTATCGAATGCTCGGCTTTTACTGATCGGATTGAGATACCAAGTACAACAAGTTTTTAAGTCAAACCCTAAGCTATACAACAGTGAAAACCGCATCGCAATTGGTCCAGTAGTTTTTTCGTGATGCTCGAACAAACAGACACGAATTTTAAAAATGATCTATTTTTCTTCAGTATTTTATTTAAGTACCCTAGCCAATTTTTTGTTAATTTTCTTCATTGTACAGAATTTTTCTATCTTATTGCTTTGTTATAAGTATAGATAAACAGATTGCTATTGCTATTATTCTTCATTTATTTTTCTTATACAGTTAATAAGCCGATTAGAAACCTTCCAATATTTTTATTTACAGATAACCCTCAACGTTGATATCAACGACCACGCTTCCCGACAAATCCATATCAAGGTACCCTCCGACTACTCATTCTCAACAATGCCCGTCATCTCCGAAACAGAACCGGACGCGCTGTACTACGAAATAGTACTGGAAGACTTTTATATGGTGCACCAAGCGTTTCTCTTGAGCGTGGAACCAACAAACTGTAAAGCGGCTAGCTACCACGTCTCAGCTGAAGTTCACGTGCCGTGGGCAAAGAATAATGAGTATTATCATTACTTTACGTAAGTTTTAATTGTTATTTGGTTTTTATTGTAGATCTTTTATATGTTTAGCTTGTGAGATGACGTACTTATCCGTTACGTACAATCCTACCGACTGCGCCAACTGTGATTTAAAGAAAAATGACTTTTCAGACATTAGAGAATGTCAAACATCTATCTTATTCTGTTTTCGTCCTAAAGTTAGTTAAAAAAACCGCTAAATAGCGTTTTTTATATTCTTTGTCAGTCTGGTCACTTATATATTTGGTTCTGGTTTGAGAATCAATTCTTGCTAACAAAAAACATTCCAAATAGTACCCGTAATAAATAACTACCGTAAATCATCTAATAAGGAACAGTCGACACTAATCTTTTATATAAATAAAAATGAAATGCTGTTTTTTAGTAAGCGCATCACTTGAGAACGGCTGGACCGATTTAGCTAATTTGTAATTTATAATGTTGAAATAGACCGAATTACATTTTTAAGGAAAGAAAATTGCATTAGTGTCCCGAAAAAAAGTGTCCCAGAAATTTTCAAATTCGGTAATAACTGAAAGTCCTTTTTTCTTAGGGATTTAAGTATGAACTCAAGCTTTATACAAAAGTTTCTTGACGCTTTGTTCGATTTTAAAAAATAAACAATAGATGCCTGACAGTCGTGCTTTTTCTTTTAGCTTGCCTCAAGGCACGTCACGGGTAAACAAAAAAGTTTCGAACGATGCGTATTCCTACTATTCATCATCCACGCGGTTGAAAACGCGGGGCGCAGGGCGCAGTAGTACCTCAATATAAATATATGAATGTTAATTTCAGGCACCTCAAACGATCACCCATGAAGCTGCGACTGTTCAAGAGTAACCCTAACATATCTCTAGGCTTCGATGCTGAAGAACATGTGAAGATAACCATGTTATTGGACCCTCAATGCACTTTTACAGTTAGGTGAGTTGTGTACTATTTAACATCTATGCGACAAGATTTTTTTAATAATATTTTTTTTTTAAAATAAATTATGTTAAACATAATATTCGGAATCCTTAACATATAATCTATTAATGTAATGAATCGGTAAGGCGTATGTCAGCCGTGGACGTATTTAGGCTGTTGAAGTGATGTTTTATTTAAATTATTTTGTCAAACTAGACGTTTCTATATATTAATTATTTGTTTCAGTATATCCCAGTCCTGGTACCACCGCCTGGCGCAGTTCGCTCGCAACTACACGCCCGTTCTAGTCCCCTACGCAGCTGCTATAGTACTGCTGGCCGCCAGGAACAGCATGCTGTCCCTCAGGGATACTGGCTGCTGGGCGTCCGTACACACAGCGCTGGGAGGGGAAAGCGTTAGACCGTATTTCGCGTTTATGTTCTCCAGAATAGCTGTCATAATTTTGACGTGAGTTATTCAATATAAGGCATTGTTTGTTGCGTAGTGATAAAAAATTGATTCGCACGACTAATGTCAAAAAATAAAATGTCCAAGAGGTTAATAATGTCCAAATATAAAAACGCCCAAGTATAGAAACACCCAAGTAGAAAAGTGACTAAATATAGAAACATTTACCACGAAAGTGATCTGAGTTTTGTTCTGTAAATAGTTAATAGATTTCGTAAAGTTTAAGACACAAAAGTTGCGTGTACAAGTATAGAAACACCCAACTAGAAAAGTGACCAAATATAGAAACATTTACCACGAAAGTGATCTGAGTTTTGTTCTGTAAATAGTTAATAGATTTCGTAAAGTGTAAGACACAAAAGTTACGTGTACAAGTATAGAAACACCCAACTAGAAAAGTGACCAAATATAGAAACATTTACCACGAAAGTGATCTGAGTTTTGTTCTGTAAATAGTTCATAGATTCCGTAAAGTGTAAGACACAAAAGTTACTTGTAGAGTTCCTTGGTGCTAACGGGCGTATTTCTGAAGCACCGGTAGTTTCAGAACGATGTTTCTTTTTCTGTGCGAGATACAACTATGAATAGGCACATGAAATTTTTTCATCATCATCATCAGCTTGTACTCATCCACTGCTGGACAGGCCTCTCCACTCCACAGGCGTGCCACTGAGCCCGATCTCCGGCTCTTCTCATGTAATTGCTGCCAACTACTTTACGCAGGTCGTTGCTACATCATGCCGGAGGGCGTCTTACTCTACGTTTGCTTACACGTGGTTTCCACTCAAGAACTCTCTACCCCATCGGTTATCGGTGAACAGTGTCAGGGATATAACATCCCCCTGTCTCACTGCGCATTTGGATATGTTTAGACTGCTGGTTTTGTACTTGGAAACTCATAGTCGCGGCGTCATACAGAAACCTCAGCACTTCGATGTATCACCAGTCCACTTGACAACGCTGCAAAGACTGCAGAACCGCCCAGGTTTCAACGGAATCAAAGGCCTTCTCATAATCCACAAAAGCAAGACACAGGGGCTGGTTATACTCTTCAGACTTCTGTATAACCTGCCTCACTGTGTGTGGTCTATGGTGCTAAATCCTCCGCGAAACCTGGCCTGCTCAAGAGGCTGGAATTCGTCAAGTCTTCTTGCGAGACGATTTGAGACCCTCGAAAACAACTTATAGACGTGACTCAAGAGTGAAATAGGTCGGTACGAGTAGTTCTTTAAAAGGGTTTTATCCCCTTTTTTAAAGAAGAGTACTACCGAACTCCTGCTCCCCGCCTCTGAAGTTCTCCAACTGTTAAGAACAGTGCTAAATACCGCCAGAAGCTCCCGAAGTACGTGTTTCCCCCTGCTTTCAAGATCTCCGAAGTTATACCATCCTCATCGGGGGCCTTTCTAATCTCGTCTAGGCTGACGTCGGGCAGTTCGTCAGTGTAGTGGCGGGTCAGTATTGCGCGGGAATCCTCTGTGCTGGGTTCGGGTCTAGAAGCATGCGAGTCGTACAATCGGCCATAGAAGTCTTCAATCTCAGAAAGGATCTCCGGCTTACTGACGATGGTTGTGCCATTATTGGTCTTGAGCTTCGTCAGATGGGATCTACTCAATTGCTGGACGAAGACTTTTGGCCCCCTATTTTGCTCAATTGCCTTTTCTATTCGGCGTGTATTTGAGCATCGGAGGTCACGTCGCACCAGCTTACTGATCTTTTGATTGAGCTCCCTTTTCTCTGACGGTGCATCTTGCTGTTGCTCCCGTCGCTCGTCCATAAGTCGAAGAGCCTTATCTGAGATTTTAGACTTCGTGCGCTGCAGCTGACAAAATCTAGTGCCTTCCTCCCTAAGGATTCCCACTACTTTTTGGAGTTCCTCGTCCACATCATTTGTGGTCTCCAATGCTGCAAATCGATTTTCCGACTTGAGTTGAAATTAACATAATATTATTGAATATAACATTTATAAAAATCGTGTCTGTCTGTTTATATTTTTTTGCGCATCATGTAAAAACTATTGGACCGATTGCGTTGCGGGTTTCACTGTTGGATAGCTTCGGGTTTTATTTAAAAACTGGGTTACTTGGTATATTAATATCGGTATTTTAGGCCTTCGAATAGCACATAAAGTACTTATAATCCCGCGTGTCACAGCTAGTATTTAGAATAAAAAAAGATTTGGTCTTTAATTTTTTTTTCGTTCTTGCTATTTCTATATCAGAAACTTTCGCGCAAGTACCAACCACAACTGTCAAAAGTTTCGACTAAATCGGATGAACGACGCGCGCACGCATAGAAGCCTATTCTTATTTTGGGTGTAAAATTTAATTATTATAATAACCTGTATTCTTTTTTAATTTTTCAGTTCTATACCCCTACTCTCATACCTTTTCGAGAACCCCAGCTGGAGGAACATAGAGCTGCAGCAGCTCACACAGTCGCTGCTGATGTGGTGTGCGTGGATGACCGCGCTGGGTGCCGTCAACGCAGCGGCGGCGGTCATACTCGCTGTCATGGTGTTTTCTTCTCAGATAGCGCACAGATTGCTGTTTAGGTAAGTTTCAGTATTTTTGTGGTAAAGGAACTTGGTTAAAATCAACACCTATAAATGCGGAACTTCTAAATTTTACCAGTTTGTAGGTATAGTTGATAGACTCAGGAGTAAATTTGTGGAAATCCATATCTATATGTGTTTGTTATAATAAAGCAGTAAGTACCAAAAAATCTGTACAAAAAAATATTAAAAAAAAAAGATCGAGGGTTCTTAAAATAAGCTCTTAAAATAAGCTACTAACAAGTTTTTTTGTTTTTTAAATCGTGTTTTTCTGTCTGTTAGTATGTTTGTTCGCGCATCACGTAAAAACTACTGGACAGATTGCGATGTGGTTTTCATTGTTAGATAGCTCAGGGTTTGACTTAAAAATTGGTGTACTTGCTGGTATCTCAATCTGATGAGTAGAATTCGAGCAACCGATAAAAAACCATTTGACGTCTGAACGTTAATGACTGAAAGTTTTATGATTTTGCTACTTTTGGTTCTGGAATGTCACAGGATCCTTATATTCCAGTAAAATTACCACGTGGGCAAAGCCGCGGGCACAGCTAGTTTTAAACAAACAAAGGAAAACTATGTAACTTATTTCCGCCAAACTGTAAGTCAAATTATATATATATATATATATTTTTATTTATCACATCGTTTTTCTTTGTTTTTTTGTTCATTTTTTTCCATTTCCCAGCGCTCCAATAGTGCACACAATTTATTACTTTAAATTGGTTAACGTGGATGTGGTAGTACTATTAATAGATACAGTTAGATGCGAACGTTTGTAAGCGTGTGCGTGTTTGTTTCTTCTTCACGCTTAAACGGCTGAATTGATTTTGATGAAATTTAGATAATTTATGTCCTGGAGTGACACATAGGACACTTTTTATCATCATCACTTTTTATCACGCGTGCGACGCCGCAGGCGCAGCTAGTAATAAATAAAATAGATCACTTTTTACTGCACGTAAATAACTAAAAAACACACAGGCACACGTATTTTTATTTCCTTAAAAACAGTTATATCGGCGGTCTTATCGCTATACAGTGATTTGTTCATTTCTTTATTATTAGAAACGGGATATTTATCATGTATTTAAATACCGAAAACACAAAACAAATAAGACGAGATAAATAAAATAAAAATAAAAAACGACTACCCTCCCTAAAACGAACGTATACCAATCAACGTAAGCCATGCAGCAGTGGCAATGCAATCTAAATATGCAGTCAGAACTTTTGAATGCATAACAGTGTAGAATTTATTAAAAGCTGAAGTTTTCGGAAATCCTTCCATAAATTATGGACACAAACAAAAAATACTATGCAAATAATAATGAATGAAATCACATAATGCGCGTGAATAGTGAAAACATATATTTCCTGCTCATTTTCTGCACGTTCAATTATTACCTCGTTTATCACGTGACCATTTTATCAGTGAAAAGTTGTAAACAAGACAGGCAAAGGTACTTGTACTATTATTTATTCTGTGGTGAAGGACTGTCAGTAGGTACGAGTAAGTTAGGAAGTACGGAAGTACTACATACGGAATAAAATAGGAAATGTAGTATAAAAATACTTTATTTGATTAATTCTAACTTTTACTTCATTCTTTAACAGGCTTAGGACCGGCAAAATTACTTTATTGACTAGGTATTGATATGAATTGTTTCGGATTAAAATTACAATACTTAGGTATCTCATTCCTACAAGGTTAAATCTAAATGTAAGTTATTATTAAAACAATGTAATTTTGGCGTAGGTATTTAAAAACTCAGAATCATTTTCATTATTGCGTAATGTCATAAAAATGACTAGGCTTTTCACTTCGTCAAAAGCGTCTATGATGCGCTGTTTTAACTTTTAACACTTGCAGTGTCCGGTTACTCACACAAACACGCCGCTTTAGTTCGTGTTCGTTCCATAGAGAGAAGTCCAGAGTCAGTCAGAGCGTGGTAATGATCCACCGTGACCACGACCAATCCAACGGTTTCCGAATTGGTTGTTTAGGTATTCCTGATATTCTGTGATACGAGTAGTGTTGGACGACACCATCTCCGGATAAGGTTTAAATAAATTTCTTCTCGTGTATTCACGAGGTGAAAATTGATAAGCCATCGCGACGGTAATCAAACAGCGGCGTCGGTACGTATCGTATCATAAGTAATGAAACACCCGTGATTAACATAAACTTCAATGCCCGTGACCATGACCCGAAGCGAAAGGCGCGTGCGATGCGACTAATTAGCTTATTACATAATTGTTTACTTTTGGAAGAAAGGAATAGACAGACGACGCAGGTGGCAGCGGGTGCGGGGCGGTGGTTCGTGGCCTCGCCTTGAGCCTTTAAGTGTTTATGAATGATGACATTTCCGGCGCTTGTACCTTGCCTAGTTTTATTGAATGAACATCCGAGAATTCATTTTTTGTGCGAATTAATGTAGACGTTTGACCAATTATTGTGTTTTTTGTAGGATAATTTTTAGGTACCGTCTTTTATTATTTTTTCAGCATGGATGTACTGAGTACCAGCAGTAAACACAGCTGCTTTTTTTGGTAATTTAAAAATAGTGGTGTAATGTGCATCAAGGCCTTCAAATTGATACCCATATTGTAAAATCCGCCATAATGATTTAAAAAATATACTGCCTATGTTACTCGGGATGATATTAGGATTCAAACGATACCCCAATATCCAAATCTGTTCAGGCATTTAAAAGTTATGGTGGAATAAAGAAACTCATATACATATACAGGCTGGATTTTTGAGACGGGACAGTAAGGGCAGGTACTTTATTCGTTATGGTTAAAGGAAAACGGTCCTTGGAGACCAGTCATAACTTTTTGAGATATCCTGAACTGCATTCAGAGATTTTGCAAAAAATGTAGTCAGCAAGAAAATTGTACTTTTATACAAAAACTTTTTTTGATGCCAATCGATACTGTTTCTTATAAGGATCAAAAATCTCTATTGGACCGGCTGAGGTTTGAGTACTGGTATTGAGTAGTTCAGAATATATCAAAAAGTTATGGAAGGTTTCCTAGGAACGTTTTCCTGTAACTATAACGGTTAAGGTACCTGCCCTCACTGTCCCGTCTCAAACATCCGTCTTGTATACCAAACATACATGAACCTTGAAAACATTACAATCTTTTTTTGGGCAGTCGTGTAATAAAATGCATAGTAAATATCCCGTTTCTATTGATAGTCTTATTACTTAGTTTAAAACCATACATCAACAAAAAATGTTTCAAGGAAACAATATTACCGTCGGATAGCTTATATAGGCGAAGCACTCCTCGCCGCTATCCACCAACACACTCGGCCATCGTGGTTGATTAAGGCCCGAGCTCTCGAGGTCTGCTCCTCATTGTTTATAGCAGTTGCAACACATAAGTATTATTATTTACTAGCTGTGCCCGCGACTTTGCCCACATTGTAATTTTTCTGGGATTAATGGATCATAATATGTGTTATTCCAGAACCAAAAGAAAGTACCAATATCATCAAACTTCGTTCAGGCGTCAAATGGCTTTTATCGATTGCTCGACTTCTACTCATCAGATTGAGATACCACCACCACCAGTTTTTAAATCAAAATCTAAGCTATCCAACAGTAAAAACCACATCGCAACCGGTCCAGTATTTTTTACGTGATGCGCGCACAAAAATACAAAAAGAAGGAAATGACAGTAGCTTATTTTAAGTCGCCTAGACCATTTTTGTAGTTGGTACTTACTATATTATTATAATATATTATATAGATTCTGCGATGTAAGGCTAGTTATGATCTCCGTTCCACAGGATGATGTGGCGCGGCGGTACCAAGCTCGCCGAAAATGTGGCCACGGGCCTACAGAAAGTGCCGATAGTCGTCAGTTCCGCTCTCGTGTGCGCCGTGCCTTTCGCGTGCGGGGCGGCGGCGCTCGCGGCCGGCGCGGCTTTTTATTTCTTCCTGGTGAGACTGAAACTAAACATAATGGGTAAATCCTCTCTCTGTGAGAGAAGGCCTGTGTTCCCAGCAGTGGGAACGAGGTAGGTGATGATGATGATACTGGCTTGCTTTATTTTGTGTAGCAGAGATTTAGAAATTATATGCTGAGTTTTAGCTGGGATTTTTATGGCTACGATAACTGTTAAAGATGGAGATTAGCCGGAACAAACAACAGACAGATAGACAAAAGACTCGTAACAAGGTAGTAGATAGATAGAAGATATAGATTTATATTTGCGAATGGATTATTAAATTTAATTAAACAAAACAAAACATAAACGAGATATTTGGAAAGTAAGTGAAAATCCGACACAGAAATAATATAATTTTCTAAATCCAATAAACGTAGTTTTAATATGTTTGAAAATTTCTAAGTGGATTTCTAAAAACATATAAGTTTTCTATTTTTAATAGTATACATTTAAAGCAACGCATTCTCACTCATTGGTTGATTGCCTTTTAATTGTTAAAACGTTCACGCGACTGGTGAGGGTAGTCGCTTAGAAATATAAATAAACTTGATTAATTCCTTTAACAGCTCTCCAAAATGTACGAAGAATACTTAGAGGACTACTTCTACAAAATCATGGCCAAAGTTGCTTCGAAAGCGTGCAAGTTCTTCAAGAAGAGCAAGCCAGAACCAAGCGTCAGAAGACCTCAAAATAATGCAGTACAAGACAACAAATGGCGAAATTTAAACGAATTGGAACAAGAATGCTTTTTGAAAGCGGGTGACAATAATAAACGTAGCAGCGAAGATGATCTCAGCAATCTCAACTTCCACATGACTTTGTTTCTGATGTGGCTGTGTGTGACGCTGGTCAATGTACCTGCTTTGTTGACGTGGGCAAGGAATTATAAGTGAGTTATATCTTCAAACAGTTGTAGGCTAATGCCCGGTTTCTGAGGTACTTTTATGGATGGTTTGTCTATTCAATAGCGCTATTAGTTCCATAACTTTACAAATTGCGTTCCCGAATACGCAATACTTAGTTATACTTCAGATAAATTATCTGGTCAAAACTGCCTGTTAATCTATTCAATAAGTATTTGAAGTTTAATTACATCTGACAAATTGGTTTGATCGTTATCGAACCATCCACGATGTTTCCGAGGACAAAGTTTCCGACGATGTTGATATACGAGGTTTATCTTACAGATAACTTTGCTGAATCAATAGCTAGCGATAAGTTATATAAGGACCTTAGAAATCGGGCGTAAGCGTCTGATTTTCTACTATTGGTTTTGTAATTACTAAAAAAATATATGAAAAAGTACTAAAAGCTTCCATACAGCTAGAATCGACATTTTCCAGTTTTCCCGTGGGTATTTATCATTTTCTGGGATAAAAAGTATCCTATGTTAGTCTCTATATAATACAGTACCTATTTACAAAGTTTCATCAAAATCGTATCATCCGCTTTGAAGTGAAAGCTCCCCAAACAAACAACGTTTTAATTTTATATAATGGTTTTGTTACAGATACAGCAGAACTCTGACACCGGACACTTCCTATCTTGTTGGATTCATCATGTCTTTATGCTCGACTTACATTTGGCAAATGGAAGGTCCAAGGAAAAATTTGTAAGTACAGTTATAAAACAAGGCATTTATTCATTTATAAACAAAACGTTACTTCAATGAAGCGTTTTCTTTATAAGTAAAAATAATTTCTCCGAGGTTATAACAGATGGCGTTGTACTCTATAAACTGCAAGGAATTTGCAATATGAATCGCTTTAATCCTCTGTGATCATTATGTAACCAGATGGGAATGTATTGCGTCCCATGTTTTTTACATGCCACGATGGCATAAACTCGTATTTTAATTTTTTATTACTACTTTTAATCAAAAACTTCACAGTTAAAGCTCTTTTTGGGAAACACATGAACTTTTTGTATATATGTACTACGAGTATATACACAAAAACAATAGGGAAAAAAAAACAAAGCTAACATACTCTGTGGGCAATATATATTTGACAGATACCTCTTAAAGCATTACAACGCCATCTGTTTTGGATAAAAAAACTAGTTTTATTTACCTACAAGAAAACAGCTTTTTGGTTTCACTAAGTTTACTGCTGACAGTGAACATCGGAAAAACAAGTGAACATGGTACAGACAAAAGAGAATCGGAAAAACTAGTAACCTATAAAAATACAGTCGGCCGAATCACTGAATGAAAAAAATATTTATTTTATGTTCAGTGATTCGACAGGTTCGGGCGAAACCATTTCGGTCGAAACGTGAATGACTCTTAATTTCACTCTTTTTTTGATCTTTACTTGATTATCCGACATTAATTTGTTTTTCCGATATATAAAAACAAAATAAAAGCTTACCTGTCACTTCTCCCGACCTTCATTTTAGCTGCGCCTCGCGGTTTTGCCGCGTGGATTATGATGAAAAGTATCCTATGCGTTATTCCAGGGTCTAAAATATCTACATACGAAATTTCATCAAATTCCATTCAGCCGTTTCAGCGTGAAGAAGTATCAAACACACAAACACCCTCACTCACAAACTTCATGTATTAGTGTGAAGCATATTTTCTTATACAAATACATGCAGTTATTCACATCATATATACCTACTTATTCTGTTATTGAACAGCTAGCCGTATTTCGTCACATTGTCATTGATTGTTTGGACGAGCTAATCACTTTTATTGCATGACTTCAGAAGCGAAATCCTAACTTTATGGTGTGAAATGTGATTAAAGCGATTAAATTATACACAATATAGTGGAGTGGAGGTGACCGATTGATTCATTTTGCTCTGGCACACACGCATTCTGTTTCCTCAATGGTCTTACCAATTCGTTTTTCTTTTTTTTTTTCAGAAATTACAACGAGGCTGTCGGATCGCTACTCTTTACAGTGTCTGTCCTCATACTAGCGCTCGGTCCCTTCACTCTTGCTATCGTTAGCTACGGTGTCGCATTCTGTTTCTTAGCCATAACTGTACAACAGGTTTTGGATAAAGAGGTTGGACCAATAGGTGTTGGCGTACCTAAAAATAAAACACCTGAAAATTACCACAAAAATACTGAGTACCTTGTTAAAGACACAAATACTGAAAGCCAACCTGAGGCCGAAAAAAGCAATGCATCGTCTAGTGAAAAAAGGGAGGATAAAGAATCAAATGAAAATAACGCACAAAACGATTGTGAATGCAACGAAAATCGAATATATAATATGTTTAAGAATCTTAGAGAGAAACTTAGTTTTAATAATGACACAAATTAAAAATTATGACGGTAGTTTTAGTTTTTTTTAGTTTGCTCTTACGGGTTGTTCGTTTGCAAGGCAGAAAGGGATGCAACTACGAGTCTGCATAAATGCGTCCCTTTCCTCTTCACAAACGTTAGATGAACAGACTCAAGTGAAGAGCATGTTAGAACTGATCTTGTCATATCAATGAATCGTCTCAAACTTATACAACAATACTATTACCAAAACCTTTTACTGTCAGCAGTATTATTTGGCTTTGTCACATTTAGAAGTTGTTGCAATGACAAAAAACAAATTTTATCTAATCTTTATTGACGGACAAGATAAACATTTTATTTACTTTTTCATATAACTATTAGTATCTAAACACAAGCAAGTGATTTTATTGAATTGTACTATCTACCTTATCAAATAATAATATATAACTATTATTATATTACCCCCTTACTTATAAAAAGTTATGCAATGATTAAGCAATGATTAGAAATTCCGCGCAGTACAAAATTGTACTGCGCGGAATTATTAATCATTGCATAACTTTTTATAAGTAAGGGGGTTAATGTTTAAATTTTCTTGTATGTGTGTATAACTGAACTGCATGGACAGCAGTGCTGTGAATGACGATATTTTTGAACTCCTAAAAGCTTTTTAGACATATATGTAATGTATGTCAATATTCTGTTATAAACAGTTTTACTAATCTCTCTGTCAATATTTTAAATACTATTTTCGCAAATTGTCGACTTTGACAGCAGTTAGCGACAGCAGCGCTGCTCGCAAGCCATCCTAATCGGGCTGCTGTGCCTGTACTTGGAGCAATAGCCAATGTCCATGCGCCTGCCTGGAACTTATCTTACACCATGCGTAGATCATTTAGGGTGGTTACATTTATTAGGTACTATTAAACTAAACTTTTATTTAATTTTTAGACAAGAACAAATAAAAATGCTCCTGCATTATGTCATGTAGCCAATGTTGCCATATTCAAATAGTTTCTTCATTGGCACGTTACACCTGTGTATTTAATCCTATTTTACCGTTGTAGTAGGCTTCCTAGTCCCATTTTTGTACTAATTATTTAGTAACAATATAAATTTGTAACAAAGCAATGTTCCTTTATGATATGATTGTTGTTCTTATTTATAATTAAACGAATAATGTATGTGGATCTTGTAAATACTCATGAGAAATGAAGATATCAACCACAGAGAAATAGTTCAGCCCACAAGAAAAAATGCACAGGTTGATGATAAGTACTAATCAAATTATAAAGTGTATTTTTAAAATATTTTGTATGGTAGTTTGTATATAAATAATCTGTGATTTTTGTTGCTATAAACGATCAAAAAGCACTATTGTTATGGTGCTAGTAGGTATTGTTAAATAAGTAACTACCTATGCATTTTTTTCAACATGGCAACTTATCCCTGACTGATTATGCCTTTACCCGGTTTACGTAGGAAAAGTTCCTCCCGTAAATTGAGCTGTTCAATTGTTTGACTGCTGCGGGAACTCTTCCTAAAGTGTATAATTAGATAAAGGAAATTAAATGAGTAAATTACTGAAATGAATGGAAAAAATATCATGGAAATTCACAATAAAAAAGAATTAAAATTGTATGCCTCTTTTCTTTAATAAATGTTGCTATTTTGTAAACAGTTACTAGACTGCCAGGAATCAGATCCCACCCTTCTATGGGCCAGCTTCCACATTGAGTAAGCCTTAGCTTTATAATAAGAATGTCAGATGAGGTAGTATGTACCTCTGGTGTCAGAGTTCTGACACCAAAGTTAACGAAGCACCACTTCTGATGTGGCTTATCAATTGCTATTAATAGTTAGAAACTGGGACCAACAGCTTTATGTGTCCCCCTGAAGAATGGAGTTGTCCTCGAGCTACTATTGTTAGATTGCAAAGCTTACAGTCATATACCTAACAGCTCGGTAACCACCCCCTAATAAGGATTATACCAAATAACTATCTCGATATATGGTCTGTATTCCCTTTAGCTGAGGTACACAGTAGGAACTGAAATTTATTTTTTGCCTTATTTGCCACCTCTGGCAAACAGTGAAACATTTTTGGGTTAACCTTGTTGGCCATCACTTAGGACGTTTGTAGTATCTTGTGCACCCGCAACGCACCTTTTCATATAGGTATTTATAATAACGCGTGTGGGAAGCGGGATGAAATGAAACCTATGGGCAGGTCATCTCATGCGTTCTTTCAAGGGTCAACATATTGTGGCCTTGTCTTCTTGTTCCGTCTTTTATAATGTATATAAGCAATACATGTTCGTCTGATTTATGATTTGCAATTCAAGGATGCAAGGATTTATGTTTTTTTTAAAGTAATATGTTATTAGTCACGCTTGGATTTGTACGGACCCTTAAACATGGTGCCGCAGCGGCGGAGGCGAGTCTTGTTAGCGAGGTGGCGGCGCCGCTGCGGCGAAAAACGCTGCCGCTGCGCCGCCATTTGCGTAAACTCTCTTAAAGCAGTAGTAGATAATTGAGGAAAAGAAAGAAGAAGAAAACACATTTATTTGACACACAATTACAAAAACTGACAACTAACTACAAAGACCCTGGATCATGTCCAGAGCAGCTGAAGGTGTCGATTTCGTACACCCGCTGATCAAAGAGCAAGCTAGTCTCTGAATTTGCTGGAGTTTGGTGATTGTTGTCACCAGGTTTGTTCGCGTCCACCACACTACACACCCATAAGTGAGAACTGGCCTCACTTTTACGGTGTATAGCCAACGGCATAATTTTGGCTTCAGACCCCAGTCTTTCCCGACTGCTCTGGTGCTTTGCCACAAAATGCTTGCTGCTTTCGTAGTAATGTGGTCAAGATGTTTCCCCCCACAGGAGTGTACTATCTAGCCAGATGCCTAGATATTTAACTTCTTTACTTAAAGTCAACTTTGTGGCAAACAAAGTCGGCAGTTTAAATGTTGCCATTTTAGTTCTTCGAGTAAACAGAACCATTTCTGTCTTCTGAGAGTTCACAGATAGACTGTGACGTTCACACCATCTCTCAACCGTCCGAAGCGCCCGCTGCATTTTTTCGCATAGAGTCGCCTCAAACAGTCCTGAGATCATGATTGCCAGCAGCCCGATTCCATAACTTGGCTTCAATCGAATTCTCAGTATCGCAGCCACTAATGCCTTGCGATAGAGTCGAATTTGCTATGAAAAAAGTGATAATCCGATTGTAGCCAAGTTATGGAATCGGGCTGCCGGTCATCTGCGTATCCGATTGTAACTATACCTTCTTTGTTCAGCAGCCCGATTCCATAACTTGGCTTCAATCAGATTGTCACTTTTTTCATAGCAAAATCGACTCTATCGCAAAGCATTATTGAATTTCATTGCTTGAAACCGTCATGATCAACATTACAAAATCGCAGTGCAGGAGTTCAATGAGTTCGTTTGCTACCACTACCCAAAGTAATGGAGACAATACACCTCCTTGTGGACATCCTCTAGTAACAAAAGAGCGACTTGTACTTGCTGTTTCTATACTGGCAGCTCTGTTTGAAAGCATGGTTGTGACCCATTTATTCACTCTACTATCCACGCCTTGATTCCTTAGCCCGTCCTCAATGCTGGAAAACGTTGTTTTATCGAAAGCCATTTTGTAACTTAATAGAGTGTATTATTTTCGGAGATCAAACAGATGATGATTAATTGATTATGAATATGTATTCATAATCGATTAATACGACACAGTAATAGAAAATCTAATTTTAACCTTTTCAAATTAAGTAAACCAAAGGCGCAAAATATTTAGGAAGTTCTTTTTCGTTGTATAGTATACACACGCATCAATTAGTGAAAGAATCGCCAGTTAAGAATAATCTTAGACTATTTTAACTCACTTTTATGGTTTAGCATAATAGGTATGTTAGTTTTTAAACAAAAAACCATGTCCAAGACTGGCCCAAATTTTCACAAACTTTTTTCGCTTGCCTTCAAATTGTTCTAGACAGGTGTAACAAACACAACAGACTGCAACAAGTTTACCTCTAAATTCATTCCGAACCGAAATAAAGAGGTTTGAAGTTAAGATATTTCCATACATTTTTGTAGCCGACCACATAACTTAGCTTCAATCGGATTTTCAGTATCGATATCACTAATGCCTTGCGATAGAGTCGAAAGTGCTATGAAAAAAGTGATAATCCGATTGTAACCAAGTTCTGTAATCGGGCTGCTGGTTTTTTTTGCGCTGTCCTACATGTGTCATGGAATTGACAATTTCAGACAGTGTAACAAACAAAACATTCTATGGACAAGTATACCTCTAAACTCAGTCCGAACCGAGTTAAAGAGGAACCTCATTATCTCGGTTCCGACTGAGTTTACAGGTATACTTGAAATAGTATTTTTTGTTTGTTTCATTGACGGCCGTGTGAAAATAAAAATGCACCACCTGCTCTACAAATTACTCCTAACCAAACCTCATTATCTCGGTTTAGACTGAGTTAAGAGGTATACTTGTCTTCGAATGTTTTGTTTGTTCCACTGTCTAGAATTGTAATTCCCTGTTTCATTGATGGCCGCGCGAAAAAACATATGTGCTCCTGCCCTACATATATGTAAACCTCTATAACTCGGTTCGAGCTGAGTTTAGAGGTATACTTGTTTTGTTTGTTAGGCTATATATAATTGATAATTCCATGTTACGTGGAAGGCCGCGCGAAAAAAGAAATGCGCCACCTGCCATAGGAAAATTGTTATTTTCTTTTGAAATGTCGATTTTCATATTATAGTACTTCTAAATTGTTGTATTGAAGTTAAAATAAAAAAAAGTATATACAATTTGATGACAGTAGGAAAGTACAATAATAATAGTACCATCGAGCCTATGTGATGATGGAGCTGGAAAGCAGGTATTTAAACCTTTCTAAGTAGTGTTTGGTAAGTAAACCTACAGAGATTGGGCTATTTTTTATGCTGCTATCAGATGACTCGAGTCCACAATTTATTACACACGGGCTCGTAAGGAAATCTACGAATGAGAAGTTTAAAATATTATATGAGTTTGGGAGATGTGAGAAAACTAATGAATAAACTATAACTGCTGTAAAAATAATATAGACTGCTGAATCATAATTCTACTCTTTAATCTGATGATAAACATTACATTTATTAATAATCTAATAAAATTAAAATTTTGAAATGTCTGTACAATGTTACAGTGCTCAACGCCCATGATGTTTATACTTTATGGTAAGTGATTTAACAAGAATATAAAATTGCAAAGGCAAGTTAAATATTCAAAATGTTAGTTTCCCGATGATAAAAAATGCCATCTCATTTTTTTGCACTTTTTGAAGTGTTTTGTGCATCCTTTTACCACACAGTTTGGCATTTTGTCACAATAGTAACTGCGGCAGCCCTCCATCATAGTCTCAGACTGACTAGCTCACGTTGGTTTCACGGCAGTGAATTTGACACCGACGAATTGGCGACCTTGTAAATTGTCTTCCACCCTGTCTTTACGAAGTTAATATATATGTCTATGAAAGCAGCAATAAAAATTCTGCACCACTAATATAATAAACAAAATGGCCTAGGGACCTATAATAAGCTACTGAACAAGGATTTGACAATATGTCAATTGAATTTGATAGCTAAAACCTATGACTCCATTCAGCAAACCATATTTAGTTAATACTAGCTTTTCCGCCCCCAACTGTCCACGCGGACTACAGTTTATCACAACAAAAGCATCCTATGTTCTTGTAGGAAAATCAATGCAAAAGTAGATAAAGCACCAATGCTCTTAATTTTATTGACAGACTTGTTATTTCATTTTCATGGCAACCATTCCTTACAGCGAGTAATCAACATTTTCCAGTTTCCCGTGAAAACTTTCAATTTTCTGGGATAAAAAGTATCCTGTTTTATTCCAGCTAATTTTTATTATAAGCTAACTATTCCAAATTTTATCAAAATCAGTCCAGCCATTATCGCGTGAAAGGGGAGCTTTCACGCGATAATGGCTGGACTGATTTTGATGAAATTTAAAAAAAATAGAGAATGTTTCACTTTTATATATTGGTATGTATTTATCCAGTAAAAATTTCACTATCTTACGCACCCCAGAGCTTAGCTTACAAACACACCTTGACTCTCACTAAAAGATTAAGCAAAATGCTAGAAAAGAGAATATATTCTTTGTTGAAAGATATTAATTTCTAGTTTTTTAGATTCAAAACTAAAATTGTAGGTATCTAAATGGGTACATAACCAAGTGTCTAAATTAACAAAACACATTAGAATTTAATGTTTTATTATTTTAAGTAAATAAAGGGATTTCGAAATTAAAAGCTATTTAATTTGAGAATCACTCTTGGATTAGTTGGCGACGAGACGTGAATAAAGTTGGTTATTTCTTCCCCTTCTTCCCTGCTGGTTTTTCTTCGTTACTTCTTGGGTTTTGCCAGTTTAGGGGGTTGCGACGGTACATAGGCCACGGAGGGACGGTGAGGATCGCAGCCAGGATGAAACCAGCACCGAGAATATATACCGATTGAGAGAATTGTTGCACGATGTAGCCCCAGACAAAACCGACGATGCTGAATAAAGTTATGATAGCCCTGTATAGTTTCTCGGCTTTCGCTTGTCCCACATAGTCGATGTGGGTCGGTATAGAGTTGAAGAACTCCATGATTGTGATAAAAATGTAGTAAATTTAATATTTTGTCCACGACGCCGAAACGAAATCCACACAATTTTGAAAGTTTTGACAATTCATTTAGATTGGTAAAATGCCAACGTCAGCGTCATGCCGTTTAGACACGTCAGTTCTAAAGTTCGGATTGGTAAAAGGACGTTTTAGACGGATGCGATGACTATTCGTTACATTAGCTTACGTAGTATTTCTATACTCTTTGACATTAGCTATTTCCCCTGCATATTCGATGATGCAGTGGCTTTTTGGGCTGTTCGATTGGCATTTTTGACACTAATGATCCTTTCCAAACCGAATGAAAAACGACCCTAGGCATACAGTCTTTTTTCCAATGTCAAGTTTAAAAGTGTCCAAAGCGAACGCTGGTGGACGATTCTCTATTTCACTTCGTCAGAATCGGCCTCCTAATCGAAACATGTTTAGCGTTTTTAACAGTTATTTTTGATCATTTTGCATCGATCGTGTTGTGTTGAACACGAACGGCCCCTTCGTAGCTATGTAGGTCACATTCATATTACTTCAATTTGTGCATCTAGTCAGTTTTCTAAACTCGTTTAATGATTTCGAATTGTATTAGGGAACGGATATGCTATTCGCTAGCTTATGGACCAATCAGTGCACAGTTTTACATTTTAGATACTATATATATTGTAAAACGTTTTATGCCAGTCACAAAATAAAAACATCCATCTCAAAATATCATAGTTACATCTTTATTATACCAAAGATATCACACCTCATCAGTCCACAACACAATAATACACTCAAACTCCCATCGATTCAGCGCGACTCAGCGCGTCTCGGCTTTTTCAGCGTCCGCCACTCAGTAGCAAGTCACTTTCATTTTTTTTAAGGCGTCGTGTGGTTTCGTATTAAAATTCCTATAAAATAGATTGTTGCTCTTATCGATAAAAACCTCTGTTTATTAGCGTGTCAACAATTCAAACTAAAGGTACACATACGAGTATGTGCCTACTTAAATTTTTATGTTGATAAATTAGCTAAAATCATTAAAAAGTTTTAAAAAACTGTTACGATATTTTTAAACATAATCGTTTTTTTTTAAAAAGATTTTATAGATCTTGGTATGAACAAGATCACTGAAGCCAGATTTCGAAAACAAAAAACATTTATATATCCGTCAAAGTCAGGCTCTATCGTAGTATTTTTTTCTTTACATGCAACTGTATTTTATTATTCCACCGAACTCTATAATAACTATAATATCTATGTAGTTACTGAACTAAACATTTTGGAAAAATAAGTATAATGATCAGCGTCGCAATATCCTGAAATTGTTTTCAAATTTCATTGCCTGAAATATTAAAACTTATATAATAGCATGAGGACGTTTTGAGCAGTTTCCGAAATGATCATTTAATGCCGTTCGGTTTGTATATACTTCTGCAATTTTTGGCGCAAACGATTCTTCCCACATTCCCTGCGTTCGAGATGATGAGATGGCGTTGTGGGCAGTTTAGAAATGTACATTTTTAACAAGCCGTTTTCTTTAAATATTTTCAGCACTTTTGTAATTTTTGCAACTTTTGACACTACCGATCCTTTCCAAACTGAATAAAAAACGACCCTATCTCTGACGGAATAAAGTCGATTTTCCTATGTCAACATGTCATTGAAACTTGCAAAACGAACGGTGATCGTAAACGTTCAGAACGCTAATTTCGCCCCCAAACGGCCAAAGCGAACGCCAATTCTGATCATATTTAGCGTTTTTAACAGTTATTTTCGCCAATTGTTACAAAACGAACGGCCCCCTTATGACCCTTAGCGAATACTACTGTATAGAGTAGTAGTTTTATATACTCTTTGGTAGTAGTATTTCAGGGACCCGATTACAGAAGGTCTAGGTTTTCATTATATCTTTTCATCGGCAAGCGACAACTTTTATTTGCTTGCTTTCGATTGAAAAGGCATGAAAGTGGGGCAAGACAAGTGGCTAATAACTAAGTAGTAATCCCATTAGACTAACTATTTTTTATTGATATTGTAGGTATATGTAAGTAATATGGGCACCGATGTCATTTAAAAATGACAGTGCCATTTTTATGGGCAAAAAGTACGGTGATCGATAATATTTCATTAGACTAATTTCACCCACAAAATTAAAGCCATAGGTTAATATTTGGCGTTTTTTAATGTTTAAACGTTTTAATGGTTTGTTTGATGTGAAACGTCTCTAAAATCACTCCGATAAATACGGGGTAGCAGTAGTGCTATTACTGATCTTGGTTTCAATCAAATTTTCATAGCAATTTCAACATGAACGCGCTGCATTTTGTGCTCGTGTAAGTGACAATCTGATTGAAACCAAGATCGGTAATAGCACTACAGTGGCCCAATTACAGAACTTGGCTACAATCGGATTATCACTTTTTTCATAGCAATTTCGACTCTATCGCAAGGCATTAGTGGTTGCGATATTGAGAATTCGATTGAAGCCAAGTTATGTAATCGGGCTGCAGGGCCCCAACCACAGACCTTGGCTTCAATCAAATTGACACTTTTTTCATACCAAAATCGACTCTATCGCAAAGCATTAATGAATTTGACGGCTTGAAACCGATATGATCAACATACCGTAATAGCACTGCAGGGGCCCCGACCACAGAACTTAGTTACAATCAGATTGTTACTTTCTTCATAGTAATTGCGACTCTATCGCAACGCATTAGTGATAGTGATATTTAGATCTTATTGAAACCAACATACGTGGTACGACTGCAGCCCCCCGATTCAGAATATTTCATTAACGAAAGAAAAAATATATTTTTCATTCACAATATCGATTCGATTCGATATAGTGAATGGAAAATGTATTGAATTGAACAATTTCAAACCGAATCCACAGAATAAATAATACCAAATCGATCGAAAACTGAGTTGTCGAAAGGTTCTGAATCGGGGGGCTGGAGTCCTAATATCTAACTTGTTTCAATCAGATTTTCAATATCACTATCACTTAATGCCGAGCGTCAAAGTCAATATTGCCATGAAAATCTGCAACAAGTCGTATTGGCTTGTGTAATTGCCCTGCAGGATTCACAAGTGAATCGGCATGAAAAGGTCTAAATCGTCCAACTTTTATTACTTATTAAAAGCTCCAGCAGGCCGATTCCATAACTTGGCTTCAATCAGATTGTCACTTTTTTCATAGCAAAATCGACTCTATCGCAAAGCATTATTGAATTTCACGGCTTGAAACCGTCATGATCAACATTACGTAATCGCAGTGCTGAGATCTAATATTATTGTCATTTTTATTGTCATTAGTCATTTTGGGGCGGTATATAAAAAAGATTGAAAATTCGTTTTTTTTTTCAATACGAAATTATTTGTTAACAAGACTTTTACTCTCTTAACGACATTCACTACCAAGAATACAGCTCAAAAGTTACACGGTTGCTTCGCTCGCGGCTCACGATAGATTATAGAAGCCATTTTGGGGCATATATAAAAAAGGGTGAAAACTCGTTTTTTTTCTATACTCCATTATTTGTTAACAAGAGATGAGTTCAAAAAGTAAAACCCGACAACAGTCAGTTAAAAAAATACTTAAGACACTCTTGCGATGAAGACAAATTGATTGATACCTAGCTTGTTAAGATTTTTATAACAACCATTTTTTTAGTTTGAACACATAACCCTTCCTTTGATCCACCGTAGTCAGGTAAAAAGTAATAGCCTATGACACCAAAGAGAATATAGCCACTAAGTGTGACAGTCTACGGCGACAGTAAATACCTAGGCTACGTTCGTAAACGTTGCTTGACGACGCTCGATGACATAAGAAGTACGCGTATTATGTCTATGGTATTATGTCATCGAGCATCATCGAGCGACATTTACGAATGTAGCCTATAGACGAATCTATGCTTCAGTCTTTGGACGAATCGATGGACGGCTCGCTTATCAAAATCGGACCAATAGGAGCCACAAAGAGAATATAACCACTACGTTCTAGGGGCCATTTAAGGGCAACGCTATGGTGGAACATCCACCACGGCATAAAACCTTAGAAGAAAAAAAATTGCTCTTATTTTATCACAGATAACTTACTAATTTTGAATTTGATAAATAATTTGAATTTGAAGGGTAATTTGAATTTGACATTTTCTTTAGCCTCTTCACCTTGTTTCTTACCCCCCTGAGCATAGCGCCCAAGGAGATTGAATTAAGCTTACCTAGTCGCACAAAAATAATCACTTGACACTAAAGAGGAAAAATATGGTTACTATAAACTTTCTGTCAATAGTTGTCAATGTTCTTCAATGTCGGTGACTAATAATAGGTCGGGGTTTTTTGCAAAAATTCAAAATGTTGTGTTGTAAAGTTTGATTTTATTCTCAATCTTGAGTTTCTTCGAGTATTGATGTGTAATATTGGTGGAATATTAACCATTAGATGTTCGTTAACGTGCACGAGTGTAGGCAAAATAATCAAACGCAGATATAAATGGCATTTTGTGATTTTTCCAAATCTCCTACGGAAGTTTTAGTAAATGTCCACCATTTTACTGATTCGTGACTTTGACTTGACAATTAATGACTGTGACGTGACATTAATATAAACTATTAAACTTGACATTGGGGTTTTTTGCAAAAATTCAAAATGTTGTGTTGTAGAGTTTGATTTTATTCTCAATCTTGTGTTTCTTCGAGTATTGATGTGTAATATTGGTGGAATATTAACCATTATGTGTTCGTTAACGTGCACGAGTGTAGGCAAAATAATCAAACGCAGATATAAATGGCATTTTGTGATTTTTCCAAATCTCCCTCGGAAGTTTTAGTAAATGTCCACCATTTTACTGATTCGTGACTTTGACTTGACAATTAATGACTGTAACATGACTTAATTTTAAACTAGTAAACTTGACATTGGCGAAATTGCTAGTGGGCCAGTGCCTCCGCAGAAGCCATCTAATAAAAAAAGAAGAAGAAACTTGACATTGGCGAAATTGCTAGTTGGCTAGTGCCTCCGCAGAAGCCATCAAATAAAAAAAAGAAGAAGAAGACTAATAATAAAAAATTGAAAACAAAAAAAAAAAAAAGTTATTAGTTAGCTACAAAAGTTATTTTTTTATTACAAGTTCTTATTCGAATCTATCATATTGGCCATTTGAATCATATTATCATTCATGTTAACGTAACGAACCTACCTAGGTAGGTACTAATTTTTGTGCGCGCAATTCCATAGAACATGATTTTATGTCTTTTATTATGAATTAATTATATTTGCTTACATGTAAAATGTTTGTTTTAATTATTATAAATCTAAATAAAAGGGCTAGTTAACTGATATAATTTGATGGACGCAAACAACTCTTTCTCTTCTACTTCTAACTCTAGATATTTTACAACACCATACGACAGGCCAACTTCATTAGTCAGGTGACATCTGTATCCCATTTCTGCAAATGTTTCACAACAAACTAACTTCTCTGCATCTTCTTTTTTCTCAAATTTCATGAGTATCTTATAGGGACTCTTGTATTTTTTGTGTGTTATGTTTTCTATATTTTCAGCTTTTAACAGCTTCGCAAAACCAATCTGTTTTGGTAGCAATTGATTGGATGTCACACATACCTCAAAAATGTTTGTAATATCTTTCTCTGACGCATTTTTTTTCAATCTCGATTGACTGTTATTAGAATTGCTTCTTGCAAAGCGTTTCGCGTTTTTCTGCACTAGGGTAAACCCGTCTTCGCCTTCATCATTAGCTTGTCCGTCGTTTTCGTCTCGTGATCTCTTCATAGGTCGTAAATCATCGCCGACGGTGCTCGGTTATAACTCGCCTCCGATAATCTCCAGCAGCTCTTCCCGCTCATACACTTGTTTTACACTAGTAATAATACTTCCCTCCATATCTTCTACACTTATATCACTTCTAACACTAGAATTCGGCCCCAGTCTCCTCCTCCATCTTAACCCAACGACGGGGGTAGACGAAAATAAAAGTTGACGCGGCGACAATAGGCTTATCGCAATGCGTGCGCTCGCTGTGGGTTACCACGCGCGACTCCTTAACTTTACGTAATGTTGATCATGATGGTTTCAAGCCGTCAAATTCAATAATGCTTTGCGATAGACTCGATTTTGCTACGAAAAAAGTGACAATCCGATGTAACCAAGTTCTGTAATCGAGCCGCTGGTAAACACGGTACGCATGCGATACGAATGTTTGAAAAATTTGTGCTTGGCCTACTGCACTGCGAACACTTTCGGCAAATATTGGCGCACTGCACTGCACTAAACTATACTAAAGTTCGACTTTGTCGCGGGTCACCAGTGTGGGACCTGGGAGATCGGAATAAAACGTCTTGTGGTCCCTTAATTTTGTATATTTACTTTTCGTTGTTATGCGCAAGTTGTGCGAAGCGCGCCAGCCAAAAAAGTATTGCCATATCATTTCAATTTACAAATTATCCAGACTATACAAATCAAATGTCCACAGACTAAATATAGCAGCTTAAAATATTAGACATAAAAATAAAGGTGTTCTCGTACGCCACACTAGGTTTCCAACTTATGTGTTTTTCAGAATGCATGGCAAAAACGAAGTGTAAGCGAATTGTATGTTTGTCGTAATAATAATTTTCCTTACATTTCGTTTTGAGTAGGTACATAAGTATTTAGAAGAAAAAAGCAGTCAAGAAACTAGACGATTACTATCCGAATCAGAATAGTACATAATATGGTGAAAATTTGCTTCAATTACAAATGTTTTTGGAGTAACGTTTGTTTGGGCAATTCATTATCGGGCTTGTAAGGTGGGATAAAAACAAAGAGGTTTTATAACGCTTACCTTAAGCGTAATAAAACCTCTATGGTTAAAAACTAAGCCAAGCATAGATAAAACTAGACTGAAAAGAAGATTAAAAAAAAAAATGACAGCCTAATAATTCAGTCGGAAGTACTCGGTATTGGTTGTTCGGAGATTCTCGTCTGATCCCCGTATCTTCTTTGTAGTTTGTGACATCCACATAGATACATATTATTATATGTAGTACATACATATATTTATGTACATACATATTATATAGACTGTTAAACTGTATACTAGGCTGGGCTGGCTAGGTCTAGGCTGGCCCTATGTATTGTATGTGATGCAATATGAAATTCTATCATACCAAGCCTTGAATACAATCCAAAGAGAATATAATCAATACTTATACAATCAAGCAAAAGCCAAAAAAGAGAGTAATCGATTTATGATCATTAAAAATGAATTAACATATTGTTGTGATAAAGTAAAACATGCATAGATTAGAGATAAGTATGTACTTGTACCATGAATCTGTAATACAGGACATGTCATGTCACAACTTCCATGACGCATAGCAACGAAACAAACAATGAATTAAAAATGGCCGTCCTCGTACTGATGTGACCCAAACAACAATTTATCACATCGAAAGACTATTACTTTGTATCGATTTTATAAAAACTTTATGTACTACCTGTGATACCTTATAAAGATAGATACATACTTATGTGGCTACACCCACTCGTATCTACTTACTATCATTTTATGCAAATCATAATATTGTTTACCGTCAGACATTCAACATTTATTAACTATTACATGAATTACATATAAGCAGTCCTATATAAATAATAAAAAAACAGGAAATTTCACATATATTTATATTTGCCATGATATGTAAATTGATTTATTTATTCATAATATAAATTTAAATTCCTAATAGCAACGTTAAAACAGACACTTTACAATAACCAAAATGCACACTTTTTCAAGTTAGCTTTTGCTAACAGCCACAATTTTATCATTCCTATTCCAATGCCAATCTGGCTGAATTCAAATGAGCGAAAAACTTCGAAGATCCTACAGTCAACAGGTAGCCTTCGTAGTAGTCTTCTTGTTCCTTTTGAATTAATTTATTGGAATTCTAAACAGAACATTTCAAATTATTAGAAAGATATTTACACATATAAAAAAAAACTACTTTGTACTTAAAATAAGGCACAGGTGGCCTGAGCCGTGGCCCTGAGGTGATTCTCGGGCGCGTGAGATTAGATATAATACGAGATGAGGTCATGTCTTCTTTACTTCGAAAATTTGTTCGATAGATGGGACGTCATCTCGTATGAGACTAATCTCATGCGCCCGAGAATCAACCCCTAATGTTCGAGCGTATCTTTAAAAAAATCATAAAATGTATAATTTCAGTTCGTATATTTTAAAAAGCATGTACTTAATTATACAGGACTAGCAATTTACTGCAAAGACATTCAGTCCGTGATACTGAATAGTAGTAGTAATAGTAAACGTAGATAAGTCGTAAAACACAAGTTTGAGTCCTTGTCTCTACAAAATTTACCTATAATGTTTCAGAGACATGTACATACTTCATAAGGTTTAAACTCGACAATGCTGTTGAAATCAATAACATACAAAATCGATTTTTTTCCTCAATAACAAAATCGATTTATTCCTTACTTCTCTATTTTAATTCAATTTTTCTAACGGAGAAATTATGTGAATTTGTGATGAATATATTTCCTGACTGACTGAATTTCCGCTATTTTCAGTCAAATAATGTTAGAATATTACAATTTTCCACCTTTAATCCCAAATAACTTATCAATAAAAGGTAAAAACACAAAAACATGAAAACATAGTCACTCGCCTCTGAAACGATAATTTGTGGCTATCTTCCTATATTTTGAGGCGTAGCTTCCTGTGGAGCACTTAACCATGTTCTTTATTATTTTCGTAAAATACCGCAATATGCCACAAATTATTTTCAAATGGAAAATAACAAACCTGAAACGTCACAAAAATTATATATAGAGACATTTCCTTCGCCATTGGGTGGTAGTCACTTGGTCGGCGTCACAGCTTAGACAAGATCCTAAGGCATAAAAATCTTACTCAGTCTCCTCTGTAAGGGAAAATTATTTACTCTATGTCTACTGTATATTAGAAGTCTGTGCTAACAAAACATGTATCTTCTGTGCAAAACATGCTATTGATCGAGGTAGTGACATTATTTACCAATGCAAAAAAGCTATATAAAAGTTACCAAGTTTTGATGTTTAACACTGATTTAGTAACTTTTGAGAGATTCGAGAGACCTATCAAAATAATTAGTGGAATACTTTATTTTTTTAAATGGCCACTTGCACACACACACACACACACACACACACACACACACACACACACACACACACACACACACACACACACACACACACACACACACCACATGACCTACTAATTATAAAAAAAATAATCTGGCTTTACTACAAACTTGCATGTTAATGTATTGGAGTTACAAGGCAACGGAGAACTCTGTAGATTTTTCATCACAGTGGTTATGTACACTATTTATAATAAAATTAATCTGTTTCAAGGGAGTTCTAAAGTACTATAATAGTAGATAGAACTTCCTGACGTTATAATGACGTTAACGAGGGACTTGACAACGTGGTGAGAATTCTCTCGGAAGAGGGCCAACATTTTTGCAGATCACATTAGTGTCCAAAATTCAAGCTCTCAGACGAGACTCTCAGGCTTATGACACAAAGGCGGGACGGGAAGACACACAATCCTCTTTGTCAGAGCAGATGACACTCAACAAAAAGATCACGAAACTGACCTGACCGACCTTCGGTGCTCCAATACACGCCTATACAGACGGCAATTGAGCAAAACCGAGTGTCCATAGTTTTCGAGCAACAACTTGGGAGGAGTTATCTGACAAAGTTAAAAACAGCTGATGGTACAGGCGTTACAAAAACTTGAGATTCTCGTTGAGATTGATGATTTCTGTGGTATACTATACGCTTCTCACGCTTCTCGACCGGAAATCCCTAGTCAGGATTGGAAGACCACCCTGACTTGTCACTTCACAGATGAGCTGTCAGATATCAGCCTGGATGAATTAGAGGTTGCTCTGAAACAACTAAAAAATGGAAAGGTCCCTGGTGAAGATGGCATAATGGCCTGGTGAAGATGGCTCTGGGCCTGAAGACTCGACATATAGATAATTATTACTTTACAAACGAAATCGATACATACCCGCGACAATCGTTATCTTTGACTGTTATTGTCAAAAGTTATCAATTTTCTTCGGTAATTGTATCATGATTGTCATCGATATTTGACAGAGACTACCAAATGTCGTTATAATCAGACTTTGTGACCGATTTTGGTTCTAAAGCAATTGCTGTCAATGTCGAGCCTGCTGGCCCTGAAATGTTTAAGGCAGGAGGTACTCCTTTCCTTGGACAGCTGCAGACACTTTTCATAATGGGAAAACTCCAGAGGGGTGGAGGAGTGTCAACAGGAGTGTGTTGCTATTATTCTTTAAGAAAGTGGATAAAACCTTGCTCAAAAAGTAAACAGATGCAGAAAATACGTTAATAAGCTATACTCATAAAGAACGTGGAATAAGCGGAACGTAACAGAAAAACGCGTTGTCTAATCTCTCGAATTGGCGATTTGCACTGGCTGGCCAGGAGTCCTATTACCCGCATTTTTTCAATCAGGTTTTCATAATTACTCTCACTTACTGCGATGCGTTAGAGTCGATATTGCTATTAAGTGCAGTTTCTTTTGAAGTTGGAAAGGTATAGGGTAAATTTTTAATTCAAAGAGCGTGCAACACTGCCTTGCAATTTTCTGTCAGTCGATTGTCAACATTCAGTACGATCAGACTCATTAGGTTAATTTTTAGTTTTAATAAAGATCTTTTAGTTTTATTTTCCAAAAAGTACAATATTTTATTTTATGTAACAAAATGACAACTTTTAAGCAAGTTCCTCTCACATGTGGTGGCCATACCAGACCAGTTGTGCATTTGGATTTTAGTGACGTTACTAAGGATGGATATTACTTGATTTCGGCTTGTAAAGGTAAACCTTAGCGATTTAGTTGTGTCCGGGGTGCCCTTTTACCTTGGCCTAGTTAAAGGTGGAAGTCTTTCAAGTGCAAATGCCCATATTCGTAGTGAATTTAAGTGACAGATGTCGCACTTCGCATTTGGAAAGGCCTTCACTTTTCTCGATTGTGTTGTCCTATCGGCCGGCGTGCATTCTGTGCTGTGCATATTGTGACCTTCTCTTTCCGGACATGCAGGAAGCACCTTGAATATCCGCTCGTACTCGTATGTTTCCTCGGCGCTGGTTCGCCTTGGTGCTTGTGTCATACGTTTTATCCATGTGTTGTTTGCATGATAGGCAACTTTGAGTCTTTGTGTTTTTGCACAAGTAATATACATGTATATAAACAATTTCAATTCTGCATACATTCATTGTTCTGTACTATGGAACTGGAAGCTAATTAGAGCAAGCACAGCACTAGTCTTACAAAAATTTCTAGGTGGTTTATATAATATAGGTATTTTCAAATCAAACTTTACATATATTTTTTACTCTTTTACTGTTACAGCCACTGTTCTACCACTACATCATCATAATGATTATTATCAGCCTGTATTAGACCACTGATGGATAGGATAGGCATCTTCAATGCATACTCAAAAGATTCTTATCAGATTTTAGACAAATGCCTAAAGTTTTATTTTACCAAATTGATATTTTTTCCAGCATTGCATGGTGACATTTCACTCATTGTGGGTCACCTTGTATTCAATCAAGGTTCGGCAAAGTACTTGACATTGTTTATAAAACATGTTGCTGAGCCACTTTCATTATGTAGGGTCACATAAGGAAAATAATCATGTATGTAGTGTATAATAACACTTCCTGATATTGTTTTTGTTAAGTGAAGATAATGATCAATTAATATTTTATCTGATGGATGTGTGTTGACAACTTTTAATTAGTTGGTAAATAAATCTGCTCAGTAGCCCCCCAACATTACTGTTCATTTTTTACCAATGGTTGAAGATAGTGTACTTACTTATCAATTAATGCTAATTAGTGAACAACTGTTAAAATCCATTCACAAATAACAATTTAATGCTAGTTAAAAGTCAATAGATGTCTCCAGGAAAGACAGTTAGTGCATTGTTTCTAAGACTACAAAGTTATGATCAATATTTATTTATTACTTAGGACAGATGTTTATTATTGTATAAAAAAACTAGCCCAGTATCACAACTAGACAACAACTAGAGATAGAACTATCACAAAATTTGTCTAAAAAATCTGATTGTGACAGATGCTTACGTCTTTGTTTATTAATATAAATAAATTATAGAATAAAAAAAACATTCTTTAATACCATTAAACCAAACTAAAAAGTAAAAAATAAATTTAAATATAGGAATATAGTGATGTACGAGAAAATTAATGTAATTGTAGACAAAGAAGTGTGAGGTGCTCAATATTAATTTTCATTTATTTGTTTACCACAATATGTTACTATTTCTATTTCGAATTATAGTGTTTGTGTAAGAATGTCATACAAAGCATCCCATGTTTTTTTACAATGACATTAATTTTCTCATTTATCACTTTATTCTTATATTGAATATAAGGTATTAAAGTGTGTTTCTTTTTTAACTAATGTATTGTTTTCGGGCCCTGATAAGTGTGCAAAATTTTGAATTAATCTAACCTTTTAAAGTGGTTAAAAATAAAGTTCAATGATTCCGTTACATACATACAGGTGAAGCTAATGAAGGTGTGTTAAAATGAACAAAAAATACCCACAAGCTCACAAAGTTTAGTTTGGAACCCTAAAAATAAATTTTATGGCATCTGTAATTAACTTGACTTCAGTAGGACTCATTCTACTCGCTTTCTTAGCCTTACCTATTCCTTAACCTTTAGCTATTCCTTAACTAAAACAATGTGGTCACCTAAAAATAACATAACTTTTCTAATGTTTGACGTATGAGGTAGTGCTGGTATCTGGTGTCAGTGTGTCAGGCCGCCCAAGTGCTTCTGACATGGCTTATCGTCTGCTATTAATCAATAACAGCCGTGACCGACAGCTTAACGTGCCCTCAGAAGCACGGAGCAATGGAAAACCATAAACACATAACTTAGAAAAGACATTGATGTGGAGCCTAGGACAGAACCCGGTATCGTTTGATTCTATGTTGCACTATTGAACTGTTAGGCTAACTCCGCTCACTTTTCTAATAAGAAAAATATAGATTCTTTTGTTGGAACAATAATTTTATTCATTTAGTGTTACATAAGGACTTAATTTTAAAGGGTTTCAAATAATTATGATATTATTAGTTGTGCCCTTTGCTTTCCCTTGTGGTAATTTTTCGGGATCCTTTGTGCTTTTCCAGAACCAAAAGTACCAATGTACCAAATTTCATCAAACTCTGTTCAGATATCAAATCGTTTTTTATTCTACTTATCATATTGAGATATCAAGTACTCCAGTATTTCATCAAACTCTGTTCAGATATCAAATCGTTTTTTTATTCTACTTATCATATTGAGATATCAAGTACTCCAGTATTTCATCAAACTCTGTTCAGATATCAAATCGTTTTTTATTCTACTTATCATATTGAGATATCAAGTACTCCAGTATTTCATCAAACTCTGTTCAGATATCAAATCGTTTTTTTATTCTACTTATCATATTGAGATATCAAGTACTCCAGTATTTCATCAAACTTGTTCAGATATCAAATCGTTTTTTATTCTACTTATCATATTGAGATATCAAGTACTCCAGTATTTCATCAAACTCTGTTCAGATATCAAATCGTTTTTTATTCTACTTATCATATTGAGATATCAAGTACTCCAGTATTTAAGTCAAAACCTAAGCTATAACAGTGAAAACAGCAAGGTCCAGTGGTTTTAACCTGATGTGCGAACAGACAAACAGACATGAATGTTAAAAATGTTGATCTTGTACAGTACCGAGTTTATTATAAGTCCCCTAGACCCAATTTTCTTAATTATCTTGTTTGTAAAGACTTTTTGATTAAAATTATGTATAGAAATAGATGTAAGTGTAAATGACTTACTCATTATATAAAGAGTTACTCATTATGTAAAAACATTATCCAATTTGCACTCAAACCAATGAAAGATTTTCCTTCCTTTTGAATGAATCTTTGGTCTCTCAATGTAAACAAAGAAAGAGAAGTCTAGCATTATCCTCAACTTATGATAAGTATCTTATCTCAATAAGGAAGTTGTAAAGAATAGTAAAGAGCAAGAGCAGAACTGCCAGTAACTTTATAGAGACAGAGTACTAACTGTTCGTTCTTGTAACTTGTATCTACTTATGGATAAGTTTTTATTTTGAATCTCATTAGGTTCAATGCTATGCCCATAATTATTCTTTTGTTGAATCTTAAAGGGTGACTAATATGGACCACTCTGAACAGGATGTTTCTTGTTACGAATACCATAATTAATGTGAAAATAAATAAATAAATAAATAAAATAAATAAATATGTTCCCGATAATTCCACAACAATTACCTAGCTCCAAACTAGGATACTCTGTACTATATGCACAGTGCATATAGCACTAGATAACGGATAAACATACATAGATACAAATATTACATCTATGACTCGGAAACAAACATTTCTGCTCATCTCACAAATGATTGCACTTTGCAGGATTCGAACCCGCAACCGTTTGATTTCGTATCTAGCCAATAGACCAACAGAGAGTCTGAAAAAAAAATGGCTTACTTAAAATGGCTTAAGTACTTAAAGCTACTGCTTTGCGGTGGAACACAGTGCGTTTATTCTACCATTTATTTCATAATGTATTATATGCTTTTATTTCACCGCAATGCGAGCACTTCTGTGACACTCCATACTTCACATAATATGCGTTATAAAAACATGCGCGCTAGCCCTAAATCCATCTATATACATATAATAAAGCAGTAACATAAATTCCATAGTAAGTTAATTTAAAAAAAAAAGCTCTAGTTTTCTTAAAATAAGATACTGAACATAAACACAAAATCTTTAAAAATAGTATCTGTCTGTTTGCACATCACGTAAAAACTACTGGATCGATTGCGATGCGGTTTACACTCTGGATAGCTTATGTTTTGACCTAAAATCTGGTGGATATTATATAGTTAATATTGAACTTTGTAGGTAATTTTGTTCCTTGAATAATACATAGCTTACTTTTAACCCAGCGAAATTACCACGCGTGCAAAATGCCGTGGGCACAGATAGTCCATACCAATATATAAAAGTGAAACATTGTCTGTTTGTTTCTTTGTTTGGGTAGTTTAAACGCGATAACAGCTGGACAGATTTTGATGAAATTTGGAACGAAGATAGCTTATACCCTGGAATAAAACAGGATACTTTTTATCCCGGAAAAAGTTAAGTTTCCAAGGGAAAACTGGAAAATTTCGATTACTTGCTGTAAGGAACGGTTGCCATGCAAATGAAATAACAAGTCTGTCAAAAAACATTGAGAGTGTTGGTGCTAAACCTACTTTTGCATTGGTTTTTAATATCTTAGAAGAACATAAGATGCTTTTTTTCGCTATAACCTGTAGTCCGCGTGGACGAAGTCGCGGGCGGGAAAGCTAGTTTCTAAATATAAACCATAATTTGAAAATGTCTTACACCTAAGTAATGTTGTACAGAACTCTAATTGTGAATAAAATATATATTTTTTTGTCCTTTATTTTTAATGGACTTCAGTCACTGTAGATTAATTGTCCATAACTAGTTCAAAATGTTAAAATGAATCTGTCCAAAGTGGCTTCCTGTTTGGAATGGACGGTATTAAAACTTGTTTGCACTTTGTTTACAGAAAATATCTATGTATAATAACTGTGTGCACGACCTTGTTTACTTATTTTTGTACTAGCTGTGCCCGCGGTGTTGCCCGCGTGGAAATTTTTATGTGATACAAAATACCAAATTCCAACAAAATTTATTCTACTTATTGAATTGAGATACAAAGTACTCCAGATTTTAAGTGTAGCCTACGCTATCCAACCTATGAAAGCTATGAAACCGCATCGCAGTCGGTCCAGTAGTTTTTACGTGATGTGCAAACAAACACAATCATACAGATTCATTTTTTTTAAATGTTATGTTCTTGTTCAGTACATTATCTTATTATAAGTCCCGTTTTTTTTTTATTTATCTTCTTTGTACAGACTATTTGTTATATACGTATAGATTGGTAAGAGGATACTCTTGTTCTTCGGATTGTAAGATATTCTTGTTGGATACAAGAAAATCATCATCATCATCTTATTAGTCCACTGCTGGACGTAAGCCTCTCTTTGTGAACGCCACTGAGCCCGATCTTCGGCTCTCCTCATCCAGTTGCTATCGACCGCCTTTTACAAGTCGTCACTCCACCTGGCCGGCGGGCGCCCTACACTACGGCCCGTATTAATAAATCGCTCTTAGTTGAGCTCTCAAGTGCGATATCAACTGATACGCTCTCAAGTTGTGATCAGCATCTTAAGATCGTTGCTGATTAATAAAGACATTTCAAGAGCATCTCAGATCATGTCGCTTTCAAGAGCCGCATGTCAAGATGCTACGTCACGAACCAGAACTTGAGAGCAAGATTGAATGAACTACGAATGAACGATTTATTTTCTTTATTGAAAGTTCGGTTTTTGCACAAATAAGATATAGCGTAAGGTTAAAATTTATTACATCGATGTAGTTGAATTAAATTAAATGTGATTATATTAAACGTAATGTTTATTTTCTACATAATTATCATAACCTTACATTAGTTTTTTGTAGAAAGGATGTAAGCCATAATATTTGTCTATATTTTCAAAGTTACACTATCTATTAAAGAACTTAACGCAATTCATCAATGAATGACTATAATTTATGAAAATAAAAGTTCGTTTATTGGCCATGCAGTATTTCCAGCGCGTATCCTTTGGTTACGATTTCGGATCTTTTTATACTTAGCGAGCCCTCGCCAGGTTCTGATATCTTCGGATCTTTTCGCAATCATGCCAAATAAATTTGTTTATTCCCAGAGGAATATAAAAATATTGTACTTCTAACATAATATTTTCGAAATCCTTGATTCTAGCAACTGGCAATCACGCTCTTAAGTCACGGATCGACTGCACTCAATATTCTGCATCTCAAAGCACATCGCAAGTGCGCTCTTGAGAGTTGAGATTGATTTATTATTAAACACTAACTCAGCTGATTACGGCATCTCAATCAACAGCTTAAGATGTGTTTATTAATTAGATTCGCCTCTTGAGATCGCTCTAAAGAGCGCTCTTGGAGTTGAGATCGGTTTATTAATACGGCCCTACGTTTGCTTAAATGCGGTCTCCACTCTAGAACTCGTTTACCCCAACGGTTGTCGGTTTTTATTTATGTGACCGGCCCATTGCCACTTCAGCTTCCCGATTCTTTGAGCTATGTCGCTTACCTTATTCTCTTGCGGATCTCCTCATTTCGGATTCTGTCCTTCGAGAAACTCCGAGCATAGCTTTCTCCATAGCTCACTGAGTTACTTTAAATTTGTGGACAAGCCCGGCCGTGAATGACGACGTTTCGGCTCCGTAGGTCATAACTGGCAGAACACACGTGTTGAAGACTTTCGTCTTTAGGCACTGTGGTATGGACGATGAAAAGACTTGACGTAGTTTACCAAATGCTGCCCATCCCAGCAGAATCCTCCTATCTGCTTCACTTTCGAAGTTGTTACAAGAAAATAAATTAAGTAAATTAAAAGTTTATACTGTCAAAGTCAATAAGCAAAGTAATTATTGTCCAATGTTTACCTAAATACTCTTAAAACCTTATTCCATGGATAACCAAACTATGGTCTAACAGCACTTTTATATTTTGATTTACGAGTATAGTATGTTTTTTTTTATATGTAATATCTTTCTGCTCGCTTTACTTCAATATATGGGAAAGATTACGTGAAACGTGTAACAGTGTTAACACTGTTACACATCACATGCGACTACTGTAAGCTCTGCAAGGCTCGCTCGATCGTTTTTTTTTAGTTTCATTATATCGGCCAAGATACGCAATATTTTCCAATTTCATCTCTCTTGTGTAAGTGTCACATCATTAGCTGTATGTCCACTGCTGAACATAGACCTCCCCCATAAAGGGGGTTACTTTGCCCCTTTTTTGGCAGGAGTTTGGATGATCACAGTAGTTGATATACACAGGAAATTTATACTGCCCATTTCCTGAAAGCCTTTAGCTGGTTCTCACAGCACCCCGGGAGGAGCAGGGTGCTCTTATCATCAAGCCGGGCACAAGCAAGCAAGTGTAACCCACGTTTTATTGTATGAGTTGTTGTGGCTATATCGTCATCCAATCGTTCAACTGTCATCTTTCTTCTCTTACGAAGGTAAGGTAGGGTCAGAGAAGTCTGACCCTACCTTGATACGACACAAATAACTCGTCTTTCTGCCATCATGGACGACCGCTTGGCTGGTGGCTGGGTGGTCGCGGGTTCGATGCCCGCAAGGTGCAATCGTTTATGTGATGAGCAGATATGTTTTGTTTCCGAGTCATGGATGTGATATTCGTAAATATGTATGTTTATCCGTTATCTATGTGCCCATAGTAATAGTTATCCTAGTTTGGGGCAAGTCATTTATATTTGTTTTTTGTAATTGGTGTGATTTTTCCAGTATTTTTATCATCGTTTTCAATATAAGCCTAACACATTCATATTTCTGAGACAATGAACAGGAGGATGGGTTTATTCCACTTTGCTGGCACAGGGTTTATTGGTGCTCTTTCTGAACCAGCGTCTTTATTTCCCGACAAATACAACCTCTGGGTGCCTTGTCGAGAGCGAACAGGTATCGTCTAGGAAAGGCTGTAAATATTCGAACGCGTCGTCACGTACCGTCAAATGCTTGTCTAGACACATTAAAAAAAAAAAGTTGGTTTGTTCTTCTAAGCGCGCGCGCATTGCTCATCCTATTGAATTGAAACTGTACAGTTGTTGTTGTTGGCACTGAAAGTTTCTGACATAAGAGAAAGGAAGAAAAATAACTACAACAAAGTTTTAAGAAGCATTGCTTCACATGCAGAGCATTAGATAGTTATGAATAAAAAAAACAAGACGCCTTAGTACCATAGTAGAATGTGTAACCGCTATACATTGTTCAAATATTGATGTTTAGCTGCACTCTGCAGATTTGCTCGCGTGTAAACGTGCCACTTTGATCACCCTAAGAGATGGAATTTAAAATAAATAATAGTTTAAAAAAACTAAAAAACACGCTTTATATACCCAACTAAAAAATAGAAAATAAATTTTATAGTGTAAATAAGAAAAAAAATGTTTTATTTCAAAAAATCGTTTTTTAGTTTTTTTTAAGCTATTTTTTTTTCGAATTATTGCATTGTCATCGGTCTTTGACAGGTGTGCAAAATTTGAATGAAATCTGACTGTTTAAAGTGGGTCAAAATAGCGTCCAAAGGAGTCGGTTACAAACATACAAGTGAAGCTAATATAAAGCGTATAAAAACACCTTAGTGCAACCCTTGTGTACTCAAGGAATATTTCCTATTAATTTCAAATATCTAGGTCCACCGGTTTAGGCTGTGCGTTGTCTATCAGTCAGTACGTCACGTTACCCATTGATGTTACTGATTGCAGATGGTAAGCCGATGCTGAGACAAGGCGAGACCGGCGACTGGATCGGCACGTTCGAGGGTCACAAGGGCGCCGTGTGGGGCGTAGCTTTGACACAGAATGCTCACTTTGCCGCCAGTGGTGCTGCAGATTTTTCAGGTGAGGCCTGTCTTATGCTGTGGAGGCGTGGCGGTGACGATTGTCTGTTTTTACCCGACTGAGGAGGGTTATGTGTTTGGGTTGTATGTATGTTTGTACATTTCTATGGCGCGTCCTACAGCCTAAACGGCTTAATAAATTTTGATAAATGTTGTATCGTTGGATATGTCTTGATCACGAGAGTGCCATAGGATATATGAAGAGTCAAGAAAACCAATATGGCGGCTTACAGCTGGCATATTGTATTTTCAACGGAACAAAAAAGGATCAAAACCTATCGAGTAAGGTATCAAAATACAGGTCTATAAAGACCATTTCAAAAATATATAATTCTTAAAACTAAACAGTAGCAAATATATTTTAAGCTCTTTACAAAATTTCCAATTTTAGATTATTCAAGTTAATGTAATTACTATTACAATTGCATCACAAATAGTAGTAATGTAAAATATGTAAGTAAAACCGCGCCGCGGTTTCACCCGTGTACTACAACCAGGAACCATACATTTCCCGGGATAAAAAATAGCCTATGTGTTAATCCAGGGTATAAGCTACCCCCGTACCAAATTTTATCCAAATCCGTTCAGCCGTATAAGCGTGAAGAAGTAACAAACATACACACACACACACACACACACACATACACATACACACACACACACACACACACACACACACACACACACACGCACTAATATACATATCAACTTTCGCCGCTATAATATTAGTGTGATTATTTTTGCGGGTGGTCAGCTCGTATTCAGTAATTTTGTTCGCAGTCGGGTTTTTGTATTTTTATAATAATTTTACTTGTGTGTTATTGTATATAAATAAGGTCTAAAATTGTATAAAGACAAAACGCCACGCTTTTGAGAAGCAAAAGGTAATGCTAAAAATCGAAAGACGGGTGCTTTTCTATAAATAGAAAATGCTTCATATATCCACAGGGAAATGATGAAACTGTTCATTGGGAATACTCATGAGCAGTTCTCATTGTAGATAGAAAATAGATATCTCTATGATGCACAAGAAAGTAATTACATATCACACAGTGATCAGCCTTAAATGATTGACCTTAATCGTTACTGCCTGCCCATAATATGTTCTGCGCCTTCCAGAACATTGGATAACAAAACGCGCAACATCCAAAAGCATTCGTTTTGAACTCTCATATGCCCAGTAGTCTCCACAGCAGCGTAACTAGCAACTAGATAAATATTATTGAACAAAGAGGTCATGTTATACCTAACTCCGGGAAAGATAAACATAGGCTTGTAACACTGAATGACTGAGTGTTACCATAACTCAACCGGTTCATTGTTCTTTTCCGTTATAATCTAAGGATAGATAGCCATTGTTGTTATAATAGTGTTAGTAAATTCTGAAAAATTTAACATACATAGTGCGGTGACATAGTTCAGATTCGATCGGAACATTCAATTGCTAGCTTGTCGTATGAGGCAGTGTTGGCCTAAGGTGTTAACCATCCAGGGAAACAAGCTATTCATATTCTTTATGGACAGAGACCTGACTTAACATTGCACTGATCAGCAGAAAGTCCAAGATTGGATTCCTGTTATTCACCACTTCATTCCCCTGAATGAGTTCACAGAAGGACAATGGATATTCCAGCCTAGCGCTTCACGAACTCAAATTAAAATCTCCACATACAATTACACATTGATACCTAACAATATCAGTAGTGTATTCCTATGTTCAGCAGTGGACTTATTCTGCGTATAATCCTTCTAAAGGCTCTGACCTAACTAAGACAGTTTCTACAGCATCAAATATTTGTATAAGCTTTTATTTAGTTGATAGATTCAGGCGTTACTTTGCGGAAACCATGTTTATTGTTTCATGCCGCTTGGCTTTGTCTTTTTATTTTACGATAGTTTATTTTTTTTTGTTAAGGGTTGGTGAGCGTGGGTTTTTATATATTATATTTTTATTTTGTCCTATTATCATTTGTCTGACAAACAGTTTGGCGGAAGTAAGCTACATCTTTTAGTAAGTTCATTTTTTTTAGCTTTTTTTTAACTTGCAATGTTTCTATGTATGTATGTATGTTTGTTTTGGTAAAATCTTCACTTCCTCTTATCCAACGGAAATGATTTTTTTACATGTTGGTTCAGTTCCAATGACAATGCATTTTTTTGGTAAGCATGACCTGAATCTACATCCAGGATTAGTTAATATAATAATATAAAACAAGCACAAATTACCCCCCATTATAGCTAGGAAGCATCTCGATCACATCAGTTTTCAAACATAAAAATCGTTCCATCCGTTTGAGAGCTACGATCGTCACCCCCATTTCCCCCCATTATCGCTAAGAACCATGTCGTTTACCTCAGCTTTGAAATATTAAAAACCGCAGCTAAATTGGTCCATTCGTTTGGAAAATACGATTCTCACCCCCTTTTCTCAACTCCCCCCCGCCGCTCCTCTATATTGCTAAGAAACATCTCGATAAACATCAGTTTTCAAACATAATAAAAACTAATTAAAATCGGTAGAAAAAACCGCATCCAAATCGATCCATTCGTTTGGGAGCTACGATGCCACACACACACCCACACACACCCCCCACCCCCCACCCCCCCACACACCCCATCCCCCCACACACCCCATCCCCCCACACACTCACCCCCACACACACACACCCTAGCACACGCTGGTTTCACATCGTTGGTTTCTAACTAGCACTACGTACCGCTCGGCTACCATCGCACTTAATATGCACTATAGCTTAGCTTAATGGTTCAGCCGCCCGCCGCTACTATAGTAGCAAACATGTGAGCGCTAATCCAGAATTTACAACATTTTTTTAAATTTTTTTTGTCATCATCAGTAATCACTGTGGCAGCTTGTAGTTATTTTATTGAAGAATAACAATTTTTCAAAGCAAAGACAGAATCTTCAAACACTCTTAAAATAACCTACAGGTCGCGCCAAACTTAATGACCAGCCTAGGTATACGTGTGCTACGCTTTAGCACGCTCCCGATGAACCTAAAATTAGCTACTGCGCAGGACTTGCGGCTATATTTAGACCGGCCAAAAGTTTGGCTTGACCTGTTTAACTCGGTTAATACGTATTATGATCCGTTGTTGATGTGGCCTTGTGAATTCCAGCTAAACTTTGGGACGCGCGGTACGGCGAGGTCGTGCATACGTTCGACCACGAGCACATAGTAAAGAGCGTAAACTTCAATTGCGACGACACCATGCTACTGACTGCCAGCAACGAGAAACTCATACGAGTGTTCGACTTGAACAAACCTGAGGCGGGGCGTAAGTTTATACCTTTAACATTTGTAGGGTTCCGTACCTCGAAAGGAAAAAGGTACCCTGCTATATTTGAACCGCGGCACTATAGGATACTAGACTAGTGTTTTACCACTTTTGTTTTTATTGAAATCCCTCTATCGATTTATTAAGATCAGGCTCCAATATTTAAAGGACTTTTCCATAAATATGCTGGGTCAATTACAAACCTGATAAATGTGAAACTTAACATACATGCTTTTGAGATCTTTATCTCTCCGTGATCAAGATAAAAACGTGATTGACAGAATTTCATTCGATACATTTTCTTATAAAAAATTACGTTAATTTCAGTAATATTTAAATTTTTCTACGCAACGCCTTAAGTTTTTTCTCTAAAATAAATCTCACAGCAAGAAAATATAGTTTATTATCCACTGTCAAGACAAAATTTACCTAACTACATTAATAGCCTGCCAATAAAATAAATAACTTTAAAGACTTAACATTAACATTTCACAGACTTAAGATTAAGACTTAACATTTAGTTCCGAGCTAAATTGTGTGTTCAAACAGCGCTCGCGATATTCAACCTTGTTACGTAGGCACTTCAGTGCTTGTTGCGGGTAGAGGGTGGCGGAGTTTAGAGGCGGATTGCTTTAATGGAGCCTGGTCTTAAGGTTTGCTCAGTGGCCGCGTTTTTTATTTGTTTTTCACTTGGTATATCAGGTTCCATAGTAAACCCTTTAATTGAACCCATTTTGTGTAACTTCCAGCTATCGAGAAGTTCCCAGCACACACGAACAGTATCAGGAGCGCTGTGTTCCTCCACAACTCCCGCATCGCTAGCGTCAGCGACGATCTCACCATGCGCATCTGGGACCGCAATACGGGACAGGTAAAAACTTCATACCTAACATTGTTAACCGACAAAATAACTAGAAAAGGCTTTCATTGTGGTTTCAATTTAAACATTTCGTATGCGGTAAAATCATTCAGCGGGAGCCCTAGTAGGTATTCTTAGAAGAGTAAACGCTGAGTTGCAAATTGTTAATCAGTTTATTAGTCGCGGGTTTAGTTAGTTTAGTAATAATCGTCTAAGCGGGCATCCATCTCCCTCTATGCTGTGTGCGCTGCATCGTGCCGACATCTCGCACACTATTAAAATACAGATTCGGGAGGTCAGTTCGAAGAAGATTACCACGCATTCTCATCATCAACAGGTGACCTCATACCCTCACAGTCACGATGATATCAGGCAACCCCAGTAAGGGGTATTGCTAATGAGACAAAAACGAAAGAACTATAAGGGCATAGGCGGCCAACCCAACCACTGCGGCACCGAACACTGCAGTAGGGCACCAAATAGTCTGGAACTGCGCCCCCCGTAGAACCTGCGAGAAGATGAGTCAGTAGGGAGGTCTGTCCACAGCTGCGCGCGCTCTCGACGCACGTGCACGTGTGAGCTGAGGCGAAACTTAAAACGATAACACCACCCCGCCAAAAAAAGCGCTTGGGGTTTCGTTGCTTGTTGTATGAGGCCCAATGTATTAATGTCATATAAATAGTTTCAGAATACGAGTCCAAAAAATATTATTTCCCTTTTCAATTAAATTCTAAAACATTTTGTCTCTCATTTCAGGAAGTGCAAAAAGTAGAATTCCCATCGATACCAAACAGCCTAGAATTGTCAAGAGATGGAGCTATTATTACCGTAGCGCATGGTAAGGACATGTAATATAATAATAATATGTAGATTTATTAACTACTACCTTACTCGCGCGCGAAAAAGCTACCACGCGCACCACCACTCGCATACTGCGCGTGCGCACGCGTAGCAAGGTAGTGGTTAAAAAATGTGCCGGCATTGTGGTGCCTCATTAAAATCACAATCTAGCCTAAACTGCCGCACTCATTTAAGTATTAAATCGCTCATTTTGAGTGGAGTTTGACTAAGTTTAATGTTAATTGATCTCTGAGTGCGACAGTAAGTAAGGCTTGGTTGCTCATAATCCCAGTTTGAGTTACAGTTAAAGTTAAAAATAACTATAACTTTAACCTAAACCATGAACTTTGACCAGCATGTGTTGCAAAGTGACCGTTAATTGAATTCTAGGAATATACACTTTTTTCTTTTCAAGCCCTACATACTCTTCGTTATTTTCACTGTCTGAGGAACTCCCACAATATTTTTTCCCAGTAGAAACATAACTGCAAGTTTTTTAAGGATATATTGTAAGTTAGTCACGTTTATTTGAGATTAGAGGGTAATGTTTGACAGCTTTTAACTATTAATTTAACCGGCAAATCTTGCGAAGTTTAAAGTTATAGTTAAGTTATGACGTCATTTTGGCCATTGTTAAATGGTGCAACACATTTCTGCTTAACTAGAGTTTTAACTGCAGATTTGACTGTAGTTTAAAGTTAACAGATGGTGCAACCCAGCCTAAGACTAATAAGTAATTTATCTTTAACCTAAACTGCTAAGTAGAGTAAATACTAAGGCTGGGTTGCACCATCTTGTAGTTAACTTTAAACTACAGTCAAAACTCTAGTTAAGCAGAAATATATTGTACCATTTAGCTATGGTCAAATTGATGTCATGACTTAACGGTAACTCTAACTACGCAATAAGTTGTCAAACATTAGCCTCTAACCTCAAAATATGGTTACCAACTTACCAATTCCTTATACAAATTTTGTGGGAAAGAGTATGTGGAGCTTAGAAATAAAACTGTGTGTCTTCCTAGAACTCAATTAACTGTAACCTTGACAACGAATATGATGGTGCAACACATGCTGGTTAAACTTAATGGTTATGGTTAAATTTATAGTTAATTATACTCGTAGCAATAACTTTTACTTCGCTTTTGGTGCAACCCAGCCATAGAATGTGTCCAATAATACTTCTCCTATTGTCTCTGTTTAAGGAGAAGTCACTTTGTTCTTGTGTTCGTTTGGTTTGCACTCAATATACTACATTATCGCTATCACATTGAATTACTACCACATGGAACTCGAGTTTACGCTCAAAAAGTAAATAAAACGCAAAAAGAGAATCAATCGTGTGTCAGTCTTCGTTACGTCGTCCGACTTACTACACGTACTCAACGCCATACTGAACAGTAAGAACGTGTAAAAATTAATAAATATAGTGAGAAAAAAGTATGCTATTAGTTTACCATTTGGATTTAATATTTTCCGAATATATTTTCGGGAAAATAAATATTAGGAATGATTTATAGTGATTTTCTTCATGGTAATTTTAATTCAAATGACAGATTATTGTTATACTAGCTGCCGTGCCTTAGGACCTGCACGTAGTGTTTTTTTTGTCCCGGAAAAAGTAGACTAAGTCCATCTGGAATAATATAAGCTTTCTATTAGTGAAAGAATTTTCAGAATCGGATCAGTAGTTTCAGAGATTAGCGGTAACAAACAAACTTACAACAAACTTTATGTCCTTATAATATTAATGTAATTTCACAAGCATATTCATTGTTGACCGCCTGCCTGATTACATCGCAAGTTCACAGAGGGAGTTCAATATGAGCTTATACAGCGTTACTTTGAACTAGATAGCGAAACCTTGCAGGCGAGATGGGTATCGATTGGTTATCGATACGCATCAAGATATACACAAAAAGTTGACAATAGTAGATTGTACAAGTGCATACGAGCCATTATATCCGAGACATTTATCCGGCCGAGCCGGAGGCAAAAGTAGATATTGAAGTTGAGGATAAAATGCATTGTTTTATAAACTAGTTATACACTTTGCTTTTCACTTCGATTGCGAGAAAATTAAAGTGATATTGTAAATATTTACTTGTTTCTTGCTTATCCTATGCATGAAATTTTTGCCGAGGTTTTAGCGGCACTATGCTGAACGTCTTTCCATTAATGTGTTCACAATATTATTTCATGTTAATTTAAATAACCAAGCATAAATTGCAGTTTTAGTCCGCTTACACCCAGCATTAATAAGAACATGAGAAGTGAACATATTATTTTATTTAAGTGTATTTTAAGTGTTCGGTTTTCTGGATTCCAGGAACCAACGTCTCGTTCTACTCGTCGGACACAATCCGCAAGATGCGCGAGTTCCCCGTGCCGACGAAATGTTTCTCCGCGTCGCTCGCGCCGAGCCGCGCCACGTTCGTGTGTGGCGGGGAAGATCTCAAGGTTTATAAATTTGACTACAACACTGGGACCGAATTGGGTAAGTTGCCGTTTCAATAAAAATCTTTTATTTAACTTCACTTGTATACATACATGTGTGTATGTATGTATCTATCTATCTATCTATCTATCTATGTATTTCAATCTGTCCTGGAATGTTGCAACTCGAATTTCGAGCTCTTCCCGATTAGCTATCCGGCTGAAACTTTCAGGGTAGCTCACAAATCGACGACAATAAAAAAAAAAAATAAGCATTTTAAAAAAAACTTGCCGGCACATAAAACCTTTTTTCTTTTTTTTGTTATTTATTCTTATGCATTGCTATTAATTTAGGTCATCTTTATGCTGTCAATCGATAACGTTCGATAGCAATTCTGTATTTACCATTTTACTAATGCTAACAGTTAAAAAATGTGGTAATAAGACTAATCTATGTCACACGTGAAAGCGATTGTGCTACATCCAGAGCACAGTAACTCGAGTTACTGTGTTTTCAGTTTCTCTTGTTCTAGTCTTTTAAAACCGCATAAACGAGCTCTACCTGTGAAAAATTACGGTTTATCTGTAGCATTTTTTGTTTGGAGAAACGATAGCTATAAACACTATCTAATTAAAATAAGGATTACACGGTAGAACACAGTATTTTGACTTACTGTTTTATTTTCAAGAAATCATTTTTCTAAATTATGGATTGTTACGTTTTAACACAGTAAAGTGGTTTTATTAGCTTAAAACAGGATCACGACGGATCGATATTTTTCGATAGCAACCGCGTAATTTAACCACGTTTAGTCATTATCCGCTCGGTTGTCCACGCGCTGAAGACCGCAGGACCAAACTGATAACCCAAAAAAAAAAATGGCCGACGCGACACATCTAACCTCAAACTGGTAATTGATTGTAAATGCGTTGAGACTACAGGTACTTGATGGTCAACCCACAAAAAAAAGAAGGTAAGTTAACATTGTAAAATGTGCTTAATCCGAAATAGTAGATGTAAAAAAATAAAGTAGAAGATTTTGACGTATTTGAAGAACATACATCGGCACATCGTATAAAAACTAAAAAAACAGAACTTACGAGTATCTGCGTGAAATTTGTTGAAGTTCTAGTTAGGTGGGTTGGTATGTATAGAAGTCATTTCGGGAACAAAATCATTGCAAAATTCAGTTTATGAAAGTTAAATATGAAATATTTGGTTTGCCTATTTTGCTTGATGTAAGCCATCAAAAACTACCTCGAGATATAATACCACTGAATAAAGAAAAGCCTTTAAATCGGCTTTCACTCTGGAGAAATTTGATGCTGTTGATTTGTGCATTAACAATGAATATGGTTGGAACTAAAAGATATTCGTTGCTAATGATTGACTATTGATGATTAAACCTATACTTAAACGGTGCTTTAAATTAAGGTGGTCCAGTACCGTCTTTGCCGTATATTAATTCCTTTCCATCCAAAGGTTGTCTGGAAGAGATCGCTTTTTAGCGATAAGACCGCCCATTGTCCCATATATTTTGTATAAATGTTTTAGTTATTATTGTATTTTTGTTCTATGTGGTGTACAATAAAGAGTTATCTATCTATCTATGAATTCCCATAAAACAATTGGGGAACCTATATCTTAAATCTTATCTTTATCTTTTATCTGTGATTATTTTTCATAAACTACTCTTATCTAAACACATATTTGAAAAATGAACTAAAAATAATGATAATATATGATGATGATAGGATGACGAATTATATCCACAGACAACTGTAAAACATAATGTTTCAGATTTGGGTTTGCGCGATGTTGTATCATTATAATTTTTTAAATTGCTAATAGTAAATATTTTCGCGGTTTGCGATTTCAAATAAATTGAAAGTTAACGAAAAATAAACATAAATAGATTACAATACTTCCGTCGTGGTAGGTTAAAAATTGGGGCGAGCCAGCCTATTATTGCCTCTCTGCACGCACATGGGTAAGCTTACATGTACACGATAAAAAAAGAAAAAGGTTTTTTTGTAAGCTTACATGGGTATGTTACTTATAGCTGAAGAAAACACCGAACCGAACCTTATGTAACAGTTTAAACAGATCACAAAACTACACTTACTCTTCAAAACTACAAATTTTAGAAAAGATTCAGTTTTTACAGAAAATATTATAGAAAATTCAGACATATTTTTACGATGACGTTATACTGACATGCAACTGACTACAGTACTGCGCAGTTTAGATTCAATGCGCGGGTCTGTTGACAGCACAATACAATGTCAAGATGATTATCGATTTTCCCAGCTGATTACTATTATTTCCGTACTACTAGGGTTTGAAGTGCAAAGTTCTTTTAGGATTTTTTAAAGTAAATTCATGAATGAAGAAAAACTTTGAAATGACATAAGTCGTAAAACTAACGCTATTTGTCTTCCCGTGTGGAATACCCGAGCCCAGTATGTAATAGGGCAATATGTTACACTCTGTATAGTTAAAACATCATTGGTTAGATCAAACTGTACTATTATGGAAAACAAAAGTAGATTATGCACCAAGGGGATAAAGCAGTGTCTTACGTCACGGGCGGCATATTGGACCTTGAGTGTAACGTGTAGAGTTAACTCCCGAGCGTACTGAGTTGGTTTAAAATTTAAATATCTAGTAGTTTATGAAACTGTTGCATAACGAGGGTTATTAAAACACGAGTGAAAATAAATTTTATGAAAATAAATTTATCGTAATATGTTCTTGATTTCGCTGGTAAAAGCCCATTCGTCATGTTCGTTGCTGCTTCCGTGATGTCAGGTGGAGTCAAATTCACCCCACTAACACTGCTGTCGGACATTTTTAATCAGGATAAATCTTGATCAACAAAAACACTTCATCATCAGCCTATATTTGTCCACTGCTGGACGTAGGCCTCTCCTAATGCACGCCACTGAGCTCGGTCTTCAGCTCTTCTGATTCATTTTCTTCGAGCCGCTTTTCGCAGGTCGTCACTCCACCTGTGGCCCCATGTGGCCACTACGCCAAACAAAAACATATAACACTTAAAATTGGTTAAGTTACTAATGTAAAGTAAATTATGGCGCCAAAATCTAATCCACAGCAAATTTGCGCGCATACAGTCTAGCACGCGGCGATATAAAGCGGCGAATAAATGGCGAAAACCCTCGTTTGACGGAGCCAAACCGGTTCTTTGAAGGGAAAAAATAAATATTATAACATTGTTTAGTTCAAAAACCAGTGTTATAATGTGTTTTTTTCTTACTAGAGACGTGCCGTGTGTAAATTGTCATTTTATGCCACAATTTTTGAGTTCATAATCCGGATTTTTCAATATAAGTGTAGATTAATATATATTGTAGCACTGTTTTCCTGAAAAACAATGTAGATTATAGAAGTTTATGAAACGGTTGCTTTATGAGGGGTATTGAAAACACGAGAGTGAGTTAGTATCACTCGAGTGTTTTAATACCTAGTTATGTGCCGTTTCAAACATTACTTTATCTACACTCATGCTTTTAATTTTTTTAAATATTGTCGTAATACTTTCTTGATTTTGCTGGTAAAAGCTCGTTCGTCATGTACGTTGCTGTTTCCGTGATGTCAGGTGGAGTCAAATTCTCCTCACTAACACTGCTGTCGGACATTTTAAATCAGGATAACACTTTTGATCATCAAAAACACATTAAATTTGTGTTTTAATAGCCCTCATTATGCAACCGTTTCATAAACTACTATTTTATACCATCTGCTCGACAAAGTCCAATTACACATCACGCAAAATCAACGTAAAGCAAGTCATTTTATCCCAAGAGATATAAAGTTATATGAAACTCCCAAGTGTGATTTGGATGTTTAAAATTCGTACGATTTCGTAGATTTCGATATTCATATACGGATAGATACGGGCATTGTAAGGAGAGTTTATTCGAAAATCTAACCATAGCCACTATAGGCGAAACACACACAAAAGAAAGGCGCGATTGTAAAGAATGTGAAACAAGACACGGTGTTTGGTGTTATTTTTACAGTTCCGTGTTTTATCATTTTCAAGTTTATACAAAAATGTCGTCGAGCAATCGTGATTTAACTCCGGAGTTTATGAAATCAGACGCTTTGGGATTATTAATAATCTACTAACGGAAAAATCAAAAAATAAATACGAAAAAGCTAATAATTATTTTAATCAATGGAGAACAACAAAAGGAATTGAAGGCTGTGTCCGAATCCGTCCTTATACGAGTATTTCCAATACTTAGCATCAACTCGAAAGTTAAGCATTTTATGGTGCAATTATTGTTTTTATTGTCTCGTAGAAGGTACGAAAAGTAGAGTATTCACCTCGAGGATAAAGCCTGTCTTACGTAACGGGTGGCATATTGGACCCCTCGCTCCATTCAGGACTCTACCTAACTTTAAACCCCTTCGCTACACTTTGGAATAAACTCTAGAGTCCCTCGTACGGTCAGGGTCCAATATGCCGTCCGTGACGTAAGACACTTCTATAATCCCTTGGTGCATAATCTACTATTTTTTTCTTATTAGAGACATACCGTGCGTAAAGTATGTCATCATTTTGAGTTCATAATCCGGATTTTACGATATGAGTATAGATAAAGAATATAAGAAGTTCTCCTATGGTTTCAGAATCAAATAAAGGGCACTTCGGTCCAGTGCACTGCGTGCGGTGGTCGCCCGACGGCGAGCTGTACGCGACCAGCAGCGAGGACGGCACGGTGCGGCTGTGGCAGGGCACGCCGGGCCGCGTGTACGGCCTGTGGCGGCGCAGCACCGACGCCGCGCCGCTCACCAACGGCTTCAAGGAGGTGTGCGCCAATTGAACCGCCGCTACCTCCCGGCAGGTGAGTGTCGTCACTGAGTGAGGTGGGTAAATATTCCACAATGCGTTGGTAGCGGAGGTACACGCACTAACGCATACAACTTTTTTTCCTTTCCTACAATGTTTGATGAAATGGCACTCTTTCTGTACAAGATGCAGTGATTTGTTCACATAACTCCTCAAATAGATACTACCCTGCCTGATCGAATACAAAGAGACCTTAAGACAGAAGCACTAAAGCTGAAATTTGTTTGTTGCAGGAGTACGGGTGGCAGTGAGTGCTAAATTGTTCGCCTGGTGGTGTTAACAGTGCGATGTGATTGTCACCAGGCCATGTGTATAACGGACTATAAGAGGGGGGCTAGCCTGACCTATGAAATCAAGACTTTATTCAACATTTTTAATCTGTGTTCGTGTTGTTTATTTTTTACGGCAACACCAAGTTTTTTTATACTCAAATGCAACATATTTATTGTGAAGAGAAAACAAGGAAACTAATAGACTTGATATGCAACAAAATAAAGTGATTTGTAAATACTGCTTGACGAGTTTCATTTTAAAGTAATTTGTAAATACTGCTTGACGAGTTTAATTTCAAAGTGATTTGTAAATACTGCTTGACGAGTTTAATTTCAAAGTGATTTGTAAATACTGCTTGACGAGTTTAATTTCAAAGTGATTTGTAAAGGATTATTACCGTGTAAATACTGCTTGACGAGTTTCATTTCAAAGAGGATGACCGAAGAATCTAAGTCTGGTGGGCAGCGTTCGGGAAGCTGCGTAATATTTACTCCATGATATAATAATATAATGATTTACTCGTCGATAATAACTCGGAGCCTAAAGATGAAATTGTAAACTAGTGTGTGACCTAAGTGATCACTTATGGCACTGAATGTTGGTCATAACTACTGGCTTGATTCATAAGCTCAAAGTCTATGGTGAGTGCTATGTTTGGTATCACAGTTGAGATTATTTAAATCCGAAACAATCAATATCTTTCTCTGCTGGCCTTAAAATGTAGTTCGCCCCGGGGTGCTGAAATTACACGCTAGGGGTGTGCGGATTATTGTTTTGAACTATGAGTATTTAGTACAGTACCCGGCGATAAATAATGCACATCGGTCTTTGGAAAGAGACGCGGAAAATTTCAGCTTCGTAGAGCGTTGTCACATCCTACCTGTGTGACGTTTGTCAATTATATTCTTTGTTTGTCAGTCGTTATACAGGTGCAATAGAGTACGGTCGCATTTAGCTGAAAATATATAATATAGAGTTGTTTAAACCCCCAGCATTAAATCTATTCATTTACAAAATAATATATAATTGTTTTTTCATCCAATCTATTCGAAAAATGCTGATCGGTTCCTCGAAAAAAAGGAAGCATAGTAGATCTTTCTGTTTAAGACTTTCAGAGAGGGCAGTAATGAGCTTTGAATTTGGAACGTGTTTTTTTTTATGTTGGCGATCGATCGGTTCCACGACGCGAGTGCTCGTGGCTCGTCGGCTTTTTCCGCCTCAGCTCGGCCATATTCAAGCTATAAGCCATCACATATTTTTATGTGTAAAATGGGAATTGAACTCCGCTACTAAAAATCGGGAGTCGAACGATGTTCCGTCGAGCCATGCAGAATTATGGTACTAGGCCGAAAATTTAGTATAGATCAGATGAAGGGTTGCTGATTCACAGTTGAGCAATGAGCTCATTTTTTTTTGTTCATTGGATCGCGAATGAACAAAAAAGAATCATGTAAATGTAAGGAAAAGGGAAAAAAATAAAAGCGCGCGAATCACAATATTATTGTCACGGAAACAAGGAATATTGACAGTGTAAAAACTAAATAATTTCGCGAAAATGCAAGAATAGCTAAAATATTATACTACCTACTTAAACCTGAAAATACTATGCAATTAATGTGATACAGAATCTATGACCAACCCAACTAAGTCCCTGGAAAAATGTTTGAAAGCTTTTAGGTAACTTAATCGGTAATTTTATCGAGTGGGGAAATGCAAAAGAAGCGAAGCCTTTTTCGGAAACCTGTACCTATTTTCAAGAATTACCCAAATCTAAGCAACCTTCACACGATGGCGGCCAGTATCTATAATGACTTTCAAATCGAGATCTACACAAAATTTAGAACACAATATCTGAAGAGACTGTCTGAAGGATGTATAAATCAAAGAAGTACAAAGTGAATATAATTGTAGACGATGGTTCGCAAGGTCTACACTACGTACTTGAGAGTTCGGGTTCCTGGTTCGATGTGGGCTGTATGTTCAATGAAAGACACTGTTGCTTGTTCAAGTTCTGGTTCACTACTATGCCAGTGCCAATCAGTGTTCTCGAACGTCAAAATGCGAAATCGGTAGAATTGCCCTCAAAAATCGGTAAAAATGTACATAAAATCGGTGTATATGAAAATATACTTATAAATTGGTATCTATGTATTTTTTAAGTAAAATATTTACTTACAGAACAAGTGGGATTATGTAAGAATACAAATCAATCTATTTTAGGATCGTGCCAATATTTTTTGGCCGTTGCAGCAGTCAGTTATGCATTTTTTAACTGTTGATGTGATTTCTGAATAAAATTCACAGTCAGTAGTTGATTATTTCAAATTTTATTGATCCACTGAAATATGACAGATTAGTATTGAACAGTGCTCTAAAATATCAAGTGTTATTTAATATACACAAAAAAATGAAAAATCTGTGCAAAAATATTAATAATTTGCAAGTGGTGCCAATAATACCCATCTTGTTACAATCAGATTTTCATTATCACTTAATGCGGCTGGCGCGTTAGTCGACATTGCTTTAAAATTCTTTTTGCAACAAGTCATTTTGGCTTAGGTGGCAGGTCCCCAGAAATCGTGAGAAAATTGATCAATTTCGGTAGGAAAGTGCCCAAATCGTAAGAAATACCGAAAAATCGGTAGGTACGAGACCACTGGTGCCAATATTTATTTCAGAAACTTATCTCTATATATACATTTTTACGGTGTTACAACTAGTGCGGTATGCACGCCGCAGTTAAAAGGGGCGTGGCTTCTCTTTTCATGTTCATGCTGTCGCGGTCAGGCTCGGCGTCCAGAACAATATTTTTTTAATTAAGTGTTAGTTACCTAGTTTATTTTAAGTTGTTTATTTTTAGTCTACTTATGTACATGATTATCGGGTGGCGCTATTTCTAACATTGCTATTTTTAAGGGTGGTTGTTTGTTTCTTTCGATAGTAGCCTCTTACCTTTTCTCATATATTATCGCTGTCGCTGGATGCAAACAGCTGATGACTGACGTATATTTGGAAGCTTCAAATGAAACAACTTTTAAACAAGAAATTCAATATATTGAATTTCCTTCATAGGTGAGATTCGTAATTATAAAACTAAAAAAGCGCAACTAATTAATTTATGTCGATTTTTACATAATAATTTACAAGTTACATCCTAGGAAACAACTAGGCAGTGAAAATGTCATATTACAATGACCTCTTACAATACATAAAGTAATATTTAAAACTAAATATCGGCATTGCGGTAACGTTTATGATGGTCATGGTAATATTGGTAATACTGTACAATTTTCTAAGCTATAACTGGAATTAATTGGTTGCATGAAATGGTTTGAAGTGAGTACATTTGTTTCGTGTCATTAAAGCTAAAGATGGCCATAAATGCTTACAAATAATGGAAAGTACATTAAATAATGTTGATAAAAAATCTATCTACAATTTGCATCAAAGTAAATAATAACTAACCCACAGAAAAGCGTCATTTACATAATTTTAAATACGTAGTTTTTGTACAAGCTCAATACGAGACGTTACATTTTATTTTATAAGTGGTAAGTGTTCTATAACTGTTTTTTTGCATTGATATTATTGGTAACTACTGTAAAGGTAATTATTATATGTTTTATGTTGGTAACAAACCGAATTTAACAAGGAAAATAAAAACTATAAAATTGTGTTCTCTTGCTGTGACTATTAAAATATATTTTCTCCTAAATTTAATTTAGTATAGGTATACTAAAAAAAAACTACTGAATATGAATAATTCCAAATAGTTTCGATTCTAGATCAGATCAAGAACCGAAACTATTTGGAATGATTCATGTTCTGTAGTTTTAATTTCGTTCCCGTCCTTTTCTTTGTAGGTAATAATTTCATCTCTTGACCGAGTGAGAGCATCAACCATCGCTCAATCAAAAATTGATTCTGAACGAAATACCAATAATAGTTCAGAATCAACATCAGCACATCAAGTCACCACCGACTTGAAGGCATTTATAACACTAAAATTCTTTTTACTTAGTTTAGGTACATTTTCCTCGTTTAAATGAGAGTTTTCTCGAGCTCAAACTAAACAATTATCCATAGATGACTGACTTAAATCAGAGAAAATTCTGGTTAATTCACCTTGTTTCAGACCAACAGACATCACTTTGTACACAAAACACTTCACTTAGTCCAGCACACAAATCGATCAGTAAAAGATCAGTCTCACTATCGTCCTCTCTCGATCGAGGCCGAGCGTTTACAACTACAGATACAAGAGCCGAGTTTCATTTATCTGTCTGGATTTTCAAAAGTAATGCCAAATCTTTAGTGGGCATCTATTCAATGAGCCGTTTTCTTATAGGTAAATAAATGTAGTTTCTTTCATGCAAAACAGATGGCGTTGTAATGCTATAAGGAGTATCTGTCAACTGTAAATTTATTTCCCACAGAGTTGAAATGTTCGTTTTGTTTGTTTTTATTTGTGGTTTTTGTGTATATTACATACAAAAAGTAATTCAGTAGGTAGTACCAAAGGTAGCACCACGGATAATTCGTGATTGTGTTTCACAAACATTACTGTGAAATTATCAAGTTAAAGAAGCAATATTAAAAGGCGCTTGTTCCTGAGATATGTAAAAACATGGGATACATTACACAACTTAATCACAGTGGATTAAACTGATTCTGAACGCCACAGATAATTTACTGAATGCAAGGATGCAAGCCCATGATAGTAAATATAGGTAACTTTTTGGTTTGACATTTAGGGTTTACATGGTTCAACGCCATCTGTTTTACCTAGAAGTTTTGTTTTTTTAAAGGAAACGCCTCCTTTTTCTTTTGAATAAGTTGGTTGACTTTTCAGTCAGAGTGTAATCCAGACGGGTGAAACGGCCAGCTTCATGTTCACTTGGCGATGAAAGGCGACAAGTCTGGGAACTTGAAGTTGAGCGGGGGCCTCCGGGGAGCGCGCGAGGGTGCCGTGGAGTCGGAGGCCCCGCACTGCGCGGTGCACACGTCGTCGCGGAGCACGGCCTCACGGGGCCACTCGCGCAGCAGCTGCGCGCAGTCCGTGATGCGGAGGGATGCGCATTGTGCCTGCAAATGGAACGGTGGTTGTGAAAAAAAGTTGTGATATTAGGTATTTTGTATCATTAAACTTAAGAGGATAGGGCATACACGCGGCTTCTACAGGTTTTGCCATACATTTGCGCCATACCATTTTACCATAACCAAATCCAATAATTGTGGTCTCTTTTTATTAACCACAGAATAAACTATGTTTGTAGTTTTTTTTTTTTATCATAATTTGTAAACAATTTGAATTAATGAGTGATTTAAAACCGATATTTTCTCTCAAGTTTGTGTTCTGTTTAAATGAAAAATAATAATAAATTAAGAAAAAATAAAATCTACAAACGTAGTTTATTCTGTGGTTAATAAAAATAAAATTGGAATTGAACTGAATTATTGGATTTGGTTATGGTTTAATATGGTAGAAACGTTTTCTCCCAAAACGCAAATTTCACGGAAATGTAAGGCAAAACCTGTAGAAGCTGCGTGGGTGCCGTTCGGTCTTAAGGATCCATGAATAATATAGTTACAATTTATATTGCTCGTTTTATTGTAGTTATGTGTTTTATAAAATAACTATGGATCTAATTTATAAGTTATATTTGAGCACAGGTCTACGAAACCAGGCGTAGCGAGCCGAATACAAGTACTAGTACTAGTAAGACAGCGATAGAATTATTTGAATTTGAGAATGGAAGTGTGAACTATTAATGTGTGGACAGTGCAAAGAGATAAACTATGAAATGAGGTTGACGACTTCGTTACAGGATTACAGTGAAATTTTGGTGTTGGAAGCATTACGGTACTTACTCCTTCGTTAGAGCAGATGCAGGAGGTGCAGGGCGAAGGGAAGGCGGAGTCCCCGACGGCCACGGAGCGGCCTGCGATGAGGCAGCCCTGCGCGGAGCTCTCGCGCCACGCCGACAGGTCGAGCTTGGGCAGCGAGGAGCACGGCACTCGCGGGTTCCTGGGAACCACGTACCAATATTATCATATCATGTGATTAGTTCAATGTTAGTAAGACAAAATTTATACAATTTCAAAACTATAGGAAACGGGATATGAACCTAAATCACAGAATACATAATAATTAATACAAGTACAGAAGGATAACTGAGTGGAGTCATTTAAATACATAGCAACTCTCGCTACAACGCAATAAAGTGTAATTTAACTCGCACAGCGCTGCGAGCTTTCAATTATATTTACCTAGAAGGAGCTCACCCATTACTTGCAGGCTAGAATGTACCGTATCACAACGCGCGAGAGCTTCCATTGCTCTAATCGTTTCACTTTTACGCTCGGTAGGGTTGTATCAAGATAATATGACTACTTGAGGTACTTGTACTAGTAATTATTCTGTGATATAATATGACTTAGATATTGTAACCGAATAAACAATTATGTAAAAATGTATTATTTTATTACTTATTGTTATAAATGTTGTTAGTTCTATTAACTACATATAATGACATTCTTATCGGAATAGACCTAGTACCTCATTATTTTATTATATCGTAATCGGTTACAGTTTAAGAATAAGTCAAGTCATGTAACCTACTGCCGGCCTATTACGATGGCTTGAGAGCAGCGCTGCTGCCGCTGAACTCGTGTCAATGTCATAATTTCGCAATGCAACATGACGACTTTGACAGGACTTCAGCGGCAGCAGCGCTGCTCGCAAACCATCGTAATAGGCCGGCTGATCCAAACAAATAATGTAGAATTCTTACAAGAAGTTGCTGGGCAGGTCGAAAGCAGCCCTCTGGATGTCGCCGGGAATGTCGAAGTTCTCACAAAGAAGCTTCGACAGCGTCGCCTTTCTGATTTCAGATAACTGCTGTTCCGAGAAGCGTGCTGCGGGGTTGTCGTTTTCATACCTGAAATTAAAAGATTTCATCATGTGAAATGGTGATAAACAGGTAGACGTAACGTCTATCAAAATACCTAACCAAAAAGTAAAAAAATATATTGAAAGGGATACACTCAAGGCTTCAAGCATAGGAAACTCAAGTTCTAGTATTAAAGGAAGCACAAGCATTGATAAAAGTAACAAACATATTTAAGGAAGTAACAAACATTGGCGTAAGTAACAAGCATATTAAAGAAAGTAACAAAACATTCATAGAAATAACAAGCATTTTAAAGAAAGTAAACCATATTTTAGTTGCACTGATGAAAGTTACAAGCATTTAAAAAAGTAACAAGCATTGATGGAAGTTACAAGCATATTAAAGAAAATAACAAGCATTGGTGTAAGTAACAAGCATATTAAATAAAGTAACATACATTGATGGAAGAAGAAGAAAAAAGCAAAAAGCAAGAAGCTAGAAGTTAAAAGCATATTAAAGGAAGTAACAAGCATATTAAAGAAAGTAACATACATTGATGGAAGTTAAAGCATATTAAAGGAAGTAACAAGCATATTAAAGAAAGTAACATACATTGATGGAAGTTAAAAGCATATAATAGGAAGTAACAAGCATTGAAGCTAATTTTTTTGAAGAAGTTAAGCTTGATTAGTTTGTTTTCTATTAATTAGACCTACGTCCAGCAGTGGATAGATATAGGCTGATGATGTTAGTTTGTTTTCTATTAATTAGACCTACGTCCAGCAGTGCATAGCTATAGGCTGATGATGGGTTTGTTTTCTATTAATTAGACCTACGTCCAGCAGTGGATAGATATAGGCTGATGATGGGTTTGTTTTCTATTAATTAGACCTACGTCCAGCAGTGGATAGATATAGGTTGATGATGGGTTTGTTTTCTATTAATTAGACCTACGTCCAGCAGTGGATAGATATAGGCTGATGATGAGTTTGTTTTCTATTAATTAGACCTACGTCCAGCAGTGGATAGATATAGGTTGATGATGGGTTTGTTTTCTATTAATTAGACCTACGTCCAGCAGTGGATAGATATAGGCTGATGATGGGTTTGTTTTCTATTAATTAGACCTACGTCCAGCAGTGGATAGATATAGGCTGATGATGGGTTTGTTTTCTATTAATTAGACCTACGTCCAGCAGTGGATAGATACAGGTTGATGATGGGTTTGTTTTCTATTAATTAGACCTACGTCCAGCAGTGGATAGATATAGGCTGATGATGTTAGTTTGTTTTCTATTAATTAGACCTACGTCCAGCAGTGGATAGATATAGGCTGATGATGGGTTTGTTTTCTATTAATTAGACCTACGTCCAGCAGTGGATAGATATAGGCTGATGATGGGTTTGTTTTCTATTAATTAGACCTACGTCCAGCAGTGGATAGATATAGGCTGATGATGGGTTTGTTTTCTATTAATTAGACCTACGTCCAGCAGTGGATAGATATAGGTTGATGATGGGTTTGTTTTCTATTAATTAGACCTACGTCCAGCAGTGGATAGATATAGGTTGATGATGGGTTTGTTTTCTATTAATTAGACCTACGTCCAGCAGTGGATAGATATAGGCTGATGATGGGTTTGTTTTCTATTAATTAGACCTACGTCCAGCAGTGGATAGATATAGGCTGATGATGGGTTTGTTTTCTATTAATTAGACCTACGTCCAGCAGTGGATAGATATAGGCTGATGATGGGTTTGTTTTCTATTAATTAGACCTACGTCCAGCAGTGGATAGATATTGGCTGATGATGGGTTTGTTTTCTATTAATTAGACCTACGTCCAGCAGTGGATAGATATAGGCTGATGATGGGTTTGTTTTCTATTAATTAGACCTACGTCCAGCAGTGGATAGATATAGGCTGATGATGGGTTTGTTTTCTATTAATTAGACCTACGTCCAGCAGTGGATAGATATAGGTTGATGATGGGTTTGTTTTCTATTAATTAGACCTACGTCCAGCAGTGGATAGATATAGGCTGATGATGGGTTTGTTTTCTATTAATTAGACCTACATCCAGCAGTGGATAGATATAGGCTGATGATGGGTTTGTTTTCTATTAATTAGACCTACGTCCAGCAGTGGATAGATATAGGTTGATGATGGGTTTGTTTTCTATTAATTAGACCTACGTCCAGCAGTGGATTGATATAGGCTGATGATGAGTTTGTTTTCTATTAATTAGACCTACGTCCAGCAGTGGATAGATATAGGCTGATGATGGGTTTGTTTTCTATTAATTAGACCTACGTCCAGCAGTGGATTGATATAGGCTGATGATGAGTTTGTTTTCTATTAATTAGACCTACGTCCAGCAGTGGATAGATATAGGCTGATGATGGGTTTGTTTTCTATTAATTAGACCTACGTCCAGCAGTGGATAGATATAGGTTGATGATGGGTTTGTTTTCTATTAATTAGACCTACGTCCAGCAGTGGATAGATATAGGCTGATGATGTTAGTTTGTTTTCTATTAATTAGACCTACGTCCAGCAGTGGATAGATATAGGCTGATGATGGGTTTGTTTTCTATTAATTAGACCTACGTCCAGCAGTGGATAGATATAGGTTGATGATGGGTTTGTTTTCTATTAATTAGACCTACGTCCAGCAGTGGATTGATATAGGCTGATGATGAGTTTGTTTTCTATTAATTAGACCTACGTCCAGCAGTGGATAGATATAGGCTGATGATGGGTTTGTTTTCTATTAATTAGACCTACGTCCAGCAGTGGATTGATATAGGCTGATGATGAGTTTGTTTTCTATTAATTAGACCTACGTCCAGCAGTGGATAGATATAGGCTGATGATGGGTTTGTTTTCTATTAATTAGACCTACGTCCAGCAGTGGATAGATATAGGTTGATGATGGGTTTGTTTTCTATTAATTAGACCTACGTCCAGCAGTGGATAGATATAGGCTGATGATGTTAGTTTGTTTTCTATTAATTAGACCTACGTCCAGCAGTGGATAGATATAGGCTGATGATGGGTTTGTTTTCTATTAATTAGACCTACGTCCAGCAGTGGATAGATATAGGTTGATGATGGGTTTGTTTTCTATTAATTAGACCTACGTCCAGCAGTGGATAGATATAGGTTGATGATGGGTTTGTTTCTATTAATTACACCTACGTCCAGCAGTGGATAGATATAGGCTGATGATGGGTTTGTTTTCTATTAATTAGACCTACGTCCAGCAGTGGATAGATATAGGTTGATGATGGGTTTGTTTTCTATTAATTAGACCTACGTCCAGCAGTGGATAGATATAGGCTGATGATGTTAGTTTGTTTTCTATTAATTAGACCTACGTCCAGCAGTGGATTGATATAGGCTGATGATGAGTTTGTTTTCTATTAATTAGACCTACGTCCAGCAGTGGATAGATATAGGCTGATGATGGGTTTGTTTTCTATTAATTAGACCTACGTCCAGCAGTGGATAGATATAGGTTGATGATGGGTTTGTTTTCTATTAATTAGACCTACGTCCAGCAGTGGATAGATATAGGCTGATGATGTTAGTTTGTTTTCTATTAATTAGACCTACGTCCAGCAGTGGATAGATATAGGCTGATGATGGGTTTGTTTTCTATTAATTAGACCTACGTCCAGCAGTGGATTGATATAGGCTGATGATGAGTTTGTTTTCTATTAATTAGACCTACGTCCAGCAGTGGATAGATATAGGCTGATGATGGGTTTGTTTTCTATTAATTAGACCTACGTCCAGCAGTGGATAGATATAGGTTGATGATGGGTTTGTTTTCTATTAATTAGACCTACGTCCAGCAGTGGATTGATATAGGCTGATGATGAGTTTGTTTTCTATTAATTAGACCTACGTCCAGCAGTGGATAGATATAGGCTGATGATGGGTTTGTTTTCTATTAATTAGACCTACGTCCAGCAGTGGATAGATATAGGTTGATGATGGGTTTGTTTTCTATTAATTAGACCTACGTCCAGCAGTGGATAGATATAGGCTGATGATGGGTTTGTTTTCTATTAATTAGACCTACGTCCAGCAGTGGATTGATATAGGCTGATGATGAGTTTGTTTTCTATTAATTAGACCTACGTCCAGCAGTGGATAGATATAGGCTGATGATGGGTTTGTTTTCTATTAATTAGACCTACGTCCAGCAGTGGATAGATATAGGCTGATGATGGGTTTGTTTTCTATTAATTAGACCTACGTCCAGCAGTGGATAGATATAGGCTGATGATGAGTTTGTTTTCTATTAATTAGACCTACGTCCAGCAGTGGATAGATATAGGCTGATGATGGGTTTGTTTTCTATTAATTAGACCTACGTCCAGCAGTGGATAGATATAGGTTGATGATGGGTTTGTTTTCTATTAATTAGACCTACGTCCAGCAGTGGATAGATATAGGCTGATGATGGGTTTGTTTTCTATTAATTAGACCTACGTCCAGCAGTGGATAGATATAGGCTGATGATGGGTTTGTTTTCTATTAATTAGACCTACGTCCAGCAGTGGATAGATATAGGCTGATGATGGGTTTGTTTTCTATTAATTAGACCTACGTCCAGCAGTGGATAGATATAGGCTGATGATGGGTTTGTTTTCTATTAATTAGACCTACGTCCAGCAGTGGATAGATATAGGCTGATGATTTTGTTTTCTATCTTTAAAGAGGTTCGGTAAAAAATATGTACAAAAAAGCTTACCAGAAACGATCGCATTTCCTCAGCTGTCTGAACTGGATGGCGATGATGCAGGCAAACGTGGGGCCCACGAGCCCGCCCTGCAGCGGCCGCTCGCTCATGCCGCCCGGGAACAGGTCGATGTCGTCCACGGTCGCGTAGATCCGCTTCAACCTATCACAAATAACTTACTTTTAAAAAACTGAAGTAATATTTAAAGTCAAATGCAGAATTCATGTTTGTCTATACTTATAATAAAGCACTAAGAAACGAAAAGTATGAACGACGAAAATAATTTGTAACAATTTGGTCTACGGGTTTAAACTACTGAACAAGAATATTACATAGTTGTATATTTAAACGGGACTTAATCGCGCTGAAAACTTAATATTTATTTACCATAGATCTACAATCGTTTGCGGTGAAGATATGGAAGCGTTATGTGGATGATATTTTCTGTATCATGAAAGTCAATGAACAGACAGCGGATCAATTCTTGGGCCATCTAAACTCGATCTATGGCAACATCAAGTTTACCTATGAACTGGAGGTGGAGAAAACGTTAGCTTTCCTGGATGTCAGAATGTCGGTGAGACCTAATGGCTCGTTATCTCATTCTGTTTATAGGAAACCAACACACACTGACAGATACCTCAACGCCTTTTCACATCACCACCCGCGGCATTTACAATCAGTAGCCAGATCACTTTTAGACAGAGCTCATGCCCTCTGTGACACTGAACATTTGGATGCCGAAGTGTCGCATGTACAGGAGGTAATCAAGCGAAACGGATATGAGGTGACCAGACGTTGGCGTCCTAGACGCAGATATAAAAAGAGTAGGACTGATGTCGATAGACAGTCGGCTTTCATGCCTTATGTAAAAACAGTGACGGATAAAGTCGGTGCTTTATTAAAGGACTATTCTATCAAGACCGTTTATACTCGTTTATCCAAATTAGCAAGGCATGTTAGAACACCGACAGATGTCATTCCTTTTCAAACTCCTGGCGTATATAAGATAGATTGCAGCTGCGGTAGTTTCTACATTGGACAAACCAAGCGTACTATAGCGGAAAGGGTCAAAGAACACATTGCAGCTGTAAAGAACCGCCAGATAAATTAATCTGCAATCGCTGAGCATTTGCTCGAATCGGACCCTAATCACTGGATAGAGCTCCATGACCCGAAGATCCTCTCCACGGAACGTCACTACTACTCCAGGATTGTACGTGAAGCGGTTGAAATAAAAAATTATCCCAATTTCAACCGAGAGGATGGTTTCAAGTTGGCTGCGTCTTGGAATCCCGTGTTAAGCAAGTGTTCGCGTCGCGGTTTATGTCAGGAGAAATATGCAGATGTCGTTAGTGTCGTGTGTCGAGACAATTTTGAATTTTTACAAAACCAAATGCGGGTAGTTGGAGACAACGCTCGCCCTTCTCGACGCTGACACCCGCTACTTCAGTCTTCTCGTAACCACGATCAATGCAACTTGATCGAAACGTCGAGGTAAATAAATATTAAGTTTTCAGCGCGATTAAGTCCCGTTTAAATATATAAATATGTGTCGAATCGCGAAAGTTTAAAAGTTACAAACAATATATTACATTTAAATAAAATAAGTAAAAAAAGTTTTAAGTAAAAAAAGTTTTAAGTTAAACGGTTTTATATGTACCTAATAAAAAATAAAATAAAATCGTGGTACGTAGCGTAACGTGAGTATTAGAAATTCGACTCGCCACACGATTTTATTATATTTTTTTAGCTATTAGTACATATACAACCGTTTAACTTAAAACTGTTTTTTACTTTCAAGATTTTCTTTCGTTTATTTCTAAAGTGTACTGTTTTCTACTTGTCAAGCCCTTTCATTTGATACCCATATTAGGGGGCTTGTTTTTTTACATAATCCGTCATTTTGTGACGTTGGCCATCTTGGATTTACATCAATCGGGCAACAGGTAGGAGGTAAAATTTCAATTACTAGATTTGACACAAACAAACAAACAGGTCAAGCTAAATAAAACCGTTTAATAAAAATGGTGTCTGTTCACGCATCACGTAAAAACTACAGACACACACACAGATTGAATTGTGGTTATCACTGTTGGATAGATTATGTTTAACTTAAAATCTGGTGTACTTTGTATCTCAATTCGATAGGTAGCAGCCGAGCAATCAATAAAAACTATTTGACGGCTGAACGAATTTTGATGCAATGTTGACCACAATCTCGTGATGGATGGCGATGGTGTGGTCAAAGGTGTAAAGTAGCACGCTTACCTAGTAGAACTCTTGACTTGAACACACGTGGGTTTAAATTTATCGGAAACACAGACAAGGTCTTGTTTTTTCCTTTGTAATTCTTATAATAAATGAAGAAGCGTAATGATTCATTCTTGTGTGTGGTATTTCTACCATATAAGTTAAAATTGACTTCTCCGGGTACATCAGTTAGTATTTTAACTTATAACTCTGTTTTAAACTGTTCTTACCTCGCAATAACTTCATCTGGCACCTCTCTCGAAAGGTCTTCAAACGTAGTCGCCCTCTTCAGGTTACAGAGTGCCCTGTAGTTGTTGTAACTCGGGATTCCGTGGTCTCTAGCTCTCTGGATGTTGAGGGCGATCAGGTCGATACCGGAGAAGGGGATGCGGCGATCTTCGAACAGATGGTTTGTGACTTCTCCGGTGATGAACTGGTCGAGGGTTTCCATGGGGGTCGAGGACAGGCCGCGGATCAGCTCGTCGACCATTGGTGGGTGCTGGGAATATCAAGTTGGATTACATTTTGCAACAATTTCTTCGAATAATTCTTTGATAATCGATTTCAAATGGATTTTTAAACAAGACATTTGAAAGTGCTCAAAAATCCGACTACGAACAAACTAAAATGAGATAAAAAAAAAGGAAGAATGGTCACTGACCAACTTTAAATCGCTATTGATCTTATATGGCCATTCAAAATGAAAAATGATAAAAGAAACCTAAAAATGATTTTCAAATACCTATTCAATGATACCCCATAGTATTAGTTCGTCGACTTCATTTTTTCTATTTTACTACTTAGCGTTTGGTAGTAGCCTGGATTTTAATTACTGTCATGTATTTAATAGCACTGGCAAAATTAAGACAAATCGATTGTAATAATAATATTTTTTTTATTTTTATTTCAAGCCACAGTATTGTTAGCTTATAACTACTTACTTAAAATTATGACGTAAATTATAGTCAAACAAAATGAGGCTGTAACAATGCGTGAAGTGAGACCACTGAATCCGAAACTAGGAAAACCCTGTATGATCAGATTCATTAGTTCTCTAGAGCTGATATAACAGTAACAGCAAAGGAACAAACATACATAGGCTGATAAACACATTACCCTCCGCGTAGTAGGGTACTAAAAAAATAAACTACTGTGCCTGCTTTGATGACATTTATATGGAACCACATTAGAGGTCAATCCTTTTAAATAAAAAAAATAATCATCCAAGTCGATAAAAAATATGAGTTAAGAATACACCGTCAAGAAGAAGAGAGTCAAGAAGTAAAGAAAAAATTACGATTACAATTGACGAGCGGAGGAGAACTCCGTTAAATTCGTTATCCTTCTGCACGATCAGATGAGGAGAACAGAGGGCTTGGTGTTTGTGTTTAGGGTACGCATGCTCAGATTAGGACAGCAGTGGGTTTTAGAGTACTCACGGTCAGATGTGGATAGCTGAGGGATGTATTAAGACAGATTAAGACAGCAGAGGGGTTTAGAGTACTCAAGGTCAGATTAAGACAGCAGAGGGGTTTAGAGTACTCAAGGTCAGATTAAGACAGCAGAGGGGTTTAGAGTACTCAAGGTCAGATGAGGACAGCTGAGGGTTTATAGTACTCACGGTCATGAACATGTCAGTCCTGAAGAACCCGTCTCTGAGGAGGATGGGTGGCTCCACCGGCTGGAAGGTGTGTGACAGGCGTGGCAGGTGCGGCCGCAGCAGCGAGTGCCCGATGCGGAACGCGGCCGCCGCGAACTCCGTCACCATGGCGGGGTTGCACGTCGGCGAGTACTCTTTGTAGTAACCTGGAAGTTGACGTAACATCGTGAGCAGGTTCATTCTTTCGAATTGTTGCCGATTGTTCAACCGCTCAATATCAAACAACAGTGTGCAGGCGCACGTGCATTGTTTTGAAGAGAACTGTAGCAAGAAAAATTATCATGCATAAATATAAATGGGCGTTCTAAATAAATTGAAATTGGATATAATGGCTAACATAGCTAAGTTGACTAGCTCTATAACATTTTTTAAGTTTTAATAATGTTAATAAATTATAATATATAAAAGTTCTCATTCTATTCTAAGCTGTGCGCTGGTTAAAACTACCGAAGGACCAATAGCCGATGGGGTTGAGTGGAGACCGCGACTCGGCAAAGGTAGTGTAGGGCGACCACTAGCTAGGTGGAGCGACCATATCGCAAGGTGACTGACAACAGTTGGAAAGGAAGAGCCGAATATCGGGCATATTTCGCGTTTCAATTTTTAATCTTGCCGTAGAATTAAAAGATTATTACCTGAAGGCAACAACTTCAGTCCATAAAGGTTAACAGCATTCCAAGACAGCAGCCGCGGCAGGAACTCGTTGTAGATGATGTGCGTGAACTGCGCCGCCATGATGCGCCGCGTGTTCTCGAACAGCAGCTCTGCGTCCCAGTGCGGGTTGACTCCGCGCAGACCCTCGACCAGGCGGTTGTGCTCGCGGAGGAAGATTGTGTGGATGGCAGTGAGACCGGGCTGTTCTGAAGCTCTGCCGTCACCTGAACACAAGTATTTTTTAGGGTTTAAGGAACCCTTATAGGTCCACTTCGTTGCCTGTCCGTCTGTCTGTCCGCCTGTCTGTATGTGTGTCAAGATAATTTTTCTTAGGAACGCGTTATCAAGTTGAGAAATTAAAATCAAATACTCAGGTCTGCAATCCCTAGAGCTATGAATAAATCTAACCTACATAATTAATTTGTTCTGGGATTTTGTTTCCCGTCTTTTCCCGTTTTTTTGGTGTCGTACATCTACTACGAGTATCTTCACGTTCAGATGGAATTCACGTTTACGAGTACGTACTAGGTGGTAACGTTAAAATATTCGTTATTTCAAACTATTACGAAATATATTTTTCATTTTACGTAATATATATTTATTTAGCATCTAGACCGGTACATAGATGCACGGCGTCCGCCTTTCTTCTGATTTTATCATGAAATATTGGTATTGGAGATGTTATTTTTTTTGTAATATTAATGTGGTTTGATAATAATTGATGAAAAAATTACAGTTTTTTTCCTTCAATTTATTTTATAAATCAAGTTTTAATACCAGGCGGAAATTAGCACGCGCGCCGTTTTATTCCCGCCAAACTTTTTTATCAATTTTTTTTTTTGGTAGCTTATTGATACCCAACCAACACAAACTAGTTGCATAACGGCTTTAGAGCCAATCTGATTATGCCCAAAGGAGCTAAGACATAAGTGCTAGAGCGTGCTCTGGAGGCCTAATGCAGCAGCTCTAGAACCATTTTGGGCACAATTTTATGTAACATTTAGTTCTAATACAACTGCACAAGGGTAGTAAAATGGTGCCTCAAGAGCTGCAACGGATGATTAACGCCACACTAACCCTTTTATGCAGCTACTTTTGTGAACGAGTGAACGAATATGAATGAATGTATTGTATGTCTAAAAAGGTGAAGTGTAATTATTATTGTAATCGGCCATCATTAAAATATTATTGTTGAGTAAATAATTCATATGTGCCTTATTAGTTTGTTAAACACAAGCGGATCAAAATGCTTTCATATTTACTGTGCATATATATATATGGTGATTTTCCAGTAAATTTTAAGCGCTTACGAAATAACATCAAAATGGAACAAATATTTGCTAAATAGTTTTGACTATTTTTATTACGTATTTTTATTACGTATCGACAGTTTATTATCTGCAATTGCTTGTTTGTATATAGTCAACAAAGTTAATTTTAATAAAACACATCATTATAACATCTAAATATTGCAAGTAAATAAGACAATTTTCTTGAGATATGGCGGATTGACTAAGTCTGTACAGCGATGCAAATAATGTCTATTGTAATACTTAATAATGTCAATTAGATCTTTAGCTACATTGATTGTCTTTTAAGAACTTGAGTCTGTATTATAGTATATTATTACCCCTATTATAGAACTTCTAGTAAAACAAGAGTAGTTATTTGAACTCTTATACAACTGCTTTATATGGCCTACAATTAACTCTTTAATGCAGTTGAGCGGCGTAACAAGAGAAACCCTCCTAAAACTTTCAGTGACAAATGCTCTTCGTAACTCTCTATAAAAGTTGTAAGTGGCAAATTGGTTCTAGAATAAACTATTATAAAGACAAGGGTGGTATTTGGTTCCGATATTGCCCCTTTTGGTACATTTTGTACCTAAATACGTTTGCGGAAGCAGTTATGCAACTTAAAACTTCTTCCTGAACTCTAATGCCACTATTATACACCTTAAAGTTACAAAATAGGCTGCAATTTCCACTAGTGTGTTGGTTGGGTAGTACCTACTACACAAATGTGCATTTGTGCAAAACTATCAATAATTATGTCGATACTTTGTGGATTTAGATTGAAAAATAAAGTTTATTTTCTAAGAATACGCCCATATTTTTTGTTCCATCAACTTACAACATTTTTTATAAATAAAATACTGCGTTAATAATATAAAAACGCTTAAATCAATTTGCATGGGCTGCTTCGTATTCAAAATTGTCATTCCCTAAACAAACGGACCTTCTGAATGGTAATAAATCTTGCTTGACTATTTTACGGGCGACCTCACGCACACACGCAGATATTTTCCTTCCAAAACTCGTACGATTTGCAAATGGCAGCCATATTTTTTTAAAGTCAAGCACTGACTCGCCTAATTAACCAGCGTGAATATGTGTTCATCGATTACCGTTGCTAACTATACGTACCAGCTTTCCGATCAAAAGAAAGATAATCTTATTTTCAACAGTTTTGGGGTACTTGAAAACTACTTACCAGCGATAAAGCAGAACCCACTAGCCGCCTTGCACTCCGGATGGCTGTCGGAGCGCGGCAGCAAGTCCTTGCCGCCGCTGGCGGGGCTGGCGGTGGCGTTCAAGCGCCCATTGAAGCCGCGCAGCTTGCGGACTATGCACGGGTTCTCTCCGTAGATCACCGAAGCGTCGATGAAGGCGGTGTTCTGGTTCACTTGTTCACGGGGTCCTGCGACAACAGTTGCGGGAGTTATACATCGCATAACACATTTGGTGTGCACACAGTAGGCGATGAGTTTATTGAAGTGGCAACCGGATAGTTAATTTGGATAAGAACAGTTTTATATAGTCAACTGTCTTTTGTCTTTAGATAAATAAATACTACACCAAAAATTATACTATATCTTCTAGCCTACTATGGTAACTCACCTAACTGCTGCTGTCCAGGTAAACTCCTCATGAAGGGGAAGCACAACCTCTCTCCGGAAGTGACGTTGACTTCAGGGTAGTAGTGGTCCCCTCGCGGCACTGGGAACGGGTTGCACTCAGGGTGCACAGTCCTCGGCGACTCGCAGGAACGACAGTCGGGGATGGATTCGTGGAAACCTGGTAAACGGAAGTATATTTACACAACTTCCTAAAAAGGAGTGTAATGTTTTCAAGGTTCATGTATGTATGTTTATTATATATGTGAGTTTCTTTATGCCACCATAACTTTTAAATGCCTGAACAAATTTGGATGTATGGGGTATCGTTAGAATCCTTATATCACCCCGAGTTATTTGTTTAGTTTGGTAGTCGTGTTTTTTATTATTATGATCAAGACACTACCTGTTCGCGAAATTCTTTAAAAACCTCTAGAATTTTAAAGTATTCGATACCTGTGAGTTCTTGCAGTCAGCGAACAGAAAAAATATATATAGCAAACTTGTTCCTTTTATCTAGTGGAATCATAGCCTTAATTATATAGCATACTCCTTTTAAATATTAACGGCGCTCGATTTCGGGGCTTTTTCATATATTTTTTCCCTTTCTTTTATATATATATATATAGACTGTTCTGGTTTTACAATACGCGAGATAAATTTAGAATTTAGGCGGTAAATTTTGTGTGGTACCTTTAAATTAATCCTTTGGGCACATTACGTGAATGTGCGCTAGACACGGCAGTGTCACTGTGCCTTGGTTACAAAAGACAACTGTAATCAAGATGCGTAATAATTGATCTACGAAGTCTGGAGCATATCATTTGACCTGTCAAGATATGGAAACGTTCTTTCTTTTTTCATTATCTCGTTTCATTTGTCACTCACCTTTGTGAATAGGTGTCATAGTAAGCTCGTGGTCCACGAACTGCGCGAACTGCATCACCATGAGCGTGTACCGCGTGTGCAGGTTGGAGATGTCAGGGTGGATCACGGTCGAGATGATGCGCGGCGAAGGCAAGGGGGTGCCGGTCACTGAGTTGATGCGCGGACGGCTTACACCTGGAATAAAATATACTAAGTTGTACAACTAGTGCATTAAAAGAAACCATTTTATCCGAGACATGTATCCGCCCAAGCCGTAGGCTAGGGTAGATATGACGTCGAAGCTTAAATGACTTGTTTTATAAACGAGTTATATACTCTGCTTTTCACCTCGATTGCGAGGAAATGAAACAATGATATTTTAAAAAACCAAACATTTAAATACTGCTAAGAAAAGCAGCGGCCTTTGGCTTCACAGAGGGCTACTCAACTACGAAAAAAGAGGGTTATGATTTTAACAGCGCATGTACCTCATGGCACCTAAACTAATTAAATTTATTTCAACTTATAATGTTTTGTTGAATTCGTCTTAATTGACCGGTGACATTAAAAAAATAATAAAAAAAACACATGAAATCCGTAGTCATTCATAAATAGAAAAAAAAAACTGATTGAAGACCTATGAAGGAATCAGTTTTTTTAATTTTTACTCATCATGAGATGGGTATTCAATTCAAGACCATTTCAAGAACATTTGGCAACAAAGTATAATGCAGAACAATATTTAAGTTTCAAGAAGTGGTCGATGCTAGTTTCATATTATATCAGTTTATCATGTTAGCCAAGTGGTATACTAGAGCGACTTAGAACCCAACAATACAGGGTTCGATTCTGGCACCAATTACTTTTCTAGGTTATGTACAGTTTTTCATCGCTCCGTGCTTCGGAAGGCACGTTAAACGGTCAGTGCCGGCTGTTATTGATTAATTAGCAGTCGTTAAGCCATGTCAGAGTTCCTTGGGCGGCCTGCCAAACTCTGGCATCAGAGGACAGCAAGCAAGTGATCTCGCCCAGAAGCACGCACGTGCTCACGAATATTTTTGTCGTAGTCGGGTTTTAGTTAACTACGTCTTGTGTTGTTTAGTGTTTGTCAGTTTAACATTCAAGCATTCAGAATATGAAGGAACTCACCATCTTCATAAACAGGCGGCAGCAACCTCGCGAACGTCGTCAAGCTCTTGCCCAAGTTGGGGTTCCGCAAGTTATTACAGAAGCCTGTGTACGACCGGAAGGGGCTGTCCGCGTCGCAGGTCCCCGCGTCGTCGCACTGCGGCTCGATGGTGGGCCCCTGCTGGTCCTGCCCGAGGAACCCGCTCACGTCCACGGACTGCAGCGAGTCCACGAACTCGTTGGAGGAGCCGAAGCCAAGGGAGTCGTCGAACACTTGTCGCTTGCGGCGATGCCTGGAAAGCAAGTATATTATGTGAGTATAATTATGGACTGAAAGGCTTAGTGACCAAGTTAGTAGTCTTGGAAACGAGAAAAGATACCACTTTTTAGGTATACCGTACCACATAAGGAAAAAAGGAACCCTTCAAGGATCACTTCGTTGTCTGCCTGTCTGTCTTTTAAGACCCTTTTTCCCAGGAATGCATGGAGGTATCAAGTTGAATTTATTATCAAATACTCAAGTCAAGGCCGTTGCAAAGCGCACATAATTACTGTTCGGCCACTCTATCAAGTCATTTTTCGCGTAGGTATATAAGCATTTTTGAGTAATATTTTTAGGGGGAAAGGAGCAAGTGGTATTTTTAAAATATTCCAAGATCCTCAAAGATAGAGCACCGTTCTTCGGAAGTATACGCGGGCATTCAATATTACGTTTCATAGCTTGACCACTTTAGATGTTTTTTATTGATATTGGTTTTTGTCCTTCTCCTTCGGTATCACATTTTTGTAGACATGGTCGCAAAACTTCTGGGGTGAAGAGGGAAAGAAGGGGGAAGGGTGAGGAGGCGGGTTGGTTAGAATAACGCCTGTTACACATTTTTTATTTCTTATCTGCTTTTTAGAGCGCGTCAATAAAAAGCACATTTGATCGTGTCGACGCATAATGCCAAAAACGCAAATTGATTATTAATATTTGCTGCAGCCCAAGGCACTTTTGTCACTAACTATTCTCACAAACTTGAAAGACTGTGAACCTGACAAGGTAATGTAGGTCAACTGAACTTACCCGCCATTGATGCTGTTGAGAAGTTCGTTGGTGGCGAATTCAAAGAAGAGAGACGTGTTGGCAAGCTTCAGAGCGTATTTGTTGGCTTTGGAGAAGGACGCTGCTGTGCCTACAGGGGATTTGGGATCAGCTCCACCATCTGGAAAATAAATACATAATTAAAAATCTAACTGACAATTAATCTTCTATACCCGTGACGTTCTGACTTACAGACAACGCACAGCCTGAGGCATAGAGATTTGAAACTTAAAGGAAATATTCCTACAATATCCTAGGGGTGCGCTGAGGAAAGTTTTTTTACAATTCCATCTCAAATGGGGTGAACGGGGAGGGCAAAGATCGCACAAGTCACGGGGTGCAGGTACCCGTTAATATTCATGGCTGAATAGAACTTCGACACCATAACACAATAGTGATGCTTGGTGCTCTCTTCTCAAACGAAAGTATTTCCGAAACACCGGTAGAGTCAGAAGGGTTCCTTTTCCAGTGTGAGATTTAACTCTGTTGGCACACGAAAGAGAAATTTCCCTTTCAACCTCAAAGCATACTTAGTTTACCTATTTTTTATTGATGTGATCTGTTTATAATATTTTATGTATTTCTCCTTGGCCATGAGATGTTAATTTTGCTATTATTCTTGCCTATTTACAATAAATTCTTAGACTTTGACTTTTAAAACTCACAGAGGAAACCAGCATACTGCCTGTACTGTACCAGAGTGCATGACCAAAGCACATTTTGTCTCTGACAGAAGACAGCCACAGGGTTGATGACGATGCATGAAGAAAGTATCTAGTTTGTGAAAAGATTGCAATACTTGTACTAAAAAAGTATCCTATAGAATGGCCAGAGGCCGATATGCAGTATGAGATATAAAGAAGATTATTATTATTTATTTGCTTAGAATTTTGATTACTGTTATGTCTTTAGTTGAATGTATGGAAGGGGGGGATTTGCTTTATTTTTTTGTCGAATATTCAAGACATGTATTAACACTCGCAATATTAAAAATCGATTGACGTAAGAATCATCAAAATTGGTCCATGTCTATTCTCTAGAGCGCCTTAAAGGAACAGACATCCATACATACATATATAGGCTGATAAACACATTACCATCCTTGGCGTTGCGCAGTCGGGTAAAAAGGCAGGATTGCATTATTTATTTTTATTGTTATGACAATTTCTGAGAGTTGTTAGACTTTTAATCACAATAATTACACCACAGACTAGACTGCTGTGCTACAGCCATGCCTCATTGTGATTATTAGCTATTGTTAGTAGAAGAGCAGGTACTCACGGGCTTCCCAAAGCATGTACTCCAGTTTCTTCCTGTCAGCCATCTCTTGCTTGGCCTTCTCTAGTGCTGTGGCGAGCATGTCCTTAGAAAGTTCTTCCGCCGCCTTCGCTCCGCTGTCGTCGCGCCACGCGGCTAGCTCCAGGCGGGTGTGCTGGGAGCAGTGCTGGGCTGCGTTTCTGATAACAAAATAGAGGATAAAACTATCAATAATTGCTTTTACAAAGTATTATCAATTAAAATCCTATAGCTTGAGGTGTAAAATTAATGGTAAATACATGTTTGGAATTGCTTTACCAAGATGTATCTAATAGAAGAAATGTTTAGCAAAACAAAAATTTGTTCCACAATCATGCCAATGAGTCACGGTTCTACATAAAATACGCTAAACAATTCGCTTGACTTCATCTTTCTTATAGAAAGATGGAAAATCCACAACAAATTTCCAAGTAGTCCATAAAAAATAGGAAAACTTACAAGTAAGGATCTTCCTTAACAAAGGCTTTAGGTTGAATGTTGACTAGAGAATCTTCGGCTCCACACAATAGTCCAGCAAGAGACACTTTCCTGATGGCTCCCAGCTGTTCCGGCGTGAAAGATGATGGAGGAATGTCGTTTTCATACCAGAACCTGTAAAATATTGACCAAGTTTAAAATAGGAACTGCGCAGCAATAAGTATTAAAACAACTGAAAAGACAATTCTAGAAAACATTGCTTAAAGAGGAAAACTAACCTGTCACTCTTTTTAAGATTGGCAAACTGCAGCGCCAATACACACGCGAGGGTGGGCCCAATAACAGCACCAGTGGCCGCCTTTTCCATAGCTCCTCCAATGATCAGTTCCACGTCTCCTGAATTTCTGGAAAAGAGCACGCAATCACCTTAATTTACATGTTTTGGAAGCACAAGGTACGAATGTTTTCTAAACACTCCAAACTAAATCAAGTGAGATAATTCCTATTTGTGTGTTTCTTTCTTACCTGTACATATCAGCCAACATTTCCTGCTGGGACCTCTCGAAGCCAAGTTTGTTGAAGTCGCCAAAGGACTTGATGCTGAGAGTCGGCTCGCAAAGCCTCAAGGCTCGTAAGTAGGGTGACACTCCATGGTCGCGAGACCGGTTCACATCCCATTGAGTTGAGGGCGGGAAACGGGAGACTCGGTGGGCGGTGGTGTGGACTAGATCTTGAATCGATGCTGATGCATTAATCTAAAAATAATCATTAAATAAATACCTACTTACATACAATACTGCAAATGATTAATTCAATGCAATGATTTGTTTTTGGTGTTATTAGTACAAGAAAATACAAATAACACCATAAAAGTGGAATGATTAGGTACCAGCTCCTCAGGCGTGGACCTCATAAATTAGGTACAGTCTTTAGTAATATTTTCTCTGAGGGTAGAATGCACAAAATTGCCCTTTTTTGGTCTTAGACACCAAAGAGTATACAAATACTACGTAATTAGACACATTTGGATTGACGTTTTTGTAGCTCGTATTAGCAGTGACTCTCATTCACGCTACAGTTTGCATATGACTCTCTATCTTTGTTGTTGTTTGTTTGTCGTGTGAGATAGTGCAGGCCTCTGGTGTCAGAGCTTGTCAGGAAATCCTATGGAATGGCTTAACAACTGCTATTAATCGATAACAACCGGTACCGACAACTTAACGTAACCTCCGAAGCAAGGAGCGTTGAAAAACCGCACAGCTAATAAAAGTAATTGATACGGAGCCTAGGACCGAACCCGGTATCGTTGGATTTTAAGTTGCACTTTTAAAGCGTTATGCTGTAACCAATCTTTATCACATAGCTTTAATTCTATCTTTTTTGTTGATGCACATGAAGCACGACGGTGGGAACATAGCTGTGTGGGTGCGTTTGCCTGTAGTTGTATCTAGTCTAGTTTTTGTTTACGTGATATTGAAGCGTGCCTTAACTCCCCCCCCCTCCTTAATTAAATCTATGACCTACTGTCCTAAACGGGTGAAATGAGACAGATCGGATGTTCTGTTTAAAAATGAAATGTCTTCTTAAACAGTTTTTAACCATTTTTTTAGTAGGGTATCTGTGTGTGTCTTTCTGTGACATCGTAGCTCTCAAACGAATGGACCGATTATGATGCGGTTTTTTCTGTTTGAAAACTAATGATCAAGATGGTTCTTAGGGGGAGTCCAGGGTTATATACATTTTTAATTTGCGCTTGTTAATATAATTTAGGGACAGACGCACGATTTCGCTGACGCTTCAGCTTATGTTTTCACATCGAATAGCGTAGATGACTTTAGTTTGTGTCCAACTCCATTTATTTTTATAATCTGTTGCTTTGCGTTGATCATCTCAACTGATGTTAAGTGATGATGACAAGAAGGAACCTATTCACTCAGTGACTTGAACAATTATAATAACTATTGGGTAGAACACACTCCGGCAGCCAAGAGGCTCATTTACAACTATTATAATCATCTTAACAACCATCATCACGATATATCGTATCGATACCACGAACAACTGGACTTTTCATACAGGTTTACTTCATTCTTACCAGTCTTTCATTCATCATAGCCGTGAAGATGGGTGCCACGGCAATGAGCTCGGAGTAGGCTCCGGCGCGGATCGCGCTGGAGTATCCTCGCCAGAAGCCCAGCGACGTCAGCTTTAGTTCGGCCTTTGCCATTCCAACCTGTAAAATAAAAAGTCTAGCATAAGTACTTAATTATAATTATAGGGACTGCAATTCCGCAATCCCGCGGGATCGAGCATAATTCGCAAGCTGTGCGGACCTGGGATCCTGCACCAGCTTGCAGATGTAGTCAACGAATTGCGTAAAATCCAGTCAAATCTGCGTTCCTGCAAAATGTATGACTGTATAGACGCTCAAACCAACAAGTAATGTACTTAGGCAGCAAGAGCGTCTTTGATGCTGGCTACATACTACGTAGCTCTAAGAAGTAGGTAGATTGGCAGGGTGATATTTGTTTTTAATATAACTGCTCAAAAAGACTTAATTATAATTGAAAATTATTTTATAACTATTTTTAATTTTGACATATAATTAGTTATTCTAATGGAGATTGAAAAGTCTGCGTTATCCAAATCTAACTTAGGAGTACATACAAATTAATGAGATAAATGTGACATACCATAGTATATATTAAGATTGATTTTAATCTCAGCTAAACGAGTAGACTATCTATTTAATATTATATAGTAAATAAGTATATTTTAAAAAAGAAATGCTTTATGAGTATTGTTTTTTAATGCATTGACAATTTTTATGTTTTTTTTCCAATTTCCTACCCTGTATGTTTCAGCCGGATAGCTAATAGGGAAGTGCTCGAAATATGAATTGCAAGATTCCAGGACAGACAGAAATACATAGATATAAGTGAAGTTAAGTAAAAGCTTTTAATAATGTTATTTCGTCCAAAGTTACAAAGCAGACAAAGTTATAGTCATTAAGTAGGTATTTATGTATACATGTTGTGCAGTTAATTATAAGAAGCCATCCTCAACCCACGAACGCGAAAGAGAGGGGTGTTATAAGTTTAGGGTGTGTATCATTGTATCCGTGTGTCTATCTGTGGAATCGTAGCTCCCAAACGAATGGACCGATTTTGATGCGTTTTTTTTTGTTTCTAAGCTGATATGATCGAAATGCGCCTTAGCTATAATGGGAGGTGACAGGTGGGTTATATATTTTTTTAAATTTGTGCTTCTATTAACTAGAGTACCTAGACCCAATAAATATTGAAATTTGCAAAAGTTTTTCCTTTGATTATTGACAAAACAAACGTTACGATACACGTTTTCAATATGTAAAATAATTACGCGGTTTTTTAGGACCAATCCAGCAGTAATCACGCAATCCTAATTAATTAATATAACCGAGTAGGTACTTACCCAATAGTATTTAATTTGGGAAAAGTTACAGCCTTAGGAACCCATACTTGTGCTTTTGTTTACTCTGTGGGAAAGGTTATAACGAGAAAGCTTGTTCACAGTCTAAGTAATGCTATTGTTATTGTGGCCATGATGTTGTGATACTGTGTATTATTATTGATCCAGCATCAGTCCTTCAGTCAAAAGCAAAAAGTCATTCAAACTCCAAATCAGTGACGATAATTAAAATAACCTTACGAAGTTCTAAGGGGTTCATAATATTAAAATCTCAATTTATTTTTTACTGGCCGCGCCCCGCTGCTTTGCTTGCGTACAATTTTTGCCCCCTCCCCTCCCCACGCTCGTCCACTCTAAACCCCATACCAACAACGCCCAATCCCCCCCTCCCCAACAACCCCTTCATTCTTTTATCAATCAATCCGATCAATGGTTTAGGAACGCATAGAGGAAAGCTGCGAAAAAGCCGTTCCAATGTATGCGAAAATGAATTTTCTTAAAAATATATTCTTGAATTTTTCCGATGTTTTAATAGTTATTCTGCTATTCGGGCGGAGATAAATCCAACAAATGAAAGGTCATAAAAATTGATCCAGCCGTTCTTGAGTTATAAATGGTGTGTAACTAACTCGACTTTGTTTTATATATTTAAGATTGATGTACGAGTAATTTATGGTTTTGTACAAAAAAGTGTAAGTGTAAGTACATGACTGAATGCTGAAAAATATTATCTAACAGCCCACAGCATCGTGAAACAGACAAACAGTGGAGCGTGCGGCTCAGGACATCAGCTTACCTCGCCAAGCAGCACCGGCAGGAACTCGTTATAAGTGATGTGCTGGATAACCGCGGCCATGGCTCTCCTGGTCTCCAGGAACAGTGTGGTGTCATCCCAGAAGGGGTTCAGGGAGTACAGCTCTCCAGCGATTCTGTTGTGCTCGGAGAATAAGGCTTTGTAGAGAGGTGCAGTGGGGGAACGGTCGTTGCATCTGGAACAGAGGAAACGTCTCTAGTTTATAAACAGTAAGCTCGCTGGTAGGAAGGAATCTACAGTCAGGCATATTATGTGTAGGTAATGAATACAACACCATACAGTTAAGGCAAGCTATTGCTACAAGTTTTTTTGGTGAACCTTAATGAAAAATGTTAACAAGACATAAATTAAAAAAATAAAATAACGCCTGCCCTGCCAAAGAATATATAATTATTAATTATTATATTGTTGGAATGTGCTTATCAAGGCCTTCAATTTGATACCCATATAGTATTTTTTTTATTTCGCCTTTGAATTTGGCGCCATACTGAAAAACGGCCAAATAAAAAAAATGCCTATGACACTCGGGATGATGTAAGGATAATGATACCCCATACCTCCAAATCTGTTCAGGCATTTAAAAATTAAGGTGGAATAAAGAAACTCACATACAAAACATACATAAACCCTGAAAACATTACACTCCTTTTTTGGGCAGTTGTATAAAAAAATGTGGCATGCTAGAGCTGCGTATAAGTAGAGTTCTAGAGTTGAGCTTTAAACTTACGACAACAGCATAACTTAAATTTTTGACTGGCAAAAATTTGGTTCTAAAGGGATGTTTAAAATTTTGAGGTCCTTCCTATATAGGTCCTAAGTTCCTAACCTATCGTGAACAGAAAACCATTTTCTGTTTGAAAAGGAACTTATGCAGATAATGACAAAACTGATGCTTTATCTAGCGACATCCATGCTCTTCAATATTTAATCTTAGGTACGAAATACCATTTATATGTTTGTAAAAAACCAACAATGCAGTTGAATTTATCGAACACGCTGAAGACATCAAATGCCAAGCGATTGATATCGGAGTGAATATATGCAAAGCACCACAAGGTTGGCTCGTCTCTATTTGCATACAATCACAGAATAAGTAATAGTACTCCGTACAAGATACAATGAGCCCACTTGACGACAGTAAGCATCATCGCTAACATGATCTTTGTTTACCTTGAAGGAAAATGATTGAAAATCTTGGGCTCATTTGTAAGGTCAATGATATAAATTATACCGATGGAAGTTTACAAGATGTGATAACTTTACGCAGATTATGCAAGTACCGGGAACATGAAATAATTACTTCGATACTTTGTCGCAGTAAGAAGATTTAACGTTTCATGGAATATTGTAGGAAAAAACAATATTAATTGTTGCGTAAAATGACTACATGGTTTATAAACTTTTAAGTTAGAAGAGTCAACTCGTAACTGCCTAAAGTCAAGCATTAATTGATTAAGATCCAAAGACCCTAATAAAATTGTTTGGGATCAGTTGCTCATTGAGAGAGACCTACAAAAATACATGTCAGTGAAGACATATTGATCATTTGTCACAATTATTAACAAATAGTGACTCGCTCCGGCTTCGCACAAGTAATAGCGCTGTCACTGCGGCATTTTTCTTATTTTTAGCATTTTTATAACCGTTATAACTTCAAAAAAAAAACGTAAGTCACGCTTTAATTTAAAATCTTTGGCAGCAACGACAGACTAGATATATAGTTCTGTAGGACTACATACTCGTATGTACTGTGGCATCGACGTGGTATTTTTTGACCACAGACAACTGCATTAATGCTCATGTGCTTGACAGACTTGTTATTATTTCGTTTCCATGACAACATGTCATTCCGTTCTGTATTTTTGATACCTTAGGTTAGATTATTCAATTTTTTAATCTCAAATTTATAAAAAGTAAAATACTGCTCATTTTACTCGCTGAAAATGCAGCTTTCTATAGGTGAAAGAATTTTTGAAATCGGTTCAGTATTTGTTGAGTTAATCCATTACAAACAAACAAATCTTTCCTCGTTATAATATTAGTGTGGACAAATAATAAATATAATAATAATAGATAAAGTTTCCACACTCATACAATAGGACTCCCTGTGTGGCACGAGTGTGGACACACCATCAACACACTACAATCATCTAAGACCCGAGAAAATAATATCACCATAAACTTAAAGGGTCATCTAATTAAAATTGTGAAGGTTAGGTAGCAGCTCCTCGAGCGTGTATCATGTAAATTAGGTGCAACGGACACAATTGACTGATTTTCGTGCGCCTTAGTCATAATCGGAGTGGCGTTTGTGTAGCACGTGTTGGCGGTAACAGTTGCTCGTATTCACACTACAGTCTGAGCATGTCTTTGTTGCTAATACATATGAAGCATGACGGTGGGAATGTGGCCGTGTGGATGTGTTCCTGTAGTTGTTTCTAGTCCAGTTTTTGTTTCAGCAATATTAAAGCATGCCGTAACATCCCCTCTTTAACTAGACCTATGCTCATCACACAAATCTTTGCCCCGGCCAGGATTCAAACTCGGGATTCTAAGCTTTTTGCAGGTACTACCAACTATAGTGTACACAAATGTGTGTGTGTGTGTGTGTGTGTGTGTGTGTGTGTGTGTGTGTGTGTGTGTGTGTAATACTTATCAAATCTATAATCTGAGAAATATACAAATATGACAAAGCTTTGCGCTATGCTGAGTCTGTGAGAAAAACCAAGTTTACAAGGAATGTTCCATAGAATCCATCTAGAAAACAACAAAAACAAAATACTAACAGCTTTCCTTCACTTCGAACGAACAGGATGAAAAGGTTGCATCACAGCATTACGTACCGACCAACTATACAATTCCGACTGAGAGATATTATAGAAATACCGCGGTTTCTGTGCGAACTATTCCCAGAGGTACATACCATGCGCCAGTCCGACAGTGTGCAGTCATTAGATTCAATGACACTACGTTTGGAAACATTATAGTTGCGACTACTTACTTCTTCTTCACAGGTTATTATATTATAGTAGTGTTTTAAATGTTGACTAACAAGGATCATGTATAAGTCATCATTTGGGAAGTAGAAAATTTGTGACTCCATCATTTAATATCAAAAAAATATTATACTCCAAGTTATATGACGCGTGTTCTAAGAAACTATTAGGCAAAAATAATTGATATTGGTAGCGATTCGGACATCCCCTAAACAATTTTTTTTTAAATGTAATTTAATCCTTGTTGGCTTCGTAAGAAGGCATGTTTTCCCCTGGCATCTATGACACCTTAATCTGTAAAAATCATACCCTATTAGTTATTTTCTACGAATTAAAAAGTCTTAATATTCAAACTTCGTTGCATTAGGAAGTTCATTCACTTATCAAATTGAACTTTGATTCAACGTATGCACATAAACGAAAGAAACCTAGTTATTCTGTGTGTTGTTCGTAAGTAGATTTTGAAAATATCTAAAGGTCACTGGTTTTCCCAAGTTATGTTTTTCAAATATCAAAGATACTAACAATACTTATACAGGTAAAATGTCTATTTGCATGTTTCAATGCGGAAAATACGTATTCTTAAGAAACATCTCATCGTTGTTTACTCGACCCGGACATGTTAATGATTCATGCAAGTTTCGTAACTTTTCTTGTTTGCATTCAGGCTTTACCTACATTATTATGTAAATTCGATTGATGTGAAAAAAAGTTAGATGGTATAGGTTAAGTTTGTACCAATCATAAAATTAATAATAATTAAGATGGAACTAACTGTCTCCACTAATATTGTAAAGAGGTAAATATGCCGGAAACAACAGGCCGCAGTGCATGTCGAGATCGCGCGGCGTGAACTCCTGAGGAAGAACGTTGGATACGCTCAAAACCTAGCTCGATGTTTTCGACAATAAACACGTGAGTGATAGCCGGGAGTAATATTATAAATTGGGGTAAAGATGTTTGTATATTAAGTTTGTAGGATAATCTCTGGAAAGAAAGCTACAATATTCCAAATGGATAGCGGGAAAACTACGAACGTGCCTTAGCTAAGGCAGAGCAGCAACATATGTGAACTTACCTACTTTATATTAATTAATTACGTAGTAATTAATTTTATATTGTATTTCTAAACATAAAACAAGGAGATTTTTTGTTTTCTTCTTCTTATTCTTTGACCCTTGGACGATGGCAGAAAGGAGCAATCGCCACGGATTTTCCGGAAAAAACTAGTAAATATCAAAGTATTTGATTGAGGTTGAGCAAAGGGCTGTTATAATATCCCAACGCATTATCAAAGTACTTACTTGCGACAAGAAGATGAGTCGAGTTTGCCAGCGTCATAGAGTCGCAGAGAGCGGAGCTCCTTTTCTGAACTTCCGTATAGAACTGATCCGTCGAGGAACGATGTGGCCAGGTTCATCTGTTCTCTATGTTCTGTAAAGAAAGAGTATTCATTGAGATTAGAAACAGTTATCTGAAATAAAAATAAGTGAACACTGTTAGGTAGCTTAGATTTAATGTAGAACTCAAACTTCATATGATCACTGATTAGTATATAATGTTTCTACTTTATTATCATCAGCATGTCTACTCAATTAAAAATACGCCTGTTAGCACTTATGACTGGTTGGCTCACTCTATACAATTGCTTTAATCTTTACGGATTATAGCAAAATTTAACTAATGGAATAGACTTCATATATTTATTTTAATCAACGATAAATCCATTATTAAAGTCTATTACATTTGCACTTGCATCTAAGAGAATTCTTCTATTTTCAAAAAACTCACATAATAACAGCTTTACAACTGAGTTAAACCGGCTTCTACCAACCCAAATAATCAATCTAAGCCCGCCCACAGGTAAATCGATTATGTCATTATTATTTACAATCTATCGCGTACATGAGAAACGCAAACCAGTCTCCTAGTGATTGTACTCGCGCTTCCTTGAGCATAACATTTCGAACTACTTTGCGCCCACTCACCGTAAAATTACATTTAACACCAGTTTTAGGTTACAAAATACACACCAAATACCTACAGTCACTGACTTGGTATTGGTAAGATCAAATTGCGGAGGTGGAACGAATGCATTAACCTTATTGTGTCTGTTATTGATATAAATTTTGTTGAATAACTGAGTGCATAAATATATCTTTAGAGAATCGACAACTGAAGCGGCTGGCAGAAGCTGGATACAGAGCTGAAGATCAGCTCAGCCTCAGTGGCGTGTACTAGGAGAAGCCTACGTCTAGCAGTGGAGACGCATATTATGTGATATGTGTGTCTACCTATAAATTCAGAAAAGTAAAATTATTTGATAAAATAACTTACCGAAACCACAAGAGTCGATGTTCCTAACTGGTGCTGATCGAACATATTCGCAAGAACCTTCATTGCACTCCTGAAACAATGCAAAGTATGATCAGGAAACATTTAATTGTTGTAAAATAATAATCAATACGCAATACGGAAGAGAAACCTGTACTCGTACTCATGTACGAGTACAAGTCTCTTCACCACCAGGAAGAGACCACTACTACAAAAATCTGCTGATTTTAGGAAGAAATATTCAACATCAAGCCGAATTTGTTTGGAGACTTAATCCTGCTTGGTTGTAATCCCAAAAGATTACTCACAAAATATTTGAGTGGAATGTACATTACAACGCAAAATGTGCAGAACTTTAGAAATACTGAAGTAGTTCATCAAGTAAGTATTTCATGTACAAACCAGAATATAAATTGCGTCTGCAATGGACTAGATTCGCCGGATAATCTCGTCACCGCGAACATTTAATTATTCGGCAATCATTTTAGCTAAGGTACAGTGCACTAACTAAAGTGAACGAATCTGTTGATGAGATTAAAATTCAAGTTTATGCATTAGAGATAGGGCGCTTGCAATAATCATTAAATGCTAATTATTATGAGACTGATTTAATTTAATCGTAAGGCCGGGTGTCAGTTAATTTGATGTCCCTCTCATCCGTAATAAAGTGATAAGCGATAACGGAAAAGATGATACGTCTCGGGAGTAAAATTTAAGGTTTTTATTTATATGTAGGAAAACCAAAGCTTTGAATTAAAAAGTGTCTAGACATTTTCTCAATCATAATAAGTTCTTTCTATTGGTATATCTTTGATATCAGTTAGTGATGGGATCTCTTTCCACAAAATTTGACACATTATCTCGTACTTTGTGAACACAGAAACATAATTAGTAGTAGAACATTGTTCTAAGCATAAAGTAGTGTTAACTTTGATTTTATTTTCTATCGAGTGAATTCATACTAATCATGTTTATGTGTTCACAAAGTACGAGATAATATGTCAAATTTTGTTGTGATACCAATGTCATAGGTTCAATGTAAAACAACATACAGACGTTCAAAAATGATCGAAAATTGATAAAAGTGCTAGAACCGGGCCTTAAGTTGTAGGTGGCGGTTGTGTATCCCATCCCACTAATATATAAAAGTGAAACGTGTTTCACTTTAATAGAAGAAAAATGTTGTATGTAGATGCTGTATACCATATAGACCGACATAATGCTACTTTTTATCTCGGAAAATTGTATACGCAGGCAAAGCCGCGGGGCGCTAATTGCGCTCCACGGTATTGTTCATAAAATATACTGTCGTAATTTGCATGATGATTGGAATTGTTGGGATCTTAAATATTTTTTATTATTTGAACCCATATTGTTGTTATGAATGATGATGCAAAATAGTGATAAGCAGATAGAAACATAACGTATCAAATTCTATATGAACATGGCCATCGGATTCTTATTGGTCCGACACAGTCATCATCATGAAGGGCATAAGCCTCTTTCCTTTTAAATCTCTGGTTTGAGCCAGTCTAGTCCAGATCCTTTTAGCGTACTTCTCTGTCATCAGCCCTTTGTTGAATCGGTCTTCCTTGGCTACGCTTACCATCACGTAGCCACCCATAGGTCCATTCCATCAAGGACTAATCAAGGCTTGTACTGTTATTTATTCTGTACAACGTTTCACTCAGAGCGGCAAATTCAAATTTTCTTGGTTTTTTATCTACTCAGCTTAGACTCATCGTGGGTTCATGAAAACTTATTTTGCGGCAATAAATAGGTTGTGTCTTGAAATTACGGTTAAAATGATAATATTGGTTTAGCTACAAATGTCAATATGCTGATTTTAATTTTAGTTTTTGGTTTATTGACAAATGCACTTATACTAGCTTTCACCTTGTTTTTTTGGTTGGTGTAATTTCTTGATATAAATATATATTCGTAGTAAGTTATTTAATACAATATTGGATCTAATGTAAAATATTATACTTCCAAATTCCAAGATAAGATTTGAATACCAGCTGTGGCCATGTACCTACTGGCTAGAAAGATGAGATTTAATAGTCAACGGCCGAGAGCCAACAGCCACACAAAGATCGACAGTCATTCATAGTAATAAAAGAAACCACGTGTAACCTCATGTTATTAAGATTCACACCGTCTCATTGAAGCGGATTGCCGCAAATGCCGGCACAATAGCCAAATGTGGCACAAAGTACTTTCACTTACGCATGTCATGTGGAATACGTAATACGTAGCCTGTTTTTTCTAAAATAACATTGTGTAATAGCTCCTCATTAAAACAGGGTTATCAGAACATGATTTAGTTTGATACTAAAAGCTTGTTCCTACTCAATTGGATTTCAGACCGATAAAAGTAGTGCGATCATGCTTATACTCGTAGCATAGTTTGGACACTGCTACGAGTATAAGTTGAACATGCAACTGCGCGACACGATTTTTAGTGACATTCTATTAGGATCAATCTTTAGTCGTTTTTATCACCCCCATTTCAAACAAACATAACAAAATATTTTAGTAGCATAAGTAGCTACTTGGTTTGCACTCAATGGCTTTAGTCCATCGAGCGCGGGTTGAATTTCTAAACATCAAAAACATCTAGCATTTCGAGCTAAGCCAACGACTTTGGTCATCTTTCGGCCAGTTGTCAACCCTATCATTGTGGTACAATAATAGCCTCTCATTACTCTGATTTGTCATGTTTATTCCTTAATTTGAGCTTGAGATGGATTAGCTGACACTTAGATTGTTTTGGGGAAAGCTAATTTTGACACAATGTTTGTTTAAGGACATATTGTTTGAGCCCTTGATAAATAACAGTCATCATGTATGGCAAAAATAACTTATATTAAATTTATCGACACATTTTAAGTTTCAGTGTGTTTAACCTGGCGTCAAACAACGGGACGTAAGCCCAAAGCAAGAGATAGATAAAAATATACTTCCTTCAAATAACACATGACTTTACAAAAATGTTGGGTTTGTAATTATTTGTATTCAAATACTCGCCGTCAAGGGATCCTTTTATGAATGAAACAAGAGATTATTGCAAACAAGACGCGCGACTGACGATGGATTAAAGCTTTTCCTTCTCTCTACCTTTACCATGTTTTCTTTTGCTCTATATTATTGAGGTTTGATAAGTAGAGGTAAAAAACATGGTTTTGAATAAAATTGCTTTACGATTTCAGCAACTTACAAGTGTTAACATTAAAAATCTATTATAAAGAGATTTGTATATTCCTATAGAAAATAACATAGCGCGATTCATTATAAAATATACAGCATATAACGGCTGGCACTAACAGATTATTTTGTCGAAAGTCCAGCCAAAGATGAAATAACCCTTGAGTGACAGTCGTTATAATATGTTTTAAAAACCCGGCCAAGTGCGAGTCAGACTCGCACACCAAGGGTTCCGTACCAAAATAATAAGGTAAAATTACTGAAGTTCATAAACTATGAAAGCACCGAACAATTCTCTAACGAAAAGATAAACTAGATTGAGGGACATAATTAACTTTGCCGTTGGAACACTGTTATCCCCTTACATCGACATAGGTCGCTGTCAGTTTACCAAGTGAAAATAAGTTTAAAATCGCAAAAAAAAAGAGTAATGTAACTACATGTTTAAGGTATTCGGATTTTTCCTTGTGAATTGCCAAATTTCATGATTCTAGGTATACGGAAAGTACCCTATAGGTTTTGATTCCCTTGCGAGTGTCGAAATATGCGGCATAAACCGCCTTATCTTTTGATTGCGTTGACTTAGAAGTTTGTTTTTTTCACAACTCCAAGTGGTTGCAGACCTGAGTATTCCTGAAATCAGAGGAAAGACAAATAGCAAAACGTCGAGAACAACGTCATCAAACAACTTTATGCGATCGAAAAAATACTGTGGATAGAAACTTTTCTATACGTACGTACTACCTAAAAAAAATAGCCGAACAGAACTTTCAGAAATGGCTTGATATCCTTGGAAAAAAAACATGAACTACCGCATGAAAATAACTGGTTGCTTTGCTGTTTTCGTTATTTTCAGCGACATCAACTTTTTTTAAAATACTTATATAGCTACCCTATTAAACTAAACAAATAACCGAACACCTTTTTAATTGAGGTTTATACAGTGTTTTTTTTGGGAAAACGCTCTGAGAAGACTGACCATAGTTTTTGAAAATATTTTACGTGTCAGAAACAAAAAAAAAACGATAATTACTCTCGAGTATAAATTAGTGTAACTTGGGAATTTTACAGTTGAACATACCCGCAGATACTCGTATATACCTTCCTACTGTTGAAACGTAGTACGAGTATTGCATGCTCTTTTCTGTTAAATAGAAATAAACTGCAGAAATAAAATTGTTTTCAACCTCGCAAAACTGCCATCCACTTTAAGATCAAAGACAACTTCCCTCCTGCCATACGCTGCTGACGTCTCATAGAGCTGTGTGCCGCTAGAGATGCCCGCTTCACGGCGACTCATATCGCTGGTAACACTACTAAGGAAGCAAATACCTTCCTTGTGGATTAATGCATTAGGAAGGTATCTGCTTTCACTGCTACGTAACCTTTCTCGACCCGGCGAACTATCACGAACGTTACGACACGCTGATTGCCGTGACATCTCATATCTGTTTCTGATCGGATGTCAGTTACAAGTTAATAAGCGCTTTGGTGTTCTTCTATTTCTTGTCGAATATATATTTAGATTACTGTGCTGATTTCGGGTTATTTATTTTTGCGGATGTTCTATTTACGTCATTATAGTTGTTACTAGTTTTGTTCATAGTGATTATAGATTTCATATTAATTTTAAATAAGATATTATAATCACAAACTAAGCTCATGGAGCTTGTATTTCTGGTTTTTAGAAAATATGGCTTGTGTTATGTTGTTCGTAATTACGAATTGAGATCGGTGTCGTTATAAGTAATAATTAAAATAAAAAAACGATCTTTTCTTTAATGAATGTCACTTTTTGTTTTTTTCATATATATTTTCCTCTTTTTTTATTGTATTTTCACTTTTTACGCTATTAAGTTTTTTCTTTTTTTCAACTTATATTTTTATATTTTCATTTTTACTTTCTACGTTTCAAGTTTTTTTTTATTGCTTTGTCATCGGTTTGTGAGCTACCGTGAAAGTTTCAGCCAGATACGAGTAGCTAATCAGCAAGTGCTCGAAAGGTCATTGGGCAGTTCTGAACCAGTTAACGATAGTCTTCCCACAAAAGCCAAATTAGTTTTTTTTTTTAGTATTAACCTACACTTAATTTTATATAGTTTACTTTTTTGAAACCATGGGAATAAAATGTTAAAGATGAATAAAAAATAGCTAGTAAATGTATAGATAAAAAAAAACAATTTCAGTGAGTTGTTTTATTTTTACTTAGTTTATTTTTTAAATCATGTTTATTATTAGGAAACCAAAAAAAATTGCTAAGCCTTGTTATAATTAACCTTATTATTGTATTTATATTTTTTAAGATTTATGTTATTTTCCCATTATCTGTGTTAATGCGACATATATAAACGACATATATGTAAACTAGAGACGTTTATCTAAACATCCTATCCTATTTTTTTGGTAGACCGTGGGTATAGGTTATATGGCCAATGACCTTTGAATTGCAAGATTCCAGGACAAACATTTTTTTCTGTCTACCTATTTTTCTATGTATTTACATAGAAACATACATACATAGATACATACATACATACATACATACATACATACATACATACATACATACATACATACATACATACATACATACAGACATACAGACATACAAGTGAAGTTAAAAATAAAAACCTTTTAAAAATTAAAAAATAATAGATTATAATCCTAACACATTCCATCATCACTTGTAGATGGAAAGTGTCAGGAACAGGACGGAAAGGGAGTCACTAATGCAAACATATGATTTGATTTGAACAAACACGATATTGGGTCGTACAGTAAAATATTAGCGGAAACAACGAAAGATGCTGCAATATCAATGTACAAATTATTTTCTCATCAGTTATTGGTCCTCTTACGTAATTGTTGGTCTAATATGTATGGACATGTTTAGGGTACGATCGGGCTGGCACACCAATGATGGTAAAAGCCCCAAGATAAAGCTGAACAAAAAAAAAAGTATAGATTTATATTAGCATTTCCACTGATCATAAAAAAGGCCAATCTTTCTCTGCAGTCTAAAATGTTCGATCCTTTCGGACATCAACATAAAAAGCCAATATAACTCAAGTTTTTGTATCACCACGTCCTAACAACTTCATAATCGGCTCCATTAAAACCTGACAGCTGTTTGTATAAATCATTTGTTTTTGTGTAACAAGGGGTCACTTGCACGGTCACGAAATCCGCAAAAAACATGATCCTCTTATGTTTTTGTAACAAAATACGGACAAAAAAGTTGCGTAGGTATTTTTTTATTGAATGAAGAAGTTTTAAAACAAATCAAATGTATTTACTTAGCTGATGAGTTAGCTTTATTGTGCAGGCAGACTAAGTATTATTTGAATTAATTAATTGGCACCCAAAGTATCAGTATCACTCATTATATAAGTATTCGATATTTAATTTTTTGTATGGCACTGCAATCATATTTAATTTTTTGTATGGCACTGCAATCATATTTAATTTTGTTTTTGAATAGTAGTTTTTACCAAGACTATTATGATTACATAATACACACTCAATTTGAATAATTTGCACTAGACCTGCTCTCTTTGCTTTGCAAGTTTATTTAATACATTTTAAGATTAATAATAATAAAAAACAGACATAATTTATTAGAAATTCATAAACGTGATTGAAAATAACATTGTGCTGCTCACAAGAAACATTTAATTTCCTGTCTAGCAATATTTAATAATTACCGCTCATTACAGATACAACGTACGATACCATAATGCAAAGTTTTGCTTCCTGCTCATTTGTGAATCTAATGTTTATCACACGAAGGTACTGTAAAGCATCTGACAGGTATCTCATCAGTTTATCACAATTAATGTAAAGGATCTGATAGGTATCTCATCTGATGCACTGTAATTAACGCAAGAATATTAGGTATGGCTTCCGTGACTAGTTAAAGGGATTAAATGTAAGTAGATACCAGGTGCACCAAACTTCGTCGTTTATCATATTTTCAATTTTTCCAAAGTCAAAAGTGAGGTCATTTTACAGTTAGATAGTTTATCACAAGTAATGTAAAGGATCTGATGGGTATCTCATCTGATGCACTGTAAGTAAAGCCAGTAATATTATGTATTCCTTCCTTGTCTAGTTAAAGATGCTTAAACGTAAGTAGGTACCCAGTGCACAATACTTCACTTGTTTTTCGGTTTTTCCTAATTTTCCAAAGTCAAAAGTGAGGTCATCTTACAGTTAGATATTTTATCACAAGTAATGTAGAGGATCTGATGGGTATCTCATCTGATGCACTGTAAGTAAAGCAAGTAATATTATGTATTCCTTCCTTGTCTAGTTAAAGATGCTTAAACGTAAGTAGGTACCCAGTGCACAATACTTCACTTGTTTTTTAATCTAATGTTTATCACACGAAGGTACTGTAAAGCATCTGACAGGTATCTCATCAGTTTATCACAATTAATGTAAAGGATCTGATAGGTATCTCATCTGATGCACTGTAATTAACGCAAGAATATTAGGTATGGCTTCCGTGACTAGTTAAAGGGATTAAATGTAAGTAGATACCAGGTGCACCAAACTTCGTCGTTTATCATATTTTCAATTTTTCCAAAGTCAAAAGTGAGGTCATTTTACAGTTAGATAGTTTATCATAAGTAATGTAAAGGATCTGATGGGTATCTCATCTGATGCACTTTAAGTAAAGCCAGTAATATTATGTATTCCTTCCTTGTCTAGTTAAAGATGCTTAAACGTAAGTAGGTACTCAGTGCACAATACTTCACTTGTTTTTCGGTTTTTCCTAATTTTCCAAAGTCAAAAGTGAAGTCATCTTACAGTTAGATATTTTATCACAAGTAATGTAGAGGATCTGATGGGTATCTCATCAGATGCACTGTAAGTAAAGCAAGTAATATTATGTATTCCTTCCTTGTCTAGTTAAAGATGCTTAAACGTAAGTAGGTACCCAGTGCACAATTGTTCACTTGTTTTTCGGTTTTTCCTAATTTTCCAAAGTCAAAAGTGAAGTCATCTTACAGTTAGATATTTTATCACAAGTAATGTAAAGGATCTGATGGGTATCTCATGTGATGCACTGTAAGTAAAGCAAGTAATATTATGTATTCCTTCCTTGTCTAGTTAAAGGTATTTAAATGTAAGTAGGTACCTGATGCACCATACTTCGTCGTTATTCAGTTTTACACAACAAAAACTAAAGTCCAATGTTAGATAGTTAACCTTTACAGTTAGATAGTTTATAACAAGTAATGTAAAGGCTATGTTGGGCAACTCATGTAATGCACTGTATCCTTTTCAAAATCAAAACATACTTAATGTCTATTTACAATAAGTAATAAGTTAAGTTTTGATTTGTGATAGTGTGTTTTACCCTATTTACATAATTTAATTTGTTTGACTTTATGTAACGCGGGTAATATTACGAGTATGTTGCTTTCTTGACTTTATATAGTTAAAGGAGCCTGGTGCCTGCTAACCCAAACTTGGATAGACACGCTTGTTTTACAGTTTTTCCAATTTTCGCGAAGGGGAAGAAGAGACCTTCGCAGTCAGATCGATATCGATATCCATAAAACTCCTACACCATGTTTTTGACAAATATTGGTGTGTAGTTAACAAAAGTGAATAATCTCGGTGTGCTTTGTATAACATATTGTAACAAAAACTTTGAATTTATGCACATATTTAGTTACTGCACAAACACCTTTCTAACAATTCTTAAATGTTGACACATGATCCAAATATGATACCAACCAAAAAACCGCAGCAGTCGAATATGATGCACAAGGTTTGTATTACATCCATTAATGGCACAGTAATTTACTTGAAACCTTAAAGTTCATCATTAAGTTCACGACAAGGACAACCAACTTCACACGCAACTACCACATTAAATTTACCCGATCCGATAATCACATTACCATCTGTGGCTCTCATTAGCTTCAATACTCGGCCAAGTTCAAGAATTAAAAAAGAGATGCCATTAGCCGAATGATTAGGCATTGAATAGGTTGCCTCATCCGTCCGTCTTAACAAAAAGCTTACGTCCGGTGGCCTTCACACTATTTGACACGATATGTGTGAATACACTTGGATGCACACGGAATTGTAAAAAGTACTTTTTTGTCGACCGATAGGTAAGCATTTGACCGCAGGCTCAACTGATGACTACTATTGTAGCTACTCGACGGTAAATAAGATGCCTATTCACTTTCGGGTTGAAGGCTCCACCGATTATAGTAATCGAGTAAAAATACTCTCAGTTCGAACAAGATTCGCTTTGCACGGAAAATTATTTTTGATCTTAAAAAGTAGGAATGAACATTCACAAAGGTTTCTTATTAAACACAACATTTATTAGCAATTGATTATTCGCAGATTAAGAACCAATATATTAATAGTTTCGCTATTATTATTTGTCTGTTTTTTCGATCCCCAGGGGATTCTTAAATACTCGTTACTCCTTTTAAATCCCCTGTCTATTACAATGATAAACTTTTTGGGAGATCAAAAAACATTCACTATTCCACCATGATCCCGTTAGTTATTATCAAACAGTCCTTAAAATTGTAATTCCACTAGGATCCCCTCTTGAACAAATTCATGCAAAACATAAAGGTGTTTTCGGTGTCGTTTAAAATACACATTAAATGAATTGTCAATAAATGTATTGAGTAAATTTTATTGCCCAATATAACAATTAATGATAAAGCTTTTAGTGAAACATGTATGAGCAAAACAATAAAATAAATAGATATAATTATTCTAAACGTTGCATCGACCTTAAGATACTGTGTGGGAATGACCAAACACATTAATTTCAATTCTTTGTCTTATTGGGTCCTTCTCTAAAAACTAGTATTTTCGACGATGTGTAGGCTTGTAGCCTTCAACTACATCGTCGAAAATACATTTATGATTTTACATTGGTAAAATCATAAATGTATTTTTGTTTGTAAACGACATACTGAGAAAGGGCGTGTATTGACACGCCCCTCGGTATGTCGTTTGCGAACCGTTAAAATAATTTAATATTGATTAAAAGGACGGTTGGCGAAAGTTTATTACTTTATCAGTGGAATCATAAGAATCGCGTTGTGCTAGACATCCAAATTTTATCGGTACGTAATCCGACTCCAACATAAAAACAGAAATGAGATGTAATATATTAATTACTTACTGAAAAGTAAGTAAACAAATATTAGATTTGATTTATGTTGGCCATTAGCGTTGCAAAATTAGGTAAGTTGCGGATTGAATTCTGTTCTGCTTATAGATTGAAAATGTTGCGTACAGTATCGTAACTTCGTGATACTTGCTAATTGATGCAGAAAATCGTTCTAATTAATAGGTGCGGAAACTGAAACTTTCGAAAATTTATATTGAACTTATTTACCTTTGCTTGCGAGTTTTGTGTCGTTGCAAGAGCAACGCATTTGGCAGCTATCTCTTACCTTACGTAATCTTAGATATGGATATATCGATGCAATAAGATACATTTGTGCGTCTCTAGAAGACATGGCTAACATTGATCATAGAACCCGTACAAAACAAATTCAATTGGCTTCAAGTTTTTCTCCAGTAGGTCTAACGGCATTTGTGATTTAGCAAAAGGCTTCCACAGGGCTCATTCCTGAGCCCTCGTCTCTTTCAATTATTTACTCGTGCAAAACATTTGACATACCTTATTCCCGTTGGCAGTGGCGACGAGGTCAGCCATGAGGAGTTGTCCCCAAGCTGCCAGCATGCTGGTAACGTAGTCATGATCAGCTGGTTCGGTCGTTTGGGCTGCTGCGCGGATAGTCAGAGATGGCTCGGGCAGCTGCGGCTCCGAGAAGGGTTGTGCGACACCTAAGGAAGAAACATGAGTATTAAAAGTTGTATAGTGTTATACTTAAACAGAAGTCAGTTTTCCCTAAAATGAAGAAGCTTGCTCTCGTATTTCTTAAAAAAAATATGTTTAGAATTATGTTTTTAATCGGCGATGTTGAGGTGAATGTTTTTTTAATCAGTCCTCACAATTATCTCCTATGTTGGCTGTTAATTTTTATAAACGTGTTAATTTTAAAGTATCCTACTTGTTAAGTAATCAAGAGTTGTATAGTCTCAAAATAGCTACGAACGATGTGATAGACACCTATTAGAAAGTTACGTTAATCTGAGTTACGTTTTACTATCGCATTTGCATAGAAATTGGTTGAAAAGATAGCAAAATTTCAAAGTCAATTATTATATATTCTGTTTTTAACTAGAAAATGAAGGTAAGGGTTCATAATCTTAACTCGCGTAATTAAAGAGTCCGATGTATATAAATAGCACAACTACTGAGGATTAATTGCATTTCAATATTATTTCCTGAAACTCTTAAAATGATTATTAGTATATTAATAGTTTTTCAAATAAGGACTTTATCTTTTTAATAATATGTATGTATGTGTAATTGCTTTGTTCAATGTAATAAGTAAACTTTAAGAAAACATCAGAATCATCCTGCGAACCTATACTTGAGTTTTTATGCTGTAACAGTACTAATTTATAAAGATTACTTCGATTACGTGTCAGATGTACTAAGTCCAGCTAAACAGGATATTCTTGATTGTAGGTACGAGTAAACATGTTAGTAGGAGAATTTAAGTGATTACACAGATGCAACAAATGCACGAGAAAAAAAAACTAAAGTTACTACTTAAGATTGTAATGATATAATAACGCGTGTCACCAAGATATAATTGCTGATTAAATTGATGCAGACGAAAACATTGGAAGACAATAATAATTAATTATTATACTTACGTATTATTATGTTAGAGATAATATTTCTTTCTTGAACGTTGTAAATTGTGAAACTAGGGTCGTAAATATATAGGTACTAGTGACTCGCCCCGGATTCGCACGGGTAGCGCTCACGTACCGTAAACGTAAACCAAATTTTTAGGAAGCAACGGTCTTGGTGTTTTTTGCACCAAGACCGCATTATTACTCACGTACTTATTAATATTAAAAAATGTAATGATGACTTACATTTTTTAATTTAAATAAATGACAATGCTGATAATGTAGCTTTATATAAGTGAAAGAATTTTTAAAATTGGGCCAGTATTTTTTAAGTATATAAATTCTTCCTCTTCATAATATAATTGTAGATTACAAAGGAGTTGTAATTGTTTGGTGACGAACGTCAAAGAGTACACGTGTACAACCTAAAATACATAAAATAAAATACTTGGAAATAATTTGTGCACGTAAGTTTTAAATCGATGTGTTTTTATAACAAGCTGCACAAGTCTGATAAGTGTTAATTGTTGGTTTAATTGGCATGAATTAGATTTATCCGAACCCCAGCTCGCAGCAATATCTATTTAATCATTTGAACTCCTCATAATTTATGTTTCTTATGACAACTCTCAAATTAACTTTATTAACACGGTTCGTTCTTCACAGAGGCAAAAGTAATTAAGAATATAAGCGATTTATAATTGATAGAAAATTGGAAAATGTTTTTTCAAACATACGTCATTAACTTTTTTTAAATAATGTTATAATACACACAGCTTATAATAATTTAGTTCAACACAGCTTATAATAATTTAATTCAATTTTGTACATTAATTGATTATTTTCATCTATTTTTTCATTTTATACAACTCTTTCCCAGTGAACTTTTTCAAGGCAGCAGAAATTTAAAAAAAACTGTAGAGAAATCGCGAGTTTCTGTCTACGCACTAGTGCTTTTCTTTACACTTACGACAAACGACGGTAAAATGAACTTTCAAGACATGTTTACTGGCCTTGAAAGTTCACTTTTTGAGCAACTATTGGAAAAGGATTTAGGTATGTGAGATCACATAGTAAGTAGGTAAACCTAAGGTGAAAATAATATTGAAATATTATAGAATAACATAACTTGTGGGTTGGTATAAATAACCTAGACACGGATGTTGTTGAAGATGTTGGGAAATTTATTATTTTAATCAAACACCTCGGAAGCAGGTATTCTCTTCTAAACCAAAATGGATTATCGAAGTTGGTTCACGAATAAAACCAACAAAAACAAAAGCAAGTCGTCACATTTCTCCACATTCTGAGATTTTTCGATAGCCAAATTCTTTATTAACTTTGTAAACGATACCCTTGCAGAAAAGTAATGCTTGCCGCTTATGAGAAACGCGGGAAAATATGTTATTAAAAAACAAAACTTAGCCTAATGGCTAGCCTAATGCCTATAATCATAATTGATTATTTAATAGTTTCACAAGTACAACCAGTCTCGTGTACGTAAGTCCATCATACAGCTCGCTGGGCCTTTGTTACAACATACCTATAATGGGCATGCTTCCGTATCTTGACCGAGACAAATCACCGACATTTATGAATAGCTATCGTTCTTGCTTTTTTTGTTCAGGAAAGGTTAAATAACTTATTAGTTTGATAGTGAAGTGATTTCTACAGAATGTGAAGCTGATTGAGACTGCAGATTATAAAAGCTTATTAGAATAATAATATCTACAATAACATTGAAATAATATGGATTTAATTCTATTTTTCGGCTAGTGCAATTAAGCAGATTAAAAAAAGTAAGAAAAAAAAAGTAAAACAAGTAAGTTTTTAGATTCTTGCTGGGAAATAGAGTCAATTGAGGCCAAATTCATTTACTTGAGAAATGCCATGGACTGGCTTATAGTATCTTTTTCAAAAACCTATTAATGAGGTCTTTAAAATGAAGACTAGAACAGTCTAAAAACAGAAAGGGTAGCCTCACTAAATGACCCAACATTGGGTACCAACCTGTACAAAACATACAGTAAGTAGTGATGTCATCTTTACTAGTGATATGCCTGAGGGTGCCGGAAAAACACGGGTTCGTTGAGCAGGGCAAAGCTTGATCGGACCATTTTTTCCACTTGCAGTGTTTTTTACGGGCAACTAAACTATAATGTACCAATACAGATCCGTCACTCGAAGTATTGAAAAATTGAAAATTGAAGTAATTAGGTCAATTGGCCTACAATCTATATCTATACTTATAATAAAGCAATAAGTATGACAAAGTCTGTACAAAGATGATATAAAAAAATGGTCTAGGGTACTTACTTAAAATAAGCTACTGAACAGTTTTTTTTTAAATCATGTCTGTTAGTTTGTCTGTATGTTTGTTCGCGCATCACGTAAAAAATACACGATGCGTTTTGATTGTTGGATAGTTTAGGGGTTGACTTAAAAATTGGGGTCTTGGTATCTTAATCTGATGATTAGGTGCCAAGCTATCGATAAAAAAGTATGACGGCTGAACGAATTTTGAAGATCTGTAGTATATTGTACATTATAGGTACTTTTGGTCCTGGAATAACACGTATGGGTTACTTTTAATTTAAATGTCCACGCGGGAAAAGCTGCGGGCAGAACTAGTTTACGAATATTTCAAGATAATGCTAGAAATAAAGAACATTTCAGGGAAAACTAAAGTTATTGTTTAATATCCCTCCTTTAACATACTCGTAGATAATGGCATCGAATCATCTGAAAAGGCAAAGCACGGAAGGTAGGTTATTGTGGGATTTGGGCCCATTTCCGTCGAAGCTGCTTTCAGCGTATTCACACTTTCTTGTTGCTTGTGATTTTTCAGCCAAATAAAATGCAATCACCCTATTTCATTTAACATCTATAATGATAATTTTCGTTCCATTCTTTTGTCTCGCGTTCTTTTTGTCAGGTTGCAAACAAGAAAGCAATCTTGCGTTCTGCCCATTTTTGACTGAGTTAAATGTTGCAACAGTGTGAAGTTGGTAGGACTTCCGAATGATGGATCCTGTATGTACTTGCTTGTACTGCTTCTATTATCTATGGGTACACGTAACGTTGATACTAAGATAAGTGGATTCTCGGCTAACTATAAATGTTGTTACAATCTTATTTTTAGAAAGATTTTATCTGCGTGATTATCGTTTCTAATTAAATAATTTCAAAGTGACCTTACGTTATAACATAATCCAGTTTTCGGTACTATTAAAACACACGAGAGTCAGACAACATTAATTATACCTACCTAGAATTAAAAGTAAAATAGGAAATAAATTTTACAAGAAAAAATATTAGGTACTCAAGAATTTTTAAAATAAACTGGCTTAAAAGCTAAAAAAAAACACGCTTGCCATGCCAAAAAAAAGAGCTTTTGCAAATAAATTATATACTGTTGGAATGTGCTTTAAGGCCTTCAATTTGATACCCATATTGTAAAAGTCGTTAAAAAAATATATTTTTCGTATTTGGAAATGGAGCCACGTTTTCAAAAAAAATAAATAAATAAATATATATATATATATATATAGCCCATGTTACTTGGGGGGATAAAAGTATTCTAACGATACCCTTTACGTCTAAATCTATTCAGACACTTAAAAGTTATGGGAAACTCACATACATACATACAAACATACATTAATGCTATAAGCAATACACTCCTTTTTTGGGCAGTCGTGTAAAAAAGACCACCAAATCGAAAGTGCCCAAGATATGCAAATCCGTTCTTACACACAAGCCTCACGCACACACAGCATGTTATGCCCTCGGATGCCAAATCGCAGCTGGGTGTCGACTTTATTAGTAATGATAATTCTGTCAAGATGTCTCGAATAATCAAAAACAATGCAGTATTTTGCGATGAAATAGTGTATCAACCTCAAAACACCACATATTAAACAATCATGCACACAAACGCAACAACCATTTGCCATGCTTCCCTTGCTTGTTTAAAAAGTACACATCACAACGCAACATAATTTTGTCTCTCTTCGTCATCAAAATGGTTTTGAGCGGTGGTGGCCGAGCGGTAATCTAACGTCACCGGATTCGATCCTTAGCCCCGCATCAATGACTTTTAATAACATATGTGCGAAAAAGTCAACGCTCCGTGCTTCGGAGGGCACTTTAATCCAGTTGGTCTCGGTTGCTAACAAACAATCGATACCTTAATAGCCACAGCGAAGCCAACTCAGTCGCGGCCTGACAAACTTTGATACAAAGTCAGCAATACCTCATTTTAGAAATCAAAATGGTCCTTTCAGTAACAAAATAAATACGTAGGTTGGTGTCCAAATACCTGAGGATGACAGCGGTTTCCCAGTAAAGTAAAGTAAATTTAAATGTGTTCATTTAATGTAATCGCTTTTTAAGTTAAAGTAGGTGATGAAAAAGCGAAATTAATGGAACATACTAATGCATATCAACAACAAGTTTTTACATTAATTCAAGTGCGCTGAACTTGACTAACTCTGGTCCCAAAACGATTAGCAAAATACAACAAAATTCAAAACAGAGACATCATTGACCACCACCATATGATACAATTTCAAGGAATTCATACGAATTCATTGTAACCTCTAACTCGGTTATTCCAATGTTGTCAGTGGAATCATTACCAGCTACTGCATTTGATTTAATTCATCCATCATTCATGTGATTTGGTTTTTATAGTATTTTATTTGCTGTGTTGATGTTAAGTGAATAATGATTAATAATGGTGAGCCTTTTAAAGATAGACAGGAAAAGGTGGTGGGTAATTTTTTGTAACAATAAATAAAGCTTTTGAGTATTGGGTAAGTACTTAATTTTTGTGGTTTTACAGATATTTTGCACCTATCTCATCTCAGTCAAATTAACATTCCTTTTTTAGCATTGCAGTAATAGTTGTCATGTTAACCTACTTTTTTTCTATAATGGAATTATCCAAGCTATTAGGAGTTTTCAAATATGTGAAAATTCCTAATAGCTATGAATCTGAAACCAGCAGGTTAATATGCTACCGGGAGTTTTTCACTTAGGTGTATGAAATTTTGAGTCGATTGAACATCTGTTAATGTGAGTTTTGAAAAATCTGAAGAATCTGGAAATAGCACATTTTTCTCACAAGAAAGTAAATCCTCATAAAACCTTGTATTTTTTCCATTGTTTCAGAATCGGCCATATAATCTCAAGTCATAAGATAAGATTGAATAGCCAATTGTATAGCCAATTCTGAACTTTAGCGTACCTCTACTTCTAACTTAACAGAATAACTTTTTTTCTTTGTAAGGGTAGGTCTCCAATTAGGTCTCTTTTCTATCAGAATTTGTTCAGCACTTTTTTATTAAGATATGGATGCAGAATTTTTGAACAGATTTGAATGATTCTTGCTCGATTTAAAAGGGTAGATTTTCATTGTAGTCTCATTTTAGTATCATCAAATATGGTTTATCTTTTTGTATTAGTAAATCGACTTGTTTTGGTGTTTATATTCTCTCTTATTTTCAAGATTTCTGAACCGAATTTAATGCTGAAACGAGGTCAAACCTCTTTCGTAATAACACTCATTTGATCTCTTAATTCTTTCATAATCCATTTCATTCCATTTGATAGTTGGTCATTATTAATTCTAAATTCAAATAACCTGTCATTCCGATATTGTCTTTTGGATTAGCAAAAACTGCAATTTTACAAAATAATAATATATAAAATACCTAAATAAGTTTATTACAAATATATATAAGTCTTTTAAATATATATGATAATACCTTCGCAAGTGGTTATTTTAATCCGTATCGTTGAAGTTAAATTGAGAGAAGACTGAATAGAATAGTCGAGTGCAAGATCTCTGTCTATCAACCTCTCCATGTACTCCTATTGTTCCTGTAATTTTGTGTCACTGAGGTTTGGTCCCTGGGCTAGTGGAAGTAACCCAAACCGTGGACCGCCTCGTGACAATGCATATTTTATATTTTCACTAATTCATCAAAATTGGTTTTATAAATCCACTACGTACAAGCTTTTATTTAACTCATTGTGTTAGTAAGTTTGAAAGCAATCATGCAACTCAATTTTGAACTATTTAACGACATCCTATGAATCTGAAGTTTTGCACACGGGTGTAGTTCTGATGTCAATACATTATTATGGTGCTATTGAGCTGGTCTGAAGATGGAGCCGGAAGGTAGTCACAGGATCGCAACAATCAAAAGATGGAACCCCTTCGAGATTGGGCTCATTTGGTTTGTCTTGATGAATTCTCTGACCTAATGTGGTATCGAGGGTCTGATTATGGTAGTCACAGGAACCCAACAATAAGATAATAAAACCCCTTCCAGTTTAGGCTTATTTTATAGGTCTCGATGAGTTATCAAGTCTCACTTGTAAAAGCTTGCTTTGCAAAAAGTTTGTTTTAAGTAAAACTTATATATTAAAGAATATATATATATATTTTGTTTCTCATATCAACAAGATTCTATTTTTTTGTCTTTGAAAGTGTTTCAGTGAAGTCACTGATAATTTTCATTAAAATTGATTCAGTAGTTTTTTATAAGAAGTCAGGCTTTTTTTTATTGCTGACTAGGCAATCCTTTGATCTCGATCTCACCTGATGGAAAGCGATGATGTGGTCGAAGGTATTTATAGCACGCTTGCCTAGTACCTATATGTACAGTCTGGATTTTTGAGACGGGACAGTAAGGGCAGGTTATAGTTAACTAACCGTTATAGTTACAGAAAAACGTCTTAAAGAGACCTTCCATAACTTTTTGAGATATTCTGAACTACATTCACAAATTTTGGCTAAAATGTACAGTCAGCAAGAAAATGGTAATTTTACACAAATACTATTTTGATGCCAATCGATCCTCTTTCTTATAAGGATCAAAAGTCTCCAGAAGACCGACTGAGGTTTTAGTACTAGTAATGTCAGAAATTATTAAAAGCTTTTCCCATACATTTTGTACGAAATTTCCTTAACCGTTGTAGCTACAGGAAAAAGTTCCTGGGAGACTCTCCTTAACTTTTGGATATAATTTGACCTGTAGATTTTGGAAAATATGTACATTCATCGAGAAAATAGGAACTTTCACAAACTTTTTTTTTGATGCCATTCGATCCTGTTTCATAGAAGGATCAAAAGTCTCTACAAGAATTTACAAGATCAACTGAGGTTAGAGTATTAGAAAAGCCAGAATCTCAAAAAACTTTTTCCATACATTTTGTACGAAATGAATAAAATAAAATTCTAACATCGTTAGAATCCTTTTTTTTAAATACTGGTGGCTCTAACCTCAATTAGTCCGAAAGAGACTTTATCCTTATAAGAAACAGGATTCATTGGCATATTTTTTTTTTATGAATTGCTCTTTTTCTTGATTAATGTTCATTTTTTCCAAAATCTGTGAATGCAGTTCAGAATATCTCAAAAGTTATGGCAGGTCTCGTAGGCACATTTTCCTGTAACTATAACGGTTAGGGTACCCGCCCTTACTGTCCCGTCTCAAAAATCCACCCTGTATACCTATTCTCTATATCCTTTTTTTTTTTTTTTCTTATCCTTTGTAACAGCCTATGTGTCTCTATTCAGCCTACGGTTGCCTGGAAGAGATCGCTGCTTAGTGATAAGGCCGCCGATTGTTCTATGTTAAAACTTGATTATTGTATCATCAATTTCATTTCTTGTGCAATAAAGAGTTATCTATCTATCTATCTATCTATCTCTCTTGACTTGAACACACATAACTCATCTTTGATTTCAATTTGCCAACGTCTTCGTAAAGTGAGTCTAACTATTTTAATTGGCGTAGGTATATTACCTTCCGATGTTTGCTTAGGCCATACAAAATCAATAAATAAAAATAAATAAAAAAAAAGTCTTCATATTCAAAATATTATTTTTTACAAACTTTAAAAATAATGAAATAATTATAATTGAACCAATACGATATACACTTTTTCAAAATTTAATAATAATATAAAATACAATATAATATATGCTTTTATTTAACTTCACTTGTATGTTAGTACGTATCGATGTATCTATGTATTTTGACCTGAATCTTGCAATTAAAATTTCGAGCACTTCCCGATGAGCTATCCGGCTGAAACTTTCAAGGAAGCTCACAAACCAATTACAAAACAATAAAAAAGAAAAAAAACTTTTAAACTTAAAAATGAAAAAAGTGAAAATGCAACACAAAAAAAAAAGAAAACAAAAATGACTTTCATTTAAAAAAAGTATAAATTTTAAAAAGTTTTTTTAAAATTTATACTTATTTTTAATTCAGTGCCAAATCTAGCCCTTATTTTTTTAATATTGTTGAACTTATTTAAAAATATTAATAATAAAAGAAATGAAATCAGAAATGAGGAAATCCGTAGAAGAACGAAGGTTACCGACATAGCTCTCAGAGTTTGCAAGTTGAAGTGGCCATGGGCAGGCCATATAGTTCGCAGAACCGACAACCGCTGGGGAATAAAGGTTCTCGAATGGCGACCACGAACAAGCAAGCGAAGTGTGGGGAGACCCCCCACACGATGGACCGACGACATTGTAGCCATCGCAGCAAGTCGGTGGATGGAGGTGGCACAGGATCGCTCGTCATGGCGCTCTTTGGGGGAGGCCTATGTTCAGCAGTGGACTTCTGAAGGCTGACATGATGATGATGATGATAATGATGATGAATTTTTAGACGGCTTGACGTGTTCATTTAAAATTTAATAGGCCTTTATAGTATCTTTTGACTCTATTAAAGTCTGAATTAATTAATTATTTACCGTTATCAAAATGTATGTCATACATACATTAAGAACATACAATTCATAGATTACTAGACATTATCTAACAGTTTTGTGTTAATGTGTGTCATTGAGACTAGTACTTATGCATTAAGATTGTTGTGCTCAATTACATAATGTCTCGGTAATCTGGGATGGCGTGAACTCCGACGATTTGTTTGCGGTCAATTGCGATTTAAACGCATCTGTTACTAAGCACAAAATGAAATAACACATTGTACCTAGTTGTTACGAAGCACAACCACTTACAGGTTAAGCGTGAGACTATAAGATAATGCTTCGTTTGAGCGTGAGGATTGATATTGATCTATAGTGTAAGTCCTTCAGAGAATAACTAAATAGAATTTGGAAAACCACAAAAACATAGACAAAATTGACCACAGAGTGTAACAGATTCTAGCTTTAAAGGGTTTGGTTGGATAATGTCGTTTCAGTCATGGAATTCGCAATGCTAAACTCTCTTTTATTAATAAAAAGCTCATAAAAATAAAATAAAACCTTTTAAATCGGACACGTAAATTTTGTACCGAACCAAACAAACATACAAGAAAGTGAATTACTAAAAACGCTGTAAAAATACCCTTGTTTAAAGTGTTACTTAATAATATTTAGCTTTAGTTAACTATATATATATATATATATATATATATTTCTATATTTTGTTGTTCTTTAAATAAATGTTAACCCTATAACCGCTACTGAAATGTTTTATTTCTTATCTCAATTTTTGGTAACTCATTCAAAACTGCCATAGAATACCAGAGAGACTATTTTTTGTGTCTTCTGTAATAAGCGCAACCATAGAATGCTTATCGTCAGATTATTCAAAGTTAGTAGGTATTTTATTCGATAAGTACGAGTACGTAATCAACGCACGCAAATAATTCCTACGTTTACTTTAGATGTGATTCAATCATACGCGTAATGTACCTACGTAATATTTGTACATGTGATCCGTTTAATATTATGCTAGTGAGTGCACAGAATATATAATAGTCAATGCCTGAATGGTTGAGACAGGAATGAGGAAACAAAATTAATTGGTGGGTGACCTTAAAAAAGGTGAGCACATTGCACTTTTGTTTTTTACTGATCTCCGCGGTAGATTAGTATTTTAATATTTTGTAGTCTTGGGAGTTGGACCAATTATCTTTGAATGCAGTTTCTCTGATGTCTAAAATCGACGACGTGATTTCTTGGATCGAAATTCTCTATCCTTCGTAATTTCAGATTTTTCTATACTACCCCATGTCAATGAATCACCTAGTTGTTTACTCGAACCTTGCTAAGTACTGTTATTTAAAATTATTAGTTTGTTTTACACTAAACATAATTTATATGACATAACTTGTGAGTCACTAAGTTTTTTATCCCCCTTTTGGAGCTTGATATCTCAACAAACCCTGGACTGATTAAACCCATTAACGAACCTAACATATCTATTGTTATTAACTACATTTTTACAATATTTGATGAAGATTGGATCACGGCTCGAAAGGTACCGTTGAACAAACAATCACACAAATATACAAATGTCCATTATCTCAGGATTATTTGGTGACCATGATTCACTTATACAATTATTTTACCATGTGGGAGTGTCAGTGTTTGATATCATGCGCGTTGCTATAGTTACCATCGGCATAGTTAGCGGGCATCAGCCTGAGGAAGACGTCGCCTCTCCTGCCCTACGAGCGGTGGCGCACGTTGTTGCACTCTCTGCTCGCACTGCGGACCATGTGGGAGTGTCAGTGTGTAACGTGTGTGATATCATGCGCATTGCTATAGTTACCATCGGCATAGTTAGCGGGCATCAGCCTGAGGAAGACGTCGCCTCTCCTGCCCCACGGGCGGTGGCGCACGTTGTTGCACTCTCTGCTCGAACTGCAGACCATGTGGGAGTGTCAGTGTGTGACGTGTGTGATATCATGCGCATTGCTATAGTTACCATCGGCATAGTTAGCGGGCATCAGCCTGAGGAAGACGTCGCCTCTCCTGCCCCACGGGCGGTGGCGCACGTTGTTGCACTCTCTGCTCGCACTGCGGACCATGTGGGAGTGTCACTGTGTGACGTGTGTGATATCATGCGTATTGCTATAGTTACCATCGGCATAGTTAGCGGGCATCAGCCTGAGGAAGACGTCGCCTCTCCTGCCCCACGGGCGGTGGCGCACGTTGTTGCACTCTCCGCTCGCACTGCGGTACTTGCTGGGAGGGCATGGCGTGTTGCTGATCTCGTCCTCTTCTGATGAGCAGTTGTGCCTAGAAATAGATATAAAGTCTAAGAATATATAATACCACAGCAAAAACTGAACTCTTTGGTTTAATTACTAGATGACCTATCGAATAAAATGTTTGTTTTTCTTCTTCACAATACTACTACTTAACTTACTGAATATTCAACCTGAAACTTACTTTATTTTAATTACTCTAATCAAATAAAACACATTGCTTTCCCAAAAATAGTAAATGCTGACCTTTAATTAAAACTCAATCTAGTTAAAGGCTATAAATAGTAGATTGTACAATAAGTGCATAAAACAAGCCATTTTATCCGAGACATTTGTCCGCCCTTGCCGTAGGCGAGGGTAGATACTGAAGTCGAGGATAAATTGCCTAGTTTTATAAACTGTTAAACAATTCACTCTACTTTTCACTTCGATTGCGAGAAACTGATACTGATATATTTTAAATAACCAAAGATTACAAATATTGCTAAGACGAGGGATTCTTACCCGCCACAATTTATTTTTTCTACCTGAAACATTAGGCTTGGGTGGACACCATAGAGAATTAGAGAAGTAAAACATCTATATAAGGAATTTCGTTGCACAATTACTGAAATTTGCCAATTAGTAGGAGTACTGTGTTAAGAGAAAGTATTTAGGGATTCAATATTTTTAATGTTTTGTTTTTTTATGTCTCCATTTCAAAAGAGACCTTTTCGTTGATCTAATGTTTGAAGCCTTAATCCTTAAGATGAGGATAAAGAGAAGATAATAAGGATTTGATGATCATACTTAGGAATTCATACAATCAGGCATACAAACAAACAAACTAATAAAGTTCTGAATAAGTTACTTACGCATCGCTAGCGCCTAGTAGAAAGCTCCTCTACAGAGCGAGTGCTTCACTGATCATCCGCCGCAGATCGCACGGCACTACCTGTTTACTGTCGTGAGCCTTATTCTGCTGTGCATATGTCTGTGGGAAGGCTATAAGTTACTTACGCATCGCTAGCACCTAATAGAAACCTCCTCTCTAGAGCGAGCGCTTCACTGACTATCCGCTACAGATCACTCGGTACTGCCTGTATATGTCGTCAGACTTATTCTTCTGTGAAAAATTATGTCTGAGAGTAGACTATAAGTTACTTACGCATCGCTAGAGCCTAATAGAAACCTCCTCTCTAGAGCGAGCGCTTCACTGACTATCCGCTACAGATCACTTGGTACTGCCTGTATATGTCGTCAGACTTATTCTTCTGTGAAAAATTATGTCTGAGAGTAGACTATAAGTTACTTACGCATCGCTAGCGCCTAGTAGAAAGCTCCTCTATAGAGCGAGTGCTTCACTGATCATCCGCTGCAGATCGCACGGCACTACCTGTTTACTGTTGTGAGCCATATTCTTCTGTGCATATGTCTGTGAGAAGACTGTAAGTTACTTACGCATCGCTAGCGCCTAATAGAAACCTCCTCTCTAGAGCGAGCGCTTCACTGACCATCCGCCGCAGATCGCTCGGCACTGCCTGTATATGTCGTCAGACTTATTCTTCTGTGAAAAATTATGTCTGAGAGTAGACTATAAGTTACTTACGCATCGCTAGAGCCTAATAGAAACCTCCTCTCTAGAGCGAGCGCTTCACTGACCATCCGCCGCAGATCGCTCGGCACTGCCTGTATACTGTAGTCAGCCTTATTATTCTGTGCATATGTCTGTGAGAAGACTGTAAGTTACTTACGCATCGCTAGCGCCTAATAGAAACCTCATCTCTAGAGCGAGCGCTTCACTGACCATCCGCCGCAGATCACACGGCACTGCCTGTATACTGTCGTCAGCCATATTCTTCTGTGCATATGTCTGTGAGAAGACTGTAAGTTACTTACGCATCGCTAGCGCCTAATAGAAACCTCCTCTCTAGAGCGAGCGCTTCACTGACCATCCGCCGCAGATCGCTCGGCACTGCCTGTATACTGTCGTCAGCTTTATTCTTCTGTGCATATGTCTGTGAGAAGACTACTGCTAGAAGCAGTAAACTTCGTCGTATCCTGTAATAAAGAAAATATACGTAAGTAAAATGTTATCTTATGTATTTCCTATCAGTTGGTAGCCCAACGAATCAATAATGCAACTTAGAATCCAACGATACCGACCACCATAAGCTATGTGAGGTTTTACATCACTCCGTGCTTCGGAGTGCACTTTAAGCTGTCGGTCCCAGCTGTTATGATTAATAGCAGTCGCATGTCAGAGGCCCACAGGCGGCCTGACAAACTCTGACACCAGAGGTCAGCATTACCTCTTACGACAAACAAACCTATTCAGTTAATCACGAATATTTGGTCTACACTGACTTACACGTATATGTACCTACTATGGTGCCACCAACTTATCTGTACAGTCAAGCAGGGCGCCACCATCCTTATAGATACTGTACAGTCAAGCAGGGCGCCACCATCCTTATAGATACTGTAAAGTCAAGCAGGGCGCCACCATCCTTATAGATACTGTACAGTCAAGCAGGGCGCCACCATCCTTATAGATACTGACAGCGAGCGAAGTGATGTTTTTAACGTTATGGCCTCATTAGTTCCTTTTTTTACCCGACTACTGCAAAGCAAGGGTACGGTAACGAAGTTAACACTCTATGTATGTATGTATGTATGTATGTATGTATGTATGTATGTATGTATATATGATACATTTTAATGTAAATTGGAAACGACATGGAAATTTATTAGTATTTGGTGATTTTTTATCTTTAAAAAAACTATATAGGTAAACAGTAACAGTATTTATTTTCTCTTCAAAAAGTAAAATAATTAATCAAAATTGTAATTAGTGTTAATCGCACTTGCTAATACCCTTACAGGGTGCATGCACTTACTAATCCTAGTTTTAAGATATTTATAATCATGTGCGTGTATGCAATAAATAATTAATATTATAAAGTATGTATCTTTACCAAATAATGTTTACAATTAAAACGAATGTCTATATTAATTACACCAATCAATAAATCCATCAAACATCGCAATGTACCTGCGTTTTTTTTATTTTGCCTTGACCCCTCAGCGAGAGTAGTTTATATCCAAGCTTAAAACACTGAAAAGCCTGTGCTACTGCCGTGTTGCTTGAAATTCTGGCATTTGTTTCAATTTTTTCGAAAAAACTACTTTAAGGAAGGGTTTTTCGGGTCTTCACTTTCATTATTTCCCCAAAATCCCATGTTTACTATTTTTTGTTTTTAGGAAACTATGAGGTGTAGAGGCACTTTAAAGCCAACTGAATGAAATTGAAGCTAATTAAATTACACACTACAAATTCTAAGAAGTTTTTTTTTTGTAAAATTTTCCCGTCTTCCCAATATAACTGGATGTATCTCCACAACCAATGGACCTGGAGAGTTCGGGTTGAGCACAAAATTGTAAAAAAAATTGTTTGCTTTACAAATTTTATACTAATGATACCCGAAAAACGGTTCCTAATGTTAGTTTTTTCGAAAAACCTGAATCAATTGCCACAATTTTGAGCACCATGGGCACATGGTTTTCAGTGTTGCAAATTTGGGTACCTATGAACTATTCTCAGGGTTCCTAAAAATATATAAAAAAACTCTGGTGTGTCTGATGTACATAAGCGAAGTCAAGTGGCAACAGATCAACAACAAATAACAATAACCCTATTTCAATAAACTACATTTTATTTTTTATTTTTATATAAACATTTAGAATAATTTTATAAATGTCATAAATTAAAAAAACGTAACAATAAATCAAACATGAAGATATTATCAATGTCATCAACTTGCTTAATTTTTTTTTTGTTATGCGGGGTTCAAGGTGTTCTAATTTAATTACGATTAAATAAGAACTAGATTTTTTGAAAAATACCTGTTTAAACGACATTCCGAAAATATATTTGATTAAAATAAGAATTACTCAGGTAGGGAGATTTCGTTTAAAGTTTTCGTATCTGATGCTGACTGGTTTGCAAAATCTTAACATTTTCGCTTTATTCTATAAAAAATGTATGAATCCATACCAATATATAAAAGTGAAACATTTCTGTTTGTTACTTAGTTTATTTGTTTGTTTGCGGAGCTTTCACGCGATAACGGCTGGACGAATTATGATGAAATTTGGAATGGAGACAGCTTATACTTTTTATCTCGGAATATTGCAATTTTCTACGGAAAAACTAGGAAAATGTTGATTACTCGCTGTAAGAAACGGTTGCCGTGGAAACGAAATAACAAATATGACAAAAAACATCAAGAGCATTGGTGCTATACCCACTTTTGCATTGGTTTTTAATATCCTAGAAGAACATAGGATAAGTTTTTTCACGATAAACAGTAGTCCGCGCGGACGAAGTCGCGGGCGGGAAAACTAGTAAACTTTATAAAGTCAAAGTATTGTACAGTCTTTGTTTGTATGTATGTTTGTTTAGATGTTCCACCAAAGCGTCGCCTCTTTTGGTCCGATTTTGACAAGCGAGGTGTCAATCGGTTCGTCTTCATCGTCAGTGGTACGCATGAGTGTCATAGGCTATTTTTTACCCGACTACGGCGAAGCAAAATAAGGGTTTAGTATTCAAACTGAAAACTATTAAATAAAATAAAAGTTCAAAAACTAAAACCCGACTACGATCTTAGTGGACTAAAAAGACACATACAAAACATTTCAAACGTTTTAAAAATTGAAAACTTTAGAGCCGTGGGAGTGCGCTTTCATTGGTTAATACTGTTAAATTTATATCGCACTGCGCATGAAAAATCTTGTTTGTGACTTTTTAGTCCATTAGGACCGTAGTCGGATTATATTTTTTGAACTTATATTCAATTTAAGCGTTCATATTTTGTCATTGACGGTACTACATTAATATTAATAACTGGAACAATAATTTATATTTTAGATGTTCATATTTTTACATATTTAAATAAATAATTAGGTTTAAGATTCACCTACAAACTCTGTAACATCAAAATAAGTACTTGCGAGTTAGCATTATTATGTTTTGTGGAGCGACAGACAGTATACGAGACAACGCTACGGTGCGATTTAAAACAAAAGAATTTATTCTTAAACCAAAGAAAACTTTTTAAATATAATGTTGAGTCGCCTCAAACTGATCATTTTATATGAATATATGCAACTAGTAAGTTGACCAGTGACTCGATCCTTCCACTATTATAGGAAGCAATCCAGCACGGTCATCGTCGCTTGTATTACTGACCGCAGCTATGCTTTCGATTTTATCTGTGATCTCTGATGATGCTGTACCGGTTACATACACTTCATACTTTCTAGCAAAGTTCTGACTTATGTCATTGACTCTGTACAACAAGCTAATCGTACGTAACTCGCTATTGATGAGTATAATAGTTAGGCAGGGTACGAGCAGTGTTGTAGACACGCGCTTGTGAAATGTTATATTATGTTTGAGTAGGTAGTAGTTTATATTTTGGAATTGTTGTAAGTTTTGGTTTTATATTTCCAGTGTCGATGAGTCGATGTTAGAAACTTTATGAGAGATACAATATAGCGCTATTTTATTATGAACCAGCTGCGCCCCGCGGTCCATCACCATAACCCACGGGGATTATGATGATGATTAAACTATTCTGGTACCAAATTTCATCCAAATCCGTTCAGCCGTTTGAGCGTGAAGGAGTAACAAACGCTATGGCGCTAATTGGTTTTTATGCATTAAGTATGTGACGTTTTGTATGGACTGTCAGTTCTAATGTATGGAGTTCTGCATCGTGCATACGAAATTTTCCGTTCGTTAAGACAGTATTCAGTTTTAAAACTCTAAGCTCTGATTGGCCTGTTTACGACAGTTGCTACACCTCTCTAATTTATAGTATTGGTGTGATATGTTATATGATAGAGAGGTCAGGGTCTTGGATGTTTAATTTGGTTATTTTACCAAATATATACGCATAGTATGCTGAAAAAACTCCGAAGGGGTTGGTTCTGCAAGGCAGGTATCGTATTCCATATTAACATACTAATGCATACCTATACTAATATTATAACGAGGAAAGTTTTTTTTTGTGTAATTGCATGTTTGTTTGTAATGGATAAACTCAAAAAGTACTGAACCGATTTTAAAATTTCTTTCACCTGTCTAAAGCTTCATTATTAGCGAGTAACACACGCAGTACTATATTTTTCAAAAATTTAGAGGTCCCTACGAAAATTGCAATAATGTAACCCAAGGTATCAAAAATACAGAACTGAATTACATGTTACAATGGAAACGAAATAAAAACAAGTCTGTCAAGTACGTGAGTAATAATGCAGTTGTCTATGATCAAAAACAACCACAATAGTTGCTAACAAAGATTTTGAATTACGCTTACTGGCGTATTTTTTTTAGCAGTTACGGTGTATAAAAGTGCTAAAAGTAAGAAAAATAACGCGATATGAGCGCTATACGTGCGAAGCCGGGGCGAGTCACTAGTCAGTAATACATTTAAACTAACTAGAAATCATCTGATGAGTTAGCATTTGAATAATGTGTCCAGTTGTTAGTTGGCAGACCTCTTACATAAAAAAGAAGTGTACGAGTATAATAGGTTCAACAACCTAAGTATAAGGTTCCGAGTATGGAGGAAACATAATACTAGTATTCACAACAACTTAAAAATATACTCATAAAAATGACTCATAGTTTATTTACCTCAGTTGACATGGCGACAAGCAAAGATAGCGATATTTAACAAAAATGCTACACACACCCAACCATAAATATATTAGTTCGCCTATTTTGTGTATTTTTCTAAAACTTGTGTTAGTAGAGGTCAGGCTTCCAATTAATCATGTCTTTAACATAATTTATTTATAGATGCAGTCAGAAATCACCCAATAGGTCGATTGTCAACTTACTATTCGGTACAGTTACAAATTTACAATACAACCCGACAACATACGAAGACGGCCAAGATGTCCCAAAAATGTCGGCCACCCAAGATGTCGACTGAAGACCTGCGTCCTTATTCACTATGACACGTAACGCGTCGCGTTACGATATCTTAGTGGAAACGTCGAACAATTGCCAGAATTGTCGTAATGACGTCACACGTTTTCTGCAAGCAATCGTGAAAAGGACGCGACACGTTATAAAACATTTATTAGCACTATAAAAACAATAATAATAAAAACTAAATAAAATACTAAGTAAAATACTAAGTAAATGGATGATTTTGTAGCTTGTGCCAAAGGGGCCTGCACTCAGCAAAAATGTCTAGTGGTCACTGGACGCTGATTTTCAGACAAACCCCGCAGGTGATGTTAAAGGTGCGAATTATTGTATCAATACATTATAAATAAATTTAAATATATTTATATACATACATAATGACTACCAAAATACATAACGTTCGTTACGTGTCTGCATGGTCATAACAATTTGCGTTTTTCGTATTTGGTACTAGTTTTCCCGCCCGCGACTTCGTCCGCGCGGACTACTGTTTATCGCGAAAAAAAGCATCCTTAGTTCTTCTAGGATATTAAAAACCAAAGCAAAAGTAGGTATAGCACCACTCGTGATGTTTATTGACAGACTTGTAATTTCGTTTCCATGGAAACCATTCTTTACAGCGAGTAATCAATATTTCCCAGTTTTCCCGTGAAAACTTACAATTTTCTGGAGTAAAAAGTATTCTATGTTTTATTCCAGAGTATAAGCTATCTCCATTCAAAAATTCATCAAAATCCGTCCAGCCGTTATCGCGTGAGAGCTCCCTAAACAAACAAACAAACAAACAAACAAGCAGACAACGTTTCACTTTTATATATTGGTATGGATTTCGTGTGTTTGGTATTATGAGAATTTGACATTATGCGTATCATTTTACGTCTTTTGAATTTTGCATTTTTGGTACATTGCGTCGAAAGGATATGTCCAGCAGTGGACGTCTTCGCTCTGATGATGATGGCAATTAAAAAGATTATTAATTATTCAGATTTATATTGTGCCCGCGGCTTCGCACGCATGGTCATTTCTGTAGGTTAAAAGCACTACATGTGCTATTCCAGCCGTTCGAAATATTTTAATCGATTTCTCGACTTCAACTCAACGGATTAAGATACCAAGTACCCCAGTTTTTAAGTGGAACCCTATGATATCCAACAATGAAAATTGGACCGCAATCTAGTAGTTTTTACGTGATGCGCGAACAAACAAACATACAGACAGAGATGTTTTAAAAAAAACTTGTTCAGTAGCCTATTTTAAGTACTATAGACGTTTTTATTAATTATCTTCTTTGTACAGACTTTTTCATACATATTGCTTTATTATAAGTATAGATAGAAGATTATAAAGATTCTCTCTGAAATGGCCCTCAAGGTCTCAGTTGCATTTGCCTATTTTTGAACTCTTGTTACAATTATATTGAAGTGCAATATTGTAGCTCCGAGTGAAGACCTCATGTGACAGCTCATCCATATTTTCTATATGTAGCGAATTCTCGTCAATCACAATGCGTGAGGTTGTCTTGAATCTACAGGATGCATAACTTTACTAAGTTATGTTGAATATTGTTTGTATCAAACTTATCCTTATTTGTAGTAAGGGCAGTAACCGGATTCGCTGTGGGTAGTATCAGCTGACTATGTGCGGCGCGGGCGTCCGTCGCCTTTAAATGTCAGCCTACACTTTCGCTCCCGGATTTGATTCTAATATTGCTACGCCAAGTGTCAGTGAGGTCGTTGAGGGGCACATACTAATTAAACCGATAGACATTTTTTAGCTAAAATTAATTTAAATCAACATGTTTCAAAGCTATTAGAAGGTTTTTTCTCTTTTCCTTATTTTTTGGTTCTCATGTAAGTAATTATTCATGTTGCGGGTTTTACGAAGTTGGATAATGAAAATACAAAGCTTAAAAATAAAGACTTATGCTAATCGATTACTATTGATGGAATGCATTAGTTAAGCTATTGATTGAATGTCGAGCATCTAATCTTTGTGAAGCTTTTACTATCAAGTCGAGGCAGTAACTATAAAGAGTTCCACAACACAATACGGTTTAAATATTTACCTAAACTACACTTGATATTCTTATCGTACGTCTTATTTACTATGGAATTAGTTTTTTCATCATAAAATGATCACCTGTCGCGCGAGATTCACAAAATTCACATGAGCAGTCCTTATTTAAAAATATCGTCAAATTTATATTACACGTTCCCTTCGCGACATTTTTTTTGTCAATTAGACTAACTTCTTAAAATAATTAATTCAACGCTAATAAATATAAAATAATGTGACAATTTTAGGTTGTTTAAATGATTCGTTAAAACTATGCAATGAGCGTCAAACTGTCATTGCTTATTATTTAGAAGGCAATTAATTACCTACTCATAAAGCAGGATTTAAACATGTTTATACGTAGAGGTGATACAGATAATTTTATTGGAACTAAATACCGAAACTAGAGATTTCACGGGAGGTGTTTTACTGACCTACCAGGGTCTTGTTTATTATCTAATCTGATAATTATCTGTTAATGTAGATTAACTGAGGCAGTTTCTATACTTATTTTGTTTTTATCATCACCTATATACAATACTAGCTAGCTTTCCCGCCCGCGACTTCGTCCGCGCGGACTACTGTTTATAGCGAAAAAAGCATCCTATGCTCTTCTAGGATATTAAAAACCAATACAAAAGTAGGTATTTTTTGCTTGATGTTTTTTGTTTGATGTTTGATGTTTTTTGACAGACTTGTAATTACGTTTCCATGGAAACCGTTCCTTACAGCGAGTAATCAACATTTCCCAGTTTTCCGTGGAAACTTAAAAAAAACAGAGTAGTATCCTATGTTTTATTCCAGGGTATAAGCTATCTCCATTCCAAATTTCATCTAAATCCGTCCAGCCATTATCGCGTGAAAGTTCCCCAAACAAAAAAACAGACAACGTTTCACTTTTATATATTGGTATGGATACACATATTAGTAGGTGCGTGATTGCGAACAGTAAAATTTATTTTGTCAGATTACATGATTGACTCTGTTTATTTTCTGTTGTCCAAAAATAAAATAAGACGTCCTTGTAATATCAGCTTTCAGGGTGTTATCTGCGCATAGTTCGATTAATAACTATGCTTGTATTATTAGCTAAATCTCACCGTGAGTGCAAGATTCAAGAAAAGAAGGAAGGAAAGAGACCCAGCGGTCAAAGTCCGCTACGAGGGTCGGAACAAGTGACACCAAAGACAACAAAGACTACAAACAACTAGACACCAAAGTTTCCGAGGCAATCCACTGTGACCGAGATCATCATAGATGGTGACAGACCGTCAAAGAAAAAGTTGGTCGGGTGTATCCGACGCTCAGCAGTTGGCAAACTAGTGAAGGAGGAGGTGGAAGAGGGTGCTTGATTTATTTAGCTGCCATTACGAAACCCTTACCTGTATTTGCTTTTTCCTTTCATTACACCATATGTTCCCCGGAAGCAAATGTCCCACTTTGAGGAACCCTGATTAAGAGTGTTGTTTATGACAAAACAACACAATCTTCTTGGGATCATCATTAGGCGCCGATTTCATATTGGAGATCAGGGCGCTTATTCACTATGCCGCATGAAATTCCTTGCCGAAAACGTGTGATGTCAGTACGGCAATTGCCGTACGATTCCACGCAGATATCTTAACGCGGCGCGTAACGTTTCTTATTGGCAATAGATGGCCCAGTAGTCAAAAAATGCAATACCATGTTAGCACTGCTAGCGTCTTTATATACATTTGATTCAGTCGAACATACTTCATAAAACAATAAACCGCTTACTTTTCCACACAAGCTAGCAATTACGCACACAACCGGACAAATTCAATGTCAAAAACGCAATATTGGCAGCGCAGGCGCAACCTCGACACTTTTGACATTAGTAACCCAAAGCGAAAGTGCGTCAGCTGGCAACAGTACGTGACTACAAACTGCGAGCACTTCTGATATCTATGGATTATTTTGGACAAGGTCAATCATGGTTTATGGTGAAAATGGCGAAATATTGCTGGATGGTACAAGGTATTCATTTCGTATTAGTGTTTCTGGGGTAGTGCTTACAATTATCAATGAAAACATCAGCACCTAACTTGTAATGGACTTTACATACTATATACACATGATTTCGAGTTTTTGTAATTGAATTAGTATAATGTAGAGATTCCGACACCCATTGTTCTTTTGGTAAGGTTACAAAAGTGATCACGTGACTACCTAAAATATTATGTGCACATAATTATGTATATCAAGTAGCTGTAAGCCAGAGGCGGATTTGCCTATAGGCCTTGTATTTAGGGGCGGCCAATCGTGGAAAATAATAAAATATTCGCGCGTCTGTGTGTGTTTGTTCAGACATTGTGGATGTAGTGAGTTGGCGAACCTTTCTATAATTTACCCGCTAAACTTAGCAAGAGCTGAAACAGTCTAGAGAAATACATGACAATTTGTCATCCCAATCAACAATGGGGATATAGTAACGGTTGTACTATTATTTATTCATAATAGTACAACCGTACAACCGTTACCGGGCACATAGCATGGGAACATAGTTATAATATTTTACAGTATTGGAGCTGAGAAGGGGGCAGCTGGTACTACACGGCCTAGAGCGGCTAACACTGCTAGTCCGTATCTGTTGTAAGCTATAATTATCATTTTAAGTTCTCACAGTTTGGGCTCAGGCCTTCTCTCACAGACTAGTCTAGGCCATAATCCTCGGTAGAAGTAAACCACGATCATTGATTTGCGAAGATCAGTCGAATAATCTAAGAACAGAGTGAGCAAATCTATGACAGGCGTTTGTATTTCGTCTATGGATTTTGCACCCACAAAGTGCATGTCAGGTTTGATGGCTTTTCAACAGACATATAGAGGAGGTTCTCAATTCGAACCGTATGTGTTTTTTGTATGTATGTTAAGCGATATCTCCGGCAATAGCGAATCGATTTCATAAAATATTTTTTTAATGGATATGGGGTCCATTTAAATTTCATGAAAATATTCCATCTCTAGGGGTGGAAAATTAGGGGATGACTTAATTTTATTAACTTTACCCACTTTATGATACGATAACTCCGTCAAATGTGGGTCGATTTTGATGTTTTTATTATAAAATAGGAGATACAAAGGATCTCCTCAATGGATACAGCAAGTCACTTGCGATTGATGTAATCGCATGATCATGTATTGTTCACGCCACTCAAAATAGAGAAATAAAATAAACTTAAAAACAAATAAAAACCGACTTCAAAATGGATTAAATAATCTTATGTGGGAAACAGTTAAGGAAGTTTGTGCCCAATTTTCTTAAATCTAATCAAATCAACGCACAGACTTCCTTAACTGTTTCCCACATAAGATTATTTTATTCATTTTGAAGTCGGTTTTTACTTTTTTTTAAGTTTATTTTATTATTAATATTGTCACAAAGCTTTTTACTGGCATGGTTACTAATATTACCACAAAAGATGAGTAAGAGCGATGGTAGCCTAGCGGTTTACTAGTACGAGATATACATAAATGATACCGGGTTCGGCACGGGGCTTCGCACCGTTGACTTTTAGAGCGGTTTTCCATCACATCGTGCTTCACAGGGAACGTTAAGCTGTCGGTCTCGGCTGTAAATGATTAATAGCAGTCGTTAAGCCATGTCAGAGGCCATCGGGTGGCCTGACAAACTCTAACACCAGGGACCAGAAATACCTCACACGACAAATGACAAATATACATATGCTATGGGATATTTATAGTAGGTATTTTATTTGTTTTGAGTTCTCGATATTCCGGCAACGTGCAGGCACCAAAGTAACGCACGCAACGGTGCCGAAATATCAAGAACATAAAACAAACCTTAGATAAAACGTTAAAAGTAAGTATTTTTCGGATTTAGGTGTAATTTTTTGTTGGTTAACCTATAAATTATAAAAATATACACCAAAAAAATCTACCAATGATTTTTGTTGGTTAACCTTAAAAGATGTTGATTAATATGTAGCTGAAATCAGCAGCATACTGAAAAAAAAAAACAACAAAACGGATTCACAGTCTTAGATCATCAGCATTCGGCAAAGTTATTAAAATAAAATGTATATAAAACTATAAGCAGTAGTCACATGACTTGAATTGCCGTTGGCTATTCGGTCAATACTGAATAAATTAAAATACACAATATCGAAAAGGGAATTGCGGAGTGAGGACAAATAAAAAAAAGTAACTGACTATAAAGGTAGAGTTTTAAAAAATGCCTAACCAATTTACTTTTTATAAAACAAAGAAAAAAAGCCAGTTGCGTAAAAATATATTTTGTGAACATGTATTGCCATATTTCTGTAAAAACTTTTATTTTACTAGGTATTTTTCTTGTTTGTCTGTCTGTCGTCCCAGGTGGAATCTTGCAACTCAAATTTCGAGCACATCTCGATTAGCTATCCGAACGAGTAGCTCACAAATCGATGACAATGCTTCTAAAAAAAACGTGGATTTAGATTAGTTTTTCATCTACATTTGCTTCTTGTTATCCACTTCATGAAACCGAAACGCTGATTTCAAATAGATTTACTTATTAAAAACATGAAATTAATATAAGGAACCATCATGGAGAAAGAAATAACCATCATATAAAAAAATAACCATCCAAATCGGTTCAGAAATATAAAATACATAATAGAAAGAATTACGTACTCGCTCCTCCTTGATGTCGGTAAAATTGTGACCAACAATGATTCAATAATTATTTTGAATAGCAGTTTTCCATTGATCAATAACTGCAAAAAGTTAATATACTTGTACGAGTATTTGGCAAGTCAAAAAATAATCAATCAAAGTTATCTATAATATTAAGTCATTATGTTTATCAAACATTTTGATTTATCAATTATTATGACATCATTTAAGTATCATCATTAAGCTGTATTGATCTACAAATTACACCTTTCGAGATAATTTAAAGTCTACAATTTAATTTGGATGTCTACGTGTGTAGCCCGAGGTACCTACGAGTACACAATTATCTGTGATGTTAGAAACGTTTACTGCTCATATTTTTTGTACAATTTAATTTTGTTTTTTTTTTAATAATTTACACTTATTATACACCATCTATTCTATACATATAAAACAGTACCAAAACATACCTACTGACTGACGTATTGACAGACAATGCACAGCCTAAACTAGCGGACCTAGACATTTGAAATTTCATGGAAATAATCCTTGAGTAACCTAGAGGACAGCACAAAGGTTTTTTTTTTTAAATTCCATCCCAAAGTTTGCAAGCGGGCAAAGCCGAGGGCCACAGCTTGCTATAATATAAAAGTTTCAATAATTAGTGTCTGAAATAAACTAAAAGTTACAATGATAACAATAAGTTCGTAAAATAAAGTTTAGTGTTGGTAATCTGTAAAAGTCTGTATATTTTTTAATTATATCTACTTTTACACGTGGACTAATAATGTGCTAAGTTTACTAATCGTCTTTGTAAAAGACTTCAACGCGCTCGCTATGTTACACGCAGTAACTGTTTTGTAATATGTAAAAGTATGGGTATCTATATTTTTTAATTATATCTATTTTGACTAGTAATGTGCTAAGTTAACTACTCATCTTTGTAAAAGACTTCAACGCACTCGCTATGTTACACGCAGTAACTGGTTTGTAATATGTAAAAGTATGTAAATCTTTTTTTTTCATTATATCTACTTTTACACATGGATTATTAATGTGCTAAGTTAAAGCAGAACCCTTCTAATGCCGCTTTTTTATTACAATTGAAAACCAATAACTCCGCATGCCTATAGGCATGCGCGGCATTGTAAGGTTTATTTAGAGTATGTACATAACAAATATATATTTTTTTTAATTATTCTTTGTTAAGCGTGTTATATAAATTTTTGTTTGCGTATTTATTTTGGGTTTTTATGAATTTATGTGAGTGTTACTAATAATTCTATTACTTATTGTAATTTTATTACATTGTGTATTTATTTAACACTATGCTATTTGAGAAAGCAAAAAAAATTTTACATAACCTTGTTTATCTACGTACTACGAGTATTACTTAAAAAACTTAGAAGCAAGATTATAAAGAAAGTAATAATTGTTGGTGATTTCAACATAGATTTGCTAAAATATTCTGAAGCCCAACTGAATTTAAAAGAATTGTACTAAACTATAATTTTATACACATTACAGGTCCCACAAGGCTAACAGCTTGCCTGGACCAAATCATTAACGTGCCTGACGCTAAAGGTGAAATACTTCCTCTGGGCTTGTCAGATCATGATACTTCAGTCTTGAAAATATGAACAATTTTTACAGTTCTTTAGCTAGTCTCTCGTGGCATGAGGTTTTTTCTATGGATGACACCAACCTTGCATATGATACTTTCCACGAGACTGTGACCCTTTCCTTTAAATCATGCTTTCCTATTAAAAAAAAAACGAGTAAACCCAAGAAAGCTGCTTGGCTATCTAAAGGCATAAAAAAAGCAGCAGTCATGAAACGAAATCTCAGATTTAAATATTACAAAGACAGAACTGACAGTAGAAAACTAATTATTTAAATTATAATAAAATCTTCAAAAAATTAGTCGTTTCAGCGCTTAAAATTACTAATCAACTCATCATTAAGTTTTTCCGAAATGTTTGTAGTGCGTCTTGGAAAATAATTAAGAACAGCACAAATTCTAGTCAATCTAAATTTAAAATATTTTTATCAAAATTTTTGCAACCTAACCTAGCAAATTGCTAATATTTTCAATGAATACTTTATAAACTAGATCCGCAATAATGACATTCAATTCGACATTAATAAATTTAATTCATATAAATCTCACATAAAAAAAAAACTATGTATTTATTCCCTACAGATTGCAATGAGGTACTCAGAATGATTAAGTCATTAAAAATACCTCATAGGTTGGATATGATGATATTCCCACAAACGTTATCAAAGCCTGTTGTGATATTTTTACGCCTATTCTGACTCATTTGATAAACTTATCATTTCAACAAGTTATTTTTGCAGAATCACTTAAAACGGCTGTTATTAAGCATAAAAAAGGCGATAATCAAAATCCTGATAACTATAGACCCATTGCGCTAATACCCGTATTCTCAAAAGTGTTTGAAAAGATAATGCATCAGCGCATAACTAAATTCATTCAAAAGCACAATGTTTTGAATCCAGAACAGAATGGTTTTCAATAACGAAAATCGACTACCTTAGCAGCTTGTAAACTTATTAGTAAAATAATTTCTTACATTATTATCAAAGAGCGAATTTCAACTATATTTTTTGACATGAGCCGGGCATTTGATTTCGTTTTACATGACTTGCTATTGTATAAGGTAAAAGCTAATGGAATGAGAGGTCGTGTTCATGACAGGCTCAAAAGCTATCTAGGTGCTAGGAAGCAATATGTAGAAATAAATGCAGTTAATTTGGACAATATAACTGAAATTAAATCCAAATCTTCTATTAAGGAAAATAAAATTAGTGTACCACAAAGTAGTATCTTGGGTCCCTTATTATTTCTCTTATATATTAATGATCTGCCTCAAGTAACGAATCATCATTGTACCCTCTTCGCTGATGATATCTCGGTAGTAGTTCCAGATAATATGAACGGTAATTATAACCTAAATATCAACGCAGCAGTAAAAATGTTTTGAAATGGCTGAATGCAAATAATCTGCGAGTAAATATTAATAAAACCAAATTAATCCAATTTAAAAATAAACAAGCAAAAAGTAGACCTTGATGTGATTTATAATAACCAGCCTGTTGCAGGAACAAACGAAACTACTTTTTTAGGAATTATACTAGATGACAATTGCTCTTGGGAGTCGCACATTGATAAAGTCTGCAAATAGATTTTCGCCGTTTCGCATACGCGCTCTATAGACTATCAAAAGTGTCTAACAAAGAAACTGCACTAAAGGGATATCAGGGGTATGTAGGTATGGTATCTTGCTGTGGGGAAATTCTGTTCAAATTAATAGAGTATTTATAACACAAAAAAATGTGTGGGTGCCATTTTTGATGTGTGTCCAATGACGACCTGCCGGCCTCTGTTTAAACAGCTAAATTTGTTAACGGTACCTAGCCTATACGTTAATGAAATTTGCAATTTTGTTAAAGTTAACTGGACACTCTTTACAAAAAATTGCGAAATATGTAACTTTAACACTCGTAATCCTCAAAAGCTAGTCCTGCCTAATATAAAAACGAGTCTATGAAGCAGAAACTCCTTTAGTATGTGCATTAGAATTTATAATCGCCTACCACAAGATATGAAAAACATTAATGCTTATCAATTTAAAAGTAGTTTGCATTCATGGCTAGTGGATAAATGTTATTATTATGTGAATGATTTCCTAAGTACTAAACACTAGCTTGACTTTCTGAGTTTGATTTTTGTGTTTAATATTTTCAACATTGTATTACTTATTTCTTATTTTTCTGCTGACATTTTAATTCTCAATTCTTATTTTTACTAAATAGTTAATGAAGGACTACCTATGTAATTTAATTTTAATTTTTAATAATTAACACATGTTTTTTTTTTTAAAAGTGTTATCTTTGCTCTTACTTAGATTATGAGCGTGTAAAAATGTTGCATGCCAGCAATGGCTAATATGTTGGACTACTATATTTTACTTTGACATCTTCATAACCATATTAATGCAATAAAGAATTGTATCATTGTATCATTGTAATCAGTCGATACCGGCACTGACTCGATATCACGTAATTTAATTGTTATAAACTATGACATTATTCTAGTAAATAACGGCACGGAAAAAATTGAAACATTAATTAAAATATATTTAAGAGATATAAGTAAACGTAATTATTTTGTATTATTAAACAGCCTTCACGAATATAGGTACTTATCCTAAAAAAACTATGTTTTCGCCTTAAGTTAAACATCGCATTATTTACACCACGTTAATCAAATTGGATGATCTAATTTTAATACAGATTCCTCACGACAGGTATGCCTTAAGAACGCAGCTGATGACCTCACGAGGCGGACACTGGCTGACCTTTACGTCGCGGGCACATCCTGAATCCACATGTGACTCTATCAGATATGCGCAAAAAATGTGTAGGAAATACACCTGCTAATTTTTGTGTATACTTGTTTAAGCCGTTAATGGGCGTCTTTATAATATTGGCCGATACCAGCACGGCAGCCGGGGCATGTTAAAAAAAACAGTGACACTTATTTCCTCTGGCCGGCTGCCGGTCTGGCAGACTTTCATACAATACCAGACAGCCCCGTTGCCAACCGTTCACGCGATTTGTGTAACCGTAGTTACTTTGATCGTTTCCTCTTTCCATGCCTCAAAGTGCCGAGGTTGCCAGACCAGGGTCAACGCTTTTCCTAAGATGAGAGCTATTTCAGAGAACAAAATGTGTATAAACATAATTGTAACAGTATTTACTTTTAATGGCAACATTTAGTGGTGGTGAATACGATTTCCATTTATATAAACAGAATAGCAAAATTAGCACAATTTTAATAATTTGACAGTATATTTTCGACTTAGAGTGAAATAGTAAAGAATGTATGGCAAGCATCACGTTCTAAAAACCACCCTGAAGTTGCGTAGAAACAAGCAGGCTTTAAACAAGAAGCGCGTATCTGCGTCTATAACATCTAAATTAAAAATTTACATTGACAAGTGCAATATAATCTCAAAGCCTACACTTAACAATCATATAACGGCTTTAATGATATGGCTACAGTACATTAACCGTGCGAGAGAATGTCGTAAGAAAATTAACAGTCATGGCTGACAACTTTTTGTGCCTCGTTTTGGATATTTTGACTTGCTTTTTGCGTGTTTTAAATATTTGAAATAAGTTAATTAGGCTCAATTAAGCGTGCATATTTTTTCCACGTGAACATGCAGTGCGTATGCCGATGCTTCCGTGTTTGTGTTTGCAAGAACCAACAAAACAGTACATCATCTTCCATGCGGCTTGTTTTTGTTCACATGGAATAAAATATACGGGGATATCATGCCTTTTTTTGCCTTTTGTCTATTGTGGCCAGTTTGATTTTCGAATAAACTCTCTTAACAGTGCCCGTATCTCTACGAGTTTTCATATGAAACTTTCACGTTCCAAATTCAAAAAACTCTCAGTCAGCTTGATTTCTTCCGACATCGTGAACAAATATCGTCATACTTCAACAAATTAACACAAAACAATATTAAACTATACGTAAACCTTCAAGAGGAAGAATCTATCTATTGATGAAAACCGCATTAAAATCCGTTGCGTAGTTTAAAAGATTAAGCGTTACAGACAGATAGACGGCGAGAACCGACTTTGTTTTTTCAATATGTATTGATTTCTTCCGACATCTTAAACATTTATCGTCATATTTTAACAAATTAACACGAAACAATATCAAACTATACGTATGAATCTTCCTCTTGAACTCTATCTATAAATGAAAACCGCATTAAAATCTGTCGCGTAGCTTAAAAGATTAAGCGTTACAGAGGGACAGACGGCGGGTAGCGACTTTGTTTTATACTATGTATTGAACATGAAACGACAAAAATACCTAAAATACGCGAAGTTTATAAGAAATTAGCACCGCCATTCCTAACACTACTTTACATTCAAGCACTATGTGCGGGGATTAAGCGTTGAGGATGAAACAAGTGTGCAAAGGCAGAGCACGTTTCATTCATGTAATATGAGTAATCTTGATAAACTACCTATTACCTGGCAGCAGCAGAGGTTCTGGAGTTTCTGTTACAGCTGGCTACAGTAGTAGCTGTTTCTCAAAACTTAGTAAGATTATTTACTGAATTAATCTATAATGTGCAGGTGACATAACGATGTTTGAGTTCATGCGGGCCAACGCACCAAGTGAGCGCTCGCTTCAATTTATGTGCGAGTAATACTTTTAATTTACATGTATGATAACAAATACAGTGTTAGTGTGCGTTTGTTCTGTAACTATTTCAATGAAAAAGGAGAAACTTTTATACAAAACCCTCTACATCGTATAAAAGGGGCAACATTAAAAAAAATGGACATTGTCAAGCTGTTTCATTCAAAAATTTTGCAATTTTCTGAAACTTTTTTTAAATAACAACCTCTAGACCTGTGCTCTAGACTATAGAATGACGTTGTCAATGTCTTTTAAGTCACAAGGTCGTATGAAACGCATCTTACATTTCCCAATTATTACCAAAATCCTCCAACAAACAAAGCACCTAAACTACCGGATTGCGAAGCGGTAACCACGATCATTGATCCGGCGCGCTCGATCAACTGAGACCACGTGATTGCAATTTATTACCCAGTAAATATCTGCGATGCTTACTCATAGTGCTGTTGCGGTACGAGAGAGAATATGTAGAGGTAAGGGGAGATCTTGATAGCATCCTTTCTGCTGCTTTTCCTTTTTTTTAAATTTAAGTAGCTGCGCCCCGCGCCGCGTTAGGGATGATGAAAAGTATCCTATCTATGTGTTATTCCAGGTTATAAGCTATCTCCATTCCAATTTCATCAAAATCCGTTCAGCCGTTGAGAGTGAAATATCATGATGATGAAAATAATCATTTATGTTATTCCAGGGTTTAAGCTATCCAATTAAAATTTCATTAAAATCCATTCAGCTGTTTGAGCGTGAAGCTCCCCAAACGAACAAACAAACAGACAATGTTTCACTTGTATATACCATATATTGGTGTGGATTTTATTTTTTGCAATGGCCTCTTTTCAATAGGGCCACATTCCACTAATCAGTCACTGTGGAGGTAGGTGGATCACATATACTACAATACTTTTTAATAACAATGTATTCTATCAAGGTCAGTAACTTACAAAATAAGATGTCTAAAAAGTCTCAGCTCATTGTTCTCGAGTCGTTCACAAACAAGACCGTTAAAGCTATAAAGATCTAAAGCGTTTTTTACGACTATGATATGGCTAAGTTCGGGTCATCGGATCTGCCCAATTGTCAATCTTAGCAACTCAACTTAACGAAACCTTTCAAGTAGGTACTCGGTACATCTCTAGGTACATCTTCATCGCAAGATAACCGATTTTAAAGCTGGCAATTTTCGTGGTGTGGCAATGTGGTTGTGAAACTGAGAGCTCAGGGAAAAACGGTTACCTAACGAGCACGGCGGTGCGGTTTACATCAACGTGTGATGAAGGGTCAACACTTGACGGGTGTCGTTTTTTTCTTTGTTAATTGTTTTGAACGTCAAGCTACTTTTTGTTAAATGTGTCTCTGACTGAGACGCTGATTTTACAATACCTACGAAACAGTTAACTGATACCAAATAACTTGAATGTTTTATACAAATGAAACATTATTAAATGGTAATGACTAAACGGTAACTGCTGTTCAGATTTACGACGCAATAATTACAGTAGCATCCAAACATTTAACGATTATTCATAAATACAAACGATGTTATTAAAAAACTACTACCAACTTGTATAGTCGTTTACAATATATCTATGTATAAAATTTTACGACTTTTATTATCTTTTACCGATGTACGACTGCTACTGTCATTATCATTATTAAATATTAAAAAGATTAAATTCTTCGAAAGCTACGTCCTCCTACCTTCAATAGGAGGTTACGCAACGAATTTTACTCCAGCAACTAGTTGCTAGCAAAGTAGATTTCACGTTAATTATTAACCAATCGATTGTCTTATACACTTGGATATAAAAGGTATTTTCTCACGACTCTAAAGCTGTGTACCTATTGCTTCTGCTAAATGTAGGGTTATGTTAGAACATAGGTTATATTTTTATTAATAGAGGAAGGGTAGTGTGTATTTTGTTTCCAAAATTAATATAATCTCAGTACACACTTGGCACTGGTCGGTTAATATCTGCGAAGTCGAGTGAAAATTAACTTGAGTACTTTTTATATACATACAAGCTGTACCCGCAGCTTTGCCCGCGTGGTCATTTCATTTATAAGTAACTCATACGTGTTATTCCAGGACCAAAAGTACCCTCCAAGTATAATATACTACATTTGTTCAAAATTTGTACAGCCGTCAAAAAGTTTTTTTTATCCAATATATTATTATATACCAAGTACCCCAATTTATTATGAAAATTGCATCGCAATCCATTTAATATCGGATATAATAATCGGTTTTTACTTGATGCGCGAAACTTACATACAGACCAAGGAAACAGACATAGCTCTAAGGATAAGTAAGCTTATGTGGCAGTGGGCTGGGCACATTTCCCAAAGAACCGATAACCGTTGGGGTAGACGAGTTCTCGAGTGGAGACCACGTCTAGGCAAACGTAGTGTAGGACGCCCTCTGGCCAGGTGGAGTGACGACCTGCGAAAAAGGCTCGCAGAAAATTACTGCACACCGAGCTCAGTGACGTGCATTAAGAGAGGCCTACGTCCAGCAGTGGACAGATATAGGCTGATGATGAGGACTGAGGTGCGGCTTTGTTAAGAGTTTGTGGCAATATATAGTGTTTGTGTAAGTATATACATGGCGTACACCGCAGTATACACCTGGCTTAGTAGATACTTATCTACTATTTTTTCCATTAAAGTGAAAAACTGTTTGACGTGCTAAAGAGCCTTTTATAGCAAAATTCTAATGGAAATGTCTTCATCAATTATTTAAGATTCGCAAACAATGAATTAGCTTTTAGGTTTTTTCGCAGGATCATATTCCGAGACTTATCAGCTCGCTCACGCGCGATTTCTTATGAAATTTAATGGTTAAAGGTATTGGTGCCCTGTCGTTTAAGAATTTGTAGAAAAAACTATTAATTGACCTGTCGAGGCGCACGCCAACTTTTGACACGCTTTTAATTACTTGATTTAGGTATTTATAGTTAAATTGATATGTTTTCAACCTTTAACTATCGTGGTTTTAGATTAAAAAACTTGTTGAATTAATGTTGAAACCTGTGAGATTGACAGATCACTTAATTGCACAATAAAGGAATTCCGTTTCATGATATCTCACAGTAAACAAACTGTGTAAAAAATTATACATATACAAATCATTTATTTGAAATAATTTTCATTCCATACCAATATATAAAAGGAAAACGTTGGCTGTTTGTTTGTTTGTTTGAGGAGCTTTCACGCAATAACGGCTGGACGGATTTTGATGAAACTTGGAATGGAGATAGCTTATACTCTGGAATAAAACATAGCATTTTTATCCCGGAAAATTTAAAGTTTCCATGGGAAAACTGGGAAATGTTCATTACTCGCTGTAAGGAATGGTTTCCATGGAAACGAAATAACAAGTCTGTCAATAAACATCAAGAGCGTTGGTGCTATACCTACTTCCCTATCCCTGAAGAAAATAGGACGCTTTTTTTGGCGATAAACTGTAGTCCGCGTGGACGAAGTCGCGGACGGAAAAGCTAGTTACTTCATATGTGTTATATCAAACATTACTCAGTGAAAAGCGCCCGATGAAAAACGCCTAAATTGATAAAGCGAGCCTCACCAATCTTTCAACTAATTACGACACAGCTAAAAGGCGAGCTATTGTTCATGGCATCGCTTCCACTTGTTATTTTTTATCGTCCAATGTATTGCAATTATCGTCTATAATAGTTTAAGAACAGTTGATTGGCCTCTGATTACTTCCTAACGTTTGTGCCACAGTTATGACCTTTGTAAGACACGACTTTTATTAAATACGTACTATACATAGCAGATGAGCGGAAGCATGTGGAAGGACGATTCCCGATCAGAGTTTAATGATTTGGAAAGGGTATTTTTATCCGTGTGGCCCTACTTATCCAATAGGTGCTCTCGACAATGTATCATGAAACATTAATTAAAAAAAAAAAAAACTCAGAGCAAAACTAAAATGAGCTTTAGATTCTTGATTCTGACACATAAGATGCACACGGAGGAATCATGCATTTAATTTCTCCTTTGAAGGGATCAGCTAGAATCTGGCGCCTGACGAGCTACTCCTTATGCCTCTGAATCAAGAATCTAAAGCTTGTTTACCTCATATTAGATTTCTTCTCAGTCGGGTTTATTTGTTTTTTTTTTATAGACATTTAATTTAATTTTAAAAAGTGTAGTTTCTCTTACTTATTTTTGGAAAGGTCCATTAAAGAAGTTCATTTTGTTACCTCACTCGATACGAGTAGGTTTGGTAATATTTGTTCCATCGGAAATACATTATGGCAGCTGTAAGCCGCTATATTTCTTTTTTTTGACACTCCATATATCCTATGTCGTTCTCGTGATAAAGAAGAATCCAATGATACCTCATTTATCAAAATTCGTCAAGCCGTTTAGGACGCGCCAAAGAAACATACAAACATACATACAGCCCAAACACACAAACATTTTGTACAATGGGCGATCTCGCCAGACAGCGATCTCATCTAAAGAAAATTAAGCAAAAATATTTTTTGATTTGATGGATAATGACCTCAGGAAATGCCTAGCTAGATAAGACAATATAGCAGGCCAAACAATTCGTAGTTTTTAAGCTGGTAGTTCCGGGGTGTAACACCTTCCTTATTTACTGATGATTGGATTGTTATTGAACTTTTGTGTTGTTATCGACTAAGGTTATTATCCTTTCTTAACATAAGGCAGAATTTAGGATGTGATTCCGCAGATAAATAAGATTGCGGAAGCGAAGGAAATGAATAAGAGCTTGTTTATGGTCAAGTTAATATTCACATGATCTTTGTTTAACTATGTGTCCTGTAGGACCTAATACATAAAATTCCCTACATTTAATGAGATTATAAAAGAGTTCATATTATTTCTCTATCATCATAGTCATTATCAGCCTATGTCCAACAACTTAAGTATAACGTCTCCAACACATCATGCAAGTCAAGGTCGCCAGGAAACGAAGTGTGGGATGAAGGCGGTATTGAAAATGCTGCGGTCATGTTTCGGCACACACATACACACACACACAAACACACAACAATAAACATGGACCCTTGTTAATTCAACAACAAGTAATTAACTACAAAATATTCTGAACATAGTTTTTACCAGAAATATTACTATCTTCTCAGTTTATATATATATATATTTACCGAGTTTTGAAAGAGCGATGTTAGCCCAGCGGTTCAATAGTGCCGCTTAGAATCTAAAGATACTAGGTTCAGCGTCCTACGCTCCGCAATTATTCCAATTTCTGTGCTCTGCACCAATGACTTATCGAAGTTATATGCGGTTTTCCATCGCACCGTGCTTCGGAGGGCACGTTAAAGTGTGACTCGGGGCTGTAATTGATTAATAGCAGTCGTTAAACCATATCAGAGGCCCTCGGCCGCCTTACTAACTCTGAAACCAGAGGCCTACCATACCATGGCCTACATACGACAAACAACAACGAATTTTGTTGTGAAATGTGTTCAAGTAATTTTGTTTCGAGGATGTTCACCGATTTTTGTAGTAAAAGAATGCTTATGTTATTATGTGGCAATAGACTTCTGTAAAAAGAAACGGTGTAAGTATAAGTGTTTTGAACAAGTGGGCATGCTCAGCGACTATTGACTGAACATTCATTCAATAATGTAGCAAATATAATTGAGCCTCGGCAAAATTATGATTGAATCAAATCAAATAAATGCGTAGGTAGAGTATAATAAGAAATAGGTTGCCCTCTTAAGGTAGGCTACCCTCATAAATTTGACACCAAGTATTATAATGTCAATATACGAGTTGCTCACTAAATCCACGATACGTTCATGGATATAACTTATGGGCGTTTGTTTAGAATAAAACGTGTTTTAGGCTAATTATCCGGTTAGCCTTCAAACAACAGTAGGCGCAGTACAGTTCAGGGGATCAAAATTAACCATAATGGCTTGGAAGTGACGGCTACAATAATCATTAAAATAATAGACATCGGTCAAACGTACAGAGAGTAATAAAACAAGCTTAAATACAAAAGCTTGACCGGTTCGTGACTCTCATGACACGATTGTTAAGCGTTTAACATCTATTCGTAAAATATTATGACCCTGTAAATATAAACAACACTAAAATACTTATACACAGTTATGTTAATAACCTAACTTATGCTACTGCGTGATTCCTCAACGTAGAAAAGATTAGTTCATTTGATGTCTCTAAAGCTCGAGTTCAACAACACTTGAACAATGGTTCAACAATAATAAAAAAAACAAAAAAAACTCTAAAATCCCTGGCTAGGGAAGTAATTGTATTATTTCATTAACTGATTTAATTCATATTGTGGTAGATAAATATTTAGTTAAGTATATATGTATTGGTTTATGTATAATCATTTATATTTTCATTTAATGTTTATTTTCTATGTAATGTTCAGCTCTTCATTCTACAGTCCATTCCATTCCACAGTGCCTGAAGACGAAAGTCTTTAATGCGTGCGTCCTACCAGTTATGACATACGGAGCCGAGACAAAGACACTAACAGTGGGACAAATAAATAATAATAAAAAAATGTAGATAGTTTTTTTGTCTCTCATCGAGCTATGGAGAGAGCTACACTCGGGGTTTCTCTAAAGGATAAAATCAGAAAGGAGGTAATCCGCCAGAGAACCATAGTCACCGACATAACTCAAAACATTAGAAAGCTGAAGTGGCAATCGGCTGGTCACATTTCTCGAAGGACGGACAACCGCTAGGGTAGATGTGTCTTCGAGTAGAGACCACGTCTTGGCAAACGTAGTGTAGGACGCCCACCAGCCAGGTGGAGTAATGACCTGCGAAAGGCGGCCGGCAGAAACTGGTTGAGAGGAGCCAAAGATCGGGCTCTGTGGCGTTAATTGGGAGAGGCCTATGTCCAGCAGTGGACGAGCACAGGCTGCTGATGATGATGATGATGATGATGATGATGTTCAACACTTTAAACCACACGCCCTACTATTATTTGTTTCACGACCTGGATGACTGGTAGATAATGCTGTCTAGCAAGAAATCCTTCCTTGTACACTATTTTTGTGCAAAACAATTAAATAAATAAATAATCAACTACAAATTTGTTTGACATTTTGAAGATTACTGTGGGTTAGCTACGGTTTCGATGAATTTCACCCTTTTCACGCTTGAAATTTACCGTTATAAAACCGGTTTCACAATACTTTGTGGTTTGGCGCTTAAGCTACCAGCTGCGAGCTAGTACTTAGCTCCTTCAGTGAGTCAGTCTAATTATGAAAATACTGAATACCATCGGCTATAAAGTGCATTAAAAATGTACCTATATATTTCCTTAATTTGATGCAGTTAATTAAATGTTGGTAGTTAGATAAACATGTTCAAGCTGTGAAATTATGTTCAACTAAAAATGATTTCCGTTTTATTAATTGAACACTGTGTTATTATTTGAATGATATAGTTATTAACGGCAATAATTTGATAGGAATCTCTACCTTGACGAAAGCTGTTAGCCTAACTTACTTAATTATTTAATTTTATTACTATTTGTGCCCGCATGGTTTTTTTTTTGGGATATAAGTATCCTGTCATATTTCCCAGAACCAAAAAAAACAAAATCATCAAACTTAGTTCAGACGTAAAATTATTTTTATCGATTGCCCTAATTCTACTCATCAGATTGAGATACCAAGTATACTAGTTTTTAAGTCAAACCCTAAGCTACCCAACAGTGAAATCCGCATCGCAATCGGTCTTGTAGTTTTTACGTGCTACGCGACCAAACATACAGACAAACAGAAAGAAACGATTTAAAAAAATGATATATTCTTGTTCGTAGTAGTAGTAGTTTATTTTAAGTATCCTAGACCATTTTTTTTAATATCTTCATTGTACAGTTTTTTTGGTATATGCTGCTATATTATAAGTATAGATAGATAGATAGATGAATTTTAATGTTTCTGTTTCTTACTTTGTGTATTATTTTGTTTACTGTCTCGCTTTATGACTCCTATTTAAGAACAGTATTGTTTTTGTAAGAAGAATGAGGATGTTAACAGATATGCAACAAATACATAGCTTTGTTTTTTTTTTAAATTTTGGTTCTTTATAATAAAGGTACTTTTGATCTAAAAATTGATGTTTTAGAGAAATGATGCGATAACTTAGAGCAGAGCTGTAGAGCAACATTGGTTAAACAACGAAGCGTTTTTATAAATACTGAAGTCAAACGGCAAATGTGCGTGATACTAACCAGTATCAATAAAATGGAGATAGCATCAGACGTAGAATTTTAAAGCCAATAGGAATTCCGTAATGCATTTGAAGACATTACTCATATCTGCTACGGTATCTATAACGGATTTTAATTGTAGGGCCGTTTCTGATAATCGGATTAAACTGACTTACGTAACTGGAATGTTTGGGCTCTGTGGCATATTTTGATTTATAAATAGATGATGTTGATTAATAAGATAAATTATTGTAATACATTATTTAGTGAAATTTTCGTAACAACTAGAGTTCTATCTAGTAGACAAGCTGGGTCTACTATTATAATTATTTACGTTGAAGCTATATTTAAATTTTTATGCACCTCCAAATATAAATTTTTGTGAACCAAAATTTCGAGTGAAATTTTTGATACAGCATAATAAAATGAGAATAGAAAATAAAACATGGAAAGGAGACGTAGAAACCTGAGACATCCGACTTGTTTGCCACAACTTTGCTATTACCCACTTAAGCTGTTTAATTCCAAGTTATATCATAAGACAACCGCGGTAATGCTGTGTGCAGTAACATTGTGCAATGCGCTAGGAAGGAAGAGCATTCGCCCTGTTGTTACGCCGTAACGACGAGCACGCGCCGTTATCTAACAACATAACGTGACCATTACACTGTAACCTATGATCATGTGATGAGAAAACTGAGCTTCTTTTTGACCTTCCTCGCCTCAAACTAGACTAATGAGCTCGAATATATTAAGCTAGCTTGAATATGTAATGTCTAATTTACTTAAAGTTATCTTAAGATACATGAAGACTGATTGACTGTAGCTCATTAACGTTAAACAGCAGCTAACTTAATCAGTCAAACAATTACTATCAATTATTGACTTAAAATTTTCGTACATATTCAACTTAAGTATAGTTTAAGTATAGTTCAAATGACAGTGAACTCTTGCCTACATATACCTACATTATTATTTAGGTTATTTTTTATACTTAACAATGAACTTAAGTCTTGGCACAGCTGCTAAAGTTACGTCATTGCAATGCGAATGACTTTGAACAAAATGCAATTGATAAAATTGTTTCACAGATTGCCAGCTCACACTTTATGTCATTCGACAAAAGCTTTACAAATCGAAGGAGGTTTGTAGCGCGATGAAAGTGAATTTGCCCGCGGCAGGAGGAAATCAAAAACTCGTTGCGCAATCCGAAAGCCAAAGGGTCCTCATATTACGTAAAATACGTAAAGCAATGTCCATATTCGGGATTGTCGTGTATGAACATATTTGTCGTAACCTCCTTTTTAAACAATGTTCCGCTTAATAAATTGACTTCAGACACTTTTTAACGGAACGTTTCGAAATGGCCACGAACAATGTGAATGGCGTCACATGACTGACGACTTGAGTTTTGACAAACAAAGAGTTTAGGTAACTTTATTTTCAACTTGAACTCAATTATCTGACAATTCAAGTCTTCATTTTCGTATTGATATCATCTAACGTGCGGGTCAAGTGCTGGCCTTGAATAAGGCTGAAGTTTGTAAAAATTTGAACTATGGTTAATCTACAGTTAAATTGAGTTTCTCAAGTTAACTTTAACTCCGAGTTGCTGATGTAATCAGTTGACCACCACACGATCTAATTTCGCATGCTACTCGTACCTTTGTTCTGCTGATGGGTATATCTACTGCGATCACCGCGCCGCCTGCCAAGCGAGGGGATTTCGGTAAAATCCCCCCTTTTATTAAGGAGTCCCATGCTTAGCAGATGACTTCTGCAGGCTGATGATGTGATGATGTCTAATCTTGGACGACGCCAAATGTCATTGTATCTATTTTTTTTAAATTTATGTGCGATTTTCCATCGCGCCATGCTTCGTTGTTAATGATTACTAGCATACTGTAAGCCATGTCAGATGCTCTCGGGTGGCCTGAGAAACTCTGACATCACAAGCCAACACTACTCATACGACAAACAAACTTATAAATCTTGGGACTCCCGTTTCCTCAACATACTTTTCTTTAACGTCTCTTGCTGGAACGCAGGCATCTCAGATTTGGAATAAGTGCCACTCCATCTCTACATTATCAACAGTGAGTAAATGCTAGACTACGTTGCCATTTTGTAATGTTTTCTATCCACGGCAAATCCGCTCGTAGCTTGGCTGCAGAATGAAGTAAGATTCGAACTGGGTGCATTCGGATTGTGTACTGGCTACTTACGGCCACCGCCGCTGTGGCGTGTTGCACAAGAGTAATCCTAGCGAATTATGCAAGGGCAATCCTGGCGGATTACGCAAGAGCTAATTTGACGCATCGCCAATGGTCTTCTGTGCGTGCCTAATGTTTCAATTGTGACCTGGATTCAAAGCTATGTCACGGTGAAATTGCATCACTGCTTCTTTATTTTAAGGTTTTTGTCAATATTGGTGAAATTTTAATGGGCATACGTTTTAATTAAAAAAGGCAGGCAAAGATCAACAGAACTTACGTCCACCAAGGACATGTTATCTACATATACTGCGCAGAATGTTCGATATCTGCAGAAACTAAAAAACAATTAAATCAAAATATCAAAAGATCTCAGGTCAGAATAAACTTAGAAGTAATATGAGACGTATCTTATTGATGTTCCAATGCATTATACAATTACTCAAAATTCGCATAAACTAGAATATTACTGATGATACTCATAGAATTATGTGAAATATAACAATGACAAAGTAGTGATTATGTAGGTAAGTCTTACAGATGAAATTCAACACAAGAAAAAAACTGTAATTCCATAATTAATAAGTACAATAATTTAGTTTCGTTGTGCAGTAAACAAGCCCTCTACAAGTACTCTAATTAAGCTACAGATACGGTATTGAACTAAAAAAAACAATTTTGTCCAGTAGATACTACTATTCAAAGAAATATACTTTGAAATATTTTGGTCTAAACTATTTTTCTCTAAAATTGAAAGATTTCAACATGATCTTTAAGTTGGTGTTTGACGTACTGACTGCGGTAGCTCAGTTGGCGAGAGCATGGTCACAGGCTAGAATTTCATTCACAGTCCACATTTTTCCTTTAGAAAAATTAGAAGCGATAAAATTGTTTTTGTGATCAAAGTTTCCTTGAATGAAAAATAATTCTATAAATTCGCGAATGACTCGTACTCATTTCATAACAAATTTCATATTCTCTCTCCAAGTTAAGGTCATAAGCCAAACCGCTATAAAGTAAGGTCAATCAATAAGATATTAAGTCAATCAAAAAACTACAAAGAATCAAAAGGTGCAGTAATAACCACGCAATCTTGAGAATGATTTCTTAGTTCCACGCAAACATGAAAATAAAAAAAATAACTATCCTTCTCCACGGGCTGGGAATAGTATTATTGGAAAGTTGGAACCAACCCCTAGCAACCCCGCAAGCTACTACTTCTACTTTATTATAAGGCAACCTACATTATTTTCTAACAGAAAAAATATATAAATTTATTTTTCTAGTAATGATAGGATAACTTTTTCGAAACTAGTAGAGAAAATTTATGAGACCCAGCTTATTAATATATCCTTGACACGTTGAAGCAATGTTAACTTATATTTTTGACACCTCCGAAAACGTTTTTGTAAACCGAAGTGTCAAATGGTATAAATTATAATGATTGAAATGTCAACATTGAATAACGTAGTGCTAATATCTATTTGTTTATGGAACCTCTACCAGCTTGCCTACTTCTAGCAACATGATTATAGATGTCTTCATTTGCAATGCAAGACTCAGATCTCATAAGTTGCAAGCCAAATAGCTACAGAAATCTTTAGTTGCAAACCGATAAGATGTCTTTAGTTGCAAGCCGATAAGGTGTATTTAGTTGCAAGCCGATTGTTCATGGTGGAGTAAAGGTGGCTCTACATTAAATATTAATTCTTGTTTTGAAAAATAGTGGTTGCTAGCTTGCAGCTATGGGATTCAGCTAGATTCTAGTAAGCGGTGTCATTAGCTCATAGCTTTTATTACTTCAAATGCCAAAAACGTTTGGACGAAATTAAATGAAATTTGTATGGGAGCTGAAACTAACTATTCAAATAAAAATTAATTTATTGAATTGGTTCAGGAATCCAAGAGATAAAAGGTGGCACACACAGAAATAGCCTAAATGAGAACAACCTCATTTTTTTGGAGTCAGTTAAAATGATAACATAGTAGAGTTAGATGATAACATAGTAGGTAGGTATTGTGTTTCATGACTTACGATTATGACTACAACATGCATGCCGATTCGCACACTGTGGGTAGGTAGGTACCTTACGTTAGCTTTTCGCGTACCTCACCGGGTTTATTGTCTTTTGATGTTTATTTCGCCTTGTTTGTTAACTTTAATGGTAGTTTAAAAAGTAAAGGTCACTGAATAATACTTAGTAACGTTTAAAATACCTCCGCAAAAAGTCTGTCCTTTAAACGTTATTGTATGTTTAGTTCTTCATTTTTGTAGACGTTTTGTTGTATTGAAAATAGACTATATAGACAATATATATGTTTATATTAGACTATTAGTTATTCTGTGGCCGCTTTTAGGAAAATTTCTAAATCCTTTTTAACTTTATGCTAACTCGAGCAAAAAACCCGACTTGCAAATTTTTTATTGAACTCTTTTTTATTGAATTTTATTTTATTTATTACCTATCTTTTAGAATCAAAATGTTGTGTAGTTAAAAATATATTTTATTACTAACCACATCTAAATAATAGAAGCTAAACTTTATAACCTCGACTGACATTGTCCTACATTCTATCTACAAGAAATAGTGCGGTCAATTTGACACTCAATGTACCAAGTTATCTCGTTGCGAAATTATGCAAGCGACATTTGAATAAGAAAGGATTTGTTACGTCAAACAAAATCAAACTAAAATCAAGTTATATCTATACAAACTAAGATGCAGTAGAATTAAGTAAAACAGCCGACTTACGTTACAGGGGTTCCCATGTTTCCGCCAACAATAGACAACTGAACAAAAAGTCACTCAAAAAACCATTAATTAAAACGAAACAAAAGACACTCGACTAGTATGTTGACAATCACTGTTTTTGTTTATAGTTCGATTATTCGAATTTGAATTCGGAACGCGAAGTGTTTAGCGTGCGGGTGCGAGCGCGCGCCGTTCCGCGAACGTGCTGGCTCGGCTCTCGTGGCGGAATGAGGCTGGCTGCAGGCTGTACAGAAGCCCGCCTTTGCTTCGGCGCTCGAGAGAGAAAGTTGCCGAGTTATCAAACTTGGCGGTTACGTTCCGCGATGACGGTATCTTCCTCCGCCGATTGCGTATTCGATGACAAAATTTAATTTTCGCGTACTCGCGACACTTTTCGTGCTACTGACACGGTGGACGTTGTCCGTTTGCAGCGACCCACTTTACTGAACTCGAAATATTTATTTACCTCTATTTGTTATCGTGTTGGTGATAATAGTTATTGGGTAATAGTCGTGCGCATCTTTCTGAAGCTTTATTGAGAGCTTGTCAATAAACAAAGGATTCGTTAGAAGATCGGCTTTGTTCTGTGTCAATCAACCTTATTGTAAGAAAAATGATTTGTTGCAAATTTACAGATGTTGCAACAAATCCATAAAAGTTTCATACTCTTAGAAAATTGTATTTATTCGCTGAAAAAGGTGTTTGGGCGGGTGACAATTTGATAAATACTTTGTAAAATTTGTCGTAATTAAGAGCTCTTTGTCGAGTCTCAAAGAGCAAATCTTTAGGAAAGATAGATGTTCTATTATTCTGTACAATATAGCCAGATATAGTAGCAACGGTGATGGATTTAACAATTACCTTACGCTACCTACTACCACTGATGATAAAAAATATCAATGATCTTTTTCAGACATTTCCCACATGAATCTCAAAAACACTTCCATAGTCCAGTTCCTTGTATTTAAACAATAGTTTACAGGTATTCTTCCATCCCAAACCCGTACATTTTTATCATAAAACCAAAAAGGCGTCTTAATGTTGGCTGTGGCTTGGCTGATGCCATACTAAAAGACCGGGCATATACCCGAGAGTTTAAAAAACAATAATAATAACCCGCCACGGTCACATACGAGTACACTAGGAATCCCTCTATATAGATAACTAGCAGTGCGAGAATGGATCTTTTCAATCGGTAAGATATCAATTTTGATGTCAAATATGATGTAAATCTCAGATTTACGTTAGAAATTGAAATTCGATAAATTTATCGATCGGTAAGATGCGTGCTCGGACTGCAGGAACTAGAAGGACCACGGACCTGCAAACACTTGAACACAGAGCAATTATTTAATTTGAATAAGGGTTGGATAGAGAACCTGATCCTGACGACAAACTAGGAATCCTTCTATACAGGGTGGATTTTTGAGACAGTAAAGGGGTAGGTACCTTAACCGTTATAGTTACAGGAAAACGTTCCTAGGAGAACTTTCATAACTTTTTGAGATATTCTGCAGATAACTGCATTCACAGATTTAGGAAAAAATGTTCAGTCATCGAGAAAATATTTCGTTCATTTTAAAAGCGTTAATACACAAGTTTTTGAAGATACTCATAATGACAATATAACAAGTATTGGATGTTCTAGACCTCAGTTTCAGACAGAATACTCAGAAGTACAGTTATTTTTTACTATACGTAATTATTATTCATTATCTTTACCACCATTACCATACCAAATATACGAGAGTAAACTCGAGTATAGGATTGATAATATTGCGTAACACACGGGTTAATATATTATTCGATTGTGAGCGGTGACCGCGCCACTTTCACTTTTGCAAACAGCTTGTAGCTGGAAAAGTCATGTGATAAGCTGAAATGTTTGAAGAATTTTCCCCTCTTTGTCTCGGTTGTGAAACGGTGTCAAATCTATCACGTGAAAATTTGAAATAGTTCGTAGAATTTTTACTCAACTTTAATCATCTGTGAAAATGGTTTGAAATTCGCAATTTTTCGAAATTCCTTTGTCTTTTGTTTATACGTGGAAGCAGAGTGAACGATTGAGTGATTCGTTCACTCTGGTGGAAAGATATCGTTAATTAGTTAGTTTTCTCCTAAAATAAGCGTAATTCAACCTCTTTGATTTGCTTCTTTTCTTGTTTGTTGTTGTTTGTCGGTCATATTCAATGACTTTCAACATATTATGCAAAGGAGACTGAAATCTTTGGTCTCATTCTCAACAATTCTCTAAAACATCTTCATCTTGAAAAACTCGCAAGAGTCCCAAGCTTTTTATACTTATAGAAGTGAAACCTGATACATGGTTATTGTGTGCTAAGCAAAAATTTCACAAAAAATTTTTTTGGGGATTTTGCGGCTGCAATGCCAGCAATTTCACCAATGTCAAGTTTTTAGATTTACCAAAGTTTTATTGTCACGTCACAGTCCATAGTCAAAGTCACGAATCAGTAAAATGATGGACGTTTTACTGAAATATCCTACAGAGTTTTGGAGACATCACAAAGCGCCAAGTATTTTTTTTTTCACTCTTACACTTTAACTAACACCTAATTATTAATATTTCATCAATATTACACATTAACACTCGAAAAATACAAGTTTGAGGAAAAAATATAAATTAACGACATGACAGCTTGAATCCCTTCAAAAAACTCCCAGGTAGGATTTAGACTTCACCTAAAAACTGTCCAGTTGATGGAAACAATTTTTAAGGGGAGTATAATATTTATTACGCAAAATGTCAAGTATTCCAGCATCTCCTTTTTATCCTACGGTTAACTACCTACACGACCTGGGCCTACCTAAGCGACTTGGACGGCCTTTATCCAGCAGTGAGGTTAAATAAAAAAGTAGTATTGTCACCTCAGAATCGCATCGTGTGGTCTTCGTTCGTCATTACTGCGGGAAGGTCAAGGCGCACAAACGACCAAAGAGGTCACTAAGATCGTGTAGTATGGAAATTAGGAGGACGGCGATGGTTATCGAAGTTTCAGTTTTTATTGTTTGAACAGTAGGTGGCGATTTTACTAGAGGTTGTTTCATAGATAAAAATATGTATACGGGTTGTCAATAACCGGACGGGTACGTGGGCGCGCGCCGCCCGCCCCGCGACGCTAATTTTACCTACATCGAGGACTTGATGAAGTTTGGCTCCAAGTCAGGCGCTATACCTAAATCTTCTAAATAAAATTTCGCAGGACATTGATATCTTACAATGCAGCCTGGCGAAATTTGCAGAAAGTGCAAGGAAACATTTAGAGTTTAGTGAGTTATAATGTCGCATTGATATATACTGTTAAGGTGTTACAATGTGTCATAATAAAAAAAAAAAGAAGTTATTTTTTTATTAATTCCACGGCTGTCTTAGATGGATCTAAACTAGCAAGAACCCTAAAAAATGTTCATACATTATATAATCACCTTGATTTCAAGTCATGTAGAGAGTTTTATTGAAATAATTTATGTAGTTTAGTCATGTAGAAGTACTAGGTCCTTGTTCTGCTTGCAAATTCTACATCAATTTGTTACAAGGACCACTTTTTGCACGGAGCCTATATAGAATATTAGCTTTCCCGCCCGCGACTTCGTCAGCGCTGCCTACTGTTTATCGCGAAAAAAGCATCCTATGTTCTTCTAGGATATTAATAACCAATGTAAAAGTATGTATAGCGCGAATGCTCTTGAAGTTTTTTGACAGACTTGTTTTTTCGTTTCCATGGCAACCGTTAATTACAGCGAATAATCCACATTTTCCAGCATTCCCGTGGAACATAAAAAAATCCGGGATAAAAAGTATTCTTTGTTTTATTCTAGGGTATAAGCTTTCTTCATTCCATATTTCATCAAAATCCGTCGAGCCGTTATCGCGTGAAAGCTCCCCAAACAAACAGACAACATTTCACTTTTTAATCGACTTCAGAAAAGGAGACGGTTACATGTTCGACTGCATGTATGTTTTTTTATATATTGGTATGGATAGGTTCCGTACAAAAAGTGAATATAGAAAAGTCACTAATACTTGTTATGTGGAACAAAAACAACACAAATCGACCGAATAAATCATCGCTTTTAATAATATGCTGCTTTAGAGCCATAAAGACAATAAGCTTGTTACACAATGTCAAATACATATCCGTGGAGAGAAAGTGGCAGGAACCTGTCTGCTCAAATGACATCATGTGTACGGTGTACCTTATACAGTAATTGATGATGTGGGTTAGCGTGTGATGTAATTATTTAAATAATTATCTCAACAGGCACATGACTCTACGTATGGGTACAGGTTTTATAATGAGGCCGTTTGTGTTCCGTCATTTGTCAGCGATGCTTCAGTACTTCTTTGGTGGGCGGTAGAACCGGAAGAACTGAAAGCTAGCTATTCCAGAGATTACACAAAGACCCGGAGTTTTATAACAAATCTTAACTTCAACATGTGTTCAACAATAACAACATATATATATACTAGCTGATGCCCGCGGCTTAGCACGCGTGATCATTTCTCTAGGTTAAAAGTACTCTATGTGCTATTCCAGGACCTAAAATACAACATTTGATCAAAATTAATTCAGCTGTAAAAAATATTTTTATCGATTGCTTGGCTTCTACTCATCGGATTGAGATACAAATATCCCAGTTTGTAAGTCAAACCTTAAACTATCTAACAGTGAAAACCGCATCACAATCGGTCCAGTAGTTTTTACGTGGTGCGCGAACAACATTCAGACAAAAAACAGACAAACAGACAGACAAGACTTTAAATAAATAAAATACTTGTTCTGTAGCTTATTTTCAGTACACTAGACTTTTTTTTTATAAATTATCTTCTTTGTACAGACTATTTCGTACATATTGCTTTATTACAAGTATAGATAGATAGATATAAATACTCAATAAAAATAAACATAAACTTTACCTACCGCCGTATTTTGAAAATACCTACTTTCAATTTCATATTCTTACCGTCTATTCTATATTATAATGGTCATTCTTTGACTTTGAAAAAATATCACGATAAAGTTTAATTAAAAATTCATTAGCATGAATTTAACGCACACCTACAATTTAAATTTGAGGGTAATATTAGGCACACTACACACGAACACACGTCATATTGCCCGGCACGTTTGACGATATTTCTTTTCGAGCGGAAAAGCCGAACAAAATAAGGATAATTAAATATTTTTTTAGACAATATCTTAACGTGCTTTTGTTTGAGAATGACACTTTTTATGTTTTTTTTTCTTCTTTTTTTGTGTTTTTTTTTTGCATTTTCGTTTTTAACAATTTTAGCTTTTTTTATTGCTCTGTCATCAGTTTGTGAGCTACCCTGAAAGTTTGAGCCGGATCAGGAAGTGCTCGAAATTTGAATTGCAAGATTCCAGGACAGACATGATACATAGATATAGTAGGCGCAGCGAAGAGCGGAAGTTATCTATCTGCTAGTGGCTGCGCAAACTACTATTTTTCAGGCGCAATCCCCATGTTGAAGGTGAAGACAGCATTGTATATCTGCCTCGCTCACTCACTTTTTCGCATATTCTATCTCACTTTTACTTTATGCTATTTTATCCCCATAGCAGTACCTGCGCAATCGTCACAGAGCCTAACTTCACAAACATATACATTGGCTGCGACTACTGTACATACACAGAAGTGAAGTTAAATACGAGTAAATGCTTATATGATTTTTAGCATTAACGCCTGCTTAGCGAGAACATACCATCCCCATATGACGGGCTTACAAACGAAGCGAAAAATTTGAAACATGTGTTACCTGTCACATAGCCGAACTTGGTAAAGGCATGTGCCGCGCAGAGGCACGAAATGATGCGGGTTCGAACCCCGTCCGTGATTCAAATTTTTCGTTTAGAAAATTATTACATAAATAAAAGCTTTTAATAAATTAATTTAAAAGCATTTAAAAAAAACTTTAATGAAGTAGCCGTGTCATGGTGAAACTTAGAATGGGCTATCACAATTAAATGCGTATATAACATTTCGTGTCTGTGTTGTTAACCGTCGAGGAGTTCCCTATTCCATACCAATATCATGGTAGAACCAAAGATAATCGAAAGGAAAGACAGCTAACGTCACACATTAGTACAAAGCTCACGTAAAACTTATTATCATCGCCGGTACCTAGTAGTTTGCCTTAATATTTTAGATGGCGTTACCATACTAGCTGAAGTGTGATACACCTAGTGTCATCTATCGAACAATTGGAAACTAAAACTTCGTTGTAAGTGTGTGTAAAGGTATGTATAGCGTGACATATGAGTGGGTGTGAAGGAGCGTAAGTCGACTAGCGAGTGAATCAAAATATCACTGTTTTTATCCAATGATGCCACGGCTCAGTGATTAGGACATCTGCCCTAGGTTCGATTCTGTTAACACTTTTTGGGTTTTTTAGAATATTCTAGATAACTAGCATTTGCCTAAGTAAAATTGAAAAATTAAGGTGAAGGGTAAGGATAAAACACAAAAACGAGGCGTTTTTCGTGCTATTTCCTGGCGAAAATATAGCATGTGGAGCTTTGAAATTAAGATATCGTATTACACATATCTTGAAGTTATGTCTGTAGGTTTCAGATACTTGATATTCTTTTATGGTTAACAGTCAGAAATATTTTGAAGTACCAAGATCCTAAAATCTTAGAAGTCATTTTTATCGGTGTGTCAAATTCGTTAAGTACCAAACTCGGCCTAGTTATTCTTATAGTACGTAAACTCGGCCTAGTTATTCTTATAGTTCGTACGTTTTGTCTGTAGGTCCTATTTTTTCAAATATATAATTAAACATAAGGATTTTAACGTAAAAACTATTTGCGCCTACTAAAACGCAACTTTTCACAAACGTATTTTGCTCGTAAAATATGATCCGGAATTAGTAGTATTTATTGTATGCGCATGAGATAGCGACGTTGCATGCCCGTGGCATGGCGCGTGGACCGCGCCGCGACCTGTGCGTGACGTTGCCAGACTTCAATTAGAAGCTCGGCACATCTGCCGGCTGAGCTACCTCTTACAAAGTAACTATTAGTTAATCTGTGCTACCTGTACGTCTTTTAATTTTAGTTTTCTATTCTGTATGTTCTTAGTCGCGCGCGCGTGCGGTGCACTAAATATTAGACTAGCTGTGCCCGCGGCTTCGCACACGTGGTCATTTCTTCAGGTTTATCAAATTGATTCTTTGTACAGACTTTTTCGTACTTGTTGCTTTATTATACGAGTAAATATACTTAGATATTAATTACTTCAAATTAACAATACTTTGGACCCCTATCCCACAGGAACCCTCTACTCTATATTCGATAATGGAGCCAAAACTGTGTTTAAAAGCTTTTATTTAACTTGCAATGTTTGTATGTATGTATGTATGTTTGTCTAGGTCAAATCTTGCAAGCTGAATTAGAACCACTTCCTCTTATCCTACGGAGTAGAATTTTAACATGTTGGTTCGTTTCCAAGGATTAGCTCCAGACAAAGTGATGATGATGATGAAATGTATCATCAGTCACGCGATTCGGATTTTGATGAAATTTGGAATGGAAATAGCTTATACCCTGGAATTACATGTAAGATACTTTCATCGTCATCATCATCATCCCTCACGCGGGTGAGAGTTAGCTTATACCCTGGAATAACAAAAAGTATACTTTTCATCATCACTCACGCGGGTGGAACGGATTTTTAAAAACTTTGGAATGGAGATAGGTTATACCGTGGAATAACACAAAGGATACTTTTTATCTTCATCATAATCATCATCATCATCATCAACACATCATCATCATCACTCACGCGGGTGGTACGGTATTTATGAAATTTGGAATGGACATAGCTTATACCATGCAATAACGCATAGGATACATTTCATCATCATCACTCACGCAGGTGGAACGGATTTTGATTAAATTATTGACAATTCCAGGGTAGTAGCAATTTCCATTCCAAATTTCATCAAAATCCGTTCCATCCGCGTGAGTGATGATGATGAAACTATCCTACGCGTTATTCAATGATATAAGCTATCTCCATTCCAAAGTTTATCATAATCCATTCCATTCACGTGAGTGATGATGATGATGATGAAAAGTATCCTATGCGTTGTTCCATGGTATAAGCTACCTCCATTTCAAAGTTTATCAAAATCTGTCCCATCCACGTGAGTGATGATGATGATGATGACGATGATGATGAAAGTATCCTGTGTTATTCCAGGGTATTGGCTATCTCCATTCCAAAGTTTATCATAATCCATTCCATTCACGTGAGTGATGATGATGATGATGAAAAGTATCCTATGCGTTGTTCCATGGTATAAGCTACCTCCATTTCAAAGTTCATCAAAATCCGTTCCATCCACGTGAGTGATGATGATGATGGTGATGATGAAAAGTATCCTATGCGTTATTCCGTGGTATAAGCTATCTCCATTCCAAAGTTTATCATAATCCATTCCATTCACGTGAGTGATGATGATGATGATGACGATGACGATGAAAGTATCCTATGTGTTATTACAGGTTATTAGCAATCTTCATTTCAAATGTCATCAAATTCCGTTCCATCCTTGTTGATTGACTTGTTATTATTTCGTTGCAACCTTTCTTTACAGCCTGTAATCGTCATTTTCCAACCATTTCCAGGATAAAAATATCCTATGCACAGTACCTATTTGCAAATTTTTATCAATATCTGATCAGCCGTTTTGGCGTTAAATCTCCCCAAACAAACAAACAGACAACGTTTTACTTTTATATATTGGTGTGTATGTACAGGGATGGGATTGTTTACAATTTCTTTTTGATAGGTAACTATGTAACTAAAGCATAAATAACTTCACTCCAAAGCTTGAACTTTAATAAACTGTAGGTAGGTACTATAACTTCCTAGGTATTTATGAAGCGTTCCAAAACAGGTACTTACTAGGTAGGTAGGTCGGCTTTATTAGGGACCATACGTATTTTTAGGGACCATCTTTCATTGAGTGAGGTTGATAGGCATTCTTTTATCTCTAATAAATATGGAAGTGAGTTTGTCTATCTGTATGTTTGATACTAAACTACTGTATGTACATAAAACGCTTGACGCCTATGACACAAACAATGACAAACGCGCGAAAATCTTAACACTCAAATGTGCGCCATCTTCCGTTTTTTTTTGTATAACTGCATGCTCCTTCAGCTAAATCGTGATATTGGTTCAATAAATCAACTGTTAAAAATACCTACTTATGAATTTGCAAATTTCGTTACTAATGTTATGAAATTTTTGTATTTTATCCTCAAAATAAATAAATATAATAAACCAGAACAGTAAAATGCGATATTTTGTCGATTTCAGGTAAATTTTAGTTCTAGCGAGCCAAGTATCGCCATCTAGCAACATTTTTTAAACTACTGTGAGTGGAGTAAGGAGATAGCTATCTTGCCTTTCGATTATCTTTGGTAAAACTTAAAAACAGCTATCATAATAAAATGCGTATACAAAATTTAGTATCTTTGCTGTTGACCGTTGAAGAGTTCCTTCATATGGGGTTAATCCTGGATGTCGATTCAGTTTAAGCTTACCATGAAAATGCATTGTCATCGGAACTGAACCAACATGCAAAAAATTCTAATCTGTGAGATAAGAGGAAGTGGTTCTAATTCAGCTTGCAAGATTTGAGCTAAAAAAACATACATACATACAAACATTGCAAATTAAATAAAAGCTTTTAATATACACACGTTGATTCGAGCAAATATGGCTCTGGTACCAAATACACATGTCAGCCAGTGCCAAGAGCCCATCGATCCGCCCGCCCTGCTAAACTAAATCACTGCGGTGGTACTGTCAATATGGCGCACTAATTATTATACCATGATCAACATAGTTCGTCATAGTCTGTACCGACCTACATACATCACATTTATTTAAACAAACCACCCTTTATTGCCCGTAGTCCTACCATGTAGTTCAAGAAGTAGCTTCTATTCGTCCGTGGAGTTGTGAGTTGAACCAATGGCAACAGTGGCAAACTTCATTTATTTTTTGATCAGTGTTACTAAGGACAATTTATTTTTACCCGTGCCGAAAGGTCATGAGTTTTTGAGTATGTATTTATGTATGTTATGTGTATGTGGGTATGTGGATATTCCACCAATAGCGTCGCTCCTATTGGTCCAATTTTGAACTGCGAGGTATCAATCGATTCGAATCGATTGATACCTCGGTAGTCATAGGTTATTTTTTACCCAACCGTAGTCGGGTTTTCATGTTTGAACTTATGTCTTGTTTCTTGAACCGTTACTCCTAAGCAGATGCTTCCTGACCGCTTACGACGATACATGCCTCCGCCGCGCCGCCCGCCCGCCCCGGTTCGGCCTGCTCGTGTGTATAGCACCTTTTACAATTGGATTCCGCTGTCAGGTTCTCACGATACCGGATATCCTAGTTCTAAGGCCGAAACAACGATGAAGCTTATCTTTAATGTTTTTGGTCTTCACGTTCATCATTACAAAATATACAGAGCTTTGAGCACAACCGTGAACTCTTTAAAGTTAGGGCTTTGTTTGAGTTGTATGTGTGTAGTAGACTGTGCAACAAAACTAATACCTACTAGCTGTAGAGTACAAAATATCAAATTTAGTTCAGCCGTCAGATTATTTTTTATCGTTTGCTCGGCTTATAATCATCATATAATTTTAAAATATTTATTAGTTTATTATAATGTTTATATATTTACTAGTATTTGCTTTTTACATATTTATTAGTATTATCTTGTTATTTATATTTTGTTCAAATTCATTTTTGTTTTATTTGTTTGTAATTTATTTTCTTTCTTTTTTGGGTATTATACTCAAACTTTGCACACCAACAACTGCCTCTATTATATAGTCATGTGTCTCAATATAGCCTACGGTTGCCTGGAAGAGATCGCTGTTTAGCGATAAGGCCGCCGAAAGTACTTTATTTTTAAGTTTATTTTTGTTTGTAAGTGTTTCATTTGGTGCAATAAAGTGTTATCTATCTATCTATAATAAGGTATCAAACTAAAATAACTAATAATTACCTATACTTATAACCTGATTTGCGACGCCCTTACCGTGTATGATGTATTTAACCTTCTGACTAAATTAAGATCTGTCCTTCGATGTACATTAAAGTTAATAATAAATGAAATTAAATGAAATATTAGGAAACCATGTACCCATTTTAAGTCACAATCTAAGCTATGCAACAATGAAAATTCCATCGCAATCGGTTCAGTAATTTTCAGGTGATGTGCGAACAAACGCAGATACTATTTAAAATAATCTTGCTCAGTAGCTTATTTTACGTCCCCTACAACATTTTGGTTATATTATCTTTTCGTTACATACTGCTTAATTTAAGTACAATTAGATACTTCGATTAATTTGAATGACTTGTATGCAAGGGCCGATCCAGCCTTAGATTCAGGGGGGAGGGGGGGGGGGGGGGGTCACATACTTATATTCAGCTTATGTTGCAAAATTATACAATTCTAGATGTTCCCCGAGGTTTCACTCGCATAATTTTTGGATTATCAGTGTTAATACAGTATTCAATTAAAATATCATTCCAGAACGTGTAGAAATATGCACTGACGTGATTTAAACTTAAGAAAGTAGAGATTAATAGAATACTGAGCTATATCTGACAATATAGTAAATGAAAATAAAAACAAATCGAAAAAATATATATATGAGAAAACTAAAATACGCAGAAATTTTGAGCTATTTCGATCGGTGTAGAAGTTAAATAATATTGTTAAGTCAGAAGTCGAAGCGAGCGCAAAAATTTTTACCTGTTTCTGTACACGATTCTAATAACTCAATTCAAACATAATTCTAAATCACATAGAACTTATGCATTGAAATGATCAAAAACATATGGGCGGCGAACTCGAAATTTCCGAGCCATTTATGTTAATATAGATTTTAAGTACAAAACATAATACCAAATCATATGAAAATAATGAAAAATAACCACATCAGCGAACGAAGTAAGCACGTTTTTAACACTTCTGCCAGTTAAATAGTTCTAAAAACATTACTCAAAATAATATTCAACTATGCATTGATAAGAACAAAACATGCAAACGCAGCATGCATACTGTACGAAAAGTTTGCGATTTATTTCAGTGTAGAAATAGAATGATTCTAAATCATACGTAACTAAACGATTTACTTAACTTATATATCTGAAATTTTGAAGTTTTTCTTCAACAAAAATTTAACATAATTAAAGGATGAAGCCCCTGGTAAGTTTATGACCACAACAGAAGCGTACGCGATAATTCTTGGCTATTTCTATAGATTTTTTGTTTGTCGTATGAGGTAGTGTTGGCTTCTGGTGTCAGAATTTGTCAGGCCGACCAAGGGCCTCCGACATGGACCCCCCCCCCTGGATCCGCGCTTGCTTGTATGTTACCTCAGACATCACTTCTCATAGCTTCTCTGGGATTTTCGAATCGATTTGGATGACAATTTATGTATATTATGAAAGTATATGATCTCCAGGCTATATCTTAAAACGTAGTTGGGAGTATTATTGAGTATTACTTATTTTAAAAGCGTCAAAATACGGAAGGAAAGGCCTATTATTCTCTGAGCGAAGGCTTGTGTTTTCTTATGAATTAATATTATAGACGATATCATAAATAATTTTTTTTCCAAAAAAAGTTCATTCGTCTTCATACTTAAATTGATATTTTGTAAACAAACACTAGAAACGAATAAAATAATTAAAACTGAACCAAAACAATATCACTGATTCAAAATTAAACATGTAATACTATTACAAAAATTCAAATTATGTTAAAAAAGAGTTTCATTTTCACTTGTCGGGGCTCATACTAAACAATGATTTGGAATACGTAAAAAGTGTAGACACTATCAAAGTAGTAGTAGAGAATTTTATCAACTTTCATTGTGTTGTATAACAAAATTTTCTATGATCCATCGCTTTAGAGATGTAAACAAAAAACTAAAAAACGGGACCTTCTTTGTGCACCCTCTCCCCCCACTAGGGCTTACCTCAGAGGGGTGGGGCTTTTAATATGTTTGTCTCCTAACTGGTTCAAAGTTCCGAAGTGAAACTTTCCGCTTTCGACCTTTCCATCCACAATCATTCGTGATCTAAACTATTGGGAGTGTTTTTGTTTATATTTTATTCGTGCATGTTTATTTATCATTCAAAATTGTTTAAACAAAAATCTGCCAATTCATTTACTTATGTACGTATTGACATGTTATTTACAGGTTTCTAGCGTAATTTAAATGGAATGAAAGAATACCAACTCAAACTGTTGCATAATCTCTTATGTCAAAAAAGGCAAAATAATCTTCATTACGTCTTATTTCGCAATCTTCATGTTTGGTATGAGACAATATTGACCAAATTTCACTTTTAACAGGCACACCTCACACATACGGCTGTACCTGTGTGAGGTACAAAGCACTCGGTTGATTTGTCAAGCTTTCCTACCAAAACAAAGACGTCCGGCTTACTTTCAGTTTTGTTCACGTTGGCATTAACTGTAAACAAACTGTAAATTATATTGTCTCAAAGAAAAAAGGATGTACCCATTGTATGACCCTGCGAACGCGGCGGAGCTTTTTTACCCGACTACGGCGAAGCAAAAAGGAGGGTTATAATTTTAACCGGTATGTATGTATGTATGTATGTATGTATGTATGTATGTATGTATGTGGGTGGGTATGTGTGTATATTCAGCTGTTCTTTCATAACTTCTAAACTACTCATCGTAATTTGATAAATGAGGTATCTTTGGAAGCGTATTCATCGTCCGCCGGTTATAGGCTATGTGACGTGAAATTGAAAATGGCGCTCTCTAGAAGACATGAAGAAGTGAACTAAAAAAATAATATGAAGCCCTGTTTGGTATCAGATGAAAGGGCTTAATTAGCACATTTTAAGATAATTTAAATAAAGATATAAGTTCAAAAACTTAAACCCAACCACGGTCGTCGTTGGGTGACTTCTTGCACCATACTGGTGCAGGGAAAAGGGTTTCGGGACAGGGTCCCCTTCCCTTGGCCTGTACTACGCCTGTTTATACAGACGTGTCCTTGGGTTGATAATTATTTATCTTTGATGTTCTCCGGTGGGAGGGACCGTTGATCACATGTGTCTGGGCGATCATGCCCTGCCGGGTGAGACCACGGTCCTAACGGCCCTACGTTATATAATAAGGTGTACGAGTAATATCACTAAAAAAAACTCTTTTCTTTCCAACAGTACTTTTATCGGCCGCGAGCTAGGACAATAAAGTAGAAACAGAGTGAGTATAAACAGGGGGAATAAATCATTTAAAACTTTAGGGTCGTAGGATTAATTTAACCAAGTAGGTAAAAGCGCCCCGACTCTAAAGTTTCAAATATCTAAAACGTTTGAATATTCTTCTTTGTGACTTTTAAGTCCACTAAGACCGTAGTCGGGTTTTAGTTTTTGACCGTATATTTTTATTATTTATTATAATTTAATGTAATTTAACATTGATTGTGTTTTACAGATGTTTATTAAACTCAATAAATCATTTTAATCATCCTCTTTTTTCTGGATGCCATAATTTTTTGAATCAAATTTCAAAGTGGCATTATTTTTCTTCTAATACTTATCAATACTCGTAACGAAAATTTCGAGTAAATTACTTGGCATATTTTTTTCCCATTATTAGTGTTAGCATAACAAGCCATAGCAATAAACTTGTCCAGGACATATTTTAAACGCTTAACGATATCTAAGCATGTGACGAAGTTATCCATTTTTTACTAAAATTGAAACCTCATAGTTTATCACCGTACCTACTGTCCATACACATTCTTGTCATTCAGACATTAGTCATTCATGTATATGGAGTCGCTCAAGGCTATGATTTTTTACCTGTCCTTGTAAAAACCTGAGTAAAAACAGAATATATAAATAATAAATACCTACCTATAATACGTTTGGTTTCAAAATCAAAGTTAACAGCAACGGATGGTAAAGTGTGTATAATTATAGTGTGCAGTAGACAGAGACTATGCCGTGTAACTGTGCAGGTGTTCGTATGAAAACTTGCAGCTACAAAGCCCTCTGCTACGCGCTGAAGGAGAAGCCGGCACAGAACGTGGTGCTTTTTGCACATTAAATGTTTGTTTGTTTGTTTGAAAGTCTCCTCCTTGTTCCTGTACCATATTATTGTGTGCTTGGAGCGGGTGGTGAACAACCCTCGGGGGACCGCCTCGCCTAGCTCTTTCCAAGCTACTGGCTCCGCACTTTGCAATATCGAAAGGGGATAGAGTCAGATCAAGTAAGAACAGCTTCGAACTCCAGCCAACAACGTACGAGTACTCTACGATGGACGGAGTGATGGAAATCAGCACATAACTCCGAAAAGTTATTGATGCGGGGCCGAGGACCGAACCCGGTTTCGTAGGATTCTAGCGCACACATTGAACTCAAAAGTGCAGCATGTGAAAGGAAGACAATGAGGGGTTGAAGGTGAAATCACTTTGCGTAGACATTTACTAGACTACATGTTTGTCCGTAACGAGGCGTTTGGCATTCTAACAAATTGATGTCTCGACCGGGGACATGTGTAGTTTGTAATATATTCTCACAAATAACTACTACTGTATGTATAGTTACTACCTACCTACTAATCTATTGGCACCTCAATTTAACAAAGTGTCTGTATTAGGAATTAAGAGCGAGGGCTACACTTTAGTTCCTAAGATTTTCCTCAATTTTAACGTGGTAGTTGTCATAGGTTTGGATTAATTTTATGGATGCTGTCACGCATTAATGCTATATGGTATTAATGGGAGAAAACATTGATTACTTACATAGAAATGAATGAGGATTTAATCAATTTAGGTATACGTTTGTTCATCATCATCAGCCCATATCACTTAACTGCTGGAGGTCTCTCCCAATGAACGCCACTGAGCCCGATCTTTGGCTCTTCTCATCCAGTCGCTGCCAGCTGTATTTTGCAAGTCGTCTTTCCACCTGGCCGGTGGGCTTCCTACACTACATTTGCCTAAACGTGGTCTCCACTCTAAAACTCGTTTTCTCCAACTGGTTCTGCGAGAGATATGACCAGCCCATTGGCACTTCAGCTTACTTATTCTCTGGGCTATGTCGGTTACCTTGGTTCTCTGGCGAAATACCGCATTCCGGATCCTGTCTTTCAGAGATACTTCGAGCAAAGCTCTTTCCATAGATCGCTGAGCGATTTTAAATTTGTGGACCAGCCCCGTCGTATTTTCTAATGATGTCTGTCTATCTGTTTGTTCACGTATCACTTAAAAACTTCTGGGCCGATTGCAATGCGGTTTTCACTAATGGATAGGTTAGGATTTACCTAAAAATCCGATGGGTAGTAGCTGCGCAATCGATAAAAAACTATTTGACGGCTGGTATATTGCACCTTATTGGTACTTTTGGTTTAAATATTTGAGTAATTCGAAGTAGCGTGGTATAACTGGTATAGCATGAGTTTCTGCCACACGGAGCTACGAGCGAGTAAGTCGAAATTTGCCGCGAATTTATTCGTTATACATTCGTTAGATTTTCTATAAAATAAGACCCTTGGTCATCATGGTTCACCTAAAGCAGTACTACTATTAATCCTGTGCCTAGAGTTGTGATAATCCACATTGAAAATTCGATCACCAAAATCTTCCCTTTTTGTTACAATTTCGAGGCAATCATTTCAAAACGCGCGACGATCGCACGGGTAAAAACCGCCAGATCTCATGACTCCACCAGGTTAGTCCGACCACTGTAATCAAGCGACCGTCCAAGCCGAGGTTCGAATCCGCTGGTCGCGCCTTCTGCGTCACGCATTGAACCGGAGAACAAACCCAAAAACAATAACAACTCTACCAGCACTAAGTCTGAGATTTCCAAGTAGACAGGACCTACCTATCTACTGGGAAATGTTAAATTATTGTTTATTTTTCTGTGTATCACGTGAGCTTCAGCTAAATGTGATATTTATTCAAGGAGAAGGATTGAATCACAATTAATTGCATATGAATATTGTTTTCCGCGATGGCTGGCTAACTCCGAGTCACATGACTGTAACCGGAGCCGACGTTGTTCTAAATGGTTCCTTTTCGTTTACCATTTAGTTCGCCAATAGTAACTAAACAAGCTTTACTGGTTCTCTGATTTCCATCGAATAATAACACAATGAAGAGGCCAATCGGTAACTTGTGCGTTTAACCTTTTATGGACTAACTAGCTGTGCCCGCGGCGTTGCCCGTGTGCTAATTTCTCTGGGATAAAAGGTATCCTATATGTTATTCCAGGACAATGGAAGAATATACCAAATTTCATTCATCCGTTCAATTTTTCAGTAACTTATTTTAAGGCACCTAGACCGTTTTTTTACTATCTTCAGTGTACAGGCTCATTGTTACTTACTGCTTTGTTATAAGTATAGAAGACCAATGCAAACAATATATATATTTTAACTTACACATCAGTATGCAGCAATGTAGGATACATTGTTATCCTACGTATTCATATTTTGTTTATGTGTGATTGTTACCACTGAAACTGTATAATTGGCTAAACAGATTTTGATGAAATTTCGTAAATAGATATTTTAGGTCCTGGAATAACACATAGGATAACACTTTCCATCATAATTATCATAAACGGGGGGAAACTGCGGAGCGCAGATGACTAAAATATCCAAAACTATTCCTAATCTTTTGTTTTGGGAATTGGATATTATTTCGGATACGAATATCCACAACATCCATACCACCATTCCAATATATAAAAGTGAAACGTTGGCTGTTTGTTTGGAGAGCTTTCACGAAAAAACTGGAAAATGTTGATTACTCGCTGTAAGGAACGGTTGCCATGGAAACGAAATAACAAGTCTGTCAAAAAACATAAAGAGCGTTGGTGCTATACCTACTCATGTATTAGTTTTTAATATCCTAGAAGAACAGAGAATGCTTTTTTCGCGATAAACTTTAGTCCGCGCGGACGAAGTCGCGGTCGGGTAAGCTAGTACCTGATAAATCTGATAATGTAGGTAAATATAATCATTTTACATACTGTTAGTTATTTTGTGACTAAACCACAGAATAAATAGTATAAATACGACTATACAAAAGTCAACTTTTTTTAACCTACTATTTAGCGGTAAAATTGTCCTCTAGAAACCCTACTTGTTTTAATTTGCACCAGTTATGCAAATCAGTACAATATCAATTATGTTTATAGAAACATAATTATGTAAACGATTTTTAATTTTAATGTATCTACAATTATATTACTTATTTTTTTCATTGGAACATGTAAATAAGTGAAAAAAATATGCTAATTAATTATTCGTGTTGGGACACAGGTATTTTGTTGTATGGTACATAAATAGTGAACAATTTGTTTAAGTACAATCTGTATCGGATTAATTAATTCGCATTCGAAATGCTTCAACTTTCAAAACAAAAACAGCAATTTTCAAACCTGTCATCTAATGGTGTCTCGAATAGACTATATCTAATAGTGTCTTCTTCATCATCAGCAGCCTATATCTGTCCACAGCTGGACGTAGGCCTCTCCTAATGCACGCGGCTGAGCTCGGTCTTCAGCTCTCCTCATCCAATTTCTTCCAGCCGCTTTTCGCAGGTCGTCTCTCCACCTGTCCACAGGGCGTCCAACACTATGTTTGCCTAAACGTGGTCTCCACTTGTCTACCTCAACAGTTATTGTTTTTTCGGGAAATTTGAAAATATCTTAGAAGGAAGCAATTAAACAACAAACTCTTTTTGTTTCTTATATTTTTTCCTATCGATTGAGGGCCGAGAAATCGAATATATTTTAAAATGGCAGTTCAGGAATGCCAATACAGTTACATACTCTATGACAACGAAATAATGAGCATCAGGAAAATGGGGGCTAATTTTTTTCCCGAACATAAGTTAACTCGAGCAAAGCCGCCCCACAATACAAACAATATAATACACAACACGGAATATATTAAAGTTTCAACAATATTATAGTATGTAGGTACTCAAATTTAAGAAATAAACAAATCTGAACCCTTAGTCCCAACCATTGCGAAGTATTAGAAGGCTTGGAACATAATTGAGGTATTTCTGATATAATCTTATGTGTATCTCACTGATGTCCCAAACATACCAATAACTTTAAATAACACATAATGATCCTGCATCCTTAACCTAATTACAAATTGTATGAACATTTACGAAACACGATTGACTGATGCACGATAAAATTACCACAAAATTACAAGAAACCTCAAGAAGCCCTTTAAATTTAATGTATATCAGTAACTAGGTACACCTTATTGGTGCTAACAATGCCTCGTGGGCACGAGTCACGCGCATCCTTGGCGATCACGTCCCTTCTCTGCCGTACGTAAGTGACCTTGACTCCACAACTATACATGAATATAATTTTTTTTTATTTGAATTAAGAACATTTTTGTGCTCGTAAATTATAATTTATGCTTGGATTTTGATTTTGTGTTTTTCGAATTTTCTACCTAATGAAGTTCGAACGTTAAAGTTAGTTTATAGTTCTCTGCAACTAGCAGAGAGAAATATATCAGATTTTATTTTGACCTAACCTGCCAGTCCGTTTTATATTTTATGAAGAAAACCAAAAAACTTCATCCGCAGTAGGTTTACGTGAGAATTAACCAGAAAATAGTCATGTCCAGGAGCGGATTGAAACGATGTTCAGGAAACATGTTCATGGACCTATCTAGTTCCCGCCAGTTAAGGTGGATTCCTTCGGTTCACGATCTTGTGATTTGCAAAGCATAATTATGCATAATTTAGAGGTTTTTTTCTATCAATGGACCGATAGTCAAAACGCAAGTGCAAAAGTCGAAATAACATATAAACCATGTATAAACATTCCTTTCATAAATGAGAGCTAAGAGAATAAAGATACAGAGAAAGAGCTTCGGCTAGTAGTAGTCGTCATTCTAGTTGGTCGGTGTAGTGTGTGCAGTACGAAGTTCGTTACTGGCTCCAGTCGCACCGATCAACTTGCGAACCAACTTCAGGCATCATCGCGAATTGCACCGATATCGTTCCTCACAGGGAAATCGTTCTAGGAACTATTACGGTCCGGATCTACCAGAAAACTTAATAACTATAATTTTCCACTATCATCAATAACAGAAATTGTTTTTTCTAAATTATCTTCCATGTGCACAGGACGTCAACCTTGTTACAGGATAATTACAAAAAAACAGCAGAAAATGATGATTAAAAAATTGATCTAAAATGTTTCAGCCGGATAGCTAATCAGTGCTCGAAATTTGAATTGCAAGATTCCACCCGAAACGTCAGACTTAATGTTATCTACGTTTCGAGAAAGGTGCAATAATTGATCCTAAACGATCAATTAGATCGCATTACGTAATAATTGAACTTTACCTATTCTACTAAGGCTGGATTCGACCAAACGAGAGTAAATTTAATCTTGGAATAGTGGCATAGAAATGACATTTCTCTATACTACTATTCTAAGAATAAAATTTACTCTCGTTTGGTCAAATCCAGCCTAAGTAGGTAGTATAGTTTATATTTGTAGAAAATACGCGCAATATATCAAACATAATACGGCATCTAGGTGAGACTTGCCAGGAACGTTAATAAATTTAAACAGATTGGCTCATAATGTATATCTACAATATGACCGTATTAATTAATTGATTAACAAGACAAGAATTTTAATGCGGTTATTGATATTTAATTTAATTACCGTCCTTTGCAGTAACGTCGTATACCTACCTAGAATACAATAATTATAACTACCCCAGTCCATCTCGATTTTATTCCTACTATGGCCTATACGGTGGGTATATCGTCACCTCTTTGTCAGATATTATGCCACCATTCAGTGTTGGTCTTTTTTTCTATGGTCTTACAGATTGGCTCATAATGTATATCTACAATATGACCGTATTAATTAATTGATTAACAAGACAAGAATTTTAATGCGGTTATTGATATTTAATTTAATTACCGTCCTTTGCAGTAACGTCGTATACCTACCTAGAATACAATAATTATAACTACCCCAGTCCATCTCGATTTTATTCCTACTATGGCCTATACGGTGGGTATATCGTCACCTCTTTGTCAGATATTATGCCACCATTCAGTGTTGGTCTTTTTTTAGCCAGCTGAAGTGGCAGTGAGGCGTTTAAATAAATGTTGATGAATCGATAACCAATAAAATCAGAGAAGATAAGCAGACTTCGTGTCGAACGTCCTCCAGCCAGTTCGAGAGACGATCTGCGCGGAGTAGCTGACAGCAAACACTAAACCTAACTTTAGAATTCCTATCACGGGTACGTGGGTTCAGTTCTGAGGTATGGTCTTTTAATCTGGGGAAATTCAACCAACATTACTAAAGCATTTTTAGTTCAAAAAAATGTATAAGGGCTATATGTGGTGTTGGAATTTGGAATTATGTAGACCGCTCTCTTTTTTTATGTATGCCAAGTTTTGGTAGGACATGCTCGACTATTTTACTATTATACCATATCTTTTTGTACCATGTTTCTAGCAAATAAATCATTTTCATTTTCAGAAATGCCGAAGATGTGGCCCAGTTCTGTGCAAGGTGTTTTCAATGAAGAGAGGTATCTTTAGAACTTTGTTATTCATGGTTCTGGCTGCCACTGCAATTATTATGGCCTAACTTGGCGATTATTGTTAAGAAAGTGATATGCTTATACCGTTATTTAGAAATAAAAAAATATTTTTGGATGAAATAAAACGACTTCGTATTCAAAATATTTTTTAAACAATCACTAAAAAGAATAAAATAATTAAAATTGAAACAGAAAAGTGTAATTTTTTCAAAATTGAATATTAATACCAATACAAATATACTAGTCTATACAGTATAGTCTTTCTTTACTATACATTAGTAAAGAAAGAGTTTTTTGAAGGTGGTTGCCAATCCGAGCCTTAATTTAATTGTTGAGTTCCTGTACCTACCCACCGTCAGATATCGTTAAGTGGTTATCTAATTCGTATCAAAAATCCCAAACATGTGAGAGCACATTAACGCCAAAACAAACCGATTTACTAAATTAAAAAAAAGATTATAAAAAAAAATGGGACTACAATGAAACTCTACTCTTTTAAATAGACAAGACTCATTCAAATCGTTTCAGAAATCCTGCATCCTTGTACCTCTAATAAAAAAATACGGAACAAATGTTGATAAAAAAACATGGGATCTAATCAAAGTACCTTAAAAAACCCATTCTTTCAGAAGTTTTAGAGATATCAGGTAACAAACATACAAAAAAAAAACAGAATACTTGAGAACCTCCTCCTTTTAAAAGTCTATAATAAAATATGTATTCGCTATAATTTAGATTATGGTTAATTGCCACCTACCTACCCAAACTCGTATAGACTGGTTTATTAGGATATAGCTTAAAATCCGGTAGCCCATAAGGAAGCCGACGAGCTATAAAGGCACTAGAAATGTTTAGACCATATGTTCATGGCACAAACGACATTTGTTTCGTCCGTCAGTTCACAGACCCGGACTTTTCAAGTGGCTTGACCCCTAGATCGAGAAGCACGTGATTCTCTTCTCTTTGGAAAAAAGCAACATAACATTTTTAATGTTTTATATGTTAACTTTATTCGTTAATAGGTGTAAAAAACGATAGCTATTCCATCTTCAGATTTTAATTAAAATAAATATAAGGCTTTTAACATTACAGGATGTGCTTAATTGAGCATTAAACAAATATTTTATGTTCCTATGAACATGTTGTCTGTCCAATTAGCTTGTGAAGGTTATTTATATTGCGTAAGTCTAGAATTTAAGGTACCAGTTTAAGGATGTATTTTATTTATATGTCATTGAGCTTCGTTTGATGTTTGTCTGAAGAAACGATGACGTAGTTTTTGCCGATTTCAGCAACGTTTACCGATTTCTGTATCTCAATCTGAGTTTTGATTTTGAGCTTTTACATGGCTAGTGTAGGTGCGTAATTTCATCCGTGTCTAAATGTGAACCCACAAGCGCCTTTCGTGCACATCTAGGTATCATACGTGCAATGTATCTATATTATACTAACTGCACCCCGCCCGCCCCGTTCAAATGCGTGTACAATGAAAGTATCCTATGTATTTATTCCAGAACATAAAGTATAAATTACGCATCTATACTTATAATAAAGCATTAAGTAACGAAAAGTAAGTACAACGAAGATAATTAAAAATAAAGCCTAGCGGACTTCAAATAAGGTACTGAAGAAGAATATATAATTTTGTTAAAAGGTGCCTATCTTTTTGAAAAAGATAGGGCACCACGCAAAAAACTACTGGACCTGTTAAAATGCAGTTTTCACTGCTGAAACTTCAATACCTTGAACGGAGTTGGTTGCTTTTAATGAAGCTTAGACTTCCACTTACAATCTGGTGTATTTTTAACACCCGAACAAAGAGACGGGTGTTATAAGTTTAGGATGTGTATCACTGTGGGTGAGTGTGTGTGTGTGTGTGTGTGTGTCTGAGATATATGGGGAGTTAAAAAAAGGGGGTGAGAACCGTATTTTCCAAACGAATGGACCAATTTAGCTGCGATTTTCAAGTATCAGAGTTGATGTGAACGAGATGGTTCTTAGCTATAATGCGGGGAGGGATGTGGTGACGATCGTAGCTTCTAAACGGATAGAACTATTTTTTTGTTTGAAAACAGATGTGATCGAGATACTTCTTAGCTATAATAGGGGTTGGGGAGTCGGGGGTTATATAAATTTAATTTGCGCTTGTTATCTCAATCCGTTGAGTAGAAGCAGAGCAATCTATCGATTGCTCTGTCGATAAAACAGTATTTGACAGCTGAACGAAATTGGAATGTTGTACTTTATAGGTTAGTTCTAACCCAAAGAAATGACCACGCGAAAAAGCCGCGGGCACGGCTAGTTTCTAATATAAGTTTAGATTAAATCTCGTTACAATGTTAGAGACTTGTGCAACATCAACTTCAATTACGGTCTAACTCCACTATACCAATTTGTCTAACATTTAACTGATGACATATAACTCTAAATCTATTTTACCAAGGAATTTATATTATACTAGTTACATGTGTATACATAATACTACATAAATTCCTTGATCTATACCTACATCTTTATCTATACATCTATACTCTATACGTTTAATAAAACTGTAACCAAAGTCAGAATCTGTACCTGTGTTCATTTTTGTTTTATTTGTTTGTAATCTTCTTTTCTTTCTTTTTTTGGGTATTATACTCAAACTTTGCACACCAACAACTGCCTCTATTATATAGTCATGTATAGTTTCAATATAGCCTACGGTTGCCTGGAAGAGATCGCTGCTTAGCGATAAGGCCGCCGATTGTACTATATTTTTAAGTTTATTTTTGTTTGTAAGTGTTTCATTTGGTGCAATAAAGTATTATCTATCTATAGGAAAGTAGTAGAATCCAAAAATATAGTGGTTAGTTTTTTCTGTCTTGTGGTCAGTTTGTGACTTTATAAAGCTAAAACCACTGCATGGATTTTGATGCAATTTACTGAACTGTATTCCTTGGAGTCTTGCGGAGGCTTTTATATTTGTTTCATCAAAATCATTCAAAAAGGAGTTACAGATATTTTTATATTTAGTTGCGCCACAGAATAATGAATATGGCACTGACTACGTAAGACAAGACAGTAATAAAATAAGACAAGACAAGTAATGAAACAGTAATAATATGAAATAATTATGTATTTTAACACAATAAATAAAAAAAACTGCTTTTAAATTGTAATTTATTTACATTGATTTACTTTTCGTCGTATCTGTATACTTCTTTGGTTTTTAGTTTCCCAAAATGAAATTAAGATGGCGTTGGCGATCCTTAAAACATGCAAGCGTTTGTCGCACGAGTTATCTAAATATTTTAAAAAAGTCGGGTTAGTTCCACAATTCATAACACAATTCGGCTGGACCAATTTTTATGATTTTTGATTCTTTGGACCTGTCTCCACCCCGAATAACAGAATAACTATTAAAACATCCAAAAAAATTACGAAAATATATTTATGAAAGAAATTTATTTTCTCATACATTTTGTATAGGTCAAATCTTGCAAGCTGAATTAGAACCATTGCACTTCTTCTTATCTCTTCTACGGAGTTGAATTTTTAGATCTTGGTTCAATTCCGATGACAATGTATTTTTTAGTAAGCATGATCTAAATCGACATCCAGAATTAGCTCCATATAAAGGAACTCATCAACGGTTAACAGCACAGACCGAAATTTTGTGTATGCATTTTATTATGATAGAATTGTTTTCAGTTTTACCATGACATGGTTGCTGCACTCAGGGTTAGGACCTGATAAGGAACTCTTCAACGGTCAAAATGAGAGACACGAAATTTTGTGTACGCATTTTATTATGATACCCGGTTCTAAGTTTTACCATGACATTGTCTCCAGATAATGGAACTCTTCAACGGACAACACCGTAGAAACGAAATTTTGTGTACCCATTTTAAGATGATAGCCAGTTTTAAGTTTTACAATGACATGTCCACTCAGGGTCCTGACTAGGGAACTCCTCAACGATTAACATCACAGACTCGAAATTTTGTGTACGCATTTAATTGTGATAGCCCGTTCTAAGTTTCACCATGACGACGACCGGTTGGTCTCGTGGCTAGAGATCCTGGGTACGAAATCGTACGGTCGCGGGTTCGAATCCTGCAAGGTGCAATCATTTGTGTGATGAGCAGAAATGTTTGTTTCCGAGTCATGGATGTAATATTCTTATCTATGTATGTTTATCCGTTATCTAGTGCCCATAGTACAGGGTATCCTAGTTTGGGGCTAGATAATTGGTGTGGAAATGTCCCGAATATATAATTTATTTTATTTATTTATTTAAAGATATTTTTTAAAACGTTATTTAATTAATTATTCTATTATAAATTCACAAACGTTTTCACCTGATCGCAAATTCCGCCTGTTTTAAGTCAGATTATTTATGCGGTGACTATAAAATAAACTATAACCCATACAAATATATTTGTTTAAGCTGTTCAAGTCCTATTTGAAAATCTTAATCCATGTTTACGTCTGTTACATGGACGGCATTTCAAAGGCTCAGCAATGATTACAAGGTAGGTATTTGCAAGGGTCTCGTGACTCCGCCGGCCGGCTTGCACAACCTCGATTACCTATCTTTCGATTGACTCTGGCGCAACTAGGCTACAAACCCCTACATTAGGAAACTTTATGCCCACAAAGTAACTGAGAAACCTTGCATACAACCGTTGAAATATCCTTACGGCAAGTATGTATCTTGTCAAAATAAAAGTGGTTCTCTCCAATTTTTAGCACATTTATAACTAACAATTATCAGAGAGTAACATGCCATGGGCTGTGTATTACATTCCAAAAATTACTTCCCTACGTAAAGTGCAATAACGTTACTAAAAAATTTGCTATTTGTAATGAACAATATTATGTTGCCGTGGAAACAAATAATAAAAAGTCTGTCAAAAAGCACCACGTCCGTTGCTGACAAAGATTTTGAATTAGGTACGCTTACTGGCGTTTTTTTTACTACGTTTATAGAAATGCTTATAGTAAGAAAAATGCCGCAGTGTGAGCGTTACCCGTGCGAAGCCGGGGCGTCCCTAGTTATAATTTTTTTTTTATTTTTTTTTTATTATTACTGACTAGGCAATCGTTTGACCACGATCTCACCTGATGGAAAGCGATGATGTGGTCGAAGGTGTAGCACGCTTGCCTAGTAGATACCTATTCACTCTTGACTTGAACACACCGGGGTTATAATTTACCGGAAACACTGACGAGGGTAGTGCATTCCACTCCTTTGCAGTTCTTATAATAAATGAAGAAGCGTAACGCTTCGTTCTTGTGCGAGGTATTTCAACCATGAATGGGTGGCACTTTGCTGATCGTCTAGTCGTACGGTGATGGAAAGGTGATGGGGAAATCAGGTTGTGCAATTCTTGTGCACACTCTCCATAGTGCAATCTATAGAATACCGCCAGGCTTGCTACCTCACGTCGATGCGCCAGACTTTGAAGCTTACTCTTTACCAGAGTGTCATCCTCAATGAACCTGATAGTACGTCTCTCAATTGAATCCAAAGACTCGAGCTGATACTTGGCAGAACCGTCCCAGAGGTGGCAGCAGTACTCCATACAAGATCGGACCTGTGCTTGATAAAGATTCAAAAGCTGTCCCGGTGTGAAGTACCGCCTAACCTTAGACAAAATACCAAGTTTTTTTGCAGCTACCTTGGCTTTGGATTCAATATAAGACCCAAAATTCAAGTTTGATGTGAGTTCGACACCCAAAAGCTCCAAATGGTCGCCTATTGGTATTGTTACACTTTGGAAAGACGGAGATCGGTGTAGAGAACTCTTTTTAGCAGAAAACAAACACGCTTGCGTTTTAGTAGCATTAAACTTAACCAGGTTAGCATCGCCCCAATCGGACACGACTTCTAAGGCTAAATTTAAACGGTCTACCATAGCCTCTCTCTGAAACTGGACAGCGTCACAGCTGGCTTGAGCATTGGAAGTGTATCTCTCAACTACAGTACTGTCATCAGCATACCCAAAGGTACCGGGCTTCAGAAGGTCATTAATGTGCAGTAAAAACAGTGTAGCCGAGAGAACCGATCCCTGAGGTACACCGGCATTGATAGCCATTTGATCAGACGAGCAGCTCTCTAAGACTACTCGAATAGATCGTTTCCTCAAGAAATCAACTATCCAATTGCATAAGCCAACAGATAAACCATATGAGGGAAGCTTGTTTAAAAGGCCATCGTGCCAGACCCGATCAAATGCCTTCGATCAAATGATATTGAAAATCGACGTCGTAAGAATACTTGATATTCGTATATTTACTCAATTCGCATTATGGCGGCGATAAAATACCGACTAAGTATGTCACGCTAGTTAGCAATAAAAAGTCATTCCTTACGTAATGGAGCCAGATTAAACACTGCAGTGCAGTTATGATGATATGCTAATGGGGATCCGGTACAGTGACGACAGATCCGATTATTATTATTAGGTTGTGTATTGCAATCAGTTGGAACATGGGTGTTATTTATCTATAGAGTTACATAAGTTGCTATATTTTCGGATGACCTTACCGACAACGTCAGCTTAACGCTTTCTTTAATGCTAATAATATTAAGTCTTAAATGGAAGACAAAATTTAAATGGAACATCCTTTTATGGTTCTTAAAAGCGTTTAAATAAAGAATGAGAAGATTCTGATTTCAGACCTCTTGTTCTTTTTTTATTCATCATCAGCCTAAATTTGTCCAAAGCTGGACGAAAGCGTCTCCTAATGCACGCCACTGAGCTCGGTCTACAGCTCTCTTCATCCATTTTCTTCCAGGCCAGGTCGCACTCCACCTGGCCACAGGGCGTCCTACAATACGTTTGCCTAAACGTGGTCTCCACTCGAGAACTCATCTACTCTAACGGTTATCGTTTCTTTGGGAAATGTGACCAGTCCACTGCCACTTTAGCTTGCTTATCCTTAGAGCTGTTGGTTACCTTGGTTCTCCGTCGGACACCTTTATAGATCCCTCCATAGGTTGCTGACCGACCTTAAATTTGTGGACTAGTTTTACAGTAAGTGCCCACGTTACTTTTTTATTTCAACTTCTTGTTCGTTGTATCTGTTCTAAAGTTACTAATACACCACTTCAGTGAAGGATGCGGTCACGGTGGTGCTATCGGAGCGAAGGCAAGACGGTCAAACTGTACAGACAGCTGTCGCGACCGTAGACAATGTGAATTTGACCATACAAACAAATTCTGTTCCAGCATCGTACCCGCGCTTACTACCGTACCAGTTTATTCGTAGCTATGGACACCAATGAGATCACAACTGATAATTGGGTCATACACCTCTTCATGTCCGCTGTCACGTAGGTAGGCTCTACGCTTAGCACAGAGCTCAGAAATAAGTATTACAACAACGAACGTGACGATGATAGGGCAGTATGATATCATCACTGATCGTGATAATGGGTTCCTTGAATCACCAACTGTTGTCAGGATTCTAATGTTGAGCGGATGTTAGCTGTGGATTTTCCCGAACAAGCATTCTTAGCAATGAGAATTATCGAACCAAAAAAATAGGTTTGATCGAGTTTGAGTCACAAGTTATTTTTCATGTTTCTCGTAATTGTGATTAGAATAATTGTTTTTCCCAGAACACAACAGGATATTATAGAGAAAATTATATTTGGTCTGCATATTTTAGTCTGGCACTAGAAAGCCTAATCTACCCTTTTCACCCGAGTACGGCGAAGCAAGGAAAGAAAAATGAGTATAATTAACATATGTATGTGGGTATGTGGATGTTCCACCATAGTGTTCCCCTATTGGTCCAATTTTGACAAGCGAGGTATCAGTCGATTCATCTTCAACGCAAGAGTATCTTAATCTATTTTTTACCCGACCGTAATCGGGTTTTAGTTGTTGAACTTATGTCTTGTTTAACCTTTTGATATCTCTTGGCATGGAATAACTATTGCTTTTGAGTAAGTGTTTAAAAAAATATAAGAATAGCAGGACCAATAAAATTAACCAATGATGTACCAAAGGAAATGAGATTTTCAGTGGTACCTACGGCCCACTACAGAACTTTAAAGATAAAGGCAAGAAATACTTTTCTTAGCAAATATAATATATTATCCTGTATAGGTAAGATAAAGCGTATTCTTTTATGTGCAATTTGATAATGATGTTACTGACTAAATCTGACGTAGGTACCTACTAGCAAATCGGAAACCACATCGTCCCTTTTAGAACTAAACTTTGTTCGGAGGCTATCAGCTATAATATCAGAAAAACTTTTTCTTCCTCATTGTGGAATGAGTTATGCATAAAATGAGCGATATAAAAACAAAGCATTTAACCTTTACACATCCGAGGTGGGTCGGTTGTAAGGTGGGGGCGCGCAAGCACGTTAGTGAGGGAGAAAGTAATCAGGTACTGTTGGCTGCACTAATATGAGAACATCTGCCTATTACACAAGGAAGCATTTCGGATTTACAACTATGCAAGTGATGACTAAGGGCGCTGACGTACCATGTCAATGTGTTTGCGGCTGACTGTTGCCTGGCTGACTCTGCGATGCAAACCGGAAGTAAACTGAAGTTAACTCTATGCAGTGCAACGTCCAGTGAGCGGTCAAGTGGGTCGCTTCCCTACATTGGCTGCAAACAAACCGGTGGCTGAATAAGTTGGAGAGCGAAACGCCGCAAACTTCGTTCTGTAGGCGTTTTATGTCGCTTTATTCAAAATAGTATTTGGCGGTAATTCAAGGCAAGCAGTCAACTGCAAACTATTTGCCTGATAAGTCCGAGGACTCCGAGGGCTTAGTAAACCGTCAATGAACAACAGAATGCAGCGTATCGCTTAGTTATTCTGTGGTATAGCGAAAGAGTTAGACATACCATTACATACAAGTACGGTAGTTTGGCTTTACTTTTACAAATTACAATATTTAAAATTGTTTAAACTTTACCTAATGATTTTCTAAAGCAAAATTCGGATCACGGACGCGGCTACAAAAATGATTATGGAATGATGCGGATTCGAACCCCGTCTGTGGTCCAAATTTTACCTTTAGGAAATTATTAGATATGTTTTCGCTAAGCAGGCATTAATGTTAAAATCATTAAACTTTGTTTGCACCTTGTCTTCTATCGCAGCTGTATCTGGTCGAAATGAAATAAAATATTATCTACACGATAACTCAATATTTTGGCTATTAGTTCCAGATAATGTGAAGTTCTATAAGTTTCGTAATGATCTATGTTTTGGATTAATGTCTGTAATATTAGGTAAAACTAAGTTAAAGTTATGGTACTTTACAAGTACTAGTCTAGTAAATCACCCAAATTGCTATATTGGAGGACGATCAAGCCACCTTATAAACGACTTCCAAAAGGAGGAGATACTTTTTTTTTGTCCCACCTTACAAGTCCTAAAATCACCAGGATTTCCGAACCCATTTCAATGATTCTTCTTGTATATGAAAAGGCAGACTTTCAGTGTGGCTCCGTATATTTCTTTTATTTTTTTACAGTGTATGTTCTTACTCATAATATTATAAATTTTCGATGTATTATTTAAATTATGCTGTTTTGATCTTATATCTCTTTGGTTAGCTCTTGTTGAAGTAACTCTTCGAAAGCGCCGCAGGATCTTTGTGAACTTTTATCAAAGAAGTAATGAGAGCAAAACTGATAATCTGATGTATCTGGTGCATTGCATAACGTATAAGTTTCTCCGGCTGACTGTACCTAGCGTGCTTCCGCGACTGCATCCCAGTCATGTGACTCGGCTCACGTGACCGCCAGCAGCGATCACAATGCATTGCAAAACCTGCGTAAACTGGGTAACAGTTACGCTCATACTTTGCCAGTTAAGCATTGCTAGCGCGTTTTATTGGCATTATAAAACGTATTGCACAATGCGGTATAATTAAACCGAACACTGTTTCGAATGTGTAGCGCTTCTTATGATATGTTTGGAAAATGTTTGTTTTCTGTGTCAATGGGCAGTAACATATTATGAGGCCTACGTCCATTAGTGATTTGATGTAAGCTAATGCAGATGATGTAAATAAAGTAGGTAGATATGTATGTATGTTGTTACCAATACAATCAGAACTACAAAAGTTAAGTTAGGCATTTTCGGCGCAGAAAACGTTTCCTAATTTTAGTACGCAATGACATTAAACCATTCGAATCCTGCAAGGTGCAATCATTTGTGTGATGAGCAGAAATGTTTTGTTTCCGAGTCATGGATGTAATATTCTTATCTATGTATGTGTATCCGTTATCTAGTGCCCATAGCACAGGGTATCCTAGTTTGGATCTAGGTAATTGGTGTGGAAATGTCCCGAATATATTTATTTATTTCTACTTGTTTTTTTTTGTAATGTATAAACTCAAAAAATACTGAACCGATTTTAAAAACTCTTTCTTCGCAAGAAAGCTGTATTATCAGGGAATAACATGGACTGCAATTTATTTTTCAAATTGAAATCCTTAAGATAATTGCAATAATGTACCCAAAGAATTAAAAGCAAAAATGACGTTTACTCGCTGTAAGGAACGGAATGATAAGTTGCCGTGGAAACGAAATAATAAAGAAAGTATGTCAAGTTCGTGAGTAATAATGCAGATGTCTATGGTCAACAAAGCACCACGATTGTTTCTGGCAAAAATTTTGAATTACGCTTACAGGCGTATTTTTTTTAGAAGTCATGACTTGTGTGTATAAAAATGATGAATGTAAGCAAAATACCGTAGTGTGAGCGCTACCCGTTCGAAGCCGGGGCGAGTCGCTAGTATTTAATATTTTTCTTGCATGCGATGGTGGCCTAACGATTCTATAGTGCAATTTAGAATCCAACGATACCGGGTTCAAAACCTAGCCTCCGTACCAATGACTTTTCTGAGTTATGTGCGGTTTTCCATCGCTCCGTGCTTCGGAGGGCACGTTGAGCTGTCGGTCCCGGCTGTTATTGATAAATACCAGTCGTTAAGCCATGTTAAAGGCCCTCGGGCGGCTTGATAAACTCTGACATCAGAGGCCAGCACTACCTCATACGACAAACAAACAAACAATATTTTTCTTGTATGATCAGGATATGACTATCCTAATATTGACGGACGACTGGTAGAAAATACTGCCAAGCATTAAGTCTCCGTGACTATTTTGTGCAAAAAATGCTGCACGTGTTCAGCTTAGTAATGGCTGAACGGATTTTGATGAAACTGATATAAAGATTATTGGTCTGCGTATACATTCGCTTCTGAAATAGTACAAAGTATACTTTCATCATTCATATCAGGTGGATAAAAGCGCGCACCAGCAGTTGCTACAGAAGACACGCGGCGTAGCTTTCGTGGTATACGGTAAACTAGCTCAAATCGTACCACAGCCTAAGTTGTACCTCAGTGATATCTGTAGTGACATCTAGTAGTGTAATTCTGAAATATTTTTCACACGAGTCAACAAAAACAAGTGGGTGTCCGGCTAGGTTCACTAGCTCAAGTCGTACCACAGCCTAAGTCGTACCTCAGTGATATCTGTAGTGACGTATAGTAGTGTAATTCTGAAATATTTTTCACACGAATCAACAAAAACAAGTGGGTGTCCGGTCAGAATCACGAGGCAAAAAAAAATATTGATTTCACTCATTCGTAAGATTTCCTAATGAGAAATAAGATCGTTAATTGATTTTTCTTGTTACCGTCTATTTCTATGGTTTTCTGGCAATTATTTAGGCACCCTCAACCGGTAGAAAATTTTGAGGTTATGTCAGGATTTTGGTATGAAACTTTGAAAAAACTCTTTGCTCACCTATAATTTACTAGAAATAAAAGCGCAGAAAATTTGTTTCTTATAAAAAAAACTATGAGTATGTGTAATGTATTTGGTAATTAAGGTCAATAATTAGAATGTAAGTTGTTTAAGGCTGAGTTGTTTGTAGTTATTATTCTGTAGAGTATATTCTACGTACGACTTAGGATATTGGTGGTACAAGTTTGGCGATCAGGCACCCTAGTCGTACCGGAGTTACTCTTTTAAAAAAAAACTTAAGTACCTATTTTATTAAAAGATTTTTCTATTACTATGAATGCTCTTTAAAAATTAATTAAATAAAGATTCAGATGCCTCAGAAGATTTTGTATAATTTTAATTACACTTAATATTACAGTACGAGTATGATTCCCTTAGGAGGTACGCCATAGACAACCTTACCCTACAACATAAGAGCACAAGAAGTTGTACTAACTTTTTGTTACTTCCTGCTTTATTGTTATAAATTCTTGTGCTAAAACGTTTTGAGAAGTTTTATTTTGGTAAAAAGTAATTCAATCCGGTTATTATCAGACGCCTTCAGTAACTGTCGGAAGCTTATAAACAGAAGAGCCATTTCCTTTTAAGACCAGGAAACATAACCCAAAACACTGCACCTTGGCAATGTATCTTAAAAAACAGCTATCAAGCAACTCTTTCCACAGATTATATTATACTAGTTGCTACGTCTTTCGCTAGTATACGTTTCAATCATGTTTTTTAGAAGCCGGATTCCAGATTTACGCGTCAGAACTCGAGTGATCATCAAAAGCGAGTGATGACGTGGTAAGGTGATTCAAGTGGCTTTGCGATTCGGAGGTGTGGTAAATTATTGTTTTTTATTATGTAGGTACTCAAATAATTTCAAATCCGGCTCTTTATAGTGGTACATAAATTATTTCTTCAATTAATGAGATACAATTGGACGAGTAATTTGACCATACGGACAGACACCGATGTTATGGTTTTGTTTTCATCCATCTAGGCACAAACTCGTAAACCTCGTTACCCTTACATACCATACAGGACCACATCATCTTTTGTTATTTTTCAGAAAAATTAATGTATCATCATCATCAGTAACACTTTCGTAAGATCAGGGCAAGGTACTCAGAGAGACTACATTTTTTGACCACAGTTCTTTTAAATTAACGAAAAAAATTATAAATAAATGTAGTTATTGCCTCTATCCATACCAATATATAAAAGTGAAATGTTGTCCGTTTGTTTGGGAAGCTTTCACGCGAAAACGGCTGCACGGATTTTGATGTGATATGGAATGGAGATAGCTTATACCCTAGAATAAAATAAAGATTACTTTTATCCCGGAAAATTGTAAGTTTTCACGGGAAAACTAGAAAATGTTGATTACTCGTTATAATGAACGGTTGCCATGGTAACGAAATAACAAGTCTGTCAAAAAACTTCACGAGCATTGATGCTATACCTACTTTTGCATTGGTTTTTAATATCCTAGAAGAACATAGGATGTTTTTTTTTCGCGATAAACAGTAGTCCGCGCGTACGAAGTCACGGGCGGGAAAATTAGTATTGTATAAAAACAAAATCCTGAATATCATAAACTTTATTCTATAAAACCCTAGCAGCCTGGTTAAGGGTAACTAATCCTACAAGTTTTAAAATATTCTACAAAAGCACCTATAAAATAGTGCAGAATTATCAGTAGAAACAGGGTAAAATGACATTTCTTGCACAGTGGAAGTAATACCGGCACAAAGCATTTTAAAAAAAGTAGGTAAATATATAATTCCAAGCCCGTCAAATGTGAGGTGTACGCAATTTTTTATTTTTTTTATTTAGCTTTTACGTATTATGCTGTTGGTCTATAACTGACATCTACAGCGTCACCGGACGCTGTAGAGCGGTGGGGCGGGCGCAATAGCGCTCCACCGCAATGCTATCCAAATCTATTTTTGACTGATAGCGTCACAAGCGAGGGCAGAATATCTTGGCTTGGCGCTGCGATCGGTTATAATTCATCAAATAAAAATAAAAACTGTAATCCCGTAGTGCAGCATATAAAAAAAAAAGCCGAACAGAGTACCTCCTGTTTTTAGAAGTTGATTAATGTCATAATAGCGTGATACCAATTTTTCGATATCTAGGCGCTACAAAACGTTACGATCGCTAAGCAATCATTTTCATTGAATCGATTGTGTACTTTTAAATTAGTCATATGCAACTTTATGCACGGCAATAAATACGTTAGATGGTGGAATATCATGCGATATTTTATTATTGTTTTGTAAACATGGTTGCAAGGCAACAACTGGCTGGTTTCGTGTCGAAATCTATACTTATAATAAACCAGTAAGCACACGTAATGTGCAGTTCTCTATGAGCAACAAACAGTTTCTACAACTCTGGGTCTGTTTGTCTGTTCGCGCACCACGTAGGTAACACTACTGATTGCGATGCGGTTTCCAAAGTTGGATAGTTTAGGTTTTGACTTAAAAATAAACTTTTTGTGTACTTGGTATCTAACACCGATGTTTGTAAGCCAAGCAATCGATAAAAAACTAACTGAAGCCATATTAAATTCGGTATTTTGTACTTTATAGGTACCTACTTTTGGTCCTGGAATAACACTACACATAGGCGTAGTGTAGTACTATAATTTATTTTGTGACATATGTTACTTTTAACCCAGAGAAATGGCTAAGCGGGAAAAGCCGCGGGCACAACTAGTACATTTATAATCTAATAGATTGTACGGATTTGCGAAGGTGTTAGTAATAGATTCATAACATTTTAATCACAAATATACATTCATTATTTTAATTATCCTAAAAGGGCGCCCGTGAAATTTAAATAACCATATCACCACGTTGTGATAGACCCATAACAACTTGAGAAGAACCGACAAGAACTGGAGAGAAGTTCAAAATTTTCAAGCTTATTTTAATAATGATTCGTGCAGTGCCGTGCAATATTAGGTAGACCACCTAATTAAATATAAGGTTAAACAGGTCGAAATAATTTATGTTAACAAGAACATATATTTTTTAGTACATCTTCCTCGCGTGTTTGTAGAATAACTTTTGTATATGTACCTACTCTTTTGATTATCTTTACCTAAAATGGGTATAATTGGAAACTTGAGTTAACCCGGGTTGACTCATTTGCTGCTCAGGACCAATTTATAATCAGGTGCCTTCTGAATCTTAATTAACGACAGATTATGTAAATATAACGTAGCGTTAACAAATAAGTATGTAGACGTAAGGTGTGGTAATTGATAAATCGAATAATTTAGGCTATTATTAAGAATCTTTATGAAAATACTAACTTGTTTGTTTGTTTTTATACCTTAGCATAGAATTTCAAAAAATCTCTCCTCATTGCATTAATATGGTATTCAAGGAATATTTTCTATATATATATATATATATATATATATATAATAGGCCCACCGGTTTAAGCTGTGCGTTGTCTGTCAGTCAGTCAGAAAATTAGGTAAACTTAGTAAACCTTGAGTCTGTAAACGAAATACTTTCCTGACTCTAACACGGGATGCTTCGGTGATACGCCCTTAGAGAAGAATATTTTTTACCTTTATTTTAAGCAAACAAATGAATCTGAAACTGAAGCTTTTTGTTTTTACCCGACTACAGCAAAGCAAGGGAAGGGTAATAAGTTTAACTGTCTATGTATCTATGAATGTGGGTATGTGGATTTTCCACCATAGCGTCGCTCCTATTGGTTTGATTTTAACAAGTGAGTCAATCGGTTCTACTTCAGGTATAAAGTGTCATAGGCTATTTCTTTTACCCGACTACGGCAAGGCAAAGTAAGGGTTATGTATTCAAACTAAAAAATGGTCCGATTTTGACAAGTGAGGTATCGATCGATTCGTCTTCACCGCAAGAGTGTCATAGGCATTTTTTTACCCGACCGTAGTCGGGTTTTAGTTTTTAAACTTAAGTTTTATTGTTTTAGCTATTGCGGCTGGCCGGTCATCGAAGTACAAGTTACATTTTAATGTTATACATTAATCTGTATAGGGTTCACTACGGGTTCCACACCCACTTGCCTTTGTTTATCGTTGTGAAATCATCTTCGAGTAGAATATGCAGAGCTAGGCTTTACAAAATCATCTGTCATTTGGGCAATGCTGCATTGTTGACTGAGCCTGCGATGTTTATCACGATGATTGTCCACGACGCGTATTTCACTTTCTAACCTGTCCATCGTTATAGGAATCTACTGGTAATTGCACAATCTTGTGTCTATTTATTAGGCAAATCATACATACCTGTGAAAAGCTAACAAAAAGAATGTTATTCATTTTGTTGTCGATCAATGAGCGTCATTGTTGTTGAAGTTTAGCAATAGGTAGGTAACGTAGGCAACACACGTACATGATTTTTTAATAGACTTTTCAATTCGATTTTATTTTTTTATACGTACACTACCTCCGGAATTTCTGAACGGATTTGTATGATTATGTATTAATTGAAAAGGAGGTTTTTATAAAAAAGTAGTGGACATTTCATTTAAAAGTAGTCCATACCACAGAATAAATAATAGTACAAATACAGAAGGATAACTGAGTAAAGTCATTTAAATATATAGCAACTCTCGCTACAACGCAATAAAGTGCAATTTAACTCGCACAGCGCTGCGATCTTTCAATTATATTTACCTAAAAGGCGCTCACCCATTGCGTGCAGGCTAGAATGTACCGTATCACAACGCGCGAGAGCGTCCATTGTTCTAACCGTTTCAGATAGCTGTGTCACTTTTTCGCTCGGCAGGGTTGTATGAAGATATAACTAGGTACTTGTTAAATGTTGATAGTTCAATTAATTACATATAACGACATACTTATCAGAATAGACCTAGTATCTACCTCATTATTTGATTGTAACTTAATAAGTATTGCACTTTGATGAATAAAAGGTGACTGTCTGAATTCCATGCTTAATAATGAATGAAAAAGAAATGGCTATCTACGTAATAAAATGTCAGTATGTAGGTATTTTACGAGACTTGTCAGACCGAATGCTATGCAGTATATTCTAGTTTTCTTCTTGGTACTCATAATTAAGAAAAGAATAAAATTTGTCAAAAACTTTATGTAAGTAGGTACTTTATCGTAAGCACACGGCGCGCGACTCGTCGGGCGCATGATGGCGCACGACTGAATTCACCGCAATATTGTGGCCGCAAAGTGTAGGTATAATATTTGTATTTGTTGCGGAGTGCGATTGGCCTGTCCATACATGTTATTCCAAGACCAAAAGTACCTATGAAGTACAATACGTTCAGTGGTCATATATTTTTTTATCGATTACTCGGTCTCTAATCATCGGATTAAAATACCATGTACCCCAGGTTTTAAGTCAAACCCTAACTAAGCTATTCAACAGTGAAAAAGCATCGCAATAGGTCCAGTAGTTTTTACGTGATGCGCGAACAAACATACAGACAAACAAACAAACAAACAATAGACAAGAAATAATAACTATAGATAGAAGATAACATGAAAATTGGTTCAGTAGTATTTTTTAGTAAATACATTTAAAATTGAGTTTTAATTCTTAGAATTCTAAGTATAGAGCTTGGTTTACTTTTAGTTTCTAAGATATTGGAAGCCTTTTTTAAATTTACCTCAGATTAGAAGATCACCTAATAATAATAATAATTACCAGCAGATGAGGCTATAGAAACACAACAACAATAACAGGAAATGAAATATGGAATGCAACGCAACGCGCACGTATCTACCTGTACCTGTACCTGTACCAGTAGAGAAATAGGCAGACAGGGTTCAACAGACTTTAACAGTTGAAATGCCAGTTCTACGTGATGCGCCTATAAGTTATTTCTGCAACATTTAAAAAGCGGCTTTATGTGTTGAGTTTTCTCTCCAACGTCGATGTTTTTGTTTCTAGTGTTACCATGTCGCATTTAAGTTATAAAGCTCGACCGGTTGGCGTCGTCCTCATCGGGAAATGTCAAGGCTGGCATTGTGTCGGCCGGTCACATGATCCGGTCACGAGGCTGCGTCGCGACTGCTAATATTTAAGTTATTTCGATTACATGAAAATCTTGGAATTGACCAACCGCATACCAAACATTCTAGTCTGTTCGCCAAATAGAGGTAGACTAAAGGATTATTGAGATAAGCGAGGAAGCTCCAACATGTTGTCAGCTAATAATTACCTTTATGTTGTTTGGATAAGGTATTTTTTTGCGAGGAGGTAAGGTTTCAAGAGATTTACGATACGACTATCTTATTAAGGTATTAAAGAGATGTTAAATAATGACTTATTTATCATTTGAAAACCGCAGAATGATTCAACGGAATCTTGCTATTTTCTTGATGGAATTTGACTCGACTTATATAAACATACACACACTAACATCAACATAATAATAATAAAGAGATATTATAATTAACAATATTGAAATATTAAAAAAACTTTATTTTATTTTATTTTCTTCCGCGCGGACTAAAGTTTATCGCGAAAATAAAGCTTCGCATGTTCATCTAGAACATTAAAAACCAATGCAAAAGTATAGCACCAACGCTCTTGATGCTTTTTGACAACCTTGTTATTATTTCGTTTCAGTGGCAACCGTTCCTTACAACGAGTAATCGACATTTTCCAGTTTACCCGTGGAGACTTGCCATTTTCCAGGATAAAAGTATCCTATGTTGGTCTCTATATTGTACAGTAGGTACATATTTACAAAGATTCATTAAAACACATATAGTTATACATTTAAATCACGCTGAAACCTTAAATATATAACTATGTGTTCGAATCGCGAAAGTTTAAAAGTTACAGCTACCCTACGTATGTCTCCTATAATTTTTTCTTTGACCAAAAGCAGTTATTTTTCCTGTATGTCTCTACATTTTTGTGGAAATTTAGTAACCTAATTAAATATTGACTTATTGAAGGAGCCTAGGACGGCCTTCACGAGGTGGACCTGAGATTCCCTGTGCGGATCCAGCCTTCGTGTCAGGGAGAGTACTCATACACTTAGATAGGTGTATCCAGCCTGGACCTAGCTGTTCGCCGCAGAATCAGTCTCGCAGCTTATGCCACGCGGGAATAGTGTAGCTTTGAATAAGTTTTGGTGAAGCAGTTTTCAAACTCGGGCTAGTCGTTTTTTTTGTTTTGACTTATGAGGTAGAGCTTGCCCCTGGTGACAGAGTTTGTCAGGCTGCCTGAAGATCTTTGACATGGCTTAACGCCTGCTATAAATCAATAACAATCGGAACCGACAGCTTAACGTGCTCTTCGAAGCACGGAGAGTGATGTAAAATCGCACATAACTTAGAATAATCATTGATTATCCAGCCTCGAGTCTTCCTAGACTCGAACCCGAACCCGGTATTGTTGGATTCTAAGTTGCACTATAGAACCGTTAGGATACCATCGCACAAAAAATAATGACCCATTAGTTATAACTGATTCTCATGCTTTTTTGCGTGGGCAGGCTAAAAGTAATCTGTATGTACTATTCCAAGACCTAAAAAACCAATATACCAACATTTGATCAAAATTCCTTCAGGCGTCAATAAGTTTTTATCGATTTCTCGGCTTCTACTCTTCGTATTGAGATACCAAGTACACCAGTTTTTAAGTCAAGCTCTCTCCAAGCTATCCAATAGTGAAAACCGCATTGCAATAGGTCTTGTAGTTTTTTACGTGATGCGCGAACAAACATAAAGACAAACACAAATTTAAAAAATGTTATACGCTTGTTCAGTAGCTTATTCTAAGTACCCTAGACTACACCAATTTTTGTTATTATCTTCTTTGTACATATTTTTTCGGTCCTATTACTTTATTATAAGTATAGATAATAAAATATATACTAATTTTTGGCCTCTAAAATAATATAGTTAAAAAAAATACGTACCTAGGTGAACTTAGACTAACAAAATCTATTTTTGCTACTTGACTGCGCCACACCGACGCAGGATATTATATTTGCTGGAGGTAAATCAATAAATTGTAAGAGTAGATGCAAAGTAGAAATTAATAAAAGCGAGCGCGCTTTTTTTGGCAATTTCTTTTAATATCAATTATAATAAAATCATCAAATCACAAAAATAATCCAGTCAGCAGGGATATAGTTTTGCGCTACAAAAGGCGGAGAAGAAATTTTGATTTGTATTGCTTGTACAGGGTACTCATGAAAAATTTAAGTTTTAGGAGCGTTAGCCCCCATTTTGATTTAAAGGTGCCAATTTTTTTACCTAAATTTATCTTTGACAGTTGGCTTTATGGCAAATATATGTACGAAACTACGAATAAATAATAAGTCAGGAACTCTAATTCAGAACAAATGCCACACAAAAAGTGCCCCTACTTAGAACCAAAACGACGTATGATTCAAAAACGAATCACTTCCGAGATTACAAATAGACATGCTTGGAGATTGGTTTCTTTTGTCTTACTTTTTACAATTCATTAAACTCTATGTCCCTCGAAATATAATTAATTTAGTAAGTTTTTGTCTTGAAGACATTCAAAGAGAATCTTTCTTCGCAATGTAGTGAAGACGGATTCTGAGAAATTGAAAATGGAATGTCCTCTAATGGTATGCTGTTGCCTGTGAATTTTCAGCTGAGTTTCAAGTTCAGTAAATTCTGTTTAATATATTCCCATATACTATCGGGCGTTTGGGTTATTGTTGCAACGGCCGTGGTTGTGATCACTCCAAAAAAACAACGCAATATGATCTTGGGTAAATCTAAAAGAAAATAAAATTCCAAAATTTGTACCTCTACTAGCCGTGCAAAAAGTAATTTAAAACTTGAAATACACAATGAGGAGCCCTAGAAATCCAGTTTTGGACTGAGTTTTGGTCACTGGTTTCAAGGAGTTGGTATATACTATTACTCTTTGTCGAGTAACAGTATTCGAGTTTTTTTTATTAAGCAAAAATTAACTGACTTCATTTTGCATAGTATTGAACATCTCGGTTTGATAACGTATTTGAACATCTTTGAATATAATTATAATTTTGCAACTTTTTACTAGTCGGTAAAAAGTTACAAGAAGAGAAAAATACATGGTTAACATGGTAAATGCCGGAACAACTTATATTCTAAGCCGCCGAATGTAGAGACTTGATATTTTTTGACATAATCTATATCAATACTTATAATAAAGCAGTATGTTGCAAAAAGTCTGTACAAAGAACTTAATTAAAGTAAATTGATAATATTCATAATTTAAAATAAGCTACTGAACAAGGATATAACATTTTTTTTAATCGTGATTGTTCTTCTGCTTGTTCTCAAATCACATCTGGTGCATTTTTATCTTATCCCGATGTGTAGAAACTGAGAAATCGATAATAAACTGACGGATGAATTACTGCAATAATATATAGGTTACTTTTAACCCAGATAAATTTTGTTACTACGTGGGAAAATCCGCGGGCAAAAATAGTCTTCCCATAAAATTTAGATGGAAATATGATTCCGAATCATATTAAAATATTGCAAGGTAATGAGCGCGAAATTTCTTAGGCTATTTCTATCGGGCATATACAACTGATATAATCAAAAACGATAAGATACTGTCGAGATTTCTTATCGTTGAAATAAATAAACATGATTAAGTTCGTAGAAAACATATGAAAATAACAAATGGAACTAACAAACTTCTAGTCGAAACAACTCCAGAGGGTCATGACCCCCATGAACCCCCCTGGATCCGCGCTTGAGAGCAACCACTCTTTGTGGTGTTCTATGTGCAGCAATGGAAGTATTCCGCCTATGATGATGAAACTGATTCGTTTAAAAATGCATTCATCCCCGAAATATATAATTTTCCTTTATGTGCAAGTATATTACTATAAGCGCCATCTACACAGGCACAGGACAATCAAATACTAAGGAAGTTAAGTAAGTCTTGCAAGTTATCGTAAAGTGGATTGACCTGAGGTGAGCATTCCGGCTTCAATTCGATTCAGCAGCAGACTACTAGATGGCGCGAATCCCAAAACGTATTTTAACTCTTTCTGAGCCTTAAAATATTACAACGGTTTAATTAACAGCGATTATATTATATAATTTTTCAAAACATTACGTACCGAATTAATATCTATTTAAATAATTAGTTTACAATATTCAATTCTTCAATGCATTTAGGTATCTTCTACAAATGACAAAGAAAAAGAATGCGAGCGCGTTGATGTCTTTTGTATGGCTGTATCAATTTCATTCTTATAACACGACTACCCAAAAAAAAACAGTGTAATGTTTTTAGGATTCATGTATGTTTGTATGTATGTATGCGAGTTTCTTTATTCCACCATAACTTTTAAATGCCTGAAGAACAGATTTAGACGTATGGGGTATCGTTAGAATCCAGGACCTATTTGAAAAATTTTAATATGTTGGTAGTGTGCTCCATTTTTTAAGGGGAAAAATCTTCGAATTTTTCATTGTGGAAATCAAATTGAAGGCCTTGATAAGCACATTCAAACTGTATATAATTTAATTGAATAATTCGTTTTTGGCAGAGGCAGTTTTTTTTTAGCTTTTCAGCTAGTTATTTTACTCCATTATTTCAAATCTATACTATTGACCAGGCAAAGCAAGGATTATTAAAATAAAATTAAGAAGCATAAAGACACTTTTTATATATGAAATACCTTAATATCTCTCTACCCTTAGGTGCCCTCTCACAAATCAAGTTCGCGCGGTACTAACTGTGAACTAAGCTGTGCTCTTTTCGCAGGCGCAAGGAAATTATAGTATTTTTATATTTAGTTCATGATGTATTCTTTTATTATCAGTGCTCATATTTTAATTTAATCGTGATGGAAAAACTCTGAACTTTAATGTCGTATGTATATAATTATAGTTTAGATATATATTTTTATTAGCATACACAGTTTTAGCAAGATTTTGGTTAGAAAATGAGGATAAAATAATACATAACAAGAAAAAGAAAATGTTAAAATTTTAAATTTTATGTTAGTAAGTAGGTAATTTAGCGTAAAACGATTTTTATTTTTTTCAATCTAAGCGTTTTACGGAAAACTACTTTTGAAGACAGAGATTGAGTGTTAGTTGGCATTTTGAGTTTTGCCATTATATGAAGCCGCAATCTAGAATACAAAATACCGATATATGTAATTCCGTTATTTAAATTTCTATAAATCTTTCTAATTCTTGGAATAAAATTGCCATCAATCTGCATCTCGTTGCTTTTTTTGTCAAACTATGTAATATGGCTCTTTTGTGTGAAGTCGGTATAACATTTTCTGTCATTTCTCCCTATCAGTCGTCATGTCGGTAATTTTACGATATTTCATCACTTTTTTATCTTCCTTTACGTTTGTTATTATTTACATTCGTTTATATTTGAAATATTTAGAAACTAAACGTTAGGAGAGATATTATAGAACATTAGCGAATAAATATAAGAGATTACAACTTCTTTATGGAACCAAACTATTTAAACATCACAGATTTCACTTCTATTCTCACCATAACCTAAATAAAAGTGTAAAATTAAAAACCATCGCAACCGAAGAATTAGAAAGAGATTTTCACTTTTGGAAAGCACGCCAAATTAATTCACTTCATCGTAAACAGTTTGGCTAAACAATAAATATAATATTAAGTGGGTTTGTATGTAATGAATGTAAATGTATGATGACCTGTATGATGGTATGGTATATGGGTGTCGGGTCCTTGTGCCGGTTGCGTGGAGGCGCGCGGCGCAGGCGCAGGCGGAAGTGAGACCCGAAAGAAAGTACTCGCGCGCAACCGGTCGCGTTAGTGGGCCAGCTGAGTTCAAGCGCGTAGAGCCGTCTGTTGCCATCACGAGCTTTACAATGTGCAACCTGTCAAACTCTAATCGGGCCTTCCCCCTACTTAAAAATGAATCATTCATGAACCGTTGGTACTTTATAGCAGACAAAAAACAAGACATACGTTCAAAAACTAAAACTAAGGTCGGGTAAAAAATAGGCTATGCCATTCTTGCGATGAAGTCGTCTTCACCTGATGATTGACACCTCGCTTGTCGTTATTTTTTTTTGGCAAAAACGTGAACAACCGACTTCAAACGCTCGTACTTCGCGAACGCTCGAACCAAGTTTTTCTTATTATTGGAACTGGTTAAAAAACTACTAAACCGATTTTGATAAAATTTCTATGGGACCAATCTGAAAGTATTTTTGCAAACAAAAAATATATTTTTAAATAGGTTCACAAATCACGGAATTCTGAGGTAACAAAAAAAAATGCGGTTCGAATTGAGAACCTCCTCCTTTTTTGAAGTCGGTTTAAAATCGGACCAATGGTTGCGACGCTATCGTGGAACATCCACATACCAACATACACACATACATAGACTGTTAAACTCATTACCCTTCCCTTGTTTCGCCGTAGTTGGGTAAAAAAACCGAAACGTCGAGGCCACTGATCAAAGCTTACTTACATATTGATAGAGGATTTCAATGTGAATAAAAATTTTGTGCTCGCATTTTCTGTTTGTATTGAAGTCCTTTTTTGATTTGTGTGTTTTTTAGTTTTCATCAAAATCGGGCCGGCAAATACTTTGATTCTTTTTCGTTTTTGAGGCTACGAATATTCCTTATAATTTCGAATTTGGCCATCCACGCCCACTTGTAAAATTCACCTGTATAACTCTCAGTAGCAATTTATCATTTAAGCTTCTTACAAAAAAAATACATGTTGTGTCCAGTGTTACTATTGCTACTATTAAAGTAAAGTACAAAATAAATAATAATATTTATATTGTAATCGCGGGCGGGTGCGTCCGTCCGCTATTGCAGCTGAAAAGCAAAAAACTACGTGCAAAAACCCGTGCGTGTGTTTGCGTGGTGCGTCCCGCGCCCCACATCTGCGCCGCTCTGCGAATCTAAGCACGCTGTTTTAAATTGGACCTCACGACGAAAATTCTTTGTCTTTGGTTTGCGGAGAAACCACAAAGTTTCAAATAAAAAATTAAACTATTAAGAATAAAAACCGACTGCAAATAAAACTAAAAACAAGCTTTAGATTATTGAGTTTGAAACATAAGATGCATTCGAAGACATCATTCATTTTATTTCTCAATCGACGGGATCAGCTAGAACCTAGTATCATGATGCCTGCATCTTATATTTCAAACTCAAGAATCTAAAGCTTGTTGAACATTTTTGGCCTACGCTTGCGTGTCAACACAAGCACACGTCACTGCGTAATATATATTTTTTAATTAAACTTATTTCAATGCCGACTTCTGCGTTGCGGCTCCGCTATTATATTTTTATCCTGCGTCCGTCCTCGCGCGACCAACACCAACATCTATTACAGCATCAGGTTAGTAATAAGCCCCCACTTTGTTTCCATTCAAGCCACAAGCCATTTCATCACCGGTCACGATAATGATACAGCAATCATTCACAGAATTTCTCTCGCAATGTAGGCAAATCAAAACACCGTCAACTTACTGAGTGAAATCGGCAGATGATTTGTTTACTTGGGTTTCCCAGAGATTCAAAGTAGTACAAAGAGATCTTGCCTAATTACCTTTTCTTTGAATATTTGGCTTGCTGCTTTTTTGTTATTATTGTACACGAGTCTTGCTAATCGGAGTAACAATTTGTTAAATTGTTATATTTAATTAAATGTTAATCATGATGCAAATAATGTCGACCTCATTATCAGGTTCAAATGAGATCAGACAATGCTGAATGTGCTTTCATTGCAGCAAATGCGGTATAATTGAATATGTACAAAATGTATGTTTTAATTTGATGAAATTTTGCGTTACTCTCATTGATTAATCATCTCTACTACTTACTGCGCTAGTACAATGTTTTATAAAAAATAACAAACAAACAGACAGACACGAATTTTGAAAATGTTCTATTCTTGTTCAGTATAGAATAGAATTCTATTCATGTTCAGTATAGATATTTTTTTTTTTAATTATCTTCATTGTACAGACTTTTTCGTTTCTATTGCTTTATTATAAGCACAGATAGGCGCTCCTAGTACTTTGTGTTTCAATATGTCATATTTTCGCAATGTTCTATGAAGAACCCGATATCGTAAACATTACATTTTTATGATAAACAATATATATTAACAAGCAGCAAATGTAGATTAAAAAACTATTCTAAAAACCAAGTTTTTTTTACAATGGATTGTCATCGAGTTCTGTCACCCTAAAAGTTTCAGCCGGATAGCTACTCGGGAAGTGCTCAAAATTTAATTTACAAGATTCCACCCGGAACGATAGACAGACAGACAGAGAGACAAACAAGAAAGTGACTCAATAAAAACGTGGTAAAATGCATTCATTTCAAGTAAATATAAACCCATACACAGAAGACTTACCCCGTTACTTTTTGACGTTTCTGTATCGCGTTTCTGTCAAAAGCCGACGTTTAAGTTATAGGAATCAGCATTAAATCTACTTATAGTAGCTATCCCGCCGGCATAGCAGCTACATGTCTGTACCTCTCTAAACTCACTCGTAATATTAAAAAACTCTACTGTAAGTAGTGCACGTACATGTAATAAAACAAGCTTATGATTGACAGATCTATGCCTGTAACCTCGACGTGAACTTGATCGACACTATCGATAGCTCATCGTAAAATAGAGTATCGTTTTTTAGATTTCTATGCTCTATCATGCTATTGGTGGCTTTATATTTCAAGTCAAGAGGTATAATTTAACAAGTATAAATTATTATAAAAATACAAAAACCCGACTGAGTGACAGTACTGTGTTTGTCGATTGAATAACATTTTAAACAACTCACGTGCTATGTCGGGTTTTGCTTTTCAGCCGCCATAGCGGACGGACGCAATACGATGCGAGCTGATCGCCCGCAAAAGTAATAGTACATTTTAATGTTTCCTATTTACTCACATATTTTACTTTACTTTAATAGTTCTCTAGTGGCTAGAGATCCTAGGTACGAAATGGAACAGTCGTGGGTTCGAATCTTGCAAGGTGCAATCATTTGTGTGATGAGCAGAAATGTTTGTTTTCGAGTCATGGATGTTAGTATTCGTATCTGTGAAAGTGTATCAGTTATCTAGTGCCCATAGTACAGAGTATCCTATTTTGGGGCTAGGTAATTGGTGTGGAATTGTCCCGAATATATAATTATTAGTACTCACATAACTTAAATAATCTAAAATAGTTTTTTCTAGAAGCTTGAGATGAAACTGCTACTGCTTAGGTTAAATTCAAATATTTTTATTTCAGACCAAAGTCCATAAAAGCACACAATTATTGAAATAAATACACACAAAAAATAAAAAAATACATTAGAAGAATAGAGAAAAGTAAAGCACCGGATCAAGAATGCATAATATGCATACTTGTCCAGTGTTTCATGAACGGACCATCTACGTCCATTCGTCCAGCAATTAACTGCAGGTAGCTGTTGGCGCTGCCCCGCACCCGGCGCATCAGGGATGCTATTCTTTTTCGCATGATGGCCATGAAGCCCCGTCCGGACGTCCGTCGTGCGTCCGTAAACATTCCCGATGCGCTACAAAAGCGTGGCAGCCCCATCAGCATCCTGAACGCGTTATTATATTGGACGCGCAGAGCATTGTATGCACATTTCGTACGTTTGACCCATAGGCTGCAGGTGTAGAAGGTCTGGCAATATGCTCTAAACAAAGTTGTTTTAACCTGTGCAAACCTACGAGCCAGCATATTTGCCTTTACTGGCAATGCCCTGCGCTCCCTTTCCACATCATATTATCTGCAAGTGAATCAGTGACCCAGTGAACCAGATACTTGAACTGTGGTATCAATTCAAGCTCACTACCATTAAGCAAGACTGGTGGTACAGTATTGTAGCTTTTTGATCCCACCTTGAATACTATCAGTTCGCTTTTGCTGGCATTGTATCTGAGTCCAGGTTCCTCCGCATAACACTCACAGATCTTAACGAGTTTCCGAAGGGCACTGATCGATGGGCTCAGCAGTACCATATCGTCAGCGTAGCTTATATTGTTGACAAAAATACCATCTATTGAACAGCCAACACTGGCACTGCTGAGTTCACGGACCAGGCGATCCATGTACAGGTTGAAGAGTTTGGGTGAAGTCAGGCTACCCTACGTCACCCCGCACTGCAACCCGTACTCGTCCGATAGCGATCCCGACCATCTCACATTGTTGCTCTGATTGCCATACCAATATCTAAACAGCGATATGAACTCACAGGGCAACTCCGTATCACGAGTCAATTTATGCCACAACCTGTCATATGCCACAAGATCAAACGCCATCGATAAATCCAGAAAGCAGGCATAGACAGGTGTGCTCCTGCTAGTGTAGTACTGGACGGTGTGTTTGAGACTTAAAATTGCTGTTTCGGTGGATAAGCTAGGTCTAAAACCAAATTGTGTATCGTGAAGCTTTAGATGTTTATCGAGGTGTTTACCAATCACACCGTCCAGTACCTTAGCTATCACTGTTGCCAGTGATATTGGCCTGTAATTATTCAAGCATGACATGTCTCCCGTTTTATTCTTTATTATAGGGACCACCAAAGTACTCATCATCGGCTCAGGTAAGTATGCATGCCCTACGCAGAAGGTGAACAACATCGGCTCAGGTAAGTATGCATGCCCTACGCAGAAGGTGAACAACATCGGCTCAGGTAAGTATGCATGCCCTACGCAGAAGGTGAACAACATCGGCTCAGGTAAGTATGCATGCCCTACGCAGAAGGTGAACAACATGGCGAGCACCCTTGGCAAATGAACACCTGCATTTTGCAGATGTTCAATACTCAATGAGTCATGGCCTGGGGATTTACCTCTTTTCATATCCCTGACTCTCCGAGCAACCTCCTTTGCCGAGATGAAAACGATTGGTTCTCCTGCATCGATCACACCTGTCTCCGACCCTCTCAACTGATCCAGTGGTGACTGAACCCTAAATAAGTTGGCAATCTGAACGGGATCACTCGGTTTCGGATTTAACTTACTAGTCTCCTTCCAAAATTTCGTAAAATTCTTAGCTTTGTGTTGCGTCGCCAAAATATCCATTTTAATTTGTGTTTGATTGTTTTGGCACCATTTTAATTTGGATTTGAAAGCTATCTGCGACTCACGCATTTGAACATAAATGAGTCCAGCTGATGGTTTCCCATATGAGACCCAATCATGAAACCGAAGTCGAGCCTCCCCATGAGCCTCTCCAACATACTTATTCCAACCTATAACACATTTATTCTTTCTTCTAAATTTGTAGTTACTCTTATTTATTTTATAACAGCTAGAAGCAGCTCCACTTAATCCGTCTACTATTTTTTTATACATTGAATCTATTATTTTCCTGTGATCTACATTATAACAACTATGATCTCTACATTTTGAAAATTCAGGGGGAAAATCTGTCTCCCGTAGATTGACATATTGATTAAAGAAATATATATTTTTGAAATTAAAGAATTATTAACGAATTATTTAATTAAATAATTAATAATGAATTATATAATTAATATTTTATTACAGAATTATATATTTTTGGAATGGACTTTTAAAGCCCTTCATTTTGATACCTAACTCGAAAGGTTTTAGTAATTTTTTGTTCCGTCGTAAACACACTGCGAACTAATATGGCACTTGTAAGCCTAGGCTCCACACCAATGTATTTTCTAAGTTATGTGCGGTTTTCCATCGCTCCGTGCTTCGGAAGGCACGTTAAGCTGTCGGTCCCGGCTGTTATTGATAGCAGTCATTAAGCCGAGTCAGAGGCCCTCAGGCGGCTTGACAGCATTGTCTGCCAGCACTACCTCATACGATAAACAAGCCGCCATATTAGTTTTCTTGACACTTCACACATCCTATATCCTACTCGTGTTTAAGACGAATCCAATGATACCTCATTCATCAATGATACAAAATCCATCAAGCCGTTTAGACAGTAGAGCGCGCCTAAGAAACGTACAAGCAAACATACATACAACGCAAACACATAACCCTTCTCAGTCGGGTAAAAACTGACAGCTAGTCATAGTAACTGTAATCGCATTAGAAATCTAATTTGTATAATGTATGCCACAGGAACTAGCTCAATTTTTAGGATCTTGATAAAAATTAAGGGTATCCGCAGAGTCTTACAGGAAGTTAGAAACGATATACCAAACGACACAACTGACACACGCGAATACGTGGACCTTACGGCAAGTGCCACGATTTGGACGCGCCCGTGGCAATGCTTTGGATAAAATGGGAAAATATGAGATTCAAAATGTGGCTAGAGAGTTTTCATTAGAACTTCGTGTTGGATTCTATAACCTCTCCTAATGCATACTAAACCGTTTTTTTTTTATAACTATCTTTCCCGCTCACGTCTTTGTCCGCGCGGAGTTCTGTTTATCGCGAAAAAAGACGATGTTCTTCTAGGATAGTAAAAACCAATGCAAAAGTAGGTATAGCACCAATGCATGTTATTTCATTTCCATGGTAACCGTTCCTTACAGCGAGTAATCAACATTTTCTAGTTTTCTCGTAAATTTTTTCAATTTTCCAGGATAAAAAGTATCCTATGTTTTATTCTAGGGTATAAGCTATCTCTATTCCAAATTTCATCAAAATCCATGCGGCCGTTAACGTGTGAAAGCTCCCTAAACAATAAAACAAACAAACAGACAGACAACGTTTCACTTTTATATATTGGTATGAATATAGCATATATATATATATATATATAAAAATGGGACTGGGCTGGACACGTCTGTCGTATTTCAGACGAGCTGTGGGCTAAATCCATCACGGAATGGATCCCGCAAGGCGTCAAGCGACAGCGTGGCCGGCCTAGATGACGGTGGCGAGACGAACTTGACGCTTTCGAAAAAGAATGGCGAACTAAAGCAATACACCGGAAAAATTGGAAGAGGAGACCCTTTCCCAGCAGTGCGACGATATGGGCTGATAAAAAATAATAATAATAGGCAAGCATTTCAACTCCATCTCACCTGATGTGATAATGCCGCAAATGAGTGAGCATGTTCGACTTGAATTAGTCTACATTGAATTAGTCAAGAAATAAAAACTCTGGAACGTGTTCCATTACTTGGATATTTTCATAATACATTTAGGAATTTACGAGAAGAGCTCTTGGTTTAAGTGCTGGAGATTCTCAGGCCATCCGAGGTCCTCTGACATGGCTTAACGATTGTTGCCAATCAATAGCAGCCGGGGTCGACAGCCTAATATGCCCTCCGAAGAACGGAGCGAAGGAAATGTCATTGCGGTGCGGAGGACAGAACCCGGTATAGATGGGTTCTAACACGCACTATTAAACCCTTTGGCTACCATCGATCGTTAAAACAATGAACAATGATTTTTAACGGTTGATCGGTTAACTTTATTTTATTACAGCCATTGTATAAGCCTTTCAAATTACCGATTTATGAGACTGTAGGTACGTCTTGTCTTGGTTAATGTATACTAGGTATATTTACGAGATTTACGAGACTGATGTAGGTATGTCTTGTCTTGGTTAATGTATGCTAGGTATATTTACGAGATTTACGAGACTGTAGGTACATCTAGTCTTGGTTAATGTATACTAGGTATATTTACGAGATTTACGAGACTGATGTAGGTACGTCTTGTCTTGGTTAATGTATGCTAGGTATATTTACGAGACTGTAGGTACATCTTGTCTTGGTTAATGTATACTAGGTATAGTTACGAGATTAACGAGACTGTAGGTACGTATTGTCTTGGTTAATGTATACTAGGTATATTTACGAGATTTACGAGACTGTAGGTACGTCTTGTCTTGGTTAATGTATGCTGGGTATATTAGATTCGAAATTCTTGTACCGTTTTTAAATATTAAGTAAATATAACTTGCGTTATTCAGTCACAAGATGTTTTTCCTCTTAACGATAAGATAGGCTTTCCATTTACAAGCAGGAGTTCAAAGGCATGCAAAACGATGACGTTGCGGTATATTACCGAATTGACACTACCTACACAATAATGGCGTACGCACACTGTCAAAGCGCTAGTTCCATAGAGTGATGGGCCGAGAGAAAGTCCTCGGGGTCCATTCACAAGGCGCATACAAATATTTGTGGACGCCTACAAAACGAGTTTGGACCTTTCCACATTTGGATGGACGGTGTCGCGATATCAAACAACTGTTTGAGCATTATCAGATTTTTACTTATATATATATATAAGTAAAAATCTTATATATATATATATATAAGTAAAAGTATTATGAAGCCACGGGCACAGCTAGTAATATATATATATTACTAGCTGTGCCCGTGGCTTTGCCTGCATGTTAACTTCGCTGGGTTAATGTAACCTATTCCAGGAACAAAAGTACCTATAAAGTACAATATACTACATTTCCTCAAAAATTGTTCAGCCATCAAAAAGTCTTTCATCGGCTGTTCGCTTCTACTCATCTGATTGAGATACCAAGTACACCAGATTTTAAGTCCTACTAAAAATCTGGTGTACTAAACCTAAGCTATCCAACAGTGAAAACCACATTGCAATAGCTTATTTTATGTTAAGTTATTATATAATTAGATGTACATACAAGTCCTTAAATACCTACCTGTATAAAACTAACATTAATTACATAGTTATAAAATAACATGAGAGTTATCATCTGCCTACAAACTACTTTGCAGTTTGGCAGAATATTGTTTAATAAAAGTTGATGAATAAAAATATACAGTGGAAAATAAAAAAATATAAACTTTGTACAGACTTTTTGTTACTGCTTTATAATAAATATAGAAGATATAACACGACGTCGTCAAGTCTATATTTTATACTTATAATAAAGCAGTAATTAACAATATTCGGTACATACGGAGAAGATATTTTAAAAAGAAAGGCTCGAGGCCTTTCTTTTTAATGACTTAAAATGAGCTGCCAGAACCACATCACACTATAACTTTTTTAAATCGTGTCAGTATTTACTTAAATATTTTACTTTACTTTAATAGTTGCAATTGCAACATTAGACTATAGTATTTACATTAACTTGAACAATCTAACATTTAAATTTTGTGTGAAGTCTAAAAGACAACTGCTACTGTTTGTTTATAAGAATTATATATTTGCGAAATGGTCTTTTAAAAACCTTCATTTTGATACCTTACTCAAAAGGTTTTGTTTTTTGTTCCGGCGGAAATACAATATGGCAGCTGTAAGGTTGTAGGAAGCGCCTAAGAAACGTACAAACAAACATACATACAACCCTAACACATAACCCTCGTCAGTCGGGTAAATAGGGAAGAACGTTTCTTGAAAGTAAATCCATAATAGAAAACGTTTTAAAAAATTATTTTAGTCATTCTTCTAAAAACTAGCAGGAAAATGTAGAACGTAATCTAAAAACCAAGTATTTTTGTGTGCTTTTTCATAGAGTTGTGAGCTACTCTAAAAGTTTCAGCCGGATAGCTAATCAGGAAGTAGCTCTTAATTGAAGTTGCAAGATTCCACCCGAAACGACAGTCAGACAGACTAACTGACAAGAAAGTGACTCATTAAAACTTGGTAAAATGACGTGATACGGCAACCTAGAGCTACATTATTGATACAATACTTTCGTAAGACGGAACATCTTCGTTAGGCAATGAAGTTCCGTGAAGCTGCTTCAAAATAGTTAAAGCATTAGATGCTTTATAAGCAGGTTGGTCATTCCATATAATTACTTAGTCATGTTTTCTAAATTAGATTTTTGTTTTGACCTCAAAAATATATTCACACAATAGTTAAAGACCAACTAATAGCTAAACTAACAATTATCATACTAACTGTTAGTTTAGAAAAAGATTTAAAACTTAAAATATAATAAATACTTACCTATTCTTTTATTATACCTAGCTGAGTCTTCCCAAAAAACGCACAATCTCTTATATATGGATATAAGAGATTGTGCGTTTTTTGGGTACCTAATATATAGGTACTATATAGGTACCTAATTAAAAAACTGAAAACCTTGAGTTAAACCACAATCCATGTGTCAGTCGCAGGCAGATGGCTTAATCCACCGTCTAATTAACAGCCTACCCTTTTTACTAAACGCCGCTGTTCAATCAAACAGCTAGGAAAATGTTTTGGATCGATCACATTTAACTACTAGTCATTTAAATTTAGTTCCACTTCCTGCCACCTGTCCTGAAGCCCATACACTGTCAATATACGTAGTTTGCATCAATATTATTGGTGCTTCTCACAGTTTGATTGCATTTACGCAAAAAAATAGTAAAATGGAAGAGTGTAATGTCAAAAATAGTGTGAATTTAGCTGTGACTTGTCTGTTTGCAAACTGATTTGTTTGATAGAATTGCATCTTTATTTGTCACACACATATCCTATTGTACTCGTGTGTATGGCCTAAGCAATCAGCCAGACAGTTCATTAAATGTCATGCTGATTATCAATCAGACCGTTATTTGAATGGAGCAATTCAATTAAACGGCTAGGCAGTTAATTGAATGGCGGATTAAGTTATCTGCCTGCGATATGTCCACATTTTAATAATTGTGACATAGAAGATGGGAAGCTGATTATTAACCGACGTCACAAAAGGAGACGGTTATATGTCCGACTGTATGTATGTATTTTTTATGGACGTCGGCCGATTTCTCCGTCAATTGCAGGCCGATCATGAAAATGTTTTTCTTTTGTTTAAAAAGCTATACTCTCAGGTGGTCCCATATAAATTGTATCAAAATTGGTTCAGTAGTTTTTCGAGAATAAATAGTTTTTTTTAGTTTATCCATTTGATTTTGTGTATTGCCTCAAATCTCTAAGATATCTAAACCGATTTATATAGTGGTTTTTATTTAAAAGTGTAGACTTTCATTGTACCATATAAAATTCATCAAAATAGGTTCAGTACTTTTATTAGAAAATCTTTTTGTATCATAGTTTATGTTCTTTAATATCTTGGGATTTCTGAACCGAATTAGATGATTGTTTTTACTTGAGAAAGAAAACCCCTAGCGTGCTACTGTATACATTTTATCAAAATTGGTTTAGTAGCTTTAAAAATGCTGTAAATTAATTCACTGGGTTATTATGCTTGGGACTAGTTTGCAAGTCAATTTTGTACCGTTTAACGACGTCCAAAGATGCTGGAAATTTGTACATGGTGTAGTTCTGATGACAATTATGGTAGCTGACCTGACGATGCAGCCGGAAGTCAAAAGAACTCAACAATCGGATGATGGAAACCCTTCGAGTTTTGGCTTATTTGGTTTGTCTTGATGAGTTCTCTGGTCTTATGTGGTATCCAAGGACTGATGATGGAGCCGGAAGGTAGTCAAAGGAACTCAACAATCTGATGATGGATTCCCTTCGAGTTTGGGCTCATTTGGTTACTCTTGATGAGTTATCTGGTGTTATGTGGTATCCAGGGTCTAATGATGCAGCTGGAAGGTGATCACAGGAACTCAAGAAGAAAATAATGGAACCCTTTCAGTTTGGGCTCATTTGGTTTGTCTTGATGAGTTATCTGATCATATTATCTGGTATACAAGTTCTGATGATGGAGCCGGAAGGTAGTCACAGGAACTCGACAACCAAGTGATAGAACACCTTCGAATTTGGGCTCATTTGATTTGTCGTACTGATTTCTCTTGTCATATGTGGTATCCAAGGTCTGATGATGGATCCGGAAGGTAGTCACAAGAACTCAAAAATCATGTGATAGAACCCCTTCGAGTTTAGGCTTATTTGATTAGTCTCGATGAGTCTCAAGTCTTACTTGTAACAGATTGCTTTAATTTATTTTTATAATACTTACTCGTACATGAAATAAAAATAAAAACATTTGTTTTGTTTTTGTTTTCCCTCATATCTACATTTCGTATCTCGTATTTAGATTTCTAACTTTTTATTTGAAGGAGTGTCAGTGAAGTCAATATTTTCATCAAAACTGATTCAGTAGTTTTATGACTAATTCCTCCTGAAAAAAGGCATTTATTTACACACAACTTATAAAACAGAAATTAACGAAAACTTAAAATACTGACTAAAAATTAAAACTAAAACTAAAACTTAAAATAACTATATAAAAACTGAAACTAAAAGACCATTAGTGGAGGGAAAGGTCCCAGAATGTTGGCGGCATGGTCACGTTGAATGGCAATGCTCAATTTCTGTGCGAAATAAAAGCCAGCATTCTAGACACCCGACCAATCTCCTTGGTTTTAATTTGCTATGTCTTCCTAACGTTTTCAATTTGTTTCGTTGGCGTATATTCCTTCCGATGCTTACTTAGGCCAAAGCAAGAAATAAATATATTAAAATAAATACAAATGTACAAGAACAAAATCACTGTTTCGAAATTGAAAATGTGACACCAATACAACCTATGAAAGAGTTTTTTGAGGTCGGTGCCAAACCTAGCCACCATTTTAATCTAAAGTGTTAACAATGAAAAACAAAAACTATATCAGTCTGCAATTGACGGAGATATCGACAGACATACAAAAACTACATACAATCGAACATATAACCGTCTCCTTTTGTGAAGACGCTTATATATCGCTTAATAAATACACATCTACGCAGCTTCATACAAAACACGAAACGTAGAAGGAAAAAAACTAGAGTCTTCAGCTAAACGAACGGATTTTGACTTTCCGACGTCAACAAGCCGATTGACGTATACATCAATCTAGTAAAATATAGTAAAGTATCTATATCTATTCTATAATAAAGCAAAATGTATAAAAAAACTGTACAAAGAAGATTATAAAAATAAATATGTCTAGGGTACTTAAAATAAGCTACTGAACCATTGTTTTAAATCGTGTTTGTCTGTATGATTGTTCGCGCTTCACGTAAAATCTACTAGACCGATTGTAATGCGGTTGTCACTGTTGGATAGCTTAGGGTTTGACTTAAAAACTTGAGTACTTGTTATCTTAATCCGATGATTAGCTTCCGAGCAATCATAAACTTATTTGACGGCTGAACGAAGTTTGGTAGGTTTTGGATAAATATTTTTATTTTCTAGATAAAATGCAGTCGGAGGCATGAGAAGTCTAGCTCGCCAGGTTCTAGCTGATCCCGCCAAAGAAGAAGTTGATGCATGGCATGATGTCTCCGACTGCAACATATATTTCAAAATCAATAATCTAAAGCTAGAATGCCTTTTTATACGCTTTATATTAGCTTCTCTTGTATGTTTGTATTGGACGCTATTTTGACCCACTTTCAACGGTCGGTCATTTCATTCAAATTTTGCACACCTGTCAAAGACCGATGCCAATGCAATAATTCGAAAAAAAATAATAAAAAAAATTGTTTAAAAAAACTCAAAAACACGCTTTATATAGAAAACCAAACTAAAAATAGAAAATAAATTTTAATAGTGTAAATAAGAAAAAAATGTTTTATTTAAAAAAAAGCGTGGGGTGCTTCTCGTATCTGTCAATGAAATATTTATAACTGTTGACCCATGCACCCCAAGATTTTTTTGAAAAAAATTTTTTTTTTCTTATTTACACTATTAAAATTTATTTTCTATTTTTTAGTTTGGTTTTCTATATAAAGCGTGTTTTTTAGTTTTTAAACTATTATTTATTTTAGTTTTGTTCGCAGTCTGGTTTTAGAAGTAATAACAAAGTATCTCGAAAGTGCATGAGGTCGTCACCAAACTACATCAGGAGAATTCGTATATACGTAGCCAGGTAATAGATTTCAGCAAGAACAATTAATGTTCTTACCAAAATGAAACATCCTGACTGGTTTAGATAATACTTGGGTAATTTTAGTTGTTCCTCTTACTTACCTTGTTTTATTTAAAACTGACTTAAAAACAAATTAACTTTATGACGGCTTAGTATAACCGGGTCCATGATCTATTGTTCACAACTAAAAAAAACATACATCATGCTCCACGGGTCCGTGAAGCAAAATAAATTAAGAATAATAATTATGGTCGTTTTACCCTTGACTAACTTAACATTCAGGTACAGATAGCAACTTAATTCCAAAATTAAAAATGCGATTGTTTTTTTTGCAAAGTACTTTTTATTTTACGTTTCTATTAAGTCACTTTTTTGTTTTTCGTGCCAGCTGGAATCTACAAACACATATTTTGAGCACTTTCCGATTAGCTATCCAGCACTTTCAGAGTAGATCACAACTCGACGACAATGCATTTAAAAAAATTACGTGTTTTTAGATTAGTTTTTTAATCTACATTCGCTGCTTGTTCTTGATACAGATAGAAGATAGAAAACTATGTTTGTAAGGCAGTCTTTAGTCAAATGTCTGTTTCACATTTTTCACAAGTTTTTTGAAATTTTACTTTCGTAATTTGATGGTACGTGATTATGAGAATAATAACCTGTTTTCAAGACATTGCTTAAAACCATAAGATCGCCGATTTTATCATGTTAATTTTAAGCAAACATTGATTTATTATTATGTATTTGCAAACAGTGTCATTCTGTAACATCACTATATAACAGGGACGGCCCGCAAACATTAAAGCACCTGACATATCTATTCGCTGCTTAATCATGGGTTTGATTTAATTTTCACCACTTTTATTCGGTAGGATAACGTTGAAAGGTATGAACGAAAATATGAAAGCCTTCTATTATACCTGCCTTATGATTTCACGATATTTCCTTGTCATTTATTAGTGTGCAAACTCGAGCGTGGATGGTTTGGTTTAGGTACACCGCCGCCGCCGCCGCCGCGCCGCACGCATGATTTGCGTGCTCTAGGACAGCGAGTCGGGTTTGGGTTGTACTCGCAGGTAACAGAAAAGTGAATACCTAACTGTAGTAGGTATGTGCAAAACCGTGAATGAAAGCTCGATGGTATCGAGTCGAGACGTTGAAGTTGAAAAGCTAAATAAGCATAATAGTATTAAATTCTGAATGCTAAAAATAAAATAGTACCTACATCGGGACCCAATGACATGATTCATATAAAATACAGTGTTTAAGAAGATAGGATCTTTGCAAAGAAATCAAAGTATTAATAAATATATTTTAGTATGTGTTGATGCTGGCGGTACTTCTAGTACTGCCAGTTACATTTCTGGACTCCTTAGAAGTAGTTATTTATTTGAAAAAGAGCATTAAAGTTTTGTGGATCCGCGGAGCTTAATTTTTGGACCCGATTAGACTACGCCTTTACGACTACAGTGATCCTAAAAGAACAAAAAAAAAAACCTAATACTACCTAATCAAAATAATCCGTTTACGATATTTTATGGACACTATTTTGACGTATACCTACTCGTAGCGTACGTATATCATGACTTTGTAAACGCAAGGATGTTCTTGTCATTACCAGATTCACTTTGACAGTACTCGTGCTGATCAATGCATTTCTCAGCTGTAATTTTTAGTTATAAAAGACTTGCATATATTTTTTAAAGTAATAACTTTAAAAAAAATATGCAAGTCTTTTATAACAAAAATAATCCTCTTCATGAAAATACCTGATAACATTAAACACCAGAAGATTGCTCGCTAAGCTAAATTGCCAAACTGTTGATACCACCGGAACGTTTACGTCATATCAGTGCCACTTAAGGCGAGTTTACATACATAACCTTAAGTGAAAGTATGGGGCCGGTCCCCATACTAATGTTCAAATGTTTTAAGATTCCGATACCAACATGGCGGCACTTTTCTACATCGAGACTCAGCGACTCAATAAATAAGTTGAATAAATTAATCACCGAACTCGACCAACCCCTCTCATCCGTCATAGATCATGAAATTTAACAGTAGTGACACTCGAATCTTTCCGAACATTTCGCACAAAACATTTGTGCCTTTATCTTTATATCTTTCTCATTTCTTTCTTAAATTGATATAGCTCTGGGTCGTACAGTGATTGTCTCTCGGTTGTCACGAATTTAGTGAAAGTGTTTTCACTTTTTGACTTAGTTTTAAAAGCTTTAATCGATTTATAAATTAAGGCGCTTGCACAGATCACGATAATTGGTACTTTCTTAAAATGTTAGACAAAACAAAAAGTTACTGTATCTGGTACCGACTTTATTCGTTTGAGTGGTTAATATACCTACATACCTAAAGCTAGCTGTCTAACTTAGTGTCTATTTGTTTAATATTATTGGATGTTCATACCTATATATATAGTGACAGAGGCTGGACATCGTACCAGAATCTTTGATCATCAATTCAACCTGCAATAGATCTATCTACCTATATTTTTGATCTTATTAAAAAGTGAAATAATGTTTTTTGGAAGATAGTTGAACTTATTGAATTAATCGTAGTTTCATCGGCTTTAGGTTTGTAATATTTTAATAGTAGTTTATGAAACGGTTGGATAATAAAGGGTATTAAAACTCGTGAGTGAGTATCACTCTAGAGATTTAATAACTAGTTATGTGCCGTTTCATACACTACTTTATCTACACTCATGCAATAGGAACTAACATTTAATGAAACAAAAGGAGTAATATTTTCTTGAATTTTCTGGTAAATGCTTGTATGTATGTATTGTAGGTATATGTTTGTATGTATGTTTGTTTTAGGTCAAATCTTGCGAGCTGAATTAGAACCACTTCCTCTTATCCTACGAGGTTGAAGTTTTACAACTTGGTTCATTTTTTTTTATGGTATGCATAACCTGAATCGAGATCCAGGGTTAGTTCCAGATAAAGGCATTTTTCAACCGTCAACAGCATAGACACAAAATTTTGTGTACGCATTTAATTATGATAGCCGGTTTTAAGTTTTACCATGATATGCTTGCTGCACTAAGGGTAGGGTCCTGACTAGGGAACTCCTCAACGGTTAACAGCACAGACACGAAATACTGTATACGCATTTAATTGTGATAGCCCGTTCTATGTTTCACCATGACATGGCTACAGCGTAAAAGATTTTTTTAAATGTTTTTATTGAATCTTATTTATTTGAATATCCACTTGAAATCAATTGGGATGAACTATTGTTTGAGTTCTTTGTTTACCTGAAATAAACCTTAGAGAGGAAGAGAACTGCAATCCAGCGTCAACAGTTAGTCGCATCTGTTGGGTCGTTGATCTGTAGCCGAGTTGCTTCCATCACTACTTTCCTTCCCGGAGTGTGACGTAACTCTATAAAAGAGTGGGCATCGAAGACGCCGCCGCTATACCGTTTCCGCACGTCAGCGTCGGCCACCGTCCCACCACAGCAGGACGCGAGCGGAACCATTTCCGCGCTCCCGGACTTAGTGACAGTTCGTCAAAAGGTGAAGTGTCAAGGACAACAGTGCACGTGCTTGTGATCGTGATAGTGTTGTGACGCGCGGCGGCGGTCTAATGTGTGCGTTTGTTTCAGATACGAGATGAGGTGTTTGTTGTTGTTAGCGGCCGTGTGCTGCCTAGTGTTGTCGGCCTGTGCTAGTCCTATTGCGCGCCCGGAGGACGATAAGGAATTGGAAGTAGGAAGACAGGCGGCGGCGCCCGCGCAGCCCGCCGCTTCGGCGGACGACGACGACGACGATGATGATGAGGACGACGATGATGATGACGACGATACGGATCTTGGATTAGGAGGTCAGTTTTTTTAGATCTTTTATTTAACTTCACTTGTATGTATCCATGTATCAAATGTATTTTGTCTGTCCTGGAATCTTGCAATTTAAATTTTGAGCACTTCCTGATTAGCTATCCGGCTGAAACTTTCAGAGTAGCTCAAAAACCGATGACAAAGCAATAAAAACATGGAAAGAAATACTAAATTTATTACTTGAAAAGTGAAAATGCAATTAAAAAATAACAAATTAAAATTATCAAATAAAACACTTAATAACGTAATAAGTGGAAATGCAATAAAAAAATATAATTGGGGGAAAAAAAGAGTAACATTTATTAAAAAAAGGTCGTAAAAGCAATTTTGAACATTACGTACATGATTCCAATGTGCTTGCATTCAGTGAATACTGATGAAAAATATAATATTTTTTTATAGTCGTTTAAGTTTTTTAAAGTTACGAGATAGATAAATCAGATTATGCGCTATGAACTTCATTTAACTCTCAAACAACACATCGAATGTAAGCATTCGATGTGTTTTTAGCAAATTTGTATCGAACTTTTTGCATTGAACTGAGTCAGAGTTCGGATAGAAAAAAAAATTGACTTTGAAATTTGTTTATAAATCCATAATAGCATTCAAAATTAAATGATCATATTGATGTATGGAAGAAATCCATACATCAATATAAGAAAAAAATATCTTTAACACGTTTCGTTCGCCTCACACATGATATCCGCCCATTAATACGTATACTTATTGAGGAATTCCATCTTTCAACCTTACATTATTGTATCCTTTGACACCTGCGCAATTGCTATCCCATACAGAACTTAATAGGATTGCAAATGATTCATATGAAAAATATACAGGAATGTAGAATTTACAACTTAAAGATAATCAATTTACATTACAAATTGTACCATGGACGGCTAGCGGATCATATAGATTAGATACTTTTGTCGCAAGACGTTTATTGCGGTTTGATGCACTGATAATCATTTGCATTTTGCTGCACATAATTTAAAAGATCATGTATTCAGATGAGGTGCATTCATTATTTATATGAAAATATGACAGCTTCAGCAAGAGGCAATTGTAAAAATAAATAAAATTACACCGACAGTAGCGATATGCCTCGTACGGGTCTTCGAAAGTATTACATTTCGTCGATAAAAATTCCTAAGAATCAGGACGTGGTGGGGCCAGCGCGGAATGTGAAGCGAGCTGCGACACGCGCTCTCAATCGCTAATTAATTCAAACAGTCTCAATCAGAGAAATTGACGCTCCCTGCTTTCTACGACGAAAGCCTCAGCACTGGACGTCACGCATCGACCGCCGCGTACCGATTAACTGTTTGTTTAACAGTTCGTTTGCGTTTAGGTGTCTGTAATGGCGCTAATATGTAATGCTATATTGGGAACACAACGGTTTATAAAACAGGTGTAAAAGTTTAGAACGGATAGTCGAGATTGCATCAAATTTTCAGTAACATAATAATAGCAACATTTAGGTTCTTAATGATCAGTTACAAAATCCTTTTTTTGTTACTTTAGCAGTAACATAATAATAGCAACATTTAGGTTCTGAATGATCAGTTACAAAATCCTTTTTTTGTTACTTTAGCAGTAACATAATAATAGAAACATTTAGGTTCTTAATGATCAGTTACAAAATCCTTTTTTTGTTACTTTAGCAGTAACATAATAATAGCAACATTTAGGTTCTTAATGATCAGTTACAAAATCCTTTTTTTGTTACTTTAGATGACGATGACGATGATGACGATGATGACGAAGAACCATCAGATGACGATGATGACGACGATTATCTCGAGAGATTCTTCGATGGTATTTTGGGAGGTGAGATCATTAAACATTCATAATAGGCTTTATGTGAGTCTGGAAGACGCTTTACTCAGCAAAACTGACTTTTCACAATCATATTATAAACTGCTACACCGTCATTCTTCACAAGGCCGTAACAATTGAAATATTTCACAAATAAATTAAAATTAGAATGCGTCATTAAAGTCATCAATGCATAAAAGAGCAAGTTGAAAAATGTTTTAATGTTATCCACAGAGGACGATGACGATGAAGATGAAGAAGTTGCTCCCGTCCAAGCTGTCGTGGCGCCTGTTGATACCGTCGCCGCCGCGCCCGTCACCGTGGAAGAATCCGCGGCCGTCGCCGAGGAAGCCGAGGCTGCGGCCGAGGAAGCATCGGAAGCTGAGGAGCCCGAAGCCGGCCAGAAAGAGCCAACCAGTGCGGAAGTAGAAGCCCAGGCCCCCGAGGCTGCTGCTGCTGCCGAAGACGATGAAGATGACGATGAAGAAGATGAAGATGCTCTCGAAGCGCTCGCTCCAGCAGACGATGACGACGACGAAGAAGAAGACGATGATGATGAAGACGATGAGGACGACCTAGGATTTGCCAGAAACAACTCCGAGAAACACTCACGTGAGTCCAAAAAGTTGAAGGCGAACGTCGCGGCGTATGCAAAAAAGTCCGGCAAAAAAGCGACTTACACCCGCAAAGTAAAGAAAACCAAAGCGACATCCGCCGCGGCAGGCGCCCCTGAGCACAAAAAGTTCAGATAGTGGCCGCGCGCGCCCGGGCCTCCGCCCGCCTTACACCACCTGAGAGACCCTCGCGGTCCCGTCCTTTAGCTTAGCTATTTATTGACTATTTATTTATTCTATTTAATTTATTATTATTTATTAAGAGAGTGTGCCTGTTGTGTGAAAGAGTCGAATGCAAACTGAAGGAGTTAAAGTTAAATTAATGTCTAGATCATGTCACACTGGTCTCGTGGCAATTTATTTGAAATAAATCTGTTGTTCTAATTAAATTGTGTTAAATTCTTTATCTCACCTGAGAAAATGTTTTGTGCGTGTATTTCAAAGTTAGATTTTGCCATTTTTAAGATCGGTCAAAGACTAGTTGCCCTAGAACTAATCTGTCAACTAATCGAGTGACATTATCTACTGATATTAATTTAATTTTATTGTTTGTAAAAATAAAATGTATACTAGTCAATCACAAGTATTTATAATCCTTACCCTGCTCCGTAATTATTGTGTATGTTCATGTATATTTTATATGCATTTAACTACTTACATATCTCATATTATTTCCATAGTAGGTACATTTTACGTAACAGTATTGTATATATAGAGATTAAATCATGGCCATAATTAACTAGCCTTTTGACCGATTTATATATGTAGTATACCGCACAAACCATTTCCTTTCCTGACCCAACCCGCCGTCCTGTCTGAAAATTAGTCATTTGTAGCGCCGCAACGAGATTAAACGAAGATATAGCGAGGATAACTTAGTCGATAGCAATCTAGAAATCCGAGCGTCCGGCGGGCGACCGGCGCGAGCGCAGCAGGTTGTTAAAGAGGAACTCGTTGGATGCCGATGTGTGTTAAGAGGTCGGCCGTGACCAGCGCCGCGCCCGGCTACTTTCCCAACCGGACGCGTGCGATGAACTCGCCCGATTTCTTCCACAGCCTTGACACTTTCTTTGACCTTGCTCCGTCTGCATCCAGAACCGACCTTGATGAAACTCAGGCTATTTCGAAACCGATAGAAAGTAAATCGCACCAAATGTTTACTCTCACTGAATGACGAAATCTTTCCGCGAAATTTGCGTGTCGTACGTCCGGTCTAGTGAAAACGACATAATGAGATGCGAAAAGAGAAATCTTGAATGTTTGTCGTCGTGAAATGCTGGGAGTGTCGCGAGGAGTCATAATATACAACCCAAATGGAACTGGTTTATCGGTGCGAGTGGACGTCACCTGTACGCTATACGACTTCCTTTCACGGAAATAAAACGTTTTAGATACAGATCCATCAGAACGTGACTAGTAGAAACGTTCAACGGCAATAAAAGCTCGAGATACACGTTGTGTAACACCAAACAACAACAAGATAAATGAATATTCACGTCAGTTTCCTGCCATTTGGTGTTTCGGCGAACGGTTTCACCGTTCGCCGAAACACCAAATGAAACACCAAATTTGTCGATCGGTTTGGATTCATTAACTATTATGCCGTAATTAGATTTCTTCAAATATACATGGCACGGCACGTAGTTTCTTTTACGTGTGAAAAATAGAAAATCCACCGTTGACTGGACGTATTAATTGTAACTGGCTATTAAAATTCAACTGGGGCTTTGAGAGACCGATACAGTTAGAGTGCGTGCCGGCACCATAACGTGGTTAGAATCAGGTGTATCCAATTAAATAATTATTAACTGTGCATCATACGTGTACCTGGTATCCATACTCGCATGATAATATGCAGACAAATGATATTGGTGGAGTATTTAAATCAGGCGACAAGAATGTTTGGTCCGTAGAAAGAGAAATTGTTTACTAATGAAGTTTCCCTTACGGTTTTGTAAACGTTTCGTTGTCAAATAAAGAGTTGTTGTAACACTTACATCAGAGTTAGGCATTTTGGATAGTTGTTAGGTATGCGCTTAACGTTCTTGATTTAGAAAGTACTAGGGTTTGTTTGTGGAATTGGATTTGAAATTAATTTTTCATCATTGACCATCTAGTTGTTTAGGAACCTGTTAAGTCTTTAGTATCTACTTGTAGTTTTGGTACAAAAATACTGGACTAAGCTAAACCAAATATGATTATTATTAACTAAAAAAATAATTTAGTTTAGTAGGTATAACAAAATAAATATTTTAACTCGAGAAAGAGACTTCGAAGCTTCGTAGTTAGAAATCAGTTTTAATAAACACTTGATTATAGATAAATGTAAGATGTATAATTAAATATAGGAGCACGTGCAATAGTAATTATTCATTTTGAGAGTCATCAAGTTAAAATGGGAAGTTATTTAATAGTTCGCAATATAAATAATCGGTCAGCAACAGAAAAGCAGCTATTAAGTAAATCATTTGGTCATCATGTTTTGGTTTATTTTTACTCTGTCAGGTAATTGAATACTCGGTGAGCAAAATTATAAATTGGTCAGATTTATAAAATTGATCAGCATTATAATAATTACATTATTTTAATTGTATGCGACTCGGATGTGGTAGATTAGATGGTTAAAGCGGGAGCAAAGCGAAGCCTTATTTATCGTGTTTTTTTGTTATGCATAAACCAGCTGTTGCTGTTATAAATTTCTTTTTCGCTTGGCAAAACTTCATGAAATCTGGCCTACGTCTTGCTTCTGAAGTATTTATGTTGCTGCCAATGAATTTAGTTAGCGGTATAAATAATTTTAATATTGAAAAAATATTGTTGATATTTTTTTTAGTTGCTGACTTTAGTGCTCTTCATTCTAATGTGTGGCGGCTCACAAAAGATTTTGCTGACCGAAACCGCAATTTTCCGCTGACCGTTTAAATTATAGCCATATAAAAATAGTCTACTTTCGGCTTATTTTAAGCGCCAAAAATGGTAACAATAATAATTAAGTTGTTGCATTTGAAAGACAATTTTATTATTTTTCATTTGGGAAGTTATATTTATATGAGTCACAAAGATAACGATTATTTATTTGCATAAAACATGAGTATACATCACAATAACGCACAGATGATAGTAGTCTGTTAAAAGAGCTCACTTTTGCCTTATGAATACTTTGCTTTTTTCACAGTATGAATACTTGTTATTGCTGAGGGTGACTGTAAGTCCCCATAAACTACTATGTAAATTAAGAAATGTATTAAATAAAGCTATATCTTACAGTTAAAAATATCAAAAATCTAATATACATCAAATTTAGTTATAATTATCGTATAGGTATCGTCTCGCAAGAAAACTTGACGAATTCCAGCCTCCTAAACGGCCGGGTTTCGCGGAGGATTTAGCACCATAGACCACATGCAGTAACACACACATGCAGTGAGGCAGGTTATACATATACAGAAGTCTGAAGAGTATAACCACCCCCTGTGTCTTACTTTTATGGACTCTGAGAAGGTCCACAAAAAGGTCCTGGGCGGTTCTGCAGTCTTTGCAGTGGTGTCAAGTGGACTGGCGATACATCGAAATGCTGAGGTTTCTGTATGACTGTGAACGGAAGATGCAATTGCAGTTAGTGCAATCAACACGTAGGTTACATAATTACTACGGTTCCTATACCATAGACATTTCGCCCTATCATAGTACGGACCACCGAAGTGGGAAAAGGAAAGAAAAACTTCTCTATTGTACGGACATTAATCACTTTTTACTTCTTATTAGGCTTTTATTTTATCTTATTTTACTTTTAACTCCCTAGAATTTTAGAATATGTAGTAATCTAGTAGGTTTTAGCTTTACGGAATGACGATTAACTCTAGAGCAATGAGGAAATTTCAATCTCATATGCTGGAAGGTCGTAAACATTTGATAAAAGTAGGCATTAGAGGTGCACATACAATACACTTAGGTAGGTAGTGCAAGAATCGGCCCTCCAAACAAGGCTCCTCCATAATTTAAGGCATAACAAATTGAATCAATTGAGTAGCTATGAACCAAAAGCGGTTCAAAAACGTCGATAACCAATTGTTTACACCAGGCGCCCTCGTCGAGCCTGCCAAGAAGCAAGCAGCGGTGCCAGCAATCTACATCGTCAAGTACAACAAGTTCGTCGACACAATACTAGACAAGATGAACGATATCCTGAGGCAGTCTTACGACCCCGTCAGCGTGAAGTTACAGCCCATCGACGCTAGCAAGAAGACCACGAAGCCAAAGAAGAATAAGACAAAAGCAAAGAGGTAAAATCCTGTGCAATGTTACTTTAGCGTTAGGTGTGGTTATGTTCTTACCCTTCGAAAACCTTGTTATCGAAAATCTTATGTCTTTTTAATTGTTAAAATGTCAGCACCACAGACGAGAATTTCCGTTATAATATGTTGGTCATATCATACGTTTCCAATCTTACACCAAAATATTACTGAAGAAGTGTCAGAGTTAGGCGATGAACATGATATCATAAAGTTAAATACAAATTACCAAGATGTTTTGTTTTTAGGAAATCATCCCACAAGAAGAAGAACTCTGCCCGCGGAGATGTAAAAGAAATCTCCACATCGTCTACAGCACCTACCATAATTTCCACATTGATCACGGAAGACAATATTCAAATAAACGAAGTGAAACCCGATGCCCCAGTAGAGCAAACTCAGATTAGCGAATCTAGGGCTATCAAAGAAAAAGAAAACTCGAAAGCCAAACCCACAACGGTTTCGAGAACTACGAAAAAACCACCGACCAAGACCACGAAGCCTAAAGCTAAACCGCCAGTAAAATCAACTACGAAAAAGCCGACCACAACAAAAAACAAGACGAAGACCTCGAAATCTAAACCAAGAGCTAAAGGAACTTTATACGGACTTTCGTCGCTTAGAAGAGAGGGAGATGTGGTTGTGAACATCATGACAAACCACACAACTGTGAAGAGTAACTTTGCCGTTGGACCTCTCATATTGAAAGTCGAGAAAGTGGTATGTGTTAATGATCTAGCTAATTGTTTTGTATATAAATCTTTTATAACTAATAGACTACGAAACGATTGAGATTTAGTATTTAACATCAGAGATGTTGACAAATTGCTATTTCGGAGAATCCATATTTCTCTTTTGTATAATATTTCTTTTAAATATTACTTTTAGAAAGTCCCAGGTAACGTAATGTCCTCGAGAATGATTAAGTAATTTTCGAGTCACGACTCATGAGTCACGAAATCAAGCTCCGTTTATCGCCGCGATCATGGCTGAACTTGCGGTTTATTATATGCTCTGCTTATTTTGTAAGTTACTTTCATGACAAAATAAAAACGAAACTGTTTAATGCTGCCCGAGAACAGAAATAATTTAAACCGCACAAATTATAACTTTGAAGACGCCATTTCATGTTTTTGCTACCACCCTCAATCTATTATTTGATATTTTTCTCTTGCGCTTATTACGATTATCTTACACTAGCGATTCGCCCCGGCTTCGCACGAGTAGCGCTCACACCGCGGCATTTTCCTTACTTTTAGCAATGTTATACTCGTACCCGTCGTAAATTCTAAATGAAAGGTTTGATTCAAATAATTTAAAGAGGAATTTACATGTAGGCACAATAATCAAGCTTGATTATTAAACTATTTAGTTGGATAAGGATAAGTTAATATCATGATACGAATGTTATCATCATTCCATTCTACTCGTGCTTGATTCGCTAATTTGAACAAAAAAACGTTATTGTGTCTAAACTATAATAGTTTGACATGCCTCCCGTACTTTTTTGTAGGTAACAATGAGTACTACTCGTATAAACATGTAGTACATTATTTTATGTATCATCAATAGATTTCGCAGCGCACGCCAAATAATGACTTTAATTGGTAAATTTTTGATTCATTCAGGTATATTATTGCAATTTTTGTAAGGACATCTGATATTTTCAAAAATATATTATAGCATATGGTCGCTTTCTATAAGTGAAAGAATAAACCGGTTAGGTATTTTTTGAGTTTATCCATTACAAACAAACAAACATAGGTACAAACATATATAAAAAACTTTTCTGTAAATTATTCATAGCTTTTATTTAACTTGCAATGTTTGTATGTATGTATGTATGTTTGTTTAGGTCAAATCTTGCAAGCTGAATTAGAACCACTTCCTCTTATCCTACGGAGTTGAATTTTTACATGTTGGTTCAGTTCCGATGTTAATGCATTTCTATGGTAGCTTGACCTGAATCTACATTCAGGATTAGCTCCAAATAGGTAAAGGAACTCTTCAACGGTCAACAGCACAGACACGAAATTTAATTATGCTAGCCGGTTGGAAGTTTTTCCATAACATAGTAAAACTTACTCCGGTAACTCCGGGTTGGATCCTGACTAGGTAACTCCTCAACGGTTAACAGCACAAACAAATATATTTTTACAATATTTTATGTATTTCTCCTTGTTCAGGAGATGTTACTTGTAAAAGTGCTATTATTTTGCCTATTTACAATTAAATACTTTGACTTTAACACGAAATGTTGTATACACATTTAATTGTGGTAGCCCGTTCTAAGTTTCACCATGACATGGCTACAACATAAAAACTTATTTTGTTTAAATTAACTTATATTTGTGTACATTAGCATTAATATATAAACTCTGATGAAAGGCAGTTAGACCAAAAGTTTCCGTTTGTAGGTAGGACGTGGAGCCAAGAAGGAAGTGAAATCGGCGACGGCTACCACGGCCGAGATGACCGGCAAGCTGAGCCTGAGGATCAACAACCAGGGCGTGGCGACGCTGCATTCCATCAAAGTGCTTCAGCCTAAACAGGTAAATGTCAATGATTGAGGCCAACCATTGTTTCGTAGAAGCGATCGTGGATGAAGGTTGCCAAGGTTGAACGGTAACGGTCGGTAAACGACGAAGAGTGGCGAAATAAGCTCCACTGTATGGTTTTAAGCTTACGGTCTAAAGTTGACCTCGTACTTATGATTTGTTGAGAAGTGAGGTGTTCTTGTTAATGCACATTGCACATGATTTCTTTTATTATACGTACCCGTAAACAGTATATACTTTTAAACAAATGAAATGCTGTTCGTTGGTAAGTAAGTGCATTTTGTTTTAAAATGTTCATAATAGTCCGAATTAGGTTTTTATGGAAAGATAAATTGGAAAAGATTCCAAGAAAATTTTAAAATTCGCGGTAATTGAACGTATTTTTTTAATCAGCTTCACACAAGGAGGAGGTTCTATGTTGACTGTATGACTGTATGTTCATATTGTATGTCATTATTTTTTTAAATTCTTTCTTTATTTGAAAGGGTAGTTTTTTCGAGGTGGTCGCATCTAAATTATATCAAAATTAAATCAGTCGTTTTATTTTGTTTTGTCCAGATTACAGGGGAACTATTTGTCCACAAAGTTCGGTTTGTGCTTAAATTAAAGCTAAATAACTGCCCTACAACTTTTTGCCCATGACTTTACTCGTAGAATGAGTATTATAGCCAATAATACTGCTCGGAAGACGGTTAATATTGATCAATTACTAATATTAATTTAGATCTTTTTAGGGAAAATGGCCAATATTTGAAGTACTGCATCTTGGGTTCTTTTGGGCCTACCGAGCTGCAGTTGATCTCAAATTATAGCAAATTTCTCCTTGATAAGTGCAGTAAATAACTTTTCCGTGGGAAGCACCTTTTAGAAGTCATAAGGAAAATCTGAAAAAAAAAACCCAGTTATTTCGATGTTTTCGCGCACCACGCAGTTAGCACAGGTCTTTTGAAGCTGCAAATTTAGTTTTGCGCTATTGGTCTATCCTAACATCCCAAGAAAGTAGGAATTTTCAGATTATTGCGGCCTACGATGTCTTATATGCCCGGCCTATTATTATTATTCGTAGCATTTTGTACAACACTTGTTTTTACTCACATACACACATATAATCACATACGTACAACGCACATACACAAACATACACTTACATTACAATCACAAACAGTGATTTATTACTAACATCATTGTTTGTGGAATCATTGTTTTAATTTCATATTTATTACTTAAATGAGATATAATTTGTTTAGTCACTGGCTCCTGAAACACAGTTCTTACTAGTTCAGGAGCCTATGGATTCATTATTGTTCTGTAAAAAATATATGTTAATGAACAATAATTATTATTTTTATATTTTCAGTCGAAACGCGAATGACTCTATTTATCGTAGAGGGTATATGGATTTTTGTTTGACCCAAACTTGACTTAGATGCTTCGTTTGGAATTCAAGATAACCCAAAAAGACGCCTGACATTTGTGCTTCTCTCGTTTAGCGGACTCCATGATATCATATCATAATATGCGGGCCCATAGATATGTATGTACTCATGGCACGTCACGGGAAATAACCTACTGATTTTACTGGCTCTTCGGAAATACGTCCGTTCGAGAAGAGAGCACCAACAAACTACGGGATCTCATTTTTGACACTACTTTTTTCCTGTTAAATATCTCTTTATTGCAATAAAAAATACACATTTATAAGTGCCAATAAGATGTCCTGCAATTATAAACTTGGAAAAAATATAAATATGCAATGACTAATAAAAAACGAGGCTGGACCTGTGCCCACAAGCAGCAACCGTTCACGTGTATGATATATACCAGCCATTACCCCTATCAACCATTTCAGAGGGGAGGGAGTGACCCAGTACACAAAGCAAGTGCCGTGCAGAGGTACGGATGGTGCGGGCTCGAATCCCACTCCGTAATTCAAATATTTCCTTCTTAATAATTATAAGCTTTTTCGTTATGCAGGCGTTTTTGCTTAAATCATAAGACAATATTTCTTTCTCCACAGGTCCGCGTGGACAGCAACCACGAGAGAACTCGGGAGTTAGTCTGGAAGCGCAGCGCCAGGATCGCACACGTGGTATCAGAGAAACTCCTCACAGCATCCAAGCCCATGTTCCATTACCAACCAGTCGTTAAACAATAGATTAAGCCGTATGATCAGCGTGTGAAGACGTAACTTTATACGGTACGGTAGCGTAGCGTTTTATGGAAGGATCTTTTTGTACTCCCGTTAAAAGAATGTTCGTTATTTTTAGGGCTCAGCGATAATGCTCTAGTATATGTCAAAAATCTGTCTGGATTTAGTCGGAACCAAGTACAACATCACAGAAAAAAATACGACTGCCATGCAATTTTTTTTATAAACTACATTTTTTTTCTTATTACCTTTATGTCCAGGACAAAAATACCTATAAATTACAATATACTACTTTTCTTAATAATTCGTTCAGCCTTCAAATAGTTTTTTGTCGATTGCTCGGCATCTAATCGTCGGATTGAGATACCAAGTACGCCAGTTTTTAAGTCAAACCCTAAGCTTATAGAATAGTGAAAACCGCATTGCAATCTGTCCAGTAGTTTTTGCGTGATGCGCGAACGAACATAAAGACAAACAAAATTTAAAAAAAAAAAAAAAAAACCTATCTTATTTTAAGAACCCTAGAACTTTTTTTTTAAATTATCTTGTTTGTACAGACTTTTTGTTCATTCTTATTGCTTTATTATAAGCATAGCCGCTCAGGATAATGTAATGATTCTAACGACACCTCATACATGAAAATCTGTTCAGATATTTAAAAGTTATGTTGGAACAAAGAAACACATACATATCCTGAAAATATAAAACTCCTTTTTTGGGCAGTCGTACAAAAAAAACAAATTGCTCTATGCGGAAAAATGTTCGTATGAGATTTTACATCATTAACATGTAGTGCGACGGTGCAAGTGCGAATATTAGTAGACAATTTAAATGTAACTATGTGCCGGATATGAATAGTCTTTTTAAAATTCTTATATATTTTCAAAATACTTAAAGGGTTAGCTCGTTGTAGCTTTAACCTCACATCCAAGTTTCAGGGATACTTCGGCAAGCATTTAGTAAATTAATATGTTAATACTTGTAATATTAGTAAGTAGGTATTTGTTATAGTTTGGTTTTAGTATGGGAATTAATATAACTCAACGATTGAAGACAGTCTTACTGTTATAATTAGGCTGGTCAATTTTTATTAAATTAGAATGTTTACTATTATTCTAGTTTAGGTATTTATTTCACTCGTACAACAATGTATGACCAGTAAAAAAAATGTACTACATCTACATAACAGTAGATGACTGTTGTTCTGCCGTTAGGATTGACTGATAGGTAATTAGATTTGAAGGATTTGAGTATTTAATTATATTTATAGACTATCGGATTTAAGATCTACGATACTCATTATTTAAGAAGTCAGATGCATTTATTATTATTAGTGTCTTGGTGCTATTTTTAAGCAATTTATTTATACACACTGTATTTATAAGTACACTTGAATATACTTTATACTTTTCTACACATTTGTTCCGTTGGTTTTATTAAAATCGACTTTCAAAAGAGGTTTTTAATAATATATGTCCTCACTAAGGCTTTTAGGGATTTCCTATTTGTATCTGATGGGCTATTTCTGAAGGTACCACCGTTTCAAGTTAGATAGCGAGGTTGGGATTTCAAATATATTTTTTGTTACTTGAAATACACTTAAATATTTACAATAATATATGCGTATAGGTAAAAGATTCACGTTTTATTGTACTCAGAACCTACACGAAGCTGAGCTTGTGTTGTAGGTGTATGTATTACCATCGAGCATATAACAAAACTATAGGTACTACGTTAACAAAGTACATGAAATGTGAGTTATTATTTTAACTTAAACTTTCTTTAGTGAAATTATAATTTATACTACCAACAAAAGAAACGATATTAGATATATAATATCGTATATCGGGATAGTTTAGCGTAATCTGAGCCTTACATGTATTTTGATTCTGTTTTATAAAGAAGTCATTGTCTATGATTGAAGTGTGAAAGCTGTTCAGAACGGATGACAGGAGTTATGAAAAGACTACAGAAACGACTGTTTGTGCATCGGCAAATAAATAAAATAAGCTGTGAAATACTTTGTTATTACTCGAATCACCACTCTGGCCATTCCTACATCATTTTGGGGATGTGAAACGAGGCTCGTCCGGGATGTGAAACGAGTGGTGAAACATCAATATCAAAGTGTTTTTTGAAGAAAGCCGGCACGAAAATTTACCACAATTTTTTTCAGTGAAAAAATTATAGAACTAATGAAAGTGAAGTTGCTGCATTCATTTCGTGTCAAATTTCAATGACGACCGACATTTGATTGATACATAGAGTAAGGAATTTTCCCAATTGAAAGGCTAAGCTGACAACGACGCAAGCTCGAATGCTCGAATGCTTCTGAATTCAGAAGTTAGTTCGATAGAGTTCCGATTCAACGAATGCTTCGGGACGTTGAACTAACATTTTTACAAATAATGTATGAAGACGATTTAAGACTTTAAGAAATACCCAGATTTATAAGATGCCGCCGAAGAAGCAAAAAGACGACGAAGAATACACAGAGACAGAGACCCTGTTCCCAAAATCTCATTTAATGATGGAAAAGATCCATGACTTGCTTCAGTGGACATGACAACTATGTTGTGACTAGTTGGATAAAGGATTTGGAAGACATTGCTACACTAATGTAATGGGGCGACATAGAAAAATGTATCTATGCGAAACGATTACTCACTGGGACTGCTAAATTATTTCTTCGCACCTCTGATTCATAAGGTTGGACTTCTTTGAAGGAGGCATTAATAGAAGAGTTCGGAATTAAATTAAATAGTGTAGCTATTCATGAGAGACTCTGCTCGCAAGATGAAAAATAGGGAGACGTTTCAACAGTACTTTCTAAGCATGAAAGAAATAGCGAAATTGGGTTCCATGGAAAATGAATCATTAATCGAGTACGTTATTGATGGTATCCGAGATACAGAAGTCAATAAATCAATATTGTATGGAGCTGCTGACATAAAATAATTTAGGAAGAAGTTAGACCTGTAAATTAATAAAAAGATTTCAGCCTCTTACTCATCTAAGCCTGCAGTTACACTTTGCACATCTAAGGGTAAGACGCAAACCCAAATCAAACGATGCTACAACGTGGAGGTACTGATCATCAGTCGCCAGGATGCACCAAAGGCGTGAAGTGCTTCCGATGAAACGAGTTTGGGCATAAATCAAACGAATGCCCTAGAAATCCTAAGAAGACTCTCAAAATTCAAGAAAGTGACGATAGATCCTGTGCTACGCCCTATAAGAAGTTAATGAATAATGACGTCGAAGCGAACGTTTCGATTGATACCGGAAGCGATGTTAACCTAGTCGATGAATCTTATTTTAATAAAATCTACGGCGATAAATTAAATTATAATCAGAATACTGCAATATGCCTAATAGGCATAGCTGAACATGAGATCTATACAAAAGGCTCATTTTCAGCGAAGATTCAGATAGATGATTGCTACTTGGATGGAAAATTTCATCTGGTTCAAAACAATACCATACCAGTTGGTATAATACTTGGTAATCCCATATTGAATGATATAGAAGTCAACTTTTGACTGGAGGAATTTCCGCTAAGAGAATATTGCATTTTAATGCAGTAGATGATTATAAAGAGAAAATTTTGAATATTGCTTATACCAGACAAGCAGAAAAGACTAAGATGATGATATATGACTATGATGACGATAACCTGAACAACGAAACTAAAGAAGTGAACTAAGCAAATGGCTGCCCATACGACTTCGCCGGAATACTCATAAACTGTCTCTTTTATACAATACATTGTTCAATCCTTTAACCCCCGTCTATTTGAAGGATCGATTTGAGTTTCTTCATTGTTCCCATCTTCGTTCCCTTAGGTCATCAGAAAACCTTCAGTTGAAAGTGCCTATTCATAGAACTATGTTATATGACTGGTCGTTTTCCGTAGAAGCTGTTCATCTCTGGAATGCACTCCCAATCAACATCAGACAGGCTCCGTCACTTGCAATATTTAAAAAGCTAGTTTAGAGTTTTTATCTTTCTCAGTCATTGTAACTAATCCTAGTTACAATGACTGAGATCCTCCTGACTCCTTAAATTTTAGAGGTATCTATGTGCTGGAATCTTTATATATTATTATTATTTTTATTTGTTTAATTTTATTATAGTATGTGTATTTGTATTTAATGGCATGTATGTATATGTTTATTTATTTTTATTAATTATATCATAATTATTATTATATTATTGTTTGTTTTAATTGTTTACACCGCCATCCTCTCTCTCTCCATTATTTCTTTCCATCCAAAGGTTGACTGGAAGAGATCGCTTTTAGCGATAAGTCCGCCCGTTGTACTTTAGTTATAAGATTTTTTCTATTTCCCGTTTTTTTTTTAAAACTGGTGTACAATAAAGTATTATCTATCTATCTATCTATCTATCTATCTATCTAAGCTAGTGTTTAGTTTAACATTATATTAACTGAAGAAACTCAAATAGAAAGATCTAAAAGCTTATTACCATTGGAACTTGGAGTTGTAGATGAACTGGTTATACCTTCAAATTTGAATAAAGAAGGACTCGCTCAGATAGAAAAAGACGTTAAAAAACCAGACAAATATGTTGGAGAAGAAGAAATAAGACTATCTACAGAAAATACTACTGCTGTGGCACATTTCAAAGTACCACAGAATAACAAAACGTTACAATCCTTTCTGGGATTGACTGACATATTGACTCCAAAGCCTTTGACTGACATACTCAAGAAAGGAATCGTTTTTATTTTCTATCTTGTGTTTATTGTTGAAGCTTTTAAGATTGTGACCGATTGCTCTGCATTGAAGATGACGCTGCAAACAAAAGACTCGAGCGGCTACGCCATAGAAAACCAACCTGGAACAAGACTTAAACATACTGATACTCTTAGTAGATACACTATTAACAATGTCTATCTACTCACCGATACTGCTGTACGCTTTAAAAGAGCGCAAAATGACGACTTGAAAATAAAAGTGATGAAAAAACCTTATGAAGATAATCAGCTTGAAAATGGAATCATTTGGAAAGTGAAAGATGGAACAAAGTTAAGTGCTGATGACCCTACTAAATGGTACAGACGTATAAACGCTGTCCAACGAAGTCTTAACGACACGTATCAAGAAGCATTGGGATGACGCCGTTTGAGTTATCGACGGGAAGTAAGATGAGAGATAATGATGATGGAATATTGAAACTAATTGAAAAAGAGAACATACAAAATTATACCGAACAGAGACAAGAATTAAGAAGGAAAGCAAAGGAAAGTATTCAGAACATACAAGAAGAAAATAGAAGGAACTATAACAGAAGGCGAAAGAGTGCTTAGACAATACGACGTTGGAGACCTTGTAGCTATTAAGAGGACTCAATTCGTTCAAGGCTACAAGCTACATCCTAAATACCTCTGGCTGTATGAAATTGTGAGAAAGAAATGTAATGATCGATACGATCTTAGAAAAGTTGTCCATGGGGAAGGTCCAATCAATACATCGAGTTCCGCTGATATGTTATTTTTTTTTAACGGACCTGGCAATCGTTTTACCACGATCTCACCTGATGGAAAGCGATGATGTGGTCGAAGGTGTAGCACGCTTGCCTAGTAGATACCTATTCACTCTTGACTTGAACACACCGGGGTTATAATTTACCGGAAACACTGACGAGGGCAGGGCATTCCACTCCTTTGCAGTTCTTATAATAAATGAAGAAGCGTAACGCTTCGTTCTTGTGCGAGGTATTTCAACCATGAATGGGTGGCGCTTTGCCGATCGTTTAGTCGTACGGTGATGGAAAGGTGATGAGGGAAACAAATTGGGCAGTTCTTGTGCACACTCTCCATAGTGCAATCTGTAGAATGCCGCCAGGCTTGCTACCTCACGATGATGCTGCATATCATTCATCTAAGACAGACAAATGAGTAGGATGACCGTGTTGGGATAGTTTAGCGTAATCTGTGCCTTGCGTGTATTTTGATTCTGTTTTATAAAGAAGTCATTGTCTATGATTGAAGTGTGAAAGCTGTTCAGAACGGATGACAGGAGAAAAGACTACAGAAACGACTGTTTGTCCTTCGGCCAAATAAATAAAATAAGCTGTGAAATACTTTGTTATTACTCGAATCACCACTCTGGTCATTCCTATATATACGAGTATGTTAGAGATTATAATGAACATGAATATAATGAGATTATCTATCTATACTTATAATAAAACTGTAACAGGTACAATTCTGTACATTAAAGATATTTTGTAATATTTTTTTGGAGGGTTTTCTATTTTTGTTTCTAAAGACAAAACTGTAAAAAAAAACATTTTTGTCTGTCTGTATCTTGGCTAGGCATCACGCCAAAACTACTGAATGAATTCAAATGAAATTTGGCAGAAGTTGAGTTCATACTACGAAGTTATGTTATGTTTGTGTGTGTCCTAACATAGGATACTTTTCATCCCGAAAAATTAAAGGGTTCCCGCAGGATAGGGGTTGAAATTTATTTCAACGAACACTTATCACGCTGAAATTACTGGACGGCTTTTGATGCAACTTGGCACAGTCATAGTTTATATGATGGATGAAAATTGAGAATACTTTTCATCCCGAAAAAAGGGTTCCTGCAGGACAGAGGTTCAAATTCTGTACATTGAAGATATTTTGTAATTTTTTTGGGAGGCTGTTAAATATGCAATACTGAAGCCAAAACTGTATTTTGTTTTATTTTTGTCTTTCTGTCTGTCTGTCTGTATCCTGGCCACGCATCACGCCAAAACTACTGAATAAATTCAAATGAAACTTGGCATGATTTGAGTTCGTACTACGAGGTAGAACATTGGATACTTTTCGTACCGGTAAATTAAAGGGTTTCCGCAGGATAGGGATTGAAATTTATTTAAAAGCACAAGTATCACGCTGATACTACTGCACGGATTTACTTGGCACAGTCATAGTTTATATGATGAGTGAAAATTAAAGATGCTTTCTTTACCGAAAAAATAAAGGGTTCCTGCGGGATATGGTACATTAAATATTTTTTTGGAGGCTGTTCTATTCGTACTGAAGCAAATTTTTTTTTGTCTTTTGTTTGTCTTTCTGTCTATATCTTGGACGCGCATCACGCCAAAACTACTGAATGAATTCAAATGAAAATTGGCATGATTTGAGTTCATACTACGACATTGGATACTTTTCGTACCGGTAAATTAAAGGGTCCCCGCAGGAAAGGGGTATTTTATTTGCAGTTGGTATTAATTTCTTACGGTTTTTAGTTACTTCCGGTAGTTCTCCTCTACTCAAAGAATAGGATCAAGGATACTCAAGGAATATTCCTCCAAATTTCAAATACCTAGGTACACCGGTTTAGGCTGGGCGTTGTCTGTCATTCAGTCAGTTAGCAGTTATGTCATGGTACTGTTAAAAAAGGCATGATTAAAATAATGCAATAAATTACATATTTTTATTATTCTGCCCAACAGTGAAGGGCATCTATACTTGTAATAAAGCAGTAAGTACCAAAAATCTGTAATAGGAAGATATTAAAAAATCAAATCTAGGGTACTAGAAATAAGCTACTGAAAAAGAATTAAACAATTATAAAATTCGCGTCTGTCTGTTTGTCTGTTCACGCATCACGTAAAAACTACGGGACGGATTGCGATGCGGTTTTCACTGTTGGATAGCTTAGGGTTTGACTTAAAAACTGGTGTACATATAATCTCAATCCGATGAGTAGGAGCCGAGCAATCGATAAAAACTTTTTGACGGCTGAAGGAATTTTGTTTAAATGTTGGTATATTGATATTTTAGGTCTTGGAATAGTAATAGAGTTCTTTTAACCTAGAGAAATGGCCACGCGTGCAAAGCCGCGGGTACAGCTAGTAATGAATATGAATCATATACAGCACAAGATGTAGATAGTTGGTGGCATAAGTCAAGAGTAAGGCTGTCAGTTGTCAGTGTCAAAATTGTATGTGTCAGTAGTGCGTTTGATCGAGGTTCATTCACTTGTTCTCGAGACAGCGCCTGCGCCAGATGTGCGCATTGATTGATAAGTAAACAACATGGCTGACACCAACAATGGGCCCTTGAATTTTAATCCTTTAAAATCAGCGACAGCAGCGGTGGGATGTTTTCAAAAAAAACTTCCTACGTGTCTTCCGCGATACCAGCTCCTCAAAATTAAGGATATTTTACGCCAGTACTGTGTTACTGTGAGTGATGGATGTCACGTGAAGTTCTGCCTATTTATCGGGTAAATCGTTCTCAATTTTTTACTGTGGTATCAGGCATTCTTGTACGTGATTTATCATGAGTTTAGAATATAGTAGATAATGTACAACCTAAAATTTTTAAATTAAAAAAACAAGTTGAACTGAGAGTAAAGATCTTAATAATTGTTCAGTACCATGATTATTTTGTCCATTGTCAGCCATATTTTAATGATTATAAACTTCACTGCACATTTGAATGTCACTTTGCTTTTTTTTGTCCACCCTCGTTTTCAAGCATTTTGCTAGTGAATTGTAATTATTTTAGTGCTCAGAATTCTAAAACGTAGCCTGTATGTAAAATTAGTGAACTACCCACATTACAAAAATCAAAGAAATAAATAGTGTCTTTATCTAAGTGATAAACTGAATAGTCACGCTTGGCAGGCGAATTGGGGATCGCCTCATACGACATCCACGGGAGGATTGGGAGGGGTCTTATTCTAAGCCGAGACTGCCACGGCCACGCCAAGACAAACCAAATGAGCCCAAACTCGAAAGGGTTCCGTCATTTTGTTGTTGAGTTCCTGTGACTGTGTGTGTGTGTGTGTGTGTGTGTGTGTGTGTGTGTGTGTGTGTTCTGTGTTCCGGCTCCATCATCAGACCCTGAATACCACATAACACCAGAGAATTCATCAAGACAAACCAAATGGCCCAAACACGAAGGGGGTTCTATCATTTTGTTGTTGATTTCCTGTGACTTCTATTCGGTGCCATCATCAGATCCTGGATACCACATAAAACCAGAGAACTCACTAAGACAAACCAAATGAGCCCAAACTAGAAGGGGTTCCATTATTTTTTTGTTGAGTTCCATCATCCGATTGTGTAGTTACTTTGACTACTACTACTACTACTACTACTACTGTAGTTTTTAATTGTCATCAGAACTACACCCATGTGCAAAACTTCAGCATCATTGGAAGTCATTAAACTGTTAAGAATTGACTTGCAATCCAGTCCTAAACATTATAACACAATGAATTAAATTAAATCTTGTTTAAAGCTACCAAACCAATTTTGATGAAATTTATACAGTACCACACTAGAGGTCTTCTTACTCAAGTAAAAACAATCATCTAATTCGGTTCAGAAATCCCAAGATATTAGAGAACATAAACTATAAAACAAATTGATTTTCTAATAAAACTACTGAACCAATTTTGATAAAGTTTATATGGGACTACACGGAAAGTTTACCCTTTTGAATAAAAAAACAACCATCTAAATCGGTTAAGAAATCTTACAGATAAACACAAAATAAAGGCAATACGAGTATAAACACAAAATCGAATGGGTTTACTCAACAAAACTATTTATTCTCGAGAAACTGCTGAATCAATTTTGATACAATTTATATGGGACCACCTGGAGAGTATACTCTTTCAAAAAAAAAAATTTTTAAAATCGGTCCGCAATTGACGGAGATATCGATCGACATACATAAAAAAAAAACATACAGCCGAACATATACTCGTAACCGTCTCCTTTTCTGAAGTCGATTAAAAAGGGGAAAGGGGCTGCATGTAAGCGATAACTTTTCAGTGCATGTCACTTTTGCTATGGGTATGCTTTAATTATTTCTGTGTAATTAATTGTTTGATGTTGTGGCTTTCCACGTGAGTGTTAATTCCGTATAAACGTGATAATGATTATCATTGGCGAGTTGATGTTGGCTTTCACAAAAGTTATTTTTAATCACGGATTGCCGTAGTGTTTGCTTAGACACTACTGCAATCAAACGCGCAGAATCTTTCAAATTTGTCTTTAATACTTTTAGGGGGATTTTGTAAGTGTTTTTTTTTTGCTTTAGGCCTGCGCTGTTTAACTGAATAAATCTTGATAAATAATGGAACGTTCCTTAGATTTGATGACTTGGAAGGTTTAAGAGGTTAGTTATGATGTGGAGAAGGATCGTTGACGCGCTGGTGTCGTTAGCGCTATGAAGGGACCCATGTACCCAGTTTACGCCCTCAGTTAAAAGGACACCAAATGGGATCGAACTGCACAGTGTCTAAAAGTACGAGAATTAGTCAATTTCAGTTGATATTTGGTTATCTTTCAACGTATCTTGACATCCACAATGAACAGGATTTGATGGAAATACATCATCATCGGGTGGCATCTTCAAATTGAAGTTTAGAAGTCAGGTTGGACGAGCAAGCAACAAAGGATAAGATACACTACTGTGTTAATGATTGTCTTGCATTGATTGCTGATTGATAAGATAGTTTACTAACGCAATGAAAGCTTACGCTTTGTTGGAAGGATGGACTGAAAGTTTTACGCTTTGTCCGGATGAGCTGTTGAAAGCTTTAATTCTTTGCTATGTGCTGTTGAAAGCTGCTAAACTTTGTAAATGTACGTATGAAAGCTTCAACGCTTTGCCTTGTACTACTAAAAGCTGCTACGCTTTGCGATACACGGATGAAAGCTTCAACGCTTTGCTTCGTACTGCTGAAAGCTTGCATGCTTTGCGATGTACTGATGAAAGCTTCGACGCTTTGTGATGTGTGCTGCTGACAGCTGCCACGCTTTGCGGTGTAGTTGAGCTGAAATCTGTATGGACCCATTTATGTTGCTAAAAGCTTAAACACTTTGAGATTCTGGGTAAAACCGGAACTGAACTTTAAATAATGCTGAAAGATTTCACGTTTTGCGATTATTTTGACACTAGAAATAGATTGAAGCTTTTCTTCTGTATCAGGCTGTCACGGTTTACGCACAGCCTTGTACTTAATTTTGAGTTCTGAGTCCGGTTGAAAGCTCTTAGTAACGCTTTGCGTGTGGACTACCACTTGACTGAATGTGATGCTGATTGCAGAATGGCCGTGTTAGATATTATAATGAATATGAATGTACGACGTCTTTGTGTTTGTTGGTTAACTACTTTATTAAAACTGGAACACCACGCAATCGTTATAGACAGCACAAGTTTTATTATCATAGATATACATTTAGAATATGCAGTTTATTTTTTGGGAACACATTTTTATTTTATGAATAAAGTTTTGCTACTACTGTATGTACCTACTCATATCTCTTGGATTTCTAAACCTATTTGGATAATTATTTTTTAGGGTCCCCTAATCAAACAGCCCTTTTATTCAGAATCTATAAACACTACAAAGTTAAAATTTGGCACATGTATAACCGCTACTGCATAGGATTTAAAAATGTATTCACTAATAAAAATATTTTGATGGGCTCTCGTACTTGCAACGTGAAGAAGAAAAATATATGTACGTATTCCATCGAGTGGGGGCTCGTTGAATAGGTTTATTAAAATTATAGTAAAGTTTCATTGTCAGTTTTTTCTATTTGGTTCCGTTCACGAAATATTTGGGTCTAAAGTGACATTTTTGCTTGAGTTGCATGACCTCCCAATTTAAAAAATACCTGGGGCACTAGAGCAAAATACGAATTTACTAAAAAAAAACAATGCTATCTAGGGTTTAATAGTTTACGAGATATAGCCGACCAAGATAAAGCATTTAATGCCCGCGTCAACTGTAAACATATTCTTTCAGTCATTACCTTCTATATCATCAGCCCGTGTCAGTCCACTGCTGGACATATGCCTCTCCCAAAGCACGCCACTGAGCCCGATCTTCGGTTCTTCTCTTCCAACTGCTGCCAGCCACTTTGCGTATATCGTCGCTCCACCTACCTAGAGGGCGCACTACACTACGTTTACCGAGTCGCAGTCTCCACTCAAGAACACGTCTACCCCAACGGTTATGACCAGCCCACTGCCACTTCAGCTTACTAATCCTAGGAGCTATGTCGATAACTTTGGTTCTATGCCGGATCATCTCATTCCGGATACGATCTTTCTGAGAAACTCCAAGCATAGTCCTTTCCTTAAAACGAGTCTCCTTTTAAATCTAATAAAATCAATGTCGCTTTGGACATTTGTGGGCGAAATTGGCGTTCTGAAATGTTTTCGATCATCGTTCGTTTTGGATGTTTAGATGACATGACAGTTAAATTTGACATAGGAAATGCGACTTTATTCGGTTAAAGTGTAGGTTCGTTTTTCATTCAGTTTGGGAAGGATCATTAGTGTTAAAAGTTGTAAAAATGGCAAATGTGTTGAAAATTTTCAAAGCGAACGGAGTGTTAAAAATGTACATTTCGAAACTGCCCATAACGCCATCTCATCATAGAACGCAGGGTTGGTAAGAAATGAATTTACAGTATTCAATTTAAAACGTGTATTTTATTGAAGTTTTGAAGTAGTATAGACTTTTCTAATTTATTAACAAAATTATTTTTAGGTAGGTATGTACTTATTCGACATTTTAAGTACATTATACAAGTTTGAGTGTCGAAACAGTCCACCTAGGTTTACTACATAAATGGGTGGGGGTAGGTCTAAAATAGTAAACTCCCGCACGTGGAAGGGCGTCGAATGTGCTCGAAACCAGGTCGACTATTTCAATACTAAAACGTAACTTTGTGCGTTTGTTACAAATACACCGTGACATTGAATTCGATATTTTTCTTAAAAGTATGTACTCAGTCCATGCAACATAATGTATCTGCAGCACTAAATATGAAAAGTAAATCTATACTTATAATAAAGCAAGAAGAACGAAAAAGTCTGTACACAGAAGATAATTAAAAAGAATTGGTCTAGGGTACTTGAAATAAGCTACAGAACAATATGTCATTTTTTTAAATCGTGTGTCTGTTTGTTTGTTTCTTTGACGGTATGTTTGTTTGCGAATCGCGTAAAAACGAATGGACCGATTGCGAAGCGGTTTCTACTGTTGGATAATTTAGGGTTTGACCTAAAAACAGGTGTACTTGGTATCTCAATCCGATGAGCAGAAGCCGAGCAATCGATTAAAAACTTATGACGACTTCAAGAATTTTGATCAAATGTTGGTATATTGGTATTTTAGGTCTTGGAATAGCACATAGACTTTTAACCTTGAGAAATTACAACGCGTGTGAAGCCGCAGGCACAGCTAGTAGCTAATAAAACATAAAACTAGCATTATTAAATTAGTCTACATTCAAATTTATTATCCCTGCGACATTAGAAAACCAATAGGTAAGTGACGATAGCGCGCGTGGCCGCGGCCGTCAAGCGTGTTTAGATAAATAGACATTTCAGCTTAAGGCTAATTACTTTTTGCTCAGTTATTACATTTTTATTTTTTTTATTCAATGCTTTGAACGATTCTAAATAATGGACCCAATACATGCATGTATTGGGTCCATTATTTAGAATCGTTTAAGATAAATATAGAGTTAAATGTCACGGTGTATATAATTATTATTATTATTACGTGTATTATAATCTGTCAAACTCAAGGTAACTTTAAGCATACTGTTAAACAGAGGTCACAAAAATATTTAACAGTTGTCAGTTTTATCGATGACTTTTGTTTTATCAGTTTTATCGAAGTCGCGTGCGGTTGTATAGACGAGTTCAAATAGCGTCAAAGCCGTATTTACTCACTGAATGAAACAATAACTAGTACTTTGGCAACTAGATATAAATATTCGTTCCTAAAGTTTGTATCTGACCGCACACGAACAAGTACTTGTCACGTGACTTCACTAATATAGACAATATGAACAATTTCAGAAATGAGGAATATTGATAGATAACAGTTTACATTTCAAATGCTTCGTTTACATATCAACATGTTTAATTTAATATTCATCGTCATTAAATAAAATAAGAGAGCAACTATTTAATAAATAAAAATAAACACAATACACTGGTATGTATTTTGGCATCTTTCGGTGAAGGGATCTTTTTTCCCCTATTTTTTAATCATAAACAGTTTTGCGTTTGACCATAACTCGCTTATAGCCTTGGTTTGGCGGAGAAGCGAAAATGTGACTTTATTGGTTATGTATATTCTCAAATTAATATTTTTCGTATATTGTTAACCAGTTAGGTTCGTAAACGTGGACGAGTGTAGTACAAATGTACAGTACAGCGTCGACCACGGCACTACCTTATCGTGACTTTGAATGTGACTTGACTAGACCTTTGAACACCTGATTGACTGGGATTCGACAATTTGATTATTATACAACTTTTAATAAGTACCTATACAGTTGACACTGAGAAGACGCAACAATGCGGCGCCAAACAAAAAAAAACGCCTTAGTGGCGGCAGGGCGATGCAGTGTCCGTCAATCTAGCTATCAGTCTATATATAGTCTGTCACTGAGACGCTTACGTAGTGTTCTGGTACTGGCACTGGCAGTAATACTTTTGAAAGGCAGTTCATTTTAGGCTTAGTATGTCAATCTTCATTCCTACACGTCGTGCCTTAACACCAAGGGAGAGTGTTGGTCAAACGCTTGGCTAGATATAATAAAAAAGGAAGCAGATTAAAAATAAGATTGTTTATGTACATAATGTATATTCAAAACACTGCTGGATCTTTTAGATCTAAGCGGGGTGGGTAATAAAAATATCCACCAATAAAATCACTTAATTACGGCGTGACAAGAAAACGAAGCGATCTCATTGGTTGATATTTTTTTCACCTACTCACACTAACATGCAGAGTTGTATGCATTCACGAATGAAATAATAATCATCGATTCAGTTTTAACTCAAGTATCTTTGGCAGTCAGTTAAGCCTTTTCAAGGCAAACATACATTTTGGAACATTTCACATTTTAGATTGTACTTAAATGCTATATAGTACATAATTAAAAGAAGTCGTGCTTCATTAAATCATTGTGATTTTCACAATCTTAGAGTAATGTTTGTGTTATTAGTTTAGTTTATGCTTATTTCATACTTTGGGGCTTACATCAGAGATTCTAGCTTTAGCTGTTGCCATTTGAAATGGGCAGCGTGTTTTCAACGATTTTGAGCAGTAATGCGTTAATAATATGTGAAAATTATTTTTTATAAAGAACTTTACAGCATGAGCTTTACTTCTCTAATTGTCTATGGTGGCTGACCCAAGCCTAATGTTTCATGAAGAAACTTTTAAAAAAAAGTGGCCGAAAAAAGTCTTTGTATTGTCTTAGCGGTATTTATATAAGATTTTACTGTTTGATAAGATTTTGCTGATTATAAGACTCGTTTATAAAACGCAGCACTTTATCCTCAACTTCAATATCTACCCTTGCCTTCGGCTCGGGCGGATAAATGTCTTGGATAAAATGGCTTCACTTGCTGTACAATGTACTATTTTTTTGAATGCTATTAAGTATGTAAGTAAAACTACCATACTTTTTAGTCGCTAGAACTGAGAAGTAATAAAATGCGTCAATCGCAAAGTACAAGATCGATTTCTGAACGGGAGTCATATTTGACTTGGAACTTTGTACCTTAATGCTTAAAGATAAGATCGATAATTATTAGAACTAACATAACACATAATTTGTCTGCGCTATTTAACTTTTTTGTTCGAAGCGAAATGTTAGATATAGGTTTTGTGCTATCAATAAAATTGACTATTAGACTAAGAAGACCACCTCATTATTAAAAAAAAAGTACGCGTGAGTGGATGTTTTTGATATGTGATTAAAAGTAGGACTATTCACAACGAATTTGTTTATACCTGGCATCCTCCTTCACGTATATAAAAATCCGCCCCGTCTATACGGGGTCAGTTTATAACTCTATGGCAGCTCTGATAACCGTTGAAGATGTGTTCGATATCCATATAGAGATTTACAAACTTAATAAAATTGCATTTAATGATTAAAGAAATATTGTATTTTTTTCATCGATTAAATGTATTTTTTTGCGAAATTGGATTCAGGTGTTTAAAAACAAAACCAGATAAAATGAACAAAATAAAAATATGTAGCTTACTTCCGCCAAAATTGTAAGTCAGACAAATGATAAATGGTAAAATTAACACAAGTAAAACCCCACGCTAAACAAAACCCTACCCAAAATTGAACTAATGATAATATACGATAATATATATAAATATATATACACAATAAATAAATTATTGTGTATATATATTTTTATATATAAATATATATACACAATCAATAAATTATTGTGTATATATATTTATATATATTATTTGTATATAAGTGTTTTTTCTGGCCTCCAGGCCTTAGCTTTCTTTCATTTATATTTTTCATTAGTTCAGTCTGGGGTAGGGTTTTGTTTAGCGTGGGGTTTTACTTGTGTTAATTTTACCATTTATCATTTGTCTGACTTACAGTTTTGGCGGAAGTAAGCTACATATTTTTATTTTGTTCATTTTAAATATGGATTTCCGCAAAGTAACGCCTGAATCTATAAATTATACAAAACTAGATATTGAGCTGGACATTTTTACACACACATTTTTCACTTTTTTATATACAATTTTATGTGTCTAGTGCAAAAACTACATTACGTGAAGGCGCTAGGATGATTTCTTAAAATATGTTATGGCAAGTCGGCAAAACCAAAAAATTCATTTTTATATTTCTGTCGTTTCTGTGATTCGGAAAGTGGTCTACACTTATGTTACAGTTTGTTTGTATGTTTCATACAGGTTATTGTTTGTATTGAAGTTATCTATCGGTTTATTAAAATTTGATAAGTGGCCGCGGCATTTCGGTTTTTTCCCCTTGAAAGCAAACGAAACTACGTTTATACGAAAGGATAAACTTCGCGACCTTACGCCATGCAAGCTTAAATTACAATCAATACTAAACTTTGTTGAGAATACTATATAAGTGATTTTACACTGATTAAGATCAACCCCTTTGCCTCCAAACCGACTTGCCATACATCCGACCAGATTTTCATGCACGCATTTACAACTACCCTCAAACTACATATCTACAAAGTATCTACACTAATCTACGTACTAACAGAGACGTCACGTGTCATTGACCTCGGTCGTCAGAGATCTAATGTTCCCGTTTCTGTTACCGTTCAAGAGAGGTGTTCTGTTCTGGTCCTTTGTAACGACGACTTCTATTACGTCATCTTGCTGGAGAGAGCTGTAGTTGGGCGGTGCTAGATCGTTGCCATTTAAAACCGGTAGAGGTATCTGACCGGTCAGTGCTGGAAGGAAAATTTACTGGATTAATAAAAGTGTAGCTGTTGCGCACGAGTTCGTTCGGGGTTTGTTTTTTCTGCTTCGACTAAATGACAGCAAATGCAACAGAAACTATCTTTTAAGTTAGACTTTGGGCTGTACAATAGTAAAAACAGAAATGTATTAGTTTCAACATTTTTCAGGTGAATACATAAATTCGGAGATAAAAACTTTAGATACATTAAAGTGAAGATGCTTTAAATGTACGCAGATACAACGTACACCATGTTATATGTTACACTTTAGACTAACCTGTTATAGCCTGTTTTGATGAATAATATCGCCAGCCCCAGGTAATAAGACAAAGCTTAAGATCCAAGTACACCAAACCCTAGGCTATCCAACATTGAAAACCGTATCGCAATCGGTTTAGTAGGTTTTACGTGATACGCGAACAGACAAACACGATTTAATAGTACATTACTGCCGCGGTCTGTAATGACTGCGTTGCTGGCAGCGATGATGATGGCCGAGAACTTAACTAAGTAAACCTCGAGGCCATCATAGCGTCGCCAGCAGGGCAGTCATTGCGGACCAAGGCTTGTATAGTGCTTTACTCAAACAATGCAAGGTATTTAAATAAATCTAGCAAACTGATGAAAAAATTATAAAGCCCACTAAAACCTCCACAACACCAACAACAACGTCAAAAACAACAAAAACTACAAGAACAACGAAAACAACAAGAACAACAACAAAAACAACAAGATCAAGAACAATAACAACAAAAAAACAACAAGAAAAAAAACAAAAACAACAAGAACAACAACAAAAACAAGAACAGAAACCACAACAAGAATTACAAAAAAAAACACAATAATAAACAACAACAACAAAAACAACAACAACAAAAAACATACTACAACATAACAATAACAACAACATAATAACAAAAACAACAAAAAACAATGAAAACTAAAACAACAAAAATACAACAACAAAAACACAACAACAAAAACTACAACAACAACAATAATAGCTAAGAACCATCTCGATCACATCAGCTTTCAAACAGAAAAAAAACCATCTACATGGATTTTAAAAAGAAATTGCTGGCCGCAAAACACGACAGTAATGAAATTCCATACAACTTTGCTGGCGCCTATTCAAGAAGCGCGGCAAGGTCGACTTTGCCCAAAGAAGGTTGTCGAAATAATGACCACATTACAAGCTTGTTTGAGTAAAATAATGTTATATTCTTGTTCAGTAGCTTATTTTAACCATTTTTGCTTTTTGTTACATACTGCTTTATTGTATGTATAGATGTTGTACTTAGTTAGTCAGAAGAAATTTATTTAGCTGTAGAGTTGTATTCAGTTTGTGAGCACTGAGTTTATGAAGATGAACTCACTTTGTAGGGTAGTGTCGAGTTCTTCCGGACTCAGCACAACGACCACACTGGAGCCTGCATTGCTGAATACAGAAGCAACGCTGACCCGCGGAGACAGCAGCACGAGGGGTTGTACTCACTTTGTAGAGTAGAGTCGAGTTCTCCCGGAGTCAGCACAACGACCACACTGGAGCCTGCGTTGCTGAATACAGAAACGACGCTGGCCCGCGGAGAAAGCAGCACGAGGGGTTGTACTCACTTTGTAGAGTAGAGTCGAGTTCTCCCGGAGTCAGTACAACGACCACACTGGAGCCTGCGTTGCTGAATACAGAAGCGACGCTGGCCCGCGGAGACAGCAGCACGAGGGGTTGTACTCACTTTGTAGTGTAGAGTCGAGATCTCCCGGAGTCGGCACAACAACCACACTGGAGCCTGCGTTGCTGAATACAGAAGCGACTCTGGCCCGCGGAGAAAGCAGCACGAGGGGTTGTACTCACTTTGTAGAGTAGAGTCGAGTTCTCCCGGAGTCAGCACAACGAGCACTCTGGGCCTGCGTTGCTGAATACAGAAGCGACGCTGGCCCGCGGAGAAAGCAGCACGAGGGGTTGTACTCACTTTGTAGAGTAGAGTCGAGTTCTCCCGGAGTCAGTACAACGACCACACTGGAGCCTGCGTTGCTGAATACAGAAGCGACGCTGGCCCGCGGAGACAGCAACACGAGGGGTTGTACTCACTTTGTAGAGTAGAGTCGAGTTCTCCCGGAGTCAGCACAACGACCACACTGGAGCCTGCGTTGCTAAATACAGAAGCGACGCTGGCCCGCGGAGACAGCAACACGAGGGGTTGACCTCGCGCCGACAACGAGCTTGATAACGCACAAATGCCTTTAGCCGCTGTGAAATCTGCTCCTGTAATGTTAAAATTGTGGAGGTTTGTATCATCATCATATACAGCTCATTTCCGCCCACTGCAGGGCATAAGCCTCCTTCCTCTTACGCCATTCATTCGGTTTTGATCCTTGGCCAGGTCTTTAATTCTTACCAATTTATCTATGACATCGACCCGTGTGCCATGGTGGTTTGTATGTTTCGACAATTAATTTAAAAAAAAAACGGTCAAGTGCGGGTCAGACTCGCAATACGAGTGTTCTGCACAAACTTAACTTCACCGTTGGAACAGTGTTGTCCTCTTACATCGACATAGGTCGCGGTTACTTTTGATATAAGACATTGCTTCTTGCCAAATTTTATGATTCTAGGCCAACGGGACGTACCCTATAGGTTTTGATTCCTCTGCGAGTGTCAGAATATGCGGCATATCGGCCGTATCTTTTGATTGCGTTGACTTAGAACTTGGTTTGTCTGTTTCACAGCTCCTAGGGATTGCGGAATTGAGCATTTGATATGAATTTTAACTTGATACCTCCACGCGTTCCTGAGAAAAAGGGTCTTGACAGGTCTTGACGGACTACGAAATGATCGTATAAGCGTTCCTTTTATCCTATTGAAGTACGGAACCCTGAAAAGACTATTTAAAGCAAACTTTTAATCAGCCGCCTAAAAATGGTAGATTAGCTGCAAAAGGAGTCAAATAACGGTATACTAAGCGTTTTAATGCCGAGGAATTTCCATGTGTGTACTTTATTTCACCCCTAACTGCGTTATAATTGTCCATACCAATATATAAAAGTGAGGCGTTGTCTGTTTGTTTGGGAAGCTTGCACGCGATAACAGCTGGACGGATTTTGATGAAATTTGGAATGCAGATAGCTTGTACCACTTATCATCATCGTCATCATCATAATCATCATCATACTTCACTCTCAAAAGGCTAAACGGATTTTGATGAAATTTGGAATGGAGATAGCTTATTCCCTGGAATAAAACACATGATACTTTTTATCCCGGAAAATTGTGTTTTAACGGGTAAACTGGAAAATGTTGATTACTCGCTGTAAGCAACGGTTGCCATGGAAACGAAATAACAAGTCTATCAAAAAACATCAAGAGCATTGGTGCTATACCTACTTTTGCATTGGTTTTTAATATCCTAGAAGAAAATAGGATGCTTTTTCACCATGAACTGTAGTCCACGTGGACGAAGTCGCGTGCGGGAAAGTTAGTGTCTTATAAAATGTATAACATTGAAAGTTCACGAGAAAGGCGTCCATTAGAAGCTTGCAAGATTTTACTAAGAAATACTTCCTATAATATTAAAGCTATGGGTTAAATTTATTTAACCCATAGCTTTAATAAAATTTAAAATGAAAGCAAAGCGCCTCTCAAACGGGCAAAGATTCGTGCAAACGGGCAATCGCCCCGTCCCTAAAATGCCCCTCTTGAGGTTGCTTTATCTTCTATCTTATTTCTTCGCAAAATTATCTGAGTAATCCACATGAGTGCAACTTCTCAAATATTTTAGGCATAGTAATCTCTATCTACTATCCTTTTCTATCTGCTCTTCATACTTCATGCCAACATTAACTTTAGCGCTTTGCATTAAAGAATAATGTTGCTTGACTTACCTAGTACATATCTGCAGTCAATGACGACGGGTAGACTGCACCCGCCCTGTTTCTTGGCAGCTCTTTCCACGTACTGCCTGATGTACTCCACGCCGGGGAAGTACAGGCTGTTCCCGACTGTCACCAGCACGTAGCTGAATTCGTTAGCATTCTGAAAATGTGCAAGAAGGATATGTTGTAGTAAACAATCTCAATAATAAACTAGTGGCTCAGTGAGCTGTGGACCTCGCATTTTTTTTAAAACAATCTATCAGTGCACAGCAGCGCCATCTAGTTACCTTATTGCAAAACTAACAATAACCAAGGTGCTCCATCAATCACTACCTAGTGGGCAAAGGGCTGACTCCACTGGTAGAAACCTAAAAGTGAGAAATTTACTGCATTTTGAGGAGCTATTCTGCTCATCACGCCGAAGATCCTCATCAGATCTTCACCAAATTTTTATGAGACCTAATTATTTAAAGTTACTTCCTTTCAAATGAAAAAGAACCATCGAAACCGGGTCTAAAAAGGCGGGGGTATTCCTTTTGGTTCCTTTTTTGTCCTTTTGGGGCAAGTATCAAAAATCAAAAATCCCCAGAGACTAAAAAATTCTAAAAAATCGTTTAATCTGTATACCAAGTTTCATCTAGATCGGTTGTGAAAGGCGAAGAACAGAGATCCGGACAGCGGACAGCCGGACATACGAAACCATTTTTGCCCAAGCTGAAAGGGAGACGCTACGCTCGTGCTTCGCGCTCGCTCGGTCAATAATCTGCATTTTAGAATCTGGAGTCTAAATTAGTTCCCGAGCATCGGTTTAGTAAATCTATTCCTGATTCATCGTCGTACGTGACCGACCCATTGCCATTTCAGCCAGCTTATTCACTGAGATATGTCAGTAACATTCGTGCTTTGCCAGACCATCTCATTTCGGATTCTAGATTGAAAAATCCCGAGCTTAGCTCGTTTCATAGCACGCTCTACCCGCTGTTTCACCAAAGTTGGTTTGGAGAATATTCTTTATTCAATTATTTACTGTTATCAATCAATATCGATGTACAACAATTCCGTTGTTACCCAAAAATCATATCGGCAATGACATATCGATAACCCACAAAAGATCAACAGTTAAGATAATAATAAACGGTTTTATTCAAGGATGTCTCATTCATTAATATTGATAGGCCAAGTACTTTACAAGCAAGTGTGTAAACACTTGCTTGTAAAGTGATTCTTATAGCAACGCATTTATGTTCACGCATTCAGCTCGTGTTTTTTACTTTACATACTAACTGAGGCACTAAACGCGAGTGATAGCCTGTTGCCACCAAAACCTAGAGAGAAATGCCAACAAAAACTGTTCTGTATCATTTTGAGAATTATACTTTCACTAATTGTTTCAATAATTAAAAGATAATAACAATACAAATCTGATGTTTTCCTCCCAAGTGTGTTGAAAAAGTCGTATGAAACGCGTGTATGAATAATACCGCCTCCAGTGTAATGACCAACTTAGAACACTTGTATCATAATGTACTATTATGTCCCTATCTATTATGTAAGACGATAAATAATAGAGTAGGTAATATGTATGTTTTTTTTTGGTGTGTAATATTTTTCTGCTCGCTTTACTGCATCTTTTGGGAGTGATTTCGTGAAAAACTTTAACTGTGTAACTGGAAGTGTGTAACAGGAAGCCGAGAAAGCGCGCTTATTGATTTGACCAATGAGCGCACGCGGTGCTATCAAGTTATAAGCCATCACATAAAATATTTATGGCCCTTCGGCCACGTTGACAACTGAGTTTCGCAACCAGTTGTGAAAGAGTAGTTTATCTTTTCTCTCTCTTTGCCACTTGATGCGACAGAATAATGTTTTTCCTTACGCTACCAGTTGCCAGCTAAGAATAATTTTTCCACCATGTGCAAAATGTAAACACTTCAGTCGGGAATAGAACTCCGGTACTTTAGATTAGCAGCCGAGCGTTTGCAAGCTGAGCTATCCCGACATACGGTATTCTGACGAAAATTAAATTCAGATGAAGTAGTTGCTGATTTACAGTTGACCAATGAGCTTGCGCGGTGCTAGAGTATGTTAATGTTGCTTAATACCAAGGTGAGATGTCAGATGTTACACATATTATGCGACTGCTGTAAGGCGAGATCGTTTTTTTTAATAAACGGTATTAGAACATACAAATCATGCTATAGTTATTTAAATAAAGCATTTTGTAAATGTTGTTTTAAGTTACTAACGTTGTTTTTACTGCTGTACTATGTATTACTATCAAATGAGGTAGTACTTTGACTCAGATTATATCATTATTTTAAAGGAAAGAGAGATTCTGGAAGAAATTTCTACTCCTTAGTCGTCCGTTTGAAATGGAGTCAGCAGAAAGCTTTGTGTGGACAGGAGGCATGTTCACAACTTGTGGGTAGAACAAGTTTCCTCGCCTCGTAGTCTTGATATTAGTAGATAGATGGATAACTCCTTTATTTTTACACCACAAATATACATAAACATAAGGTTTACAACTAACATGGTCACTGACACTAGAACTATAAACATTAGAAACGGGATATTTAATATGTTTTATTTTTTATTATAGTTTCTAATTACACGTGCTCAAAGACTTGGCCATATGAGACTTTAAGAGAAGTGACTAGTTAAAATGATGACTGACACATATCGCGTGTTATATTGAAATCTAGTGACTTGCCCCGGCTTCGGATGGACAGCGCTCTTACCACGGCATTTTTCTTACTTTTAGAGTTTTTATAACTGTCGTAACTTCTAATAAAAATACGCCAGTAAGAATAATTTAAAATCTATGGCACCAACGATCGTGGTGTTTTTGACTATAGACAACTGCATTATTACCTACGTGCTTGACAGACTTGTCATTATTTCATTTCCATGGCAACATGTCATTCCATTCTGTATTTTTATCATGGGTTACATTATTGCAATTTTCGCAATCGTTTGATATCGTTTGATAGGCACCAACGATCGTGGTGTTTTTTGACCATAGACAACTGCATTATTACCTACGAGCTTGACAGACTTGTCATTATTTCATTTCCATGGCAACATGTCATTCCATTCTGTATTTTTATCATGGGTTACATTATTGCAATTTTCGCAATCGTTTGATATCAGTGATCGTTCAATTTTCGCTGAGAGCAGTTCTGTTGCTCGCGTCCGCGCGTATCTACAGTGAAATCTGCAAACGTAGTTTAACACCGATGCCGCCAGCCAGACGGTTTACTGCGATGACCTAGTAATTGCGCAAGGCTGCCTACTGACGGCAAATCATTTATTGTTGAGGCGAAAACTCGCTTTATTTTTACTATGAATTCGAATAAGATGGAGACACCAAAAGAGAGAGACATACACTTGACAACTGAGACTGAGCATCTATTGTACAAGCATTTTTGTACAGAACGAGCTCATAGTGAGAAACTGCAAAGCCTCGTAAATGACTTGAGAAGTCAAGTAAAGATCCTTCAGCAACAGCTGAAATGTATGGCGGAGAACCCAACGAAACCAGCATCAACAACCATGGAGACTTCTCCTCCGCGTATCGAATATACCACGAATGACGAAGATCTAGCTTATGAAACAGAGTGGATACGGTCAAAAACAAGAAAGAAAAGAATATTGAACACATCACCTGCTCAAGTTGAACCAATCTATGATGACAATAAAAACAAAGAAAAATCTAAGAAAAATCCTCTGCCACCACCCATCATAATGGATGGCATACAGGACTATCAGTTTTTTTTCGACTTCCTCAAATAAAATCGAGCAGCTGACGCGTTCAGTATCAAAATGATGAACGGCGATACTGTAAAAGTTAATGCTATCAACGATGAATCGTATAGAACTATAACAAAAGCCCTCACGCAAAATAACTGCCTTTGGCACTCTTACGAAATCAAACAACAGAGGCCAATAAGAGTGGTGGTCAAAAAAATGCACTCCACGTGCCAACCAGAGAGGATTATTGAAGATCTGAAAACCAAAGGTTATAAGATAGCAGAAGCTATCAACAAACTAAGCTGGAAGACCAAAGACCCACTCAACATGTTCATGTTGACGTTCGAAAATGACGAGGAGATAAACAAAATATACAACATTATATCGGTGCTGGGGTACAAAGTTGAATTACAGGCAATAAAAACCAGCAAACTTGCCCCTGAGTGTAAGAAATGCCAGGCTTATGGGCACACTCAAAAGTACTGCGCTAAAGAACCAAGTCGCGTAAAATGCATCGGTAAACACTTTACAAAGGACTGCAAAAAATCAAGAAAAGAAAAGCCAAAGTGCATCCACTGTGGAGCTCCACATCCAGCAAACTACAGAGGTTGTGCCATTGCAAAATAAATTCAGCTGATTCGTAATAAAAACCCGAAAAAGCTTGCTGTAATACGCCAACAAAATGTTCAAAGACATGATGGTTCTAGTCAAAATAAGACAAATCTAAAAACTAGTAATCATACTTTAAAAAATCTCTTACGCCCAAGCTGCTGCGAGAGGCTCAAGTGACACAGCACAGAAGTATCTGATTCATCATGCAAGTGATAAAAAATTGAATGATATCTTGAAGTTCATGACATCATTCGATGAAAGCCTCAAAAAATAGAACAAGGCGCCAACAAAGATATAACGAAGTCGAAAAAATGAATTCCACCCTAAATATTATGGCGTGGAATTCTAATGGGCTACATAACCATCAAGACGAGTTACAAGTAGTCTTTGACATAGAAAAATATGTGGATGTTTGTCTAATATCTGAAACGCACTTCACAAAGCAATCCTATATTAAGTTTAGAGGGTACAAAGTGTATCACGCACTTCACCCTGATAATTCGGCGGCTGATAGGCGGCAGTGCCGTAATTGTAAAAGAAAACCTCCAACATTATGATGTCTAAATACGAAGAGAAAGATATACAAGCTGTGGCGATATGTCTTCAAACCAAGAAATATTCACTTACTGTGTCTGCTATCTACTGTCCACCTCGGTATATGATAAAAAATATCAATATATGAGTTTTCTAAATCGCCTTGGTAATCGATTTGTCTTAGGAGGAGACTGTAATGCTAAAAACACGTATTGGGGCCCTAGACTAACCACTACTAAAGGCAAAGAACTATTAAATGCCATAAAAGAGACAAAATGCGATGTTATATCTACTGGAAAGTCCACTTGCTGGCCTACAGATCTCAATAAAATTCCCGACCTCATAGATTTTTTCATAACTAAGAATCTATCATCCAGCTACTTAAAAGCGGAACATACCTATATGAGTACAGATAAATGTCGTATTGATATCGAGGTTCCACTCAAGACCAGAAAACTTAATCATTGAATTAGAAAAGTTTATGGGGCACATCCAACAAACAGCATGGGAAAACATGCCAGACATTCATAAGGTCAAGGGAAATATATACCATCTGTGGATTAAACAACTTATAACGCAAAAAAAAAACAAAGGTAAATATGGTATCAGTATAGGTCTCCTGAAGACAGCTGAACAATCTTACGAATAAACTTAAGAGGCAAATCCAAAATTTTAATGATGACTCCACTAACAACTACCTCCAGAAGCTTACCAGTGAGCGCAGTACAGACTACTCATTATGGACGGCTACTAAGAATTTGAAAAGGCCAATTACCCAAATTCCACCAATAAAAGATGTTAACGAGAAATGGGCATGCAGCAATGACCAAAAAGCTAGGTTTGCAGACCACTTAGGAAACATCTTTCAACCGAACGAGGATGGAACAAATGAAGCCCTTACTTTAGACGCTAGTATGATGCTACGTGGATGTGAAGAAAATATTAAATTAGTCACACCGAGAGAAGTTGAACGAGAAATTAAATCAAGTATAAACCCAAATTCATGCTATCTATAGTTGCTTTTATTCTTTTAAGCAACAGTTTTTCGGAAAGTTTTGACATTACGGGTAACAGAGAAATCGGCCTGTATGAAGTAGCTTCATGAGGCGGTTTTCCAGGCTTTGCTATCATTATAACTTCAGCAACTTTCCATAAATCGGGTACACTCTTTAGTCTCAGTGAGGCATTGATAAGGATTGTTAGCATAACTATACCCTTTCTTGGTAGATTATGTAATATTTCCCCTGATATCAAATCATAGCCAGGTGATTTATCTTATACCAGATCACCAATTTGGTTTTAGAGAAAAACACTCAACCATAGACCAATTGCACAGAATCACAAACATTATCGAAAAAGCATTTGAAGATAAAAAAGTGTGCTCCACCGTATTCCTAGATGTTGCGCAAGCTTTTGATAAAGTGTGGCATGAGGGCCTCATATTCAAATTGAGAATGAAGCCGCCAAAACAGTATGCAGATATTATAGAATCATATATATCAAACAGAACTTTTCGTATTAGACAAGAAGATTCCTATTCTGAACTAAAGGAAATAAAAGCAGGGGTACCACAAGGAAGTGTTTTAGGTCCAGTCCTGTACCTGCTATACACTTGTGATATACCTGAAATAGAAAATAACATCATTGGGATCTTTGCTGATGACACTGCTATAATGGCTGTTGGAAGTACCTACGAAGACGCAGCAGAAAAGGTCCAAATGGCTGTCAATGAAGTCTATGACTGGACCAAAATATGGAAAATTAAACTGAATGAATTTAAATCGATTCATATAGACTTTAGCTACAAAAAACATCATTATTCACCAATATTTATTAATGATAAGCAAATCCTTTATGAGAATACAGCAAAGTACCTTGGTATGACGCTTGACGCTAAACTTCGCTGGAAAGCTGATGTCAAGAAGAAAAAAAAAGAATTAGAACTACGGTTGAAAATAATGTATTGGCTGCTTGGGAGACCCTCTACGCTGTCAAATATAATAAACTTTTACTATATAAACTAGTCCTAATGCCAGTGTGGACCTATAGTATACAGCTGTGGGGCTGCACCAAAAAGAGCAACATATTATCAATACAACGCTTCCAGAATAAAGTACTGAGGGAAATAGTGAATGCACCTTGGTACATAAGAAATTACGATCTCCATCGGGACCTTAAAGTAGAGTTCATTGATAAAGCAGTCAAGAAATATGCAGAAGCTCATGAAAAAAGACTTCATTGTCACGTGGATGTCGAGGCAATCCAGCTCCTCGACCACACGTACATAGTGAGAAGACTCAAAAGAACAAAACCGTTCGAGTTAGTTTAGTGTTAGTGTATTAGTGAAATGTGGTTCAAGTGCTACGTATAAAGAACACATGAACAAAGTGTCTTCGCCTTAATATAGACTGTAAGAAAAGTTTTATTGGACACTTTCTTAGTTCTATTCAATCTATCAGTTTAAATTATATTTAAATTACTTATTAGCCTAAATGATGGCTAGATTGTAATATAAATAGAGTATATATTTAAAATGTCCTCTAGTAAAAGGAAAAAAAAACGCAATGATCCCAATTTTTTTTGGAAATTTAAATACTGCCATGTTACTCGCTGGTAATGTAGCTATCTAAAGGTGAAAGAATTTTTAAAATCAGTACTTTTTTATAAAAAAAATATATTTATATATTCGGGACAATTCCACACCAATTACCTAGCCCTAAAATAGGATACCCTGTAATATGGGCACGAGATAACGGATAAACATACATAAATACGAATATCACATCCATGACTCAGAAACAAACATGACTCGGAATCATTTTTATTTGAAAGTAGTAACATTAAGTTGGTCTCATAAAATTTGGGGAAGATCTGATGAGGATATTCGGCGTGATGAGCAGAATAGCTCCTCAAAATACAGTAAATTGCTCACTTTTAGGTTTCTTCCACTGAATCCACTAGGTCCTATTTCATTCTTTATCTACTAGGTAGGGATTGATGGTTATTAATGTCAGTTTTACAATCAGGTAACTCGATGTTACCTTGTGTGAAGACAAGATTGTTTGCAAAAAAAGTTTGTGCTCGCGAGGTCTACAGCTCACAGAGCCACTAGTAATATTAGTGTAAATTAAACTTGTAAAGGGGAAATGGGGCTGGCAGAGTTTGTGTGAAGACACAGAAATGATTTATTGGTGGTGTGATTACCGATTTTGATGAAGTTTGGTTTGTGCTATTGTATATCTACACTAATATTATAAAGAAGTAATTGTCCGGTGTTTGTTTGTTACCGCTAATCTCTGAACCTACTGACCCGATTCTGAAAAATCTTTCACTAATAGGAAGGTACATTATCCCTAAGTGCTATAGTTTATAATAAATACTGATTAAAATAATGTATGTTTAAAACACGGGTAAAACCGCGGGGCGCATCTTGTAGATATTATATGTAAGGACTAACTATGCCCGCGTGGTCACATCACTGGGTTAAAAGTAACCTATGTGTGTAATTTTAGTACGAAAGGTACCTATAAAGGACAATAGGTACCTATAGGTCAAGTGCAGATAGATATCTCATAAACCGCAAATGTACCAAGGTCGTATAGCAATCAACGAGACAAGTTCGAGATCGAGACTTACTTAACATATAGGTCAAGCGCAGATAGAGATCTCATATACCGCAAATGTAGCAAGGTCGTATAGCAATCAACGAGACAAAGTCGAGATCGAGACTTAATGGATGATTAGGGACTCTGCGTGCGGCTGTGAGTAGACATATTACCGTGACAATTTCAGCATCGAGCTGCGGCCTCGCGCTGGGGTACAGCAGGAGAATGACGTTGACGGCCGCTCTGAGTGAGGCTGTGAGTTCGTATATTACCGTGACAATTTCAGCATCGAGCTGCGGCTTCGCGCTGGGGTACAGCAGGAGCATTACATTGGCGGCCGCTCTGAGTGAGGCTGTGAGTTCGTATATTACCGTGACAATTTCAGCATCGAGCTGCGGCCTCGCGCTGGGGTACAGCAGGAGCATTACATTGGCGGCCGCTCTGAGTGAGGCTGTGAGTTCGTATATTACCGTGACAATTTCAGCATCGAGCTGCGGCCTCGCGCTGGGGTACAGCAGGAGAATGACGTTGACGGCCACTCCCGCCAGGATGCCGAGCTCCACGCCCACCGAGAGACACAGAGCGAACGTGGCGAACGCCGGGACGAGGTCAGCGCGTCTTGATCGCCACATTGGTTTAACTACCTGAAATTCAGAATATAAATTAATTAATCCTATACAATAAATGTGATATCTTAAAATATTGGCATTTATTCAACACTAGTTCTATTAACTACATATACGAGTAATGACATTCTTATCAGAATAGACGTAGTACCTCACTTGATTATAACTTAATAGGTATTGCACTTTGAGGAATAAAAGGTGCCTGTCTGAATTCCATGCTTAATAATGAATGAAAAAGAGATGCCTACCTACGTAATAAAATTTCGGTATGTAGGTATTTTACGAGACTTGTCAGACTGAATACTATGCAGTACGTTCTAGGTTTCTTCTTGGTACTCATAATTAAGAAAAGAATAAAATTTGACAAAAACTTTACGTAAGTAGGTATTTTATCGTTAAGCACACGGCGCGCGACTCATTGAGCGCACGCTTGACACCCTACTGAATTAACCACAATATTGCGGCCTCGAAGTATAAGTATAATATTTGTACTTGTTGCGGAGTGCGACCGGCCTGGCAAAACTAGGTATAAGCACAAATGCACTTGATGTTTTTTGACAGACTTGTTATTTCGTTTCCATGACAACCACAGACCATTCTGTGATGGCAACCGTTCCTTACAGTGAGTAATCAACATTTTCCAGTTTTCCCGTGGAAACTTACAATTTTCCAAGATAAAAAGTATCCTATGTTTTATTCCAGGGTATAAGCTATCTCCATTCTAAATTACATCCGTCCAGCCGTTAACGCGTGAAAGCTCGGACAAACAAACAGACAACGTTTCACTGTTACATATTGGTATGGACTAGCTGGTCATTTCTCTGGGGTAAAAGTATCCTATATGTTATTTCAGGATCAGTAACTATACATATAAGGTATATCGGCACAACAGGACTACCAGACTACCGCTACAGTTTAAATTCACAGAAAATAATCACATCTTGATAAAAACTTCATTTTGATTCTTAGCTAGCATTAATTGATTAACCTAATAGAAGAAATTTCTACTCTAAATGTTTAAATTATCGTTTAAACCATCAGATATTCATTTGTTAAACTCAATCAATTGTAAATACTCAGACTAAGCCATCCACAACGAAAATCATTGATTGTGTAATCTAATAGAATAATTGACTGGTAAACTGACTGTTACCTGTTGTTGACTGTTTAAGTTAACGTTTTAATCGGATTATAATTTGTTAAGCTCAAATAATTGTAAATACTCCAACTAAGGCACTCACAACTAATTTTGTAGCGATCTATCACCCGTTGCTTGTGCGAGCCTCAGTCGGGTATAAATACGGGCGCTCGACGCTGCAGAGCTCTTGCCCTCCGTAGACGTCCCCGCGATGTCCTGGACGATCCGGACGACGCCATCGTAGTCAAAGCACTGGCAGCGATGGCCTTGCCCAATCCGACCACCCCTGGCAACCCGCCAGGGGGTATCAACACACTTAGACACAGACACCGACCTCGCCGGCGAGGTCGAAGGTCCCATAACACATAGTCAGCTATTATTCGCCTTCGAATTTCTTGCCGATTCTTCTCGAAGGTGTATTACGAATCGACGGTCAGTTATAAAGTCAATCAAAGGGCTCCTAGCCATTGTTCAGGGCCCCCTCGATCACTACCTAACGGTAGCGATCCAGGGGTGTTTAGTTCGATACCCTCGTCAGACGACCGTCCAAGCCGAGGGCCTACCCCCTGGGTACCCCTCGTGCGGGTTGTCCAAATTTAACTTTGGCGTGCGCCTTCTGCGTCACGCATTGCGGCGGAGTGCTTGTTAGCGCCCGCCCCCAAGCCCGGTTCAAGCTGTAGAGGCCGATAAGGCCAAAAGCATAGTCATTCCTAAAATAAAAAATAAAAAAAAAGCTGTAGAGCTCATTCCAGTTCGAGCCGTCGGAGCGCCCGGACCTCTCTACAACTGTGAAGACTCAAGATAGTGGAATATAAAGAAGCAATAAGCATTCTCTTTTTAAGCATGAGTGGCGACCTTGATGAAGATAGTGTTCGTGAAGTCAGCAATGCTAACGTCACACTTTTTAAAAATAACCTCAGGGCTTGCCCCTCGTTAGGTACAATACAAGTATACTACATTTCTTTCAGCCGTCAAATGTTTTTTTTATTGCTGGATTTTACTCGTCGGATTGAGATACCAAGTACACCAGTTTTTAAGTCGAACCTTAAGCTATCTAACATTAAAATTTGCATCGCAATCGGTCCAGTAGTTTAAGTGAAGCACAAATAAACAGACAGACGCAATAAAAATATGTTATATTCTATTTCAGTCGCTTATTTTAAGACCATTGACCATCTTTCTTTTTGTTACTTACTGCTTTTTTGTATAAAAAACCCCATTTATTGTTAAAAATCAACACACATGAACAAAAAACAAATTTGTGAACAAAAATATTAGGAAGATAGGAAACTATATCAGCTGATATTATTATTAGCAAGGGTTCGCAGAAGTTCACGGTGAACGGGGTCATCGGCCGCCCGCCCCGTCTAATATTTACGCAGCGATGACCTCGTCACAGTAAATTTTGTCCTAATGTAATTTATTGCCGTAGTTTGAGGATGCATATGTTTTCGATTATACCATGTGCATTAAAATATTACACAGGTTTATTTGTAAAATATCAGAAAAGTGTTTTACGTATTTTTTCTAAGCTTGTTGTTTTTCGCAAGAATCTAGCAATGAATCTCATTTTTGTCTAAAGGCAACGCCGTGTACTTTTTTGCTGCTTAGCATTATATTGGTAGGTTCGTTAATTAAGAAGTTGGCAACAACAATGGTTCGACAGAGACAATGAGTTTTTAAAGAAATTATTGAAAGTCCTAGTACAACAAACTTAAAATCACGTCCTTTTGTTTGTGTTGTTTTCACGGCAAAAAGACCGAACGATCTCGTTTTATAAATTCACACGGGTTGTCTACATTACAGAGACAACCAAGTATGTATAATATCTTTAGCCCGGAGTTTTTAATAATATTATTTTTTATCTTCTGTTACAGTCCAACTTACAGTTAGGTAAGTAACATTAAAATATTATTATTTAAACATGTAAGTTATGTCTACAATTTCCATAAAGTCAGTACGAAAGACAACATATTAAAAATTAAAATACATTGTTAGTCACAGGTGTTTATTACAAAATCGTTTTGTTGCAACCAGATCGACACTCGACGTCAGAGCATTTGATTGAATATTTAAAAGATTTACATGACAAATTTCGTTCTGCATGTCTATTTTCTCAAAAGCTTAAGAATAAGGTGGTATTGTATTCCAATAGCACGGCTACGTGCCACAAACCGCAGCGAAATACAAAGAAAATAAGTTCAGTAACGCCTGCCGTCTCGGCGTGTCTTGTTTGTAACTGCGGTTTGCACATGTACGACGAGACATACCTCATATTCTATCATAAATATCACAGCGCATATCACGACGGCAGCCAGCGACGCCTTCGGAATGAAGTAGAAGTACGGAGTCAGGAGACTGAGCGCCAGCAGGACCAACACACCTGCGGACATTAAAAGCGATTTAAAATATAACTATCATTGGGAATGTTTAAGCTGCGTTTTCGCGATGTCGCCATGGGTTTTGTGAAAAGTCGTACTACCACATGTTGTGTGTTCTCATGTTTCGGAAGATGAGAATGAAAGCTTGCAATAACCCGACTGTGAGCAAAACTAAAGAGATGCAATAATTTATTTTACAAAATGGCGATATTCAAATGCTCCCATTGCGACGTTCGTCAACAGCCTGTCTTGAGTACGGAGTAACGTGCAGTTGTCTATGGTGATTTCTAACCTTTTTATTTATTTAATTGCGTCATCGAGTTGTGAGCTACCCTGAAAGTTTCAGCCGGATAGCTAATCGGGAAGTACTCGAAATTTGAATTACGCCAGTATAAAACTTCCTGCCTTTCCGGTGACCGGCATAGCGCCCACGAATGAGCCCAGCATGTTGGTCAGCGACAGAGTGAGCAGTTACCAGTATAAATGCTTCCTGCCAGCGGGCCACGCCACTCGCGTGGTTCACAGCGGACCGCGAATAGGATCCGGTGACCGGCATAACACCCATGAATGAGCCCAGCATGTTGGTCAGCGACAGAGTGAGCAGTTGCCAGTATAAATGCTTCCTGCCTGCGTGGCCACGCCACTCGCGTGGTTAACAGCGGACCGCGAGAAGAACCATGTGACCGGTATCGCGCCTACGAATGAGCCCAGGATGTTGGTCAGCGACAGAGTGAGCAGTTACCAGTATAAATGCTTCCTGCCTGCGTGGCCACGCCGCTCGCGTGGTTCACAGCAGACCGCGAGAATGACCCGGTGACCGGCATCGCACCCACGAATGAGCCCAGGATGTTGGTCAGCGACAGAGTAAGCAATTCTTGTGTTGCATCTATCGAGTCGCCACTCGCTGGAAAAAAAAACAATGTAATGTGCATGAAGTACCAAGACCCATTAATAATAATAATAATCATAATTTATTTGCTATAACTATGTGTACAAGGTAACGGTAAGGTAACGGTGAATTATTATTTACAAGAAAAATATACTGTGTGGCTAATTGAAGAAAACACTTTATCTGAGAAGGAATAAGGTAGAGGGTACTTCAACCGTACGAATGACCACAGGGACATATAAATAACCACTTTTTATTCAACTTTAAATATATTCTCCTTCCCCTCTGGTCATTGAAGGAGGCTTTAAAATGCTTAACTTTTCGTCTAGAGTGGGTACCTTTCTCCTAAGAAAGAAAATAATTAAATGTAATAACTTGAAGACCAATCTGGCCGAGTGGCTAGTGATCCTGACTGCGAATTCAACCTTCGCGGGGTCGAATCCTGAAAGATGCATTTGAGTGATGAGCAGAAATGTTTGTTTCCGAGTCTTGGGTCTATATATTCGTAGAAGATACAGCATATACATCCATGAATCGGAAAATGTATGTTTATACGTTGTATAGTGGGTGCCCAAAGTATACGGTACACTCTTTTCAAAGAAAGGGGAAAGGTAATCGGTGTGAATTGTACTGTATATATATATATATATATATATATATTAGAGATGCGCCGAACATGGATTTCTAAACCGAACCGAATAACGAACATTGTTCGGTTCAGCGTTACCGAACCGAATGTTCGGCCGAACTATTCGGTTGCATTTAGGAGCTCTTTGCCGCACTAAACACGTTCGTACGGCGTGCGCCTTCTGCGTCACGCATTGCGCCGGAGCGCTTTTGCGCCCGCCCCAGAGGTCATCTGTAGAGGTCAGTTATAGACCAACAGCATATAACCTTTCTAAAAAAAAGTACAGGTTTGCGAGGCGCCCGGCTGGCTAAGCATTTTAAAACCGATATCTTTTTAAGATGGGCATCATCATTTCTTTACATTTTCGCCAAAAATAAGTGTTTTTCGTATGGTTAGAGTACCAATCAGTCGTTCGAAACTAAGCCACAATCAAAATCAGAGCCAGTCGTAATCTAGCATCAGAGTACGACCTCCTGCGACCTTATCAAAAACAAAACGCTACTTCATTCATTCATTCATCGTGTCAATAAGCTCATTTATAATATTGTTAAATTTCTTTGCTCCAGTATGTAGCCACCTCCACGGCCCTATCGGATGCCTCAATTAGATCTTCTCGTGTGCAGGTAGTCGGGCACAGTGGGCAGGAAAGCAGATGTAGCATATTTTGTGTGGGAGCACCGCACTCACACTGTTCTTCAGATACCTTGATTATTCCCCATTTGGCTAAGTTGCTTCTGCAACGACCAACTTGGGTGCGGAGTCTGTTAAGCGACTTCCAAATTGGCCACTGCAGCTCATGTCCAGGAGGCAGATGTTCTGCCGGGGTAATCAAGTCTTCTGGAGGGGGGCGTTTAGTATTCCACAACTCGCATTTTGCTTCCGCTGCACCTATTTTTAAGGAAGCGGTGTGTGTAATAAAGCTTCTGCGGCTCTTGAGACGAGCAGGTGGTGGCCGGTATTCGAATAGTGGGTGCCGGCGGTCTGTTTCCTGTTTGTGTTTTTCCATGCAGCAAGCAACTTCGCGTCGGACATCTGGTGGAGCTATACCTGCTAGAGGGCCGCATCTTAAGCGGTGTGGGTTTTAAGCACCCAGTAACGATGCGGAAGGTATCGTTCAGCGCTACATCAACCTCCTTAGCGTGAGCGGACCGATGCCACACAGGACATGCAAATTCACCAGCTGAAAATGAGAGAGATAGCCCAGTTGTGCGTAGTACATAAGGTGTGGCTCCCCAGCTGGTAGACGTCAGATGGCGAAGCAAGTTGTTCCTCGAGGCAACCTTCATTTTTGCTTTGTGACAGTGAGCTCTATATGTAAGTGCTCGATCTAAAGTTATACCCAGGTACCGTGTGTGATCGCAATGTTCGATGTCGACGCCACGCCAAGAGAGCTTGCCTGTTTCGAAGATGGAAGACACACGACTGCGACACAAAACGCTACTGGGATGGAGTTAATAAAAACAATTTTTCATAATTAATTACAATTTGATTGGTATTTATTTTCTATTTCATTATGTTATCTGAGATTGAATGAAGACATACTCATTAACTATTATTCTAATTGTCACCATAAAATTGACACCAATGTTAAATAATGACATGTTTGTCTGATATTACTAGTTGGTTTTATTTTCCAAATAAAAATGACTAAGTCGAATTATTTCGGCTCGTACTTCAATATTAATTAATTGGTTAATATTTGATATGTATGCTTAATATTTTAAAGTCAATACAAGCTGTAGGCCGGCCTTAAAATTACATAAGATTCTTATTTGGTTAATATTCGGCCGAATACCGAACATATAAAACCATGCCGAATACGAATAATTAACGAATATTCGGCGCATCTTTAAAATATATATATATATATATATATATATTGTATATATAATATAATAGAATAGTATTTATTTATTAACTATCTCTTATCATAGTCTTTACTATTATAGGATATTGAACCCAAAAGTATAGTATTTAGATGTTTGTTTGTTTGCAATTTAAAACACGTAAAATACTGTTAGTTCAGTAAGTAGAGAAAATTGCCTTGCAAAAGGTGGTTTAGTAATGATTTTCACATTGTTGTAGGTCTAGATTCTGATAAAAAAAAAAACAAGTTTTCGACCGCGAGGGGTGAGAGCGTTAGGCGCCATCTTGAATTGAAGGGGCCAAAATTAGTTTTTTTTCTAAATAGTTCTTTAACAGAATGCTTTATGGCAAAAGTGCCTATGAAAGGTATATAGAAGACAATATTTGTAACATTTTTTGCATTTACAGTTGTTCTGTATGTCTCATAGGTAAAAAGTTACAAGAAGCGAAAAAAACATCTATACTAACAATGGTCCAATGCCGGAACAATGTATATTGAGAGTGTGTTTATACAGAGGTAATAAAGTACAAGAAACGATCGATTAAAAATATACGTATCTCAAGAGGTTTAAAAGGAGGGTCAACAAGACACTGTTGGCATTAGACAGTCGACATTTTGAATGTAAGCTCCCGAAATAAATCAAACTTACACTTGTATCAGAAATTTTTAAAATTTATGGAAGTAAATGGATAAGCTTTTCATTAAAAAATAAACATAAAAAACATGTTTTTCGCTTCTTATAACTTTTTACCTATGAGACAAAGAACAACTGTAAATGCAAAAAAAAATACAAATATTGTCTTCTATATATACTTTTCATAGACACTTTTCCCATAAAGATAACTGTTAAAGAACTATATAGAAAAAAATACATTTTGGCCCTTTCAATTTAAGATGGCGGCTAACGCTTCCACGCCTCGAGGTCGAAAACTTGTATTTTTCGTAAAGACCTCATAACTAAGCAATACAAATCAAAACATCTTCTACACTACCTTTTGTACGGCAAAGCTTCATGTTTTCCCACAATGATTGTCCTATGTACATACGTATGTTATGAGAGTAAAGGAGCTGTTTCAACTTAAAGAAAGATAAAGTACGTTGGATAATTAAGTTACAGAGTTGTACAAGAATATTAACTAAACAAAACATCATTATTTCTTTAGGGTTGTTATAGTTAACCTAGCTGCGCCCCGCGGTTTCAACCGCGTGACTGATAATGATGATGATGACGCTGAGGTTGATGATGAAAAGTATCTCCATTCCAAATTTCATCAAAATACATTCAGCAGTTTGATTGTTCCACAACAAACATTCATACAAACTTTCGCCTTTATAATATTAGTGTGATAGCAAATTACTATAAATAAATAGTAGTAAAAAACACGCTTTATATAGAAAACCAAACTAAAAAATAGAAAATAAATTTTAATAGTGTAAATAAGAAAAAAGTTTTATTTAAAAAAAAACGTTTTTTTTCGAATTATTGCATTGTCGTCGGTCTTTGACAGGTGTGCAAAATTTGAATGAAATCTGAGCATTGAAAGTGGGTCAAAATAGAGTCCAAAGGAGTCGGTTACAAACATACAAGTGAAGCTAATATAAAGCGTATAAAAAGACCATTTTGACAAGAAAATCACTTGACTTAAATTGTGTTCCACGCGGACAAAGTCGCGGGCAATAGTAGGATAGTATAAATACAACAATTATTGTAACACCAGCCGCTCGAGCATTTGTATGATAACCTTTTGTTATTGTTTTTTTATATTGTTAAAACTTAGACAAAACAGTCGTTAAACTACTCGTATTACACTTATCTATGTGGAACACCCAACAGGATAAGGTTTTTCACAAATATAACAAGTAACTAATTAAATAGCTCGCTTAACTGACACGAGGACTTTGAATAAATAGTGTAACAAGTGCATGCGGAATGTTAAATTTTCATCTATTTTCTCAAAAAACTATACAACATGCTATTTATATTTAAATAATTTAAAAATAGTTCGAGACACACAACCTTTTCATTTGATATGTCAAACGGTACAGTTTGCAAAAATTTCTTTAGTTTGTCTATTTTGCCACCCAAAAATGACTCCCTATTCAATTTTATTTATTTACTGTCTGAACCCGCGGCTTTGCACGCGTGTTCTTTTCTTTAGGTTCAAAGTACCATAATGTGCTATTCCAGGACCAATATACCAACATTTGAACAAAATTTCTTCAGCCGTCAAAATACTTTATCAATTGCAATTGTTCGGCTTCTTACTCACCGAATTGAGATACCAATTACACCAGATTTAAATCAAATCCTAAGCTATCTAACAATCAAAACAGCATCGCAATCGGTTCAGTAGTTTTTACGTGATGCGTGAACCAACAGAAAGAAAGAAAAGATTAACAAAAAAATATGTCCAATACCTTTTATAAGCACCCAAGAGCATTTTTTTCATTAGAATTCATTTAGTAGTTTGGGTGCGATGCGCGGTCAAGATACGGACAAACAGACCTACAAAATTAAAAAGTAAAATAGTTTGGCTTCAGTATCGAATATAGAGAACCATCCAAAAAATAAATTTATTACTGAATTATTAACACAACTTTGGACCCATATCCCGCAGAAACCCTTTACTTTTTCGGGATAATACTCAATTTTAACCCACCATATAACTTAAGACAGTGCCAAGTTGCATCAAAATCTGTCCATTACTTTCAGCGTGGTACGTGTTCTTATAAATTAGTTTCAACCCCTAAATAATAACCCATAAATTTTTCGATATGTAATGTATCCTATGTCCTACCTCGTAGTACGAACTCAAATCATACCAAGTTTCTTTTGAATTCATCCAGTAGTTCCGGCGGCGTCATGCGCTTCTAAGATACAGACTGACAGACATATAGACAAAAATGAAAAAACATACAGTTTAGGCTTCATAATCGAATATAGAGTAATTTCCAACAAAAAAAGACACTATATCTTTAATGTACAAAATTTGGACCCATATCCCACAGGAACCCTTTATTTTTTCGGGACAAAATGTACCCATAATTTTCGCTTATAAACACTGTCTGTTCCGTGTTGCATCAACATCCGTTCAATAGTTTCAGCGTGCTAAGTGTTCTTTTAAATAATTTTCCACCCCTATCCTGCAGGAACACTTATTTTTGCGGAATGAAAAGTATCCAATATCCTACCACGAAGTGTGAACTCAAGTCATACCAAATTTCATTTGAATTCATTAAGTATTTTCGGCGTGGTGCTAATGTACAGACAGACAGACGGACAGACAGACAGACAGACAAAAATGAAAAATACAGTGTTATCTTCAATTTACAGAATTTTGGACATTATCCCGAAGGAACACTTTATTTTTCGGGATAAAAAGTATCCTCAATTTTTACCCATTATATAAACTATGACTGTGCCAAGTTTCAATAAAACCCATCAAGTAGTTTCAGCGTAATACGTGTTCTTTTAAATAACTTTCAACGCCTATCCTGCTGGAGCCCTTTAATTTTTCGGGATGGTAAGTATCCTATGTCCTACCTGAAAGTATGAACTCAAATCATACCAAATTTCATTTGAATTCATTGAGAATTTTCGGCGTGATGCACTTCCAAGTTACAGACAGACAGACGGTCAGACAGTACAGAAAGACAAAAAAAAAGTACAGTTTTGGCTTTAGTATTAAATATAGAACCCCAAAAAATTTTACAAATATCTTTAAGTTACAGAATTTGGGACATTATCCCGCAGGAACTCTTTACTTTTTCGGGATAAAAGGTATCCTCAATTTTAACCCATCATACAAACTATAACTGTGCCAAGTTGCATCAAAATCCGTCCAGTAGTTTCAGAGTGGTAAGTGTATTTTGAAATAAAATTCAACCTCAATCCTGCGGGAACCCTTTCAGCCTATGTCCTACCTCGTAGTATAAACTCAAATCATACCAAGTTTCATTTAAATTCATTCAGTAGTTTCCGCGTGATGCCTAGCCAAGATACAGACAGACAGACAGACAGACAGACAAACAAAAATGAAACAAATTATAGTTTTGGCTTCAGTAACGAATCTAGAGTAAGGTTAAAAAAAAAAAAAAAAAATATCTTCAATGTACAGAATTGGACCCGTTACAGTTTTATTATAAGTATAGATTATTTACAAATTCATATGTGTTAACAACTTAATCGGTTCAGTAGATTCGGAGAAAATTGACGATGATTGGAAAGAAAAGCTGATTACTGACACTCGCTCAAGTGACTCCTTGCTGCACTCGTATTTTTAGAGCCCTCGCTAAAGCTCGGGCTACAATCTAACACTCGGTGAAGTAAGGAGTCACTGTCCCTCGATGCAGTAATCTAGTAATAAAACGTATGACAATTTTATGCATTGCACATGTAAATATTGATAATATCACCATTTTCATTATCTCGCAATCGAAGTGAAAAGTAGAGTGTATATCATCATCATTGTCCTCTTGCATGTATAAAAGATTATTTTAGCAGCGTTTCTTTTCGCGGAGTTTTTCCTACATTTATTTTAGATACTATTATAAAGGCCGTCACTGAAAAGACAGATCCGGCCACACAGTGTGCAAACGTTTGAGTGCTGCAAGCCCCTGGTAAGAGGTTTTTGTATGCAAGCAACTCAAACCAGGCGTTATGTGCACAGCCATGCCATGTGATGTGATGGTCTTTCTCCACAGGCGCCGGCCCTCCGCTTCCCAGCTGGACCAGTCAATATCTAAATTTCACACTATCTTTAAACGCATGGGACGTCCTCTTGGACGCTTAGCATCTGCAACCTCTCCCAAAAGAGTTAGACGGGGCAAACGTGTATGTACCATTATGTGCACAAGCCCTAGTCAACACAATTTCACTATTTACAAACTATAACAAAACTAACTCAATAAACGCCTCTCTATTTTGGTAATAGAATTAAAAAACTTACCAAAAGCCTTAGCAATCGCCACGTTGCCTAGTACAGCAATAATGGGAACTAGGACGATGGAAGAGCCAAGCTCGGAGCACATTTCTACGAACGACACTTGTCTGCCACCGACTTCTGTGCCAAATGGCGGCAGTTGTACTGTTGGTAAACCTTCCCTGAAAGCAAAAAAACATTATTTTGTTTGGTAGAATTAAAGTCAACATAGGGTCAAACCATGACATTAATCTTTTTATACACGAACTAGCTGATGCCCGCGGCTTTGCACGCGTGGTCATTAATGTAGTTTGAAAGTACTCTTTGTGCTTTTACAGGACCTAAAATACCAATATACCAACAATTGATCAAAATTCCTTCAGCCGTCAAAAATATTTTTATCGAATGCTCGGCTTTTACTCATCGGATTGAAATATGGACTACCCCAGTTTTTAAGTCAAAACATAAGCTATCCAACAGTAAAAACCGCATTGTAATCGGTCCAGTAGTTTTACGTGATGCGCGAACAAACATACAGACAGACAAACAAACAGATAAACAGACAAACAGACAGACACGAATTTTTAAAATGTTATATTCTTGTTCAGTAGCTTATTTTATGTAGACCATTTCTTTTTTAATTATCTTCTTTGTACAGACTTTTTCGTTCTTATTGCTTTATTATGAGTATAGATAACAATGAAAAGTCCAAATAAAGAAAGAAAGAAAGAAAAATCGTTTATTAAACACTTATACAAATAAGTAGTAAATTAACATATAAATTAAATAGATAGATAGATAGATACACGCTTTATTGCACACCAAATAAATCATACACACAAATAAACATCTAACTTAAATAGAGTACAATGGGGGAGTAAATCTAAGTGTTGAAAGGGTCATGCCTCAGCATAATGCCAAGCGTCTTCGACACTTGACGCTTGACGCTGCAAATCGGCCATTTCATAAGAAATGTATTAGAATAAAGGGTCGAATTCCCACATTTATGAAGTAGCTGACAAAAAGGTGTTGCCGATGGACTAAGTATACAGCCGATATTCTTGTTGATTGAAATTGGTTAGGCGATAAAACTTTTTTTTTATTTCTTGTAATATCCTAATTTTAGTACAAACTAGCTGCGCCCAGCAGCTTTGCCCGCGTGCAATCTTTGCCACCCCGTTCACCCTTTTAGAGAGGGAATTAAAACAAAAAACTTCCTTTGTGCAACTCTAGGGTACCCAAGGAACATATCTTCCAATCACTGTTCCACTGTTTTAGGCAGTGCGTTGCCTGTCATTCAGTAGGCAGGTCTGTCACGGTATTATATATTAAATATAAGATTACTTCCGAAAAAACGCTCTTTCTGTCATGGCGGGGGTGATGACGTCACAACACCAGTAAACAAGGAGTTGTTATGAGACTCTAGTACTAGAACTCTAGTACTCTAGTCAGTACTTTTATTTTGGTGTCGTAGTCAGGTTATTAAAAGTACTGACACGAATGCCAAGAAAAATTGCTGATGATTGGGTAAGTCCGTAGATTATCCCACTATTTGTAAAATAAAAACTATAATTTGACTGCTTATAAGAAACAAAGTACTACGTAAACTGTAATGAAAGTTGTCTAATTAGGTTAAAGTATTCTTAAACTCCTAGAAAGCATTTTTTAAACACAAGTAAGTCGTACACTTAAAAAAATACGATAATTTAAATACGACCAAACCTTGGCCAAAAACACGCTGTATTTTCGGTTCAGTCAAACATTTGGCACTATTAAACTTTTTTTTCTATTTAGACCCATTTTTTTTATACTATCTGAAATGTGTATAAATTACTAATTAACTAATTATTTACTAATTTAAATGATGTATATATATATATATATATATATATATATATATATACAGGTTGTAGTTTTCCATCCCCGCCATATTCGCAGAGTCGATTGTAATAGGTATACCTTAATTAACTAACAATACTATTTAATTCCTACATTTAACTGGAGGTGGAATTTTTAATTAAATATTTTATTGATAAATCGTAGTACTACTCCAAACTTTGTTTTGGAGTAGAACCCCACGACACATACACATATATGGTAGGTATGTGTGCGCGCTCCTATAGACGCGCCGCGCGCCGCCGCGCCGCCGCCCGCGCCACAGAATAAATAGCGAACCTTTAATTATTAGTTGGTATAAATAAACTTAATGCAAGTGAGAATGTATCATCAACGTTGACATTAGTTAGGAATTTCCGGCGTGGTAAAAAAATTGTAATCAGCTTATTTACAGTTCGATTGGAATGTAAAAAATTATGAACAAGTTTACAATTTACGTTACCTTGATACTCTTCAGTATCCTCCTTCATTTTCAATGCACAATTGAGCACGATGTCTTAATGTTATGTGTAATTTTTTTAACACGTTCACATTGAATTAACACCTGGAATTGCTCTGTGTGGCACCTAGAAACACGACGCGTGGGCGTGGGCAAAAAAAAAAAAACAAATGAACCATCTCCCTAAGTTCGACATTAGAAAATTGCTCCATTTTAGCATCGAGCGTATTGCGGCGAGCGTGAGTGATTGAACAGCTGCTCGGCGTGCTCGGGCATTACTTCTTTATTCTGTGGCTCGGGCAACGACCGGGGCAATGACCCGCGCCAGCCTTGGGGCGCCGCCGAGCCGCACGCCGGCGCGTAGTGTGCGTGAAACAGGCAATACACGGGATAAGGCTTCATTAGTGTGTGTGGACGCAAGCTCTCGCCACACTGGGTGATTTCAAATTAGGATCGCGTACACGTATCGCTTTTTATAAACTTTTTTTATTTATTTTTAATTCATTTTTTTTGTACTTCTTTTATTAATGATTCGTGTTCTGTAAGTGGAGTATACCTACCTCTGCAAATATGGCGGGGATGCATAACTACAACCTGTATATATATATATTCAGAATAACCTAGCCCCAAACTAGGATACCCTGTACTATGGGCACTAGATAACGGATAAACATACATAGATATGAATATTACATCCATGACTCGGAAACAAACATTTCTGCTCATCACACAAATGATTGCACCTTGCAGGATTCAAACCCACGACCGCTCGATTTCGTACCTAGGATCTCTAGCCACTAGACCAACCGGTCGTCAAAACTTGGCTTGATTTATCACAATTTAAAATCTTGTCTCTTTATTTTCGCTTATATGTTACTAAAGTTGGGCATCTAAATATTCAATACACTTTAGGGTAGTATTTTATAATGACACTGGCAACACAAACGACCCTGACAAAGGCATAAAAAATAACGCGATTTGTTGTCTGTGGAGTTTGTCAAAGGCGCGTGCTTCGCCTGTGGTTTTTTTTTTGGGAATTTTGGCGATTTTAAAGGTAAATAACAGTTTTTATTGCACACATCTTACAAAGTACTATACTTAAGTGGCTAACCAAAGCGTGCAATGAGTCTTTGATTTAAATTCGGCTCGCATCCCTTATTAAAACTTTAAAAATTACGCTTCGAAATTACTTTTATGTCACTTCTATGTTACTGGTAACACTGATAGTTACGAAGTAACGTTGAAATGTTGTAAAGGTTAATGCATAACGTATATTATAGAATTATTTCACTTTTTAGATCATCGTTTTGCGTGTAAATGTAAAATTAATAAAAAAAAATGTATGTTACAAAATGGCGAAATCTATTTGATTACGCATCCAGCTCAGCTCGAATCAGAAATTTTATTCTAACGAGATCATAGCAGTTATGTAAGTTAAAAAAATGATGAGAAATCTCAACTAACTTGACAGTTCCAGTGAGTTTGAACGGGGACTTGCCGTACTGCGCCTGGAAGAAGAATGCGAGTAGAGAGCAGGTCACCACTACGATGGCGTTCCTCGACGTCGACAGCAGCCACAGCGCTTTCTTCAGCCCTTTCTGGCTTGGAGGTAGGCTGAGATCCTTCATTTTCTGTAAAAACAAATAGTATATATTGTGATTTTTCTAAATTTTACTATTTTATTTAGTAGGTAAGGTACAGTAGTCGCAGCGGAAGTATGTGTCTCGGAAGTTGTATGCAAGCCGCTGCGCAAACTGCTATTTTTCAGGCGCAATCCCAATGTTGAAGGTGAAGACACCATTGCATAACTGCGTCACTCTCTCGCTTACGTTTTTCGCATATTCTACCTCGCTCTTACTTTATGCTGTTTTATCCCCACAGCAGTACCTGCGCAATCCTTCACAGAGCCTAACATCACAAACATTTAGATTGGCTGCGACTACTGTACTTTAAGAAAAGTTTTCCTGGTGGGAAATAGAGATGATTGAGACCAACATGTTTCAAATAAAATAAATTTAACTCACTCTATTTTTTGAATATTCAAAAATGCATTTTGTTTTTTAATTAAATTTGATTAAGTTTTATGATCAAAATTTTCTACCTACAAAGGAAAAGATATCCTTCATTCCCCACTATTTGGCCACACTAGTCACGCTGACGCTTTTCATTCATAAATGCGAACAAAACTCAGGAAATATTGATACTGTAGCAAAACCTAAAGTTCGTGAAAACTAATTTAATTAAACTAACGTTTTTATTTTCAAAAAACTGTCAGTTTGATGAATCGAGTTGAAGACGGAGTGTGTATAGACAACACTGTATGAGAAAACATGGCACCAAAAACCATTTTACTGCTTCGTTGACATACAAAAATATGTAAATGTTGCTTTTAAATTAGGTATTACAGTTAGAAACGAGTATTTTTGTGAGTCCTGCCCTTAATTTTTAAATTAATGGATAATAATTCCGTCTCATTACCATACAAAACTAAACAAATGATGAAATAATAGGAATACTTTAGAAATAGTTAAAACTGGAATTTTAATTTAACGATTTAATTAAAATGCAAAGTAGTAAAGCAGGTTTCTTTATTTAGATGGTTATTTAGCGTCACTTGTAATTTTTTTGTTTTTTTATCCGTTTGCAGAGGGTTATGATTTGGCCTGTATGTATGTACAGATCGACCAACTTATCTGTGAACTGATATGTGGCGTGAGTGTTTCAGTCAATCGATAAGTAGACCAATAAAAAACAGAAAAATACAGAAAATGTGAAGCTCATTCGTGGCGGCTGCAGTTATTTTTTTCGCCATTTCACAGATAAGTTGGCCGATCTGTATGTTTCTTTGACGAGTCCTACTGCCTAAACGGCTCGATAGATTTTGATAAATGAGATATCATTGGATACTAATCCACGAGAGTGACATAGGATATATTATGAAGTGCCAAGAAAACTAATATTATGGCGGTTCACAGCTGCCACCGACGGAACAAAAAATGACCAAAACCAATCAAGTGAAGTATTAAAATGAAGGCCTTTAAAATACTATTCTAAAAATATATGATTTCTATAAATATAAATTAAAAGGTTTAAATTAAAAATAAATTATTAAATCAAAAAAGACTGCGTACAAAACTAAAAAGAGGTAAACAAGCTTTGTATACTTGATTTTTAAATATAAGTCGCAGTTGGATAGTGGCTGATTTTTCAACAAGCCACGTTGAAGTGCAGAATATTCTAAATAGCGTGCACAAAGCGGAACTTTACTGCTGCGCACTAAGTAAACTAGTAAGTGCGTCGCCGTAACTACAGAAGAAATAACAAGTGCAGCAGATTGTGTGATCGACAACCATTTGCCTTCAAGTACTAGCATTAATTTAATTTACCGAAGGTTTGATTCATTTGACTAAAGTTCTATTTGACATCTATCTTCTTTTCACCGCAGTAGTTGAAACAAAAGCAGATTCATTGCCCTCGTGTTTTCAGTAGCACTCAATGTAATAATAAATTTCTTTAAATTGAACGAATAAAAAATATGTAGCTTACTTCAGCTAAACTGTAAGTCAAACTAATGATAAATAGAAAAATAACAATAAAATATATAAACAACCCACGTTAACAAACCCTTTATCAAAATTGAACTAACGTAATATAAAAAGGAACAACCAACAACAGCCGTGGGTCGTTTATATATCACATGTTATTTTTATTTTTCTATTTATCATTAGTTTGAATTACAGTTTGGCGGAAGTAAGCTACATATTTTTCTATCGTTAATTTTAAATATGGATTTTGGCTAAGTAACGCCTGAGGCTATCAATTGTCATAAATCTGTTTCTTTAATTTCCTTTATGTTGTTACTTACTCTCATCAGAAGTAGAATTAGTATACACGACAGGCCGAGGCAGCTGTCTGCTAGTGTCGCAGTAGGCATGTGTGTGACCACCTGAAACAACAACGACCTTATAAACATATTGATAGAAAGGACACTACTGACATGGAGTCTTGCTGCGAGATATCTGCGATGTGGCGCAAAACATTTTACAAGTCACAATCTCGGAAAGATTCTGTTTGTCATTCGAAATCTGAGTGCAAAAGTGCATTTTATCCGCTAGAGAGGAAAGAGTTTTTAAAATTCGAACCTTTCTATTTAATAATTTTCTATACTCAAAATACATGAATAGGTATTTATTTATATTATTATTATATTATTCGATTCTATTCGATTCTAATCTATTATGTTTACACACCTGCCAGGCGTCTCGAAACGGCTCATTTATTATTATAATTGGTATTATTCAATTTATTTATTTTTATCTTAGATTTAAGTTTTTTTTACAATATAGTTATTTATACACATCTTTCTTGCACAACCAGGATGACTGACAAAAAATGCTGTTAGAGCATTAAGTCCCCTTCTGTACACTGTTTTTGGCATAAAGTAATAAATAAATAAATAATAAAATCAATATATACAAAAATACTATAAAAAAAAACTGAGCCTAGGGTACTACCGGCAGCGGAGCAGGGCCCAAACTACCGATGGCTATTACTAATTTTGTTTGGGGAGCTTTCACGCGATAACCGCTGGACGGATTTTGATGACATTTGGAATGGAGATAGCTTATACCCTAGAATAAAACATAGGATACTTTTTATTTCGGAAAATTGTAATTGAGTACTAACTCGCGCTAAAAATCACTTTGCAGCCTTGCATAACAAATAACTATTGTGCATGAAGTGAGGCTTGTCAGCACGAGCGGATATCTTGAGTGCTTTTGAATAGAAAAAAACCGCATCAAAATCGGTCCATTCGTTTGGGAGCTATAATCATCACCCCCCCCCCACCACCCTCCCCCATTATAGCTAAGAACCATATCGTTTACCTCAGCTTTCAAATATACAAAACCGCAGCTGAATCTTTCCAATTGTTCGAAACCTACGATTTTCACCCCCCTTTTCTCACCTCTCCCCTCCTCCCTCCCCCTCCTCATATATCTAAGAACCATCTCGATCACATCAGCTTTCGAACAGGAAAAACCACATCTAAATCGGTCCATACGTTTGGGAGCTACGATGCCACATACACACCCTAAACTTATAACACCCGTTTCTTTGTAAAAAAATAACTTGCTAAAAAAGGTGTATTTAATGGCGTGTGGCGCACGCCTTGAAAAAAACGTAAAGGCAGAAACAAATATTTGTCGATTTTATGCCGTAAGAAGAGAAGTATCTGCTTTAAAAAAGCTGCATACGGGTATTCAAAGAAGACATAAAGTTTAGTGGAAGTCTTACTAGCCTCAGCAAAGTTTTAAAAGAACTGGGATATAGATATAAAAAATGCGTGTCAAAAAGGAAAACACTAACCGAAAGACATGATATTGTAGTCTGGCGTGCGAAATATTTTAAAATCTTGAAGCGTTTAAGAGAATCTGGAAAGCCAATTATACATTTAGACGAGACGTATATACATACTGCACATGAAGTCAACCAATTTTGGCAAGGCCCAGATGAACCTGAAGTGACAAAGGCGATTTCTCTTGGGCAAAGATATACGAGTATGATACTCGTATTTCATGCTGGTTCAAAAGAAGGATTTGTTGACAACTGTTTTCTGATCTATAAAACCAAAAGTTTGTTAGCAGATTACCATCATTTTATGAACCGTAAAAATGTCATCAAGTGGGTAAAAGAAAAACTAACCTACATCAGCCCTCGGTCGTTGTGCTAGATAATGCAGCTTATCATAGTGTACACATAAACAAGTCTCCCAGTGCCAAGGATAAAAAAGACACCTTGAAGAAATGGCTAGATGATCATTGAAATGCGTCGGCGGTATCTTCATTCTTGTACGATTAGAAGACATAAGTTTTTTTTTTACTATATAATTATTGTAATGTGATTTCATTTCAAGTAAAAATTGACTTGTAACAGTAACCTAGTATAACATTATCTACTAAAAGGCGAATAAAACATTTTATTATGTTCCAGATTAGCGACCCGCCCCGGATTCGCACAGGTGTAATTTTGATAAAAAAAGACAAAACAAACAGTCGTGCAAATAAATCGGGGTCCAAAATGACGGGCGAACAATCCCGTAATCCCCCACTCGGAACGAACGACGCGACGCGGGATTTGAATCGTGGCAAGTTATTGCATATTTTATTATAGATACTTTTCAAACTGAACGAAATCAAAATGTGTCTGAAAAATGGGACGAAGTTGGTCATCAATATATTTTACTACTAGCGACTCGCCCCGGTTTCGCACGAGTGCACAGCTCACGCCATATATGCTATTTTTTTGTTAAAACTTTCATTTATATAAAACTCGGAAAAATAATCAAACTGATGGTGAAAACCACATTAAAACCAGTTGCGTAGTTGAAAAGATTAAAAATTACAGACAGACGGCGGAAAGCAACTTTGTTTTATACTGTGTATTGATTGATGACAATGGCATGTTATATCCAGAAAATGCAATAAAAACTGAACTTTCAGGATTAATTAAGCGAAACAAAAGCGACACAGTCTGCGAAATCGATACATTGCTTGCGGCGCGTGTTCAACTGTCGTCACATTGCCCCCACAACAACTGTTTTGGAGAATGGTAATAACGCAGCAAAACATGTTAATGTCAGCCAAGGAATTGATGCCTATAATAAATGTGAGCTTCGAAAAAATCGCTGCAGAACATTGGCGAAAGAATGTGACCATGTCATAAATTTTGAAAAAAAAAAACTAGGAACAGAGTCGCATAATTGGCGATATGCAGGAATTCATTATAAAAAAAAAAACAGAATATAAATATGACAGATTCTGATAGATCTAGTACCGAAGAAGATACGTATCATTCAGATGATGCTAACTCTCGGACATTGACTATTTAGAATCAGATTAAGATTAAGATTTTGACATAAGAGACTCATTATAACGTTTTAATACACGTGAATAATTTTTGATACAATTTAGAATATAATTATAGCAAAAAAATACCGTTTTATTTTTATTTTGCTTTACCTAATTATAACCTAAACAGAATATAATATTAGCATACCCTATTATTGGAACTATAATCGGGAGTTGGTTTCTTTCTGTCAGAGTCTCGACCATGAACTATTAATAATAGTAAAAGGATCAAAATGGATCAAGCACGCTGTCGTGTTGCTCGCTACCTATTAGGGATGTAACGAATGTCATATTTTGGACATTCGCGAATGCGAATGCGAATATCTGCTGCCAACATTCGCGAATGCGAATGCGAATATTCAGTTTTTGTTTAAATTTGGCGCCAATTGTCTATGGCTTGGTGACTTTAGCGGCAGTCCCGTTCGAACGAAGTGCGTTCCGTCTGTTTTTCTTTCCGAGAATAGCCGAGTTAATACGAACGCATCCTATTGAAGTGTCATTCCGCTCGCGCCGGTGTTTTCGTAAACAAAACAAGTGAATTTTGAGGTTACAGTGTGAATATTAATGGTCTACTGTAGAAGAATATAATTTTTGTTTGATTATCTAAATATTAAAAATATATCTAAAGACTGAGAAAAGTTTAATAGAAGAATTTAATTTTATTAGTTTCAATTGCATTAAAATTTTGTGTCACAAGTTCTAATAACAATTATTTTTTTAGCTTTATTAAAGTAAAAGACTTAATTTTATTTTTGTTTGCTTAAAGTGTTAACTTTTAATACTTATGTAAAATGATTATATTTATATTATAAATACTATAAACTATATAATATAGATATACTATAAACACTTTGTGATTATGATGACAGCAACTCATGTTAAACTTTTATTTGATTTTAATTATAGTTTATTTATTGTAGAAGTATTTGTACATTAAACGGGACTTAATCGCGCTGAAAACTTAATATTTATTTACCTCGACGTTTCGATCAAGTTGCATTGATCGTGGTCACGAGAAGACTGAAGTAGCGGGTGTCAGCGTCGAGAAGGGCGAGCGTTGTCTCCAACTACCCGCATTTGGTTTTGTAATAATTCAGAATTGTCACGACACACGACACTAACGACATCTGCAGATATCTTCTGACATAAACCGCGACGCGAACACTTACTTATCACGGGATTCCAGGACGCAGCCAACTTGAAACCATCCTATTCCTATTTGTACATTATTATTTTTAGATAAAGCTAAAAATAATAATCTTTAATGTTATCATTAAACTTTGTAAAACATGTAAAAATTCATAGAAGATTATTTTTGTTTGTTTACATTGCATTTAGGCTATTTAATATATAGTTTTGTTTTTTAAATTGTTATGAAAGTTTGATTGTTAAGCTTCATTGCCCAAAGTTAAATAAATAAATGATACCAAATGATAAAGAGAAGACTGATAATATGATTACGAGGTTAAGTTACTTTTTATTGCATTAAAAAACATGAGAAATTAATGGAATTGGATTTTCTTATATTAACGAACTATTATTACCTACTTAAAAAAATTATAAACGCAAAAACATTCGCAATACTTTCGCGAATGCGAATGCGAATATGCAAAAATATGCGAATATTCGCGAATGCGAATGCGAATATTCGTTACATCACTACTACCTATAAAAGGTAAATTAGCACAGTTGCGCCCTCAAATCCCAAGTCCAGTCTCTTTCTGAACAGACTATCAAGGTTGATTGTGCCGTTACAGTCCGAATGTTTTATCAACTGTTACAATACATAAATCATTCCAATACAAACATTGACTTTTCCTTGGTAGTATATTGTAATTGTAATATTTACAAAACGAGCATTGTTGTCTTCTATTCGAGAAATTCTAGGATTAAAAGGAAAATGGTAAGCAGCATTGTAAAATTAAAAATTAATATTTAAATAACATGAACTAACGCCTCATTCTTATGTTCCTTTTGTGTTCCACAGACAGTAGAGAGAAGCATAGAAACGGTCTTTCGAACAAGTTCAAAAACTATAACCCGAATACGGTCAGGTAAATAATAACCTAGACACTCTGTACATTAAGACGAATCGATTGATACCTTGACTGTCAAAATCAGACTAAGTTTTTAATTTGAACACTTGAATTTCAAATTGATTTGCAACATGAAATTTGCATGGGATCACATCATCATACTAAAGGCCCTTCCAAATAATCTTAGTGTGATGGTAACCTATCGGTATACTAGTGCGACTTAGAAACCAACGTTACAGGGTTCGGTCCTAGGCTCCAAACCTCTCCGGTAGGCTCCGGTTTTAAGTTAAATTAAAACTAATAATCTTCAAAAATATTTTTAAAGAAGAGTGCTTCGGAGGGCAAGGTCCCGGCAGTTATATTTTAATAGCCACGTCGTAGGCCCTCGTGTGGCCTGACACCAGACTAGCACTACCTCACACGACAAGCAAGCAAGCAATAACTTAATTTATTCACCCAGCAGCGAAAACGTCATTTTATAATTAAACATATATGTCGTTGTTCATTAGCTTTTTATTGAATTATATGGGTTTAAGTCCCTTTAATCAATTTTCAATTTTAAATAATCTTCATTGAGTCTTTTTGTTACTTAATGCTTTATTTAAAGTATAGATAAATGGGCATTTCGGAGTTCCTTCTTAGGGGTACACTCATAGACATATATAGGTACAATCGAAATTGTCTACACTTTGTACTTCACCTGATCAATGATTATGATTTATTTCATTATACTGGACGGGTATCAACTATGACGCATGGATATATTATATCATGTTGTCCGATGACATCTCCAAAATACGTATAAAAAATCTCTTCTCGGTAACATTAAATGTCGAAGTATAGACGCAGTTCGCCAAACAGTCGTCTTTGAACTCGGTCTGTTCTCTGAACCCGAATGTTTTCGTAACACGACACCACTGTTTCACGGTAATGTTATTTTTCTTAGTGGCATTCCGCGTTATATTTACGAGTATCATGTTGCCGAACCGTACAGAGATATATGATGTCTTGAATTCTTCGATCAAGTATCTATTGAATTACATTCTATTCAGACACTTTCACGCAATGTTACATAATCTAATTATTATATTAAACACGAATATTTTGTGTGTCGTTTCGTTTGTAAGACGTTTACTCACATTTTATGTAGGACTAGTTTCCCGCCCGCGACTACGTCCGCGCGGACTACAGTTTATCGCGAAAAAAGCATTCTCTGTTCTTCTAGGGTACTAAAAACCAATGCAAAAGTAGGTATAGCACCAATGGCTCTTGAAGTTTTTTGACAGACTTGTTATTTCGTTTCCATGGCAACCGTTCCTTACAGAAATCAACATTTTCCCGTTATCCCGTGGAAGCTTGCAATTTTCCGGGATAATTTTACTAAGTAGTAGATGTTTTATTCTAGGGTATAAGCTATCTCCATTCCAAATTTCATAATTATCCGCCCAGCCATTATCGCGTGAAAGCTCCCCAAACAAATAAACAAACAAACAATCAGACAACAACAGCCGTAACCGAGTTATAGTCACCTTTTTCACAGTGTCAATGAAGCCACCAGATTTGAACTGCAAGCCGAGTAGGCCTTTGAGTTGGGACACGGCGATGATCACTGAAGTGGCTGAAGTGAAGCCTACCGTCACAGGCACCGATATGAAGTCTATTAGAACACCTGCGAAAGAAACATGGTGTTTTAATATCATATCACCGGTGGCTGAAATCGTAAGGGGAAGAAATCTAAATACGACTTAAGTCAAACCTCAGCCCTCACAAATAATGTGTCAGGAAAAATGGAGACAAAGGTACTAGGAACCTATACATACAAGCTTATGTTTTTCTCGCGAAGAGGAGGATTAAAATATTAGATTGTACGCTGTGTGACTGTAACAATAATATCTGCATGAAATAGTAGATTGTATTACTAGGGATCAAAATTATATTTTGCCGGCGAGGGCGCTATTTTGAATCCAGAGCGGAATGATGGATTCTTAAGTAGAATCCTGAACGTAGGAGTTACCTAACGAAGGATTCAATATACGTCGCCCAAAGGAAAATAATTTTGCTTCCGAGTGATACTTTTCATCGCCCTCTATGAGAAAAATAAATAAAACGCGCTTTAAGATACTTTACAACTCATATATTTATTTACCAGCACAAATAAACCACTGCCCACCCCCCATTTTAGCTCAGAACCATCTCGTTTACCTCAGCTTTCAAACATAAAAAACCGCAGCTAAATCGGTCCACTCGTTTGGAAGCTACGATTTGCACCCCCCTTTTCTCAATCCCCCTCCTCCCCGTCATATAGCTACGAAGTATCTCGTTCACTACAGCTTTCAAACATAAAAAACCGCTTCAAAATAGGTTCTTCCGTTGGGTTGGGAGCTACGATCCTCAGCCTTACGAACGGGTTAAGAGTTTCTAGCACATGTAAAAGAGTAACACCTAACACCTTACTTTAGTAACACCTTAGAAGTCCTACTGCGTGCATCACTTCTGAGATGAATTGAAGAAGCATTTCTGCTTGATTACTTCTGGAAACGCTATGTATCAAAGTTCATCTCCGCTATTGAACGAGAATTGCGCCACCGGGCAGCTTGATAGATTATGGCTCATATCTGTAATTAGTACGAAGTTTAGAATGACGTTATAGCGAAGGTCTATTCTTCGAAGTCTATTCATAGAATGCTTATATACTCGAAGGGTCGTTTCTGCGAATGCTCAAAATTGCGAAAAGCAAAACTTATAGTAAAACAGTCACAGGTCCAATTCTGTTCATTGAAGATACTTTGTTTTTTGTTTCACTCTATAATCGATGCTGAAGCCAAAACAGTAATTTTTGCATTTTTGTCTGTCTGTCTGTATCTTGTCTGCGTATCACTGCGTTGTATTTTGATGCAGCAACACGGCACAACCATAGCTGATTGCTGATGTTATGGATTAGCACTTCGGATACTACTTATCCCGAAAAATTTAAGGGATCCCGCAGGATAAGGGTTGAAAATTTTGTACAAGAACACGCATCACACTGAAAATACTAAACGGATTTTGATGAAATATAGCACAGACATTGTTTATATTATTGGTTAAACTAGGGATAATTTTAATCCTGAAAAACTAAAGGGTTCCTGTGGGATTGGGGTTGAAGTTAGTTAAAAATATTATTTCACCAATCGATAGTTAGAGAAACTTATGAAATCTTAAAATAAATGCAAAACAACGATACAATTAGAATTCTTTCATCCCAAAAAATAAAGGGTTTCTGTGGGATAGGGGTTGAAAGTTATGTAAACGAATTATTGCTCTAATCGGTTGTATTGGTGACATGGATCTAATCTTAAAAATAAAAATCACTATGTCATAACAAAGATTGGGGTTCCGTACACAAGGGGTCCAAACGGAGCTAAATTATTAAGCCAGAAAATTAATAAAACTGGTCAGGAGCGAGTCTTATTTGAGGTAATGGTTACTTAAAATTAATAAAAACACAATGTTTTTTATAAATACACTGCGAGTTAGTTCAATATACGATATACGTAAGAATTCACGAGAAAGAAAAATACGCGAGCGAAGCCACGGGCAAAAGCTATGGACATTAGCTCTTGCAACTTCGCTCGCGTATATAGAATAAACGGGTTAATTCTGTCTACATATTTTATTTCTGATTATATTTTTAGCTGTTCGTTCTATCTGTTAGCTTTTAGATTATACGTACAAAAACACAAAAATTACCAGTAAAACAACAAAAGGTAATACTAGTGGCAGCAATAAGCCTTCGCAGTATTAACCATTGTTGTACCTTCGCAATTTTGACCATTCGCAGAAACGACCCGTCAAGAATTTAAGTATTCGATGAATATACAGTAGTCGCAGCGGAACTTTGTGGCTCGGAAGTTGTCTGCAAGTCGCTGCGCAAACTGCTATTTTTCAGGCGCTATACAAATGTGGAAGGTGAAGACAGCATTTTATAACATCTTTCAAGCTTGTGGTCGATATTCAAGGAGCCTCGGACAAGTCGGTGATCACTACCGGTATTAAACCTGCTGATCACTGAGACATCCCTGAATATGTGCTTATTGTCCGTCATGATGAAGTCAATCTCATTTTTAATCAGTGTCTAGGCTTTGCCAAGTCCACTTCCTCTGGGGTTGCTTTTTGAAGAAAGAATTCGTCAAAAAGAACACCTCTTTTTCCAAGAAGTTAACTAGCATTTGGCCTCCATAGCAGGCTGACATGATGATGATGATAATGATAGTCTCCATAGCCATAGGACCTATTTTTGATGCATGAAAGTCTGTACTACCTCTTTGGCGTTTAAGTATCCCAAGATAACGTTGTAGTGGGCCCTTGTGGTGTTACTAGTCCTATCTTTCAAATACAAAAAAAAACATCGTAATCGGATCTAATAAGGCGGAGATATTCAGTAGGCTCCTTTTTGGGGGAAGTACCCCCCCCCCCCACCCCATCAAAAATCCCCGAAACTAAAAAAAACTAAAAATGAGTTTTACCTGTTTACCAAGTGTCGTCTAGATCGGTTGAGAAATGCGACCTGTACAGGAGAATAGAGATCCGGTCTGACATCCGGAAGGACATACGAAAGCATTTTTACATGAATTTCTGTGACCCCAAACACGGCCGTGTTACGTAAATAAATGAATTTTTAATATGGGGTATTTACTTTAATAACCATTTTTTTAGCTTATTTAATAATTTTAAAATAAAAAAAAAAGTTATCAAATGAGCCGAAAACCTTGAAAAAATATATCAGAAAAATAAACTTTACATCTAGATTACAGGAAAACGTATAAAAAGTCTATGGTCTTCAATAACATGTTAAATATTTCAATATTGTGAGATAATAATTATAATATTCATCGTACGGAACACTCTCCACGCGAGTTCAATTCGCACTCATCTGTTTTTTTTTTAATGAAACGAGAACTTTGAAAAACCGAAATTACGCACTTCTCCATGACATACTAATAATTATAATGTGTCTTGTACCTACTCGCCTGCATTAACTCGGTGAAGAAATTGTTTCATTTCGCTAGACGTCTCAACAAATGTTTACATAGTTTAGTACTAGATATCGATCAAATTATTTTAAGTGCTAGAAGCACTATTATAAAACTAGGTTGGTAAGGAAGCACTCATACATAGTGCTCAGCCCTCACAAGAGGATGTGGGTTTCAACATGATGAAAGCATGAAGGAAACTAAATATAAAGCATAGCCTAAGGTAGTCGGAGTTCATAGTTTTTGTAAAGTTGAGCACGTGGCAAAATACGTTTACCTATTATGCAAAGAAGTAGATACGCTAATATCTTCTTCTACCGACCTATCAATGATTCGATTGTATTTATAACCCCCGAACTGGAAAAGAGAGGGGTGTTATAAGTTTAAGGTGTGTATCACTGTAAGGTGTGTATCTGTTAACTTCATTGGTAACATTAAGGAAGCTGAACATAAAATTACTCATAGACCAATAACTCAAAAACGCACTGAGAATGTTCACTGTGCAATCGAGGATAACATAGATAATCTGGTTAAAGGCTTTGAAGACGATAAAGCATTTGGTGATTTGCTTAGGTTGATTCATTCGGAATTTACAAAAATATTTAAGCCTAGAGAAATTAAAACTAGTCGTAACTTCAAATTTGCAGAATGGGCTACTCGTGGAATTCTTATAAGCAGGGATAAACTGTACCAAATCTATGAGCAAAAAAATAATTTTCCTGATAGTGCCATTTTACAGTATGCTAAACAATACTCTAAAATATTTAAAAAAATTATGCAGGACGGCAAAGTCTCTTTTTACTAGGGATAAAATTTTGAAATCTGACAATAAAGTTAAAACTACCTGTAATATAATTAAAAAAGAGACAGGCAAGGGTAAAGTAATTGAAAATCCTTGCACCTTGAATATTGACAATAAGGTAGTTAGCAACAAACTGGAAGTTGCTAACGCCTTTGAAACATATTTTAGTAATATTCCAATAAAGTTGACGAGTAATTTAAATGCTTCGTTCATAACAGCAGAATCTATTTTAAAAAATTACGTTAAGCAACCGTCTACTTCTTTTGCATTCCACTTAGTAACATCAACAACTATTATTAATACATTCAGGTCACTTAAAATTAAAAAAACTGAAGATCTATGGGGCCCTTCAGTTAAAGTATTGGAGAGTATTATTGTGACAATTGCTTCTTACTTAGCAGAACTTTTAATTCATGTTTAGATTTAGTATTTTTAAGTCAGGATGTAAGGAAGATCTGTGTAACTATAGGCCTATTTCAGTGTTGCCATCGATCAGCAAAGTATTTCAAAGGTTAATTTTGAACTAATTACTGGCATTCTTTAACACTAGTAATGTTTTACACGAACAGTAGTTCGGGTTCACAAAAGGACGTATTACTATCGATGCTGGTTCAAAAATATTTAGTTACATTCTGGATGCATGGGAAGAGTCATGTGACGCAATCGGAGTCTTCTGTGATCTCAACAAGGCCTTTGACTGTGTTGACCACAGCAACCAGCAAAAAAAAAATGATTTCCAAACTTAAGTACTATGGTCTTAGTGGAAAAGCGATAAATCTTATGACTATCAAACAGGGAACAGCGTGTCAATATTGGCAATGTCAGTTCATCTGGATCTACTGTCACAATGGGGGTACCTCAGGTTCTATTTTGGGACCGTTCCTATTTTTAGTCTATGTGAACGACTTGCCGTTTCTATTGCACTTACAAACAAATACAGAAATTGTGCTATTTGCAGATGACACCTCTCTCTTATTTAAAGTTAAAAATGCAATAGCGATTGGAGTCCTGTAAACGAGGTTTTGTTAAAAGTCAGTGACTGGTTCTCCGCTAATAATATGGTATTAAATCCTACCAAGACAAAATGTGTCAAATTCAACTTTGGATCTGGGGTTAACTTTGGATGGTAAACTGCAATGGGGACCTCATATAAAAAAACTAGGTGGCAAACTAAGTTCTGCAGTACACGCGATTCGTGAGGTAAGAAGACTTGCAGACGTTAGCACTGCGAGGTTGGTCTACTATGCCTACTTTCACAGTATAATGTCTTATGGTGTCTTACTGTGGGGGGCAGCGGCAGATATAAACGTGGTATTGCAAAAACGTGCAGTTCGAGCAATTTATAATCTGAGTCCGGGAACTTCACTTAGAGAAATGTTTCAGAAAATAAATATAATGACTGTCCATTCCCTATATATTTACGAGAATATAATGTACACTCGTAAAAACATAACTATGTGTTTACTAAAAGAAGCGAGATTCATAACTTTAATACTCGCAACAAAAACAAGTTATTGTTCCCATCTTTAGACTTAAGAAGAGTAGCAAATCTTTCTTAGGTAATTCAATTCGATTCTTTAATATAATACCGAAAGAGATATTGGAATTAAATGAGACTCAGTTTAAAAAACATGTTAAGGACAGTTTAAGGGAAAAGGCATATTATAATTATAAAGATTACATTGATGACAAAGATGCTTGGTGTTTGTCTAGCTCTGTGTAAACTTAGGTAGGTATTTGACAAAGCCCTGTAAAGCTGCTAACACTATTTGTGAACCATGACAAGGCCCTTTTACAGCTGCTTTATGTTAGTTTGTAATTTCTGGCAATGCCCCTTTCCAGCTGATACTCAATAACTTGTATGCATATTGTCATTTATTATCATTTTTATTATTGTTTGACAACGCCTCTGTACAGCCGCACATTTTTTTGTTACTATACTATGTACGAGTTGCTTCTTAGCTATAATGGGGGTCGGGGCCTGTATTAGTCCACAGCTGCACTCCATCTGGCCGGAGGGTATCTTACACTACGTTTGCCTATACGTGGTCTCCACTCTAGAACACGTCTACCCCACCGGTTATCGGTTCTTCTACTAATGTGACCGGCCCATTGCCATTTCAGTTGTCATGCCGGTGACTTTCCTTCTCTGCCGAATCACGTCAGTTTCGGATGCGATCCCTTTAGAGAAACCACGAGCATAGCCCGTTTCATAGCTCCCTGAGTGACCTGAAGTTTGTGGACCAGTCTCACAGTCAGTGTCCACGTTTCGGCTCCGTATGCCATTACGGGTAGGACGCACTGGTTAAAGACTTTCGTCTTTAGGAACTATGGGATAGGCGACTTGAAGACATGACGAAGTTTCCCAAATACTGCCCAGCTAAGCCGAATGCGCCTATCGCCTTCCCTCTCAAAGTTGTTTCTGCCTAACATAAGAGTTTGTCCTAGGTAGACATTCTTCTGCACAAATTCAAGAGGCATGTTATGAACGACTATTGGAAATGTGTTATGTGTTGATTTATCATCAATTTTGTTTTATCGACGTTCATGCGGAGGCCAATACGTCGGGAGGCATCTGCTAGGCTGGTCAGTATTCGTTGCAACTGTTGCAGCGACTCAGCCATAAGGACAACATCTTCTGCGAATCGCAAGTGTGAGATGTACTCTCCGTGATGATGCGCATTCCATTCCAACATTTTAATTTGTGCTTGTAGTTAAATGATGTTAGTTCATGTTAGACTGAAACGATACTATTGTATCGTGTGACCTTCGCCACCGCTACTTGTAAGTGTAACTTACTATGAATTGAAAAAATGTAGTTATAAGTAGGCAGTAGGCAACAGTAAAATGTAGGCAGGTGATATTTTTGGAGTATGATTTACTTTCGAGTCTGTGATAATGATGTTGGTGGCCAGCTTTTTGGGAGTTTTGTTTCTGTTTCGTTTCAAAACTTCAAACTGGCTCTGGACTGGTTATGGAGTTTGAATCAAGTTTTTACTCATGTCTTCATAATGAACATGAATACCTCATTAGCTGTTCCAAACGTGGAAGTATGAATACATCCAGTTCACCAAAAATAGCGGTATTATAAAATAAAGCCGTAAGTATATAAAATAAAATATACTCGTAGCTTCTACACATTTGGGTTGTGTTTTTGTATAAGTCCTCGAAGACAGAATGCTTAGATGGCCATTACTATTATTTATTACTAGCTGATGCCCGCGGCTTCGCACGCGTGTTCATTTCTGTAGGTTAAGAGTACTCTTTGTGCTATTCCAGGACCTAAAATATCAATATACCAACATTTGTTCAAAATTCCTTCAGCCTTCAAAAATATTTTTATCGATTGCTCGGCTTCTACTCATCGGATTCAGATATAAAGTAGCCCAGTTTTTAAGTCAAAATATAAGCTATCCAACAGTGAAAACCGCATCGCAATCTGTCCAGTAGTTTTACGTGATTCGCGAACAAACAGACAGACACGGATTTTTAATATGTTATATTCTTGTTCAGTAGCTTATTTTATGTACCCTAGACCAGTTATTTTTGAATTATCTTCTTTGTAGAGTACGGCCGATAAGTCTGTACGACTTATCGGCCGTACTATACAGACTTTTTCGTTCCTATTGCTTTATTATAAGTATAGATTTATTATTATTTGCCTATAATATAATAAATAGCCAGAGCGTATTAATTGTGCACGCTTTAATATTTTGGTGGTGTTCACTTAGTAGATCTATACAGTCAAGGTGAACGACAATTGCTTATATTGGTCTACCTGTTGTTGTCTTTATCTAGTTCTAAAAATCATATCTTGCCTACAAAAAATATTATTCTTAGTAGCCTATAGTAATAATATATAATTGTATATAAATAATACAATTATTCACATAAAAAAATACATTTTTAAGATTAGGTATTAAAACTAAATATTTGGTAACAGATAAGTACCTAGGTAATTTAGACTACGAGACAAACTAAACACTTGTTTATTAACAACATATAGTTAATTGTATTATTTTTTATTCTGTGATATAGTTGGAAGTGCCACTAGAACCAGCAAATTAAAATTCAGCACTGCACTCGTCAGCGTAATATGAAACTGTCCTATGCCTCAGCACCTGACGTGTAGAGAAGTAAGGTCAACAGGGATAACAAAAAAACCGTTCTTTCTTATATAATAGAACATTTTGTTACTCAAATTCGCAAAAGGAGACGGTTATATGTTCGGCTGTATGTTTTTTTTTTGTTTTGTGTTTCAACAAACGGAAAAAACTGATTTATGTAGTTTTTCATAAGACTAAGTGTTTAAATTGATATGTTTAAAAAAATGTTTTAAACACTTTTAATACCTACCTAAGTCAAATGTTTTAACTAGGTTATGTAGGTACATAGTTTAGTTACCTAGGTAGGTTCTACTATGTCCTAAATAAATCAAGTGATTAATGATAATTTTCACAGGATTGCTGCTCCTACTGTGATTATTTTATTTTCTTTTGACAGTAATATAATTTCCCGGTTTGGGTTCTAAAATTCCCGGCTGTCATCGTACACGCAGAACAGCAGATTACCCGCTGATGGCCAAAGTTATCGAAATACGGACCACAACACTATTTTATAGGCTGGGGTAATCCCCGAGTTCCGATTCAGAGTGGGCATGACATAGGACAAAGTGTTTACAATTTAGTTTTTTTAGTTTTATTTTGGCAAGGATGATTGTTTTTCTTCCATGTCCTACCTAATACAATTTAACTTCATTATAAATGTAAAGTTTAATTGCATGAAATATAACAATAATGTTTTTATGCAACTATGTTTAAAATACATTTTGTATAAACAAAATGTATATTAAACAGGCGTGGAGACGAGCTTTTAAATCTAAAAGTCTTGGTAAAGAATAATTGAGGTTTAAGTCTAACCCTCTAAATTTTTAAAGTTACGTTTTCATACACACTAAAGCAAGCAAGCTTTGCAGCAAAGCACCTGTGGTAACAAACTCGACGGAAACTGTCACAAGAGTTCCACCATTACGTAACTAGGTTCGGTATAGGTACCTAAGGAAGTAAAGACCATAAAGTTCGAAGGACTCACCTAAATGCAGCATCCCCATTACAAATTGTACGACGCCCGACATAAAGCACAGCAGTACCGCGTAGTCGGCGTTCCGTCCTTGTATCTGCTGGTACGTCATGAGCGCCAATAAAGCTGTAGGGCCGAGAGTGATGTCCTTGCATGACCCGAATACGATGTACACGAAGCATCCCACGAAGGCAGAGTAGAGGCCGTCCTGTGGACGTCAAGCGGGTTTATAGTATTGGGCAGGGTTGAAGATTGATTTCGAAGGTTTGGTTTGAATTACTTAAAGGGATTTTGTAGGAGATAGATGTTCACGGTTGGCAATTATCTTAAAGGCTCACATTTCCACATCTCGTCTCGGAGGTGTCAAGCCTACAACATGACCAATATAAAACCTCCCAATATAAAAGTTCCTCTATGAACAAGACTGACAGCCGGAACTCCCCAACGGGGACTTAGATTCTTTAGATGAAATATTAATTATGCAAAACAGTAGAGGGACAGATATATGAGGTTAGTTTACTTAATTCATATCTAAACGTTTTACACAAGTACTTTACTTAATAATATATTGTCTTTGGCATGTCAGCGGCAAAAAAAACATCAATTATATTAGAGTCCGTCTCGGGCTGTCGATTAACACAACTATGAACCTACGATTAAATATAAATAATCTCGGTTATTACATCCTACCACAGACATAAATCCTACCACGGTTTAATTAAATAAATAACTACAAGTGCTTTATTACACTACACTACAACAAGCGCTACATACAAGCGATTATAATGAAAATTGTTCCCAATTATCTCAGAATTTCGCGCAATAATAAAAATCATTTAATCGTTATTATGCTAATAAATCGATTTTTCAAAAAGCCTTATATGGAATTTTATTACGTTTGAAACCCTCTATAGGGATGTCTAAGAAGACATATTCCTTCACATCATGACCACATTTTTATCGGTTGCTAGATTTCCCGCCCGCGACTTCGTCCGCGCGGACTACTGTTTATTGCGAAAAATAGCATCGTATGTTCTTCTAGGATATTAAAAACCACTGCAAGAGTAGGTATAGCACCAAAGCTCTTGATTTTTTTTGACAGACTTGTTATTTCGTTTACAGCGAGTGCTCAAACTTTTTCAAGTTTTCCCGTGGAAACTTACAATTTTCCGGGATAAAAAGTATTCATCAAAATGAGTCCAGCCGTTATCGCGTGAGAGCTCCCCAAACAAAGAAACAAACTTTCACTTTTATATATTGGCGTGGAATGGATATCATAGCTTCTATCAGGGTTGATTGATTTAAAAAATATTTAAGTCATTTAAATCAATGATTTATATCAAGTGTTTTTTTATATTAAAATCAGTAATTTAAATCAAATGTGTTTCTTTTTTCAATAAAGTTCATTCATTAATTAAAATCATAATGTTATGAGACAATAAATTAAAAATGATTATTAAAATATGTAGGTCTGTATTTTTGTTTTTACAAAATTAGTTTCCCCAAAGAAGGAGATCCGTAGAAGAACGAAGGTTACCGACATAGCTCTCAGAGTTTGCAAGTTGAAGTGGCAATGGGCCATATAGTTCGCAGAACCGACAACCGCTGGGGACTAAAGGTTCTCGAATGGCGACCACGAACAAGCAAGCGTGTGGGGAGACCCCCCACACGATGGACCGACGACATTGTACTCGTAGCCATCGCAGGAAGTCGGTGGATGGAGGTGGCACAAGATCGCTCGTCATGGCGCTCATTGGAGGAGGCCTATGTTCAGCAGTGGACTTCTAAAGGCTGACATGATGATGATGATGATGATGATGATGAGTTTCCCCAAAGATTCTGCAATTTTTTATTTGACATGATGAGGAAATAACCCCTAATCAGGGGTGGTGACCTGCCGGCGAACAAAAATGAGCACATTTGCCGTTCGGTTTTGACATTTATGGGCGAAATTAGCGTTCTCAAATGTTTTCAATCACCGTTTGTTTGCTTGTTTAGATGATGATAGTTAAATGTGACATCGGAAAAAGCGACATCATTCCGTAAGGAATAGAGCAGGTAAGTCAAAACTACAGTTTACGCTAAGAAATAAGAAAATAATATTAAATACAAAAAATCTGTCAGAAACAAAAAAATAACATGATTTTTATCAATCCTGGCTGCAACAACAACCAACATTGATTGCAATGTAGCATTTGTTATACAAATAAATTGGCGTTTTTAAGACGTTTCCTAAATGGAGACGATGCTGAAATCCAGCATGAGACAATTTTTCTTGCATTACAAAATATTTCAAAGAACCAGGTCCAAAATTATTGAGTAATCACACTATCACACTAATATTATAAATCAGAGAAGAGTAGCCACAGTCATAAACAGGGCAATCAGAGCTTAGAGTTTAAAACAAGGAATACTCTCTTATCGAGCGGAAAACTTCGTATGCGCGATGCAGAACTCCATACATAAGAACATTAAGAACTGACAGTCCATACAAAACGTAATAAAATGCATACAAAACTATTTTATTGCGCCATCAATATAAAAAGCGTGTATTTGTTTACTCCTTCACGCTCAATGGATTTGGATGAAATTTGGTACCAGAATAGCGTCCTACTAATTTTTACTATCATCACCATCAGCCACGCGTGTACAACCGCGGGGCGCAGCTAGAAAACAAATAAGGTGATGTCGTTTATTAAGTTTTTAAGCATGGCATACGCTTGTGGCTGAGGTAAGACTGTCAGTCCGACAGTGATGCTAGCTCTTAGATCTTCCTGTTCCAGTACTTGATAGCAGAATATGTAATCTCACAACCATTTTGCAATCAAAACTCATTTGTGGATGAGCCTTTTGCAGCGCGTCTGCCGCTTCTGTATCTTAGAAGGCGAACACATAGACACTGTATTCAATAAGTAGGAAAATATCATCAGTACAATACCTGTGGATCCAAGCCAGCTAGTGTCGCGTACGCCAGCGCCTGAGGTATGACTGTTAGTCCGACAGTGATGCCAGCTATCAGATCTGCCAGTGCCTTGTCAGAGTTGTATTCTGGCAGCCATTTTGTAATTGGAATTCGTTTGTGCATGAGCCTTCTGCAGCGCGTCTGCCGCTTGCGTAGCTTGGACGGCGAAGACATTTTTTGAGTTTACCTGATGACAAGAAAGGAGGAACTTGTTTAAAGAGAATTACAGAATTACAATACCCTAGTTCCACGCCTACCTCAAACCCTATTCAAAAATTCAAACATTGCATCAAAATCGTTAACGTAAAACCTCTAACAAAGAGACATCTTGAGTAGCATACCATGGATACAAAGGTTCACTTTTAAAGTATGGACTAATAATTTGGGGACGTAGTACTGATTTCTCAAGAGCATTTGTCTCTCAAAAAAAAAACATAAGAGCTGTTTGTGGAGCAGCTCCTTTAGACTCGTGCAGGCCGCTTTTCAAGAAATTAAATGTATTGCTGCCGAGTCAGTATATTTATGACATTTCTTGTTTTGTTAAACAGTATAGTGATATGTACACCAAAGAACACGAGCTGTATCCTCGAAATACAAGGAATAGAGATAGATTAGTGAATAGTTATGCCCACAAAACTGCACTTTACGCAAAATCTAGTTATGCAATGTCAATACAAATATTCAATAAATTACCGCAACATTTTAAAACAATTACATTATCTAAATTGAAAAAAAGAGCTAAAGGTCTGGTTGCTGGATCACTGTTTTTATTCTATTAATGATTATTTAACATACAAATAACTTAATTTTTTGGAATTAATTTATTGGTACCTATTGTTTGTTGCGTGATGCATGGAAAAATTAAATAATTAAATTTAAATAAATGTCAAATTATTATTACCTAATATAATGTTTTTGCATGCTATTTTATTGGCAAAATGTGTAAGATCGAATTTAATAATTACCTAACATCTGATATGTCCTCCATTTTATGCAAATAAATTATTCTTATTCTTAATCAAATTTTCTGACTTAGTTGTATTAGCGAAGTAGTTGAACAATCGCGATAGTACACTAATGTAATTAAAAGTTTGCGCGTGATAACTATTATTTATTCTGTGGCGATACTGAACAAAGATAACAAAATATTATCACGGAAACACGTCGACGATAAAATGTACGAATAAGTTACAAATAGAAAGACGGAACACAAATAGAAAGGTCACATAACAATATCTGAATAACATATATTTTTAACATGGACTGATGTAAAAAAAGAGCCTTCCTAATTTAACACAATTACTGCTATGAATGATAATTGTAGTAATTTATCAATGAATGATAAATTACTACAATTTAATGCAACTATAAATTTCAACGCAAAGAACAGAGGAAGATTGAGAAAATATTTTTCTCATAGAGACATAAAAAATAGTATAAGTGGTCTTAACTGAGATCTTAATGGCAATAATAAATCGAGACAAAGTTTGCTACATATTCAGTTCTTATTTTCGTTAAACCAAGTTTCATTTGCAAAGAAAGTTTCAAATATTTTTCGCAGCAGATAACTTTGTAAAACATTTTGTTAGAAGTGACACAATATATGGCTCGATTAACAGTACTTTTGTGCGATGGTGACCCACGTCAATAGCTCACACAGTAAATGCAATAGGTGCTCAATATGGAGGTTGGGTGGTACAGACCAATCTCCCCCTCGTCGGCCTAAAGCACTCCGATAGGGAATATTGGGGTAGTTGATTTAATTTAAGACCCTTTGTGTCGCACACGTCCAATTTCCTAATAAAGGGTCGCCGCTAAACACGACCGACGAAAAACAAAAGGGCTGAAAGCTCTTACATATGAAAGGTCCACATAAATTGATGCTCTCTTTATTATTATTTGAAATAGCAAATATTTCGCTTTATTGTGAAAATTGCTTAGGGCAATATTTGAGCTTTGTGTTGAGATAATGAAAGGGTCGGAGTGTACTGAGTAGTAAGTGGATGATAATGTTCCATCAATTTTCGCCGCCGCTCTCAGATGGGGTTACGACATCATTTACAGCAGCACAATATCCAATCAGCATCAATTTAAGAGGTGAATAAAAACAATTCCTGAAGCACACCTCGTTTGGCAACCAGTACAATGTCTATGTGTCTATGTATGTGCAATATTCGTACGCACATATCTAATGAAACAAATAATTTCGTAACAAACTCGTAGTTAGTGTACACACTTTATCTACGTCAAGATTCGTGTAGAATTCGAGGGAAACAAATCAATTCAGTTCTACTTCAGGTAACTATCTCAGCAAAATTACCTATTAAGGAGTTCGGTTGGGAGCTCGCGGCTCTGACACGGGTATTGGTCATGTTCGCGATAATATTGGACTCACTCCCTTGTTAATTTGCGACTCACTTCCTTGTTATGTTGAATAGATTAGGTTTGTCTTTCAATGGCGCCCAACTGAATAAATTCACACATATTTTACATATATATTTTTTCATTTATTTTTTCTCTTACAAACTGGCGCTCAGGTACAGTGGCGTTCAATGTAAATTTGTTGGTTTTTTCTGCATCATATATAAGAGAGGATTTCTTGTAATAGATAATAGGCACAACGCTTAAAAATAATTACAAGCAAACAGGTGTTTACATGAAAGTATCTTTCAATCTGCCCCGTGGTCACGTGTAATATTACTGTGTGAAACTAAACTATAATATCTCTTTGTGTGTTGAACCTATAATACTGTTTGTGTTATTTTGAAAACTTGGTATGTTATTTGACTGTTGTAGGAAAAATATTATGTGTATTTAATGGTGATTCATGTGTAATTGATTTTATTTTTTTCTATCATTGGATTATGTATTGGTGTGATATTTAAAACAGTATAGATCTGTTAGTGGAGTGACTTATACTTTGTAGGTAGGTATGTACCATTTTATTGCAAGTGTGTCACAACACAACAGTTTTTTTTTTTTTTTTATATATTTGTTTGACATATCGGTTCCAAAACATTATAGAACAATTTCATTACACAAAACACATACACACATTTTTCCTTCTGTTCATTATATTTTAGGGTTCGCTCAAAATATTTGTGAGGTTCTGTAGATTCTTTTAATTGATTGGTAGTAGATTTTTTTTTAGGATTTCATTTACCTTTTGTTCATTGCATTTTAGGGGTCAGTAAAAATATATGCGAGGTTCTGTAGTTTTCTTTTTTTTTTGGATCGTTTGTTAATTTTTTTTTTAGGATTTCATTATTATTTTAGCACAACAGTATGCAGTAGCACAAATGGAGCACGCCTAATGACGCTATATTCTTTTTTTAAAGATGAGCAGATTTAGTAGGGTTCTATTTGTTTGGCAGGTTTTAAAGTCAACAACCACAAAGACAAGTCCGTCAATTCAAAATCCATAAAGCGGTGATTGGGGGTTAGTGCCGTTCTAAATCTACCTCTATTGTGAAGCATTGAACAATTTCAGGTTCATTGCTTATGTCCAGTTTTGTTTTTTAGTTAGGTTGTGATGTTTTCGTTTGGTTGGATAAATAAGGTTTGTCTAGTTTATTTTTTTAGTTCCATCGGCTAAATCTTTTGTTAAATTTTTGTAATTGTTGATATTTGGTAACCTTTTTTTTACAGTTAGTAACAGTTTTTTTTTAGATACGATGGAACTTTGTACATAAGTATATACAGGGTGTCGAAATTTTGAGGCACATTTTTATGCGCCATTGTGGTACCGGTGATGACTTGGAGAAGTTTTTTGATCATGAATTGTGGACAACACATTGATCATTCTTTTGTGGATATTGTTGCGTTTGGGTAATGAATAAAGTTAATCCATACACAACATATCTTCTACTTTTCAGACCTTAGTGGTATTGGAGATGTCGGTAGATGGTAGTTATAAGAGCTGAGGACAGCTCCATATTTTCAGAGGAGGGGTAGGGCCGCTTGTGCTTTCTCTCGCTCACCTCTCATTGTCAGCGTACGATACACATATTTTGCGTATATACATGAAGAATGACTAATCAGAGAGTGTTTTTGTTTTGGTGATCGTATATTATGAGATACATAATGATCGTTTTTTATAGATTCAGTCGTGTTCGGAAAATCGGTGGGGTGGTGCCGGTTACGACGGATCTGGTTTTGTTTTGGTGATCGTATATTATGGGATACATAATGATCGTTTTTTATAGATTCAGTCGTGTTCGGAAAATCGGTGGGGTGGTGCCGGTTACGACGGATCTGGTTTTTTTTTTTGGCACGCCCTAGTGGTGTGACAAATTTTGTAGCACATATGTCTATGCGCGAATTTCAGGCAAGAATAACCTTAGCCGGGTTAGACTGATGGCCGGATACACGGGTGCGGATGACAACACCTGAACTAAAGAAGCCTGGGTCAAATACATGGATTTTTCTTGAAGGTTTTTTGTGGAGAGTATAGAATAACCCTGGACCGCATATATGGTTGCGTGAACATCTGTCCTGGGGAAGGCTTATTACTAGGAAATGATTACTGGAGTAATAGAGAAAGAAAGATTTAATGGGTAGTCCAATAATATTTTGTACATATTTTCTTTGTTAGTTTTGTTTTTCATGGCGAGCAGGGTCAGACCTAACCCTGGACCGCATGAGGTTGCGTGAACATCTGTCCTGGGGAAGGCTCATTACTACGAGATGATTACTGGAGTAATAGAGAAAGAAAGATTTTATGGGTAGTCCAATTATTATTTTTTTAGGTATATTTTTGGTGTTTTTTTTTTGTTGTATTGTTATTAGCTGGCGAGTTTTGCAGGGTAAATTTGGTTTAGATTCTCAGGTTTTGGTTTCTTGTTTTAGGTTTAGCTCAGCCAACTTAGAATTTTTGTGTTAGAATATAGGATTAGCCCGGACGAGACAGGATTTTTTTTTGATGTGTAGAACATTGATCCTGGCAGTTGGAATAAAAAAGGAATGGCAATCTCAATAAGGTAAAAATGTTTAGAATTGGGGTAATCACTCATGTGACATTTTCTTTAGACGATTTAAAGTACATTATTTGTGTCAATGTTTGGCATGTTACTTTGATCGAAATTTAACAGTAAACTTTAGAGACTGGCTAGGTAGTTGGATATTTTGTTCAGGCATATTATGTTATTTTATTTAGAAACATATTTGATCCTAGTCCAGCATGTTATATTTTTTGTAGTTTTTATCAAACGAGCGCAGAGGCGGTTTAGACTGGTGACCTCTTTAAACTCAAGCCTAGAAACTAGTTAACGAAACAGAGGCGGTTTTTTTCTGGTGACCTCTATAAATGAAAAGCCTAAAACCAGTAAAAGCGCGAAGAGGCGGATTTCCTGGTAACCTCTATAATAAAAAGCCTAATTACCAGTAACAGAAATTCTAAAGCGGGTTTTCCACTCAACTTTTCTTTACAAGGGGATAGGGGGTATGAATGTTTTACCAAATCTAGCATAAGTCCCAACAGCTAAATGTTCGGTACTGTGTCTATATAGGTTGTTTAAAAGGAAAGTGAATGCTCACAATTAGGTGTGTAGCAGGACTTATGGTATGAAAGAAGGATATATAGCGACTTACTTACTGACTATACCGGATTTGTAGTGATTGATTTTTGTCAGAGATTTTGTAAATAAAAGGAGTGCAATGTAAATGTATAAATTTTTTAGTTTCCACAAATAGATTCACCCGAATAGATTGGCATTATAACAAAATGATTAGGAAACATATAAGAGGAAATATGCTAAATTAGAGATCTTGATAAATATATTGTACCCGGTTGAAATGTCACATGAATGAAGGAGGGACTTAGTGCATAGGTTAATTTTTTTTTTTATTTTTTTTTTTAGAAAGGTTTGTTGGTAAAATTTTAGTTCCAGGATTAAAATTATTGTGAACTTTCGGCCTGCACCTGCAGCAGTGAACTTAGAACTGCGATATTCTGTTGGGGAATTTGGTCATATCTTTTGTTTTCATTCTTCGTTAAAGTTTGCGTTTCAGAGTTTGTTTGATTCAATATATTTTGTTTGGGGATTTACAATATACCCAAAAAGGTCCAGAAAGTTTTTTTGGTTTCCACATTGTCAATGAGTTTTTTTTTTAGTCTGGTTCTGTTTGCTTATAAATCTCTTATTGAAATAGTTCCAGTGACTGTTATCGCTGAGGGCAGCGAGTGTTTCACATTGGCATGTGAAACTTTGGCAGGAGAGGGTGTATTGTAACATGTTAAATCATACTCCAAGTTAGATTTTGTTATAGATCTCGATAATAGAATATATTGTACAACGCCATCTGGCGAGGAGCAGCGTCTTTTCTATTAGATCAAGTTGTGTTTTCTCCGTATCTGAAAACCAGACGCCGAGTTTGTAAAAAACGCCGAACTCCACCACGCGTGCGCCACTTTCTTCGTTAAAGGAATAATGAAAGCTTTTCTTGTTGAAGACAGATTGATAATTTCGCCTATCTAAGAATCAAGAAATAATGGTTGAATTTGCCTCTGCGAGTGAAAGGGAAAAGTTTTCATCTACTGTCTCAAAATAGATAAAATGGTTAATCCACGCAGCGACAGCTAGCTACAAGTGGCGTGAACTAGAAGAAAGGTGGAAACTAAGTGGAGGTCTCTGTCGGCAAGTAGCGAGCTTCTTAGTGTTGCTATTAATAATTGACGTTCCAGGAATATTTCGGGCTCTGAATAACTTTGGAAGAGGAACGGCTTGTTTAAAAATCCAGAATAGGTCGCATCTTTAAGTTGGCTAACAAATAATAATTACAGAATGGAGCGTTTGATATGTCGAAAATTATTTAAATCTAGAAATCGCTTGCGATGGTCACACCATGGAAGGTTTTGACATAATGCAAAAATCACGTCAAAGTTCCAGAGAAATTCTTTTTTTTGTATGGACTTGTTCGAGTAAACACCGGATGCTGGCTGATATGTACCAAATCTGGCTGGAGGACAGTGACCAGTATTACTAGGCCGACAAGGTCTACTTTACGAAGCAAATGGCAGAGTTAGTTCTGGATTTTTCGAGATAACCGGAAGTTCAAGATCTCAGTAGAACGCTACTCGAAGATGCAAAACAAGATAGTATATAAACAAGTGAGAAGCCTGTGGATTGGATTTTGATTTCGGACGTAAAATTGAATTGTGCATTCATAGTTGGCACGTGATAGATTCGGCGCAGGCGGCAGAAAAATACGCAGTTTCTCTTGTGTGAACAAAACGTCCGAGGCACGCTGTCCAGAACGAAGCTACCCTGTTACAGGCAAAATAAGTATACGAGTGCAAAGGCCAGGTTATATCGTGCATCTACGGTCGGCTATTGTCGTCACCACTGCGAGCTGCTGTGCGCGATCACCCGGGGCTCACCACCGTTCGTGGAAGAAGCCGGTCTACGAGGGACTCCAGAAGGTCTCCAACACACTACCTGTCCAGTAGAAGATATCACCACCGTTCGTGGTCAAGCAGTAGGAGCTGATCGAGTGGAGTAAGGAGGCGTTCCGCAGCGGTACGCGAGACGACGGTACGGCGTCCCAGGAAGCTTCCAGGTTGGTCCACTCCAAATCATTTTGAGTCAGCGAGCTACAGTGTTGAGGGAAGCCTTCGCCTTCTAACGTGTTAATATTGTTGAAAGATACTTTCTGATATTATCTAGATACTTTCTGTTATTATCTAGATACTTTCTGTTATTATCTAGATACTTTCTGTTGCTTTCAATATACTTTCTGTCTATTTTCTGATATTATCTAGATACTTATTACTTATTATTTTAGAGTTGGATTTCCCTCTGGGAAACACAATCATACACACACACACTCTGTTTGCACTAGTTCTCTTTTAATTTAAAACATTCTATGGCAAAGACAAGAAAATTCCGTTGCGTTGTGACCAATACATGTTAATCTGCTGAGCACAGACTCTCTAAGTTTTATTGGCCTAGGATTCTCCAGTACTATAGTAAATTCATATCATACAGGCCGAAGTTAAGTACTAGAATTTATATGTTAGATGAAATTGTATTCACATTTGAGAAATTTTGAGTTTTGAGTATTAAGTTATTTCCTATTATAAGATCTTGCTATTAAGAATTATTTTGATGCAGAACAAACTAAAATAAGTGTAAAATATTTATTTTTAAATTCCTCAGTAAAGGGGAGAGTACCAATATTCGATAACTCATGTGTGCTTTTTCTATTTTTTTGTAATAAAGCCCATTGTTATTGAATTTACCATCTTGTTTTAATTCCTCGCCTTTACCTGAGAAGGAGGTCCGTTTCCTTAGCCGGGCAACGGTCTTTTCAGTAGGTAGTGTGGCTAATAAACCCTTCTTGTAACCATGTCGCAGAAACGCTTTGTTGTCTAAGCCAGGTGTGCCAGACGATTATTCCCTGAGATTGGAGTGAGAAAGTCTATTAGCTAACGTCTTGTGGTACATCTTTGACATTGTTGGGTACCTACCTGGTACCTAATTACTGTCTATTATGGACAAGGCTTCGCGTTTCAATGCGATATTACACAATTCAGCGTAATATAAGGTTGTTAGCCGTATTAGCAAATTGCAGGATGTTACTTGTGTATTGTATCGTATTGCTATAAAGTAGGTTTTATTTGCTTCGTCATTATTTATCCATTTACAGTCATCAAAATATGAATTTTCGGTTTGATATTGGAGCTCAAAACATGAACTCAAATTAGCTAGTATTGTCTAGTATATTATTTATTCTGTAACTCGAGTTGTTTGGAATTTTTTGTTCTTTATTCTCATTTTTATTTCATACATTTGGCTTAACGATGTGTTCATTATTAGGTACTAGATTTTATTATTGCAAATACTTATTTCGTTTTTTTGCATTAAAATCTCAGTCTATAGAATTCTTAAGATTAATTTGTGCTTCTAAGATTCAATAATAATTTGAATTGATTATAGTGTAGCTACACTACGAATAAAATCACCTTGACAGCAAACAACTTCCTAGTTGAATACAGCATGTTTTTTGCAATTTACTAATCAATGTCAGATCGTATTTTACATAAGCTAGTGTCTCAGAATAAATAATAGTACTAGTGTAGCCATTTTTTACAAAACACCTCTATTTTTCGAACTGTATTCATCCGATTTCAATAAAGCGTTCAAAATAGAAGCTAATGCCAATTTCATTTGCCATAATATTATTTTAGAAAACAAAATCGAAATAACCCAATTCCATTCGATATCATATCAATAACATTGACCGCGAATACGATAACACTGAATTAATTTATCAAACGCAATATAAAAAGACCGATATTTTGACATGGCCGATGACGGGCAACGAAATATATCATTTAGATAACGAATGAATGTAGGTACTACGCATGTTGTATGCTTTTTTACTTGTACGTCGGTTTTTGGACTGCCACAAGGTTATCACGGTCAGACAGAGTTTTTCACTACCATAGGTGCCCATATGTTACATGAACTGCTTCGAGCAAACACGAAGATGAACTGTGTAGGTTTAACTGCTTTTTTGCTCATACCATGTCAAACCATATTACACATAGGTATGCTCAAACTAACGGACACACTTTACTAAATCCGAATGCGATTGCAAGTGATAACTTCAAAGTATTGTATAGTTTTTCTCAAACATGCTTTGCGTTCCTGGTCTATAGTTCGAAGAAGATTTGCCTACAAACAGCACGAGCGCGATTTACCCAAAGAGGTCTCCATAATCTATTTCAAATGCACACTAGCGTTGTTAAAAAAGAACATAAATAACTAGCTGTGCCCGCGGCTTTGCCCTATGTATTATTCCAGTATCAAAAGTACAATATTTTACAATTACAATGTTTTTTATCGTTTGCTCAGTTTCTATTCTCATCGGATTGAGATAACACAAAATCGGATCATTCAGATTTCTGTGGATTTGGTGTACACCAGTTTTTAAGCTATCCAACATGAAAACCGCATCGCAACCGGTCTAGTTTTTTTAATGTAATTAGCTTTATCATAAACTAGCTGTACCCGCGGCTTCGCACGCGTGGTATTTTCTTTACGTTCAAAGTACCATAATGTGCTATTCAAGGAACAATATACCAACAAATGTTAGTATATTGGTCCTGAAATGAACAAAATTTCATCAGCCGTCAAAAATACTTTTATCAATTGCTCGGCTTCTAACTCACCGGATTGAGATACCAATTACACCAGATTGAAATCAAACACTAAGCTATCTAACAATTAATACCGCATTGCAATCGGTCCAGTAGTTTTTACGTGATGCGTGAACAAACAAACATACACACAAACAGAAAGAAAGAAACGAAAAAAAATAATAGTTCTATACCTTTTTTAAGCACCCAAGAGCATTTTTTTCACTTGAATTCATTTATGTGTTTGGGTGCGATGCGCGGTCAAGGTACGGACAAACAGACAGACAAAATTAAAAAGTAAAACAGTTTGGCTTCATTATCGAATATAGAGAACCATCCAAAAAATATTTTTTTTTACTTAAATATTATCTTAAATTTGGACCCATATCCCGCAGAAACCCTTTACTTTTTCGGGATAAAACGTGTTGAGGACACGTTTTATTTAAACCCATCATATAACTTAAGACAGCGTGGTACGTGTTCTTTTAAATAATAACCCATAAATCTTTCGATATGTAAAGTATCCTATGTCCTACCTCGTAGTACGAACTCAAATCATACAAAGTTTCTTTTGAATTCATCCAGTAGTTCCGGCGGCGTGATGCGCGGCTAAGATACAGACTGACAGACATATAGACAAAAATGAAAAAACATACAGTTTAGGCTTCTCGAATATAGAGTAACTTCCAAAAAAAAAACACTATATCTTTAATGTACAGAATTTGGACCCATATACCCTAGGAACCCTTTATTTTTTCGGGACAAAATGTATCCATAATTTTCATCTATCTTATAAACTATGTCTGTGCCAAGTTGCATCAACATCTGTCCAATAGTTTTAGCGTGCTAAGTGTTCATTTAAATAATTTTCCACCCCTATCCTGCAGGAACACTTAATTTTTTCGGGATGTAAAGTATCCAATGTCCTACCTCGAAGTGTGAACTCAAATCATACCAAATTTCATTTGAATTCATTAAGTATTTGCGCGGCGTGGTGCGCTGCCAAGGTACAGACAGACAGACAGAAAGACAAAAATTAAAAAAATACAGTGTTGGGTTAAGTATTGAATATAGAACGGCCTCCAAAAATAAACCATAATATCTTCAATTTACAGAATTTTGGACACTATCCCGAAGGAACACTTTATTTTCGGGATAAAAATTATCCTCAATTTTTACCCATTATATAAACTATGACTGTGCCAAGTTTCAACAAAATCCGTCAAGTAGTTTCAGCGTGATACGTTTTCTTTTAAATAACTTTCAACGCCTATCTTGCAGGAACTCTTTAATTTTTCGGGATGAAAAGTATCCTATGTCCTACCTCGAGGTATGAACTCAAATCATACCAAATTTCAAGTTACCCAATTTACCCAAGACCATTTTTTTCATTTCACTTCTTTGTACATCCTTTTTCGTACGTATTGCTTTATTATAAGTACCTATAGATACACACTTAACACAGAACCTAGAACTTGACACAGTTGTGTCAAGTTGCATCAAAATCCGTCTAATAGTTTCAGCATGATACGTGTTCTTATAAAAATCTTTCAACCCCTTTTCCTTTAACTTTTCAGGATGAAAAGTATCCTATGTCCTATCTCGTAGTATGAACTCTAATTATGCCAAGTTTCATTTGAATTCATTCAGTAGTATCGGCGTGATGCATATCCAAGATATAGACAGACAGACAGGCAGACAGACAAAAAATGAAAAAAAACACAGTTTTGGCTTCAGCATCAAATATAGAACAGCCTCCAAATAAAATTTACTAAATATCTTCAATGTACAGAATTGGACCTGTAACAGTTTTATTATAGGTATAGATAAGTAAAAAGTATATCACCAACGCTCTTGATGCTTTTTGACAGACTTGTTATTATTTCGTTTCCATGGCAACCGTTCCTTACAGCAAGCAATCAACTTTGTTCAGTTTTCCCGTAGAAACTTACCTTTTTGCAGGATAAAAGTATCCTGTTTTATTCCAGGGTATAAGCTTTTTCCATTCCGAAATTAATCAAAATTCGTTCAGCCGTTACTGCGTTAAAGCTCCCCAAACAAAGAAACAAACAGACAAACGTTTTACATTTATATATTGGTGTGGATCATGCTTATTCTTACTATTTATTATAACTACGTATTATTTACTAGCAGGTCATTTCTCTAGGAAAAAAGTACGCTATTCCAAGATCTAAATGACCATTATTTGATCAAAATTCCTTCAGCCGTCAAAAAGATTTTTATTGATTGCTCTACTCATCTGATTGAGATACCAATTACAAAAGTTTTTAAGTTAAATCCTTAGCTATCCAACAGTGAAATCAGCATTGCAATGGTCAAATAGCTTTTACGTGATGTGCGAACAAACAAACATACAGACAGACAGACCTGCTCCAACTGAAGGGAAGGGTGGAAGCAGAGTGAGGGAAAGGGGTGTAATAGAAAAGGGGTAGGGGAAGTGGGGAAAGAGTTAGGGGAAGTGGAGGAAGGTAGGGAAAAAATAAGGGAAGGGTAGGAAGAAAGGAAGGGTGGGGGGAAGTGGGAGAAAGTTTGGGAAGTGGGGGAAGGATGTAATTATTTAAACTAAGATGGCGGACATGTTGCTACACCGGAAGGTAACGATCACGTTGCTGTGCAGGTTAGGTTTTCTAGCTGAATCGCACTGTTGGGATCGTGATTGAATCGGAATGGTGTTCGAGAGTATGCCAAAAGATTTAAAAAAGCTTGGACCGTAGCTTATTTTAAGTACCCTAGATTGTTTTTTTTATTCATTATCTTCTTTAAACAGATTTTTTCGTACTCATTTCTTTATTATAAGTATAGATATTTATTACTTCAAAATTAATATAACATTGGATCTCGCAGGAACCTTTTATTTTTTGGGGATAAAAAATATCCTCAATTTTAACCCATCATTATGAACTACGAATGTGTCTTATACCATCAAAATCCGTCGAGTGGTTACAGCGTGATTCTTTTAAATAACCTTTAACCAATATCCTGCGGGAACCTATACATTTTCGGGATGAAAAGTATCCAGTGTCCTACCAACCTCGTAGTATGAACTCAAATCATAACATGTTTCAGTTGAATTCACTCAGTAGTTTCGGCGTGATGCGCGGTCAAGATACATACAGACAGAGGGACAAACAAAACAGACTTTGCTCAAACAAACAAACAGACAACGTTTCACTTCTATATATTAGTATGGATGTCTGTGTCAAGTTGCTTCAAAATAAGTCTAGTAGTTTCAGCGTGTTCTTTTATTCATTCCAAGTTTCAGTTGAATTCATTAAGTAGTTTAGGCGTGATGCGTGGTCAAAATACAGACAGAAAGACATAAACAAAAAAAACAGTTTTGGCTTCACTATAGAATATAAATTATCCTCAAAAAAATATTATTTAATACTTCAAAATTAACATAAATCTGAACTCCTATCCGGCAGGAATTCTTTATTTTTTCAGGATAAAAAGTATCCTCAATTTTAACCCATCATTTAAACTATTACTGCCATGTTGCATCAAAATCCGTCGCGTAGTTTCAGCAGGGTACGTGTTCTTTTAAATAACTTACAACCCCTATCCTGCGGGAACCCTTTCATTTTTCGGGATGAAAAGTATCCTAAGTCATACTACTAGATTCCTCGTAGTATAAACTCAAATCATACCAAGTTTCATTTGCATTCAGTAGGTTCGGCGTGATGCGCGATCAAGATAAAGACAGACAGACAGACAGAACGACATAAATTAAAAAAATACAATTTAGTCAGTAACAAATATAGAGAACACTCAAAAAAAATATCGAAATATCTTCAATGTACAGAGTTTGACTTGTTATAGTTTTATTATAAGTATAGATTCTGCGCGTTTACGCAGCTATTTTATCAAACTACGCCGAAGTAAAACTACTCGTACAACAAATCGAGGGATACAAACTCCGGGTTCGACTTCACGACGACACACCCTCATTTTGGCAACAACTACTTCACTTATCAACATAGATAAGCCTAGGAAGATAAGTTCAGTATATTTTTATTGCTGATAACAGCTATTATCGATTATCAGATGTACTTACTTATTATTGTTTTATATAATTGCGTATTAAAGATAATAACATTTACGATGGAGATCAAAATTACAATCTTCTGAATTAATTATTTCATGCCATTTGCGATTCTGTTGTATTTTGTGGGTATATTGCTATACAAATATATTGTCATTTTGTGGGTCTAGTTTTCAAAGACTATGTAATCTAGGATAGATATACAACTACTATTACTACTACTACTATGTATCAAGAAACATATTTGATTTAGAAGTTGAAACTACGAGCTAATAAAATCCATGAAGAGGGTGTAGACCAGCCATGCGGCATGCGGCCCTCTGAGCATTTTCAGAAATCCGAAAAAAGTTATGGAGTTGGTACATTCGAATTTTACAAGTATTTGCCTGTTCAATAACAAGGAATGAGAAAATTTGCCTGTAAAATCCTGTAAATGTATGGAAGTACCTATAAGTGTGAACAATTTTTTTCTTTGATGAAAGGAAACAAATCTCCCGCAAGATCACGATTGAAGGACACAACTTTAAAAACTAAACTAAACAACTAACTTTTAAAACTTTTTTTTTCACTTGGATGCAGTTTTAAAAGTTATTTCAGCCGATAAATTCACGCCACAAATAGAGAACTGAATTAAAGGCAAAATATGTCATCTGCCAAAAGAAGTTAATGTTTGTACTTTTTTGTTATGTCCTTTTTATTGGAAATTTAGTCAATATACTTTGTCCTATAATATAAGTTTTATTCGTTAAGATTTTCAGTAGTTTGTCTTCTTTAATATTAGGTTTTGCGGCCCACCTAGACTACGGTCTTCATGCTTTTGGCCCACCACTGACTTTGAGTTTGACATGGCTGGTTTAGATCCACTTCAGCTAAGACAGTTAATATTTTAGGGTATCTTTCCGATTAAAGTTTTTTTCCTGTTTAGTGACCTCAATTTGCGTACAATAAGCTACACTTCAAACTTTCTTAGAAGCCATATATACTTATAACACTTTAGTAATATCTCGTCTATGTCAAATAGTAAGTGTTGTTGGAACGCGTAGTATATTCGCAGGAACAAATTGTCGATTACGAGATATCGATTTGTTTCGCGTCGCTGTCACGGGCGCGGCGCGTCGCGAGCATCAACAGAGCCCTTGAACAATGTTTTTCTACCCTCAATGTGGGTCCCGCAGACATTCACGACGGGGGAGGCGGAGCACAGCATTATGCTAACTGCGACCTCACCAGGCTACGGAACTAAAATATATCGAGCTATGTAAATGAACCGAGCTATATCGTTATGAGTACGCAAGTAATATTGAAACAATAAACAACCAGATTACTGTTCCAAAAGATTATTCCAATATTGAAACTTAAAATGCTACCAAAACTCATGCCGATATTCACTTCTCAGCTCATGCTATACTATGCAATTGAAATGCCATACGTTCGAAAATGTTGGCGCAATGACTTTTTCTTAGATAATAGTCCACTAGATCGTTGCTATAATGTAATTTATAAACTGGTCGCATTTTCGCTCACAACAGATGATTGTGCACATCTGCAGGGACTCGCAAACTTTCCCCTAACAAATTACTAGCCCCGTGTTAGTCCAGCGATTACAAGACGCCGATTCATCAGGCGGCGTGTCGGACGACGCAGCATCTCTCATCGATCGTGCTCGTCAGAGGCACGATCCGTCAACGATATCGGGACTCGGGAGTCAGCTTTCAACGAACAACAAAATTAATTTTAAGGAGGTTCAGAATTTGTTACAATATTAATGTAGACACAGAATAAAGTAAGACACGAGCGTACAATTTCGCTGACGCAGTACTAGGCAGTACAAAAATCAATGAATCGCCAAGAAAGTTAATAGAGCGTATCGAAAGTTCGACTAACGAAATGCGGTAGCGATCGAACTTGTTCCCGAATGATAAATCCGATACTAAAACGAAACATAAGTGAGCAATTCAGAAACATTACACTATAGAGGATATAAATCCGCGAATGCTTCCTGCGACTCTCTGTAGCTTGCATCAAAACTTCGAGGATCGTATATTTGTATCCATAGATTCTGCCGCTTAACTTGAATAGCGGATCTCGTAAAACCGCCCGATGAATGGTCGCAGCGACTTTATTACGCGAATCCGAGCCAAGATCGAGGTCTATATAGGGTGATATAAAATGTTATAAGATATAGACGTCAATCAGTAAACAGCCGTCTGAAAATAAAGAAAATAATAGGTACCTATGTTTTTAAGTGAGCAACTTAAATTCTTAAATTATAACGAAGCAGGCAGACAAAATATACTGGAAAGTTTCATATACTGAAAAAAAATTGGTATCAAAGCTATTTATAATTGCTCAGTGATCTAACGATGCAATCACGTGAGATCTAGTCGTAACAATGTTAAACAGTAGTAAGTACGTGGATCATTGCCCATACATAAAGTTTCTGGAATTGGCCATTTGTAGCACAATTATAAAAAAAGTGATGAAGCTCCATCTCGTAGCTCTGTGTATTCTTGGTTCAGTGAATTCGGACGTCGACGTGCTGTTACCGAAACTAATATTGATAGCATACGACAACTGATTGAAACTGATAAAAATATTACTTGTCTATGAATTCTTCCTGTATTATATATTGGAATGAGCCAAGTGCAAAAGATTTTGCATGTAACATCTGAAGGTTCGGAAGCTTTGCAATCGATGGATACGCAGGATTTAACGGATGACTTTGAAGTCCCTACGGAAGACTGGGCCAACTGCTTTTTTACAATTATTCCAAGGAATGCAAAATAGTGTTAACAGTGTGGGAATCACGAGGGAATATACTTTAAAAATCAATAAATATTTCATAAACATAATCCATAATACATAAGAACGTTATCTATTTGTTTGTTTGGGGAACTTTCACGCGATAACGGCTGGACCGATTTTGATGAAATTTAGAATGGAGATAGCTTATACCCTGGAATAAAACATAGGATACTTTTTATCCCAGAAAATTGTAAGTTTCCACGGGAACACTGGAAAATTTTGATAATTCACTGTAAGGAACGGTCGCCATTACAGAATGGTTTGTGGTTGCCATGGAAACGAAATAACAAGTCTGTCAAAAAACATCAAGTGCTATACCAACTTTTGCATTGGTTTTTAATATCCTAGAAGAAAATAGGATGCTTTTTTTCAGTAGTCCGCGCGTACGAAGTCACGGGCGGGAAAACTAGTATCTTATGAAAATAATAACTTTTCGTTACCGATTCCCAATGCCTGAAAACTAAAGTCTTCAACCAAAGCGTCCTACTACTGTTATCACTTACGGAGCTGAGACGTGGACTCTCACGGTACGACTAGTTCACCAATTCGCCAACCAAGTCACTCAGCGTGCTATGGAAAGGGCTATGCTCGGAGTTTCTTTGAGAGATCGAATCCGGTACGAGGTGATTCGACAGAGAACCAAAGTTATCGACATAGCCCAAAGGATTAGCAGGCTGAAATGGCAGTGGGCTGGTCATATTTGCCGAAGGACCGATAACCTTTGGGGGAGACGTGTTCTTGAGTGGAGTAGGACGCCCTCCGGCTAGGTGGAGCGACGACACACGCAAAATGGCTGGCAGCGGTTGGAAAAGAAGTGTCGAATATCGGGCTCAGTGGCGTGCTTAGGGGGAGGCCAATGTCCAGCAGTGGACTGATGCGGGCTGATAACGATGATGATGATGATGATGAAACATTATATATGATTTTATTAGTGAGAATCCAGAAACTTTCAGTATGACCTAAGTACTAATTATTTAACCTCGACCACAAAAATGTCGTAGCATAGCGAGATCAGTACCTATATTATCCATTAAAACTGTGACTTTGGAACACTGGAGTTTGGATACGTATTGTGGATGCCAACTATTCCAAGTTGCGGAATCGTGTTCAAATTTCATTGAACCAATTTTCTGTGGAGCGTCGTCGGGTTGGTTATTGCTTTCCGTTTTCTCATATTTTTGTTTTATTTCAACGGAAAGGGAATTTCGCAAATAAATCTTGTACACTCAGTATGTAACGGGATTTTATTATATTTTCACGTTCCTATAGTTTACGATGAAATAAGCGACCAAGGAAAACTCGCAACAAGGTTCAGGTGAAACCTCATCAGCCATCTAAAATGTCATTATTTAATAATAGCATTTATGTGATGGCAACAAGATTATACAATAATTTACCTGACGAACTCAAGGAAGTAAAATTACCCTTATTTAAAATTAAGTTAAAGACAATTCTTATTAATAAATGTTATTATACTGTTGACGACTACTTGAGAGAGAAGGTGAATTATGAATAATTTTTGACATTTCGTAAAACTTATGGTACATTTTTAATTTTATTTTTGACATTTATTATTATTTTTGGTGTACTTTTTTATGTTTTTCATTAATTTGTATAAATAATAATATTATATTTGTTCATGATATTCTTATTGTGAGTTATGCATGCAAACATTCGTACTTTAATATTATTTTTACTTTGCACCCCTTATTTGTAAGGTATGTTACAGCGCTCATCTTTATTATAACACCATATTTATTACCTGTAATAATGCAATAAATGGATTGACTTTGACTTTGACTTTGATGCTTGCAAGAACATACTCGTTCTAACAATTTACGCCTATCAAGTACAAGTATTAAGATATTATAATAATTGTAGCTTATCGGAAAGACAATAAATGACGATTAGTTATCTGTACGCGATGAGTTGTTAATTTGGGCAGTATTACCTTATGTCATGATTACCAATATTATGTTTAAATTGAAGGGTTTTTGCAGTAGTTTTCGAATTCAATTTGACTAATACTTCAGGAATATTTAAAAAGTATGGCTACGTCAGATGAAGGTGGCGCCACCTGGCAATCGTTTGCTTTACCATGATTCTACCGGAAACATAGTCTCACAGCGATGGCGCCATTTTTTTCTGGCAGGGGAAAAGATTGTGAGGAGGTAGTTTATTCAATTCTTGTTGAGCATCGGAACGGAGAAGTCAACTGTAAAGTAGAATATAAGTGACCATTGAAAATACATGTGTATTATGTCTGAAGAAGTTATTTACTACAAATATAAAGTAGAATATAAGCGACCAGTGGAAAATACAAGCATTTTATACCTGATGGACGAATTTATTTTCACTTAAGTGAAATTTGAATTACATATTGTGTAAAGATAGTGTATTATTTTACTGGCAATTTAATACGAGATATACAACGAAAACTATTACAAGCGCCGCAGAAAGCATTCTCTAAAAGAGCATTCCGAAAACACATCACGCCAGCAACGTATGTTACCTTCAAAACTACACAACATTACTCATACTTACTAATACTCGAAGTCTGAAGGAGTGTGTATATCTATTTGTTACTCTTTCACGGTTAGTTTCAAAGCAATTACTTACACGTACCTTCGCTATACGTAGTCAAGCTACCGTAGTCCGTAAAACAATATAAACGCTCAAAAAATGAAATATTCCCGTGTAAAAAGTAAAAGCTGTGAGCGAAGTCGCAGATCTCTGCTAGTGTTGATTAAATGTTTAAACGCCGTTGTTTTAGTTAAAGTAACGTACGCGCCAGCTGAATCACAATTAGGGCTGTGATTATTCTGCAGCTAAAGGGGCTCAAATAAAGTGAAAATGTATTTTTTCATAGAAGTACCGACACGGAATGTGGACATGGCATTCGCGGCACGTAGTGCGGGAGTGCTGCGTGTCGCGCGCCGTCGAAAATGCGGATCAAATGAGGCGACGGACCGGTCTGGTTACATAGTATGATTTATTTTGAATGTAGCTCTTACCCGCGCCTCTGCTTGCTTTGTCCTAGGAATCAAATCTCAGCGATTTAAAAATGGTAAAGTGATTTGTTAACAATCCAAAGCTTTCTGCCTAGTTTCGTTTGAGTCTACTCGTATAAAGTAAACGAACCGACGCGACTTTGCTTATCCAGGAATATTTGATTTGTGACCAAAATTTCCACCGATTTTGACAAAGTTATGACTGTTTTAAGGCTTATAAGTTTGAAGTTTTTGTGGCACAGACAGAACATCAGGATTGTTTTTCTTGTACCTGGGCATCGTATCTCCCAAACTGATGCACCGATATCGATGCGGTTTTTTATATGAACGCTGGAGTTGGCAAGATTGTTCTGAGCTTTGTTTCGAAGAAATTGGTGCAACCAATCCTAGTCGATTCAGGAATTTAGTTTTGATTAAATTAAATTCCTGAATCGCGCCTATCTTTGGTACTAAGAACCTTTTTAATGGAAATTTGAACATTACAAGATGAAAAACCACATGTTTGGTCGAAGGTTTTCAACCCAAACGCAAAGTTGACTAGTTTCTTCAAAAGGGTGAAACTATAGAGATCGGGAACAAACTTTAACCCGCAATGCATTGAACAACCCATACAAACTGGTCAAAAAGTTCGAAAGATATCCTCGAACTATATACAAATTCATTCACAAACATTCCCACTTCATTATACCTTAGAGTTGAAACGTTTTTGGGACCATAACGGTTCATGTTTATGTATGTCTCTCTATAGTACGTGTAGATAGCTAAAAATGCCAATACATTCGCCAAGTAGGTAATAAAGTTAACGTAAACATTATGAGATCATTGACCTTATCTAGGAATTTAGCATGTGCGGTCTACTTTTTGACGCCGCGGTCAGTGTTCTATATAAATTAATACTTATTGTTGACTAGCTGCGCCCCACGGGTTCACACTCGTGGATGATGATGATAGGTATCCTGTGTGTTATTCAAGGACCTAAATATCATGATCAATAAAAGCGTGAAGAAGTAACAAACATAGAAACACACACACACCCTCACACGCACTTACAAACTTCCGCATTTTTTATATATGTGTGAAGTGTGATCATCTGATCATTATTTGCTGACGCAGGATTAAACTCAGATTCCTTGAATAAGTATGAAATGCTTCTTCAGGATTGTAAAGGCATGTGGTACAAAAAGCGCAACACATTTCCTTTGAATATCAACGTGGATGCTAACTTCTCTCTATCCTAGAAATCTCGAAATATAAGAATAAGACAGATGCGCGGAACACGGCAGTGAAACCAAAAAATGCAAATAATACCTACATTAGAATTTCGACGCGTGATATCTGTTTTTCTTTCTTCTAATCTGAGTTAGAAAGTATCATACACTTCTTAGATTTGGGTTAAGTTTTAGTTGGAGATATCCTCGGAAGATACATGCTTGTAGACACAAACAAATAGTAGAAGCAGCTGAACAAATTAAGATACATACGAGTAGACGAACACATGACGTATCTGTAAGCGGTTTGTATGATTGAGGAAACGATAAAGTTATATTATGTTTTAACTTGCTTTTTTGTACACCTGCTCATACATAATACAATTATGTAAATATAGGTTACTTTACTATGCCGTCACTAAAAATACAATAACATCGAATGTGTTATCTATATCCATACCAATATATAAAAGTGTAACGTTGTATGTTTGTTTGTTTGGGGAGCTTTCACGCGATAACGGCTGAACGGATTTTGATTAAATTTAGAATGGAAATAGCTTATACCACGGAATAAAACGTAGGATACTTTTGATTCCGGAAAATTGTAAGTTTCCACGGGAAAACAGGAAAATGTTGATTACTCACTGTAAGGAACGGTTGCCATCACAGAATGGTCTGTGGTTGCCATGGAAACGAAATAACAAGTCTGTCAAAAAACATCAAGAGCTTTGGTGCTATACCTACTTTTGCATTGGTTTTTAATATCCTAGAAGAATATAGGATGCTTTTTTTTCGCGATAAACAGTAGTCCGCGCGTACGAAGTCGCGGGCGGGAAAACTAGTTTAAAATAAAACTGCAACAAGTCCAATTCCGTACATTGCAGATAGGTATTTAGTTTTTATTTGGAGTGTACTCTTTATTCGATACTGAAGCCAAAACTATTTTTTTTATGTTTGTCTTTCTTTCTGTATCTTGGCCGCGCATCACGCCGAAACTACTGCAGGAATTCAGTTGCTATGAGTTGAATTCATACTACGAGGATTCATTACACATGGGATACTTTTCATCCCGAAAAATTAAAGATTTCCCACAGTATAATGATTGAAAGTTATTTAAAAGAACACTACTACGCTGAAACTATTGGACGGATTTTAACGCAACGTGCCAAGTTGTCACAGTTTATAAAATGAGCATAACTTGAACTTTTTATCGGGAAAAAAAAGAAGAATTCCTGCGTGATAGGGGTCCAAAGTTATGTTAATTTTGAAGTAATAAATACATTTACTTACAATAACGCAAAAAGTACAAAAAAGTCTGAACAATGATAATTAAAAAAAAATATCTATGATACTTAAAATAAGCTACTAAACAAGAATATAACATTTTTTAAATTATGTTTTTCTGTATATCTGTATATTTGTTTGTTCGCCTACCATATTAAAAATCTACTGGACTATTGCGATGCGGTTTTCACTGTTGGATAGCTTATGGTTTGACTTTAAAACTGGTGTACTTGGTATCTCAATCCGTTTAGTAGAAGCCGAGCAATAGATACAATATTTTTGACGGTTGAAGGAATTTTGATCAAATGTTGGTGTAATAGGTAGTATTTTAAGTCTTGGAATAGCACTTGAGTACTTTTAACCTAGATAAATGAACATGCATGCGAAGCCGCGGGTACAGCTAGTTGTTACTATGTCTCTAAGTAAATAAAAAACAAAGAAATTAGCACAACGATGAGAACCGTTTAAGTTTTGAAAGTGGAGTCTACTCGTAGTAACAATAAAAAACTTGAGAATAGAAAGTGTACCTGTAAAATATACTTAACTTGTAGACTCTCATTAGCTGGTACAGGCCAAAAAGCTAGTATCCTCATACAAATTAAAAAAACATTTTCTTTCCACGAATGCATAATGTGTGTGAGGAAAACCTTTTAATTATTTTATATTCCACAAAAGCCCAAAAATGCATCCTTCCACAGGTTAAGCAAAATAAACTTATGCAAATGCTAATATTATTTAAAAGTTTACGATTATTGTTATATTTTTTATGTTTTATTTTAGCAAAATCTAGAACTGTAACGTGTAGAGGAAAATGACATGCGCTTAAAAAGTTGATCACTCAGCTCTGTTATGATAAATAGTAATTTACACCGACAAAACCTAACCCAACTAAGAAGCTAGACTGAAAAATAAACTGGCAGTACAAAGCCGTGGTGGTCTCGACTTATAATAAGATCCCTCCCAATCCTCCCGTGGATGTCGTAAGAGGTGACTAAGGGAATACACACCGGAAGATGGGCAGCAGCGTCCTCCGAGCACATATTTGTAACACTGCGATCACCAATCCGTCTGCCAAGCGCGGTGACAATGGCATGCGATGATGGATGGGAAGCGTTCGGGAAATTACGCCATATCTTCTCGTCGCAGATACCGCAGAGCCTAAAGTTTTTAAAACGAAAGTTTTTAATCAGTGCGTGTTGCCAGTCGTGACATACGGCACTGAGACGTGGTCGCTAACTATTGGTCTCATACATAAGCTCAAAGTCGCGCAGCGTGCAATGGAGAGAGCTATCTATGCTCGGAGTTTCACTACGTGATAAGATCCGTAACGAGGAAATCCGTAGAAGAACCAAGGTTACCGACATAGCTCTCATAGTTTACAAGTTGGAGTGGCAATGGTCAGGCCATATAGTTCGCAGAACCGACAACCACTGGGGAATAAAGGTTCTCGAATGGCGACCACGAACAAGCAAGCGAAGTTTAGGGCCCCCACACGATGGATCGACGACATTGTAGCCATCGCAGGAAGTCGTTGGATGGAGGTGGCACAAGATCGCTCGTCGTGGCGCTCTTTGGGAGAGACCTATGTTCAGCAGTGGACTTCTAAAGGCTGAAATTATGATGATGGTATAAAAAAAACGCTAATTGCAGTCAATTATAATTCAAATTATGTATGAAGGTAGATCGAAGAGCCAAATATTATGCTAAGAAAGAAATTATTCATGAAACTCATGAATAATTTCATGAAACTCTGAGAAATATCAATAAAAAGTTACTGCCGACAATTATAAATAAGAAACTAAACTCACATATTAGGTAAATAAATAGAAAACATGACTTGACAACAAATCCATGATTGGCTCCCGTGCGCCCACAACAGTCACCACAACACACCTACAAATGCATCACAAGACAATAAAAACAATATTATCATTGAATTAATGAATAAAATAACGACCCTCAAGAAACTAATAATAACATTTTATTGACCGTTAACGATCCGTGGCCATGGAACACTAAATTAAGTAGCCAATACTTAAGCCCTTTAGACCAAGAATCATTAACCATATCGTAAAAAACTTAGTAAATTAATTATAAATTGACACCAATATCTAAGTAAATCAGAGTATCTGTTTAGATTTATAATAAAAGTGTAATAAATAGTAACAAATACTCAGTCCAAAGATAATAAATATTAGAACTTTTCTTTAAATGGAATGGTGTTTTTTCTGGATGTTTGTTCGCCCAGCCCGTAAAAACTACGAGACCGATTGAAATGCGGTTTTCACTGTTGGATAGCCCAGGGTTTGACTTAAAAACTGGTGCATTTGGTATCTCAATACAACTAGTGGCTCTGTGAGCTGTAAACCTCACACGTACAAACTTTTTTGCAAACAATTTAGTAGTAAACAGTATCGCCATCTTGTCACCGTAATGTAAAACTAATATTAATAACCAAGGTGCTCCATAAATCCCTACCTAGTGGGTAAAGGAGTGATTCCACTGGAGAAACCTAAAAGTGAGCATTTTACTGCATTTTGATGAGCTATTCTGCTCATCATGCCGAAAATCCTATCAGACTTTCACCAAATTTTTATGAGATCAATTTAAAGTTATCTTTCAAATAAAAAAGAACCATAGAAATCGGATCTAATAAGGCGGAGATATTCAGTAGCTTTTTGCCCCTTTTTGGGGGAAGTACCCCCCAATCAAAAAACACCGAAGACTTAAAAAATCGTTTAACATCCATGCGTCTCTATCTTGGGTAATGGTATGCTATAACGTCCATGCGTCACTATCTTGGATAATTGTGTACCTTGACATCTATGCATCTTGGGTGACTGTCTACCATGACATCCATGCGTCTCTATCTTGGGTAACTGTGTACCATGACATCCATGCATCTCTAACTTGGGTAACTGTGTACCATGACATCCATGCGTCTCTATCTTGGGTAACGGCCTACCATGACATCCATTCGTCTCTTTTTTGGGTAACGGTCTACCATGATATCCATGCGTCTCTATCTCGAGCAATTGTGGACCAGTCCATCGAATAGTAGCTAAAGTATATGCTAATGCAACAATAATTATAGGATATTGAAGGTTAGACTCATCGCTTTCGTAGTATGAAACCTTGAAATGGTTTAGCAGTTCATATTTCTGTGATGCGCCGTTACATCGGTTTGCTTTTAATAGCAACAAAATAAGAATTTTCAAATAGCAGGTGTTATTGAATATCATGCATACAGGTCATTATTATTTTTATGGTGTCATTTAACTAATATAGATAGAGCGTCGCATCATTAATGTGATGTTTTTTTAACCTTCACCACTATCACACACTCAATGCTATGCGAACTTCTTACGTATTTTTCTGATAGGTACTTTATTATTTAATTTAGATAATTTTATTAACATTTAATGTTAACGATATTCTGGTGTAATTTGCCTTAAGTACGAGTATTCATCGTAATCGTTGAATAAAAATGTGCAATTAAAACTGCATGCATAATTTATGAGATTGAGGATGTTATCGACGTAAATAAAAGTCAAATTATACCTAGTACTTAGATAACTCATGTACAAAAAGTACCTACAATTGTGACATACGTCTGTAATTTATACAATAGGTGACAATGTAAGATAATACTTATAGACTTCAAATCAATTTAACAAAATACTGAAACAGTTGTCATGAAATTTATATAAGACCAAAATGTCTACAAAAAACATTTCAAACGGTTCAGAAATATAGTTGATAGGATCAGGCGTTACTTTGCGGAAATCCATATTTAAAATGAACAAAATAGAAAATATGTAGCTTACTTCCGCCAAAATTGTTAGTCAGACAAATGATAAATGGTAAAAATAAACAAAAGTAAAACCCCACGCTAAACAAACCCTACCCAAATTGAACTGTTGTAAAATATAAATGAAAGAAAAAAGCTAAGGCCAGGAGGCCACAATTTTTTTTTTTTATAATTAAAATCTCAGTCTTGCACTCGACGAGTCGACATCACCCGAAGATGCCTCGTGCAGAGGCGAAACACGTGACGTATTGATGTCATACGTTTGGTATTTGGATTGCGGTATATGTTTTTTGTTGAGTATTTATAATATATGTATATAAATATTACGATACTTGTATGGGCACCCCCCACGCTAAACAAACCCTACTGAAGGGTTTGTTAGCGTGGGGGTTTTATATTGTGTATTATATAGTTTTTTTCTTCTTTTTTTTGTGCTTTCATTTCATTCATATTTTACAACAGTTCAATTTGGGTAGGGTTTGTTTAGCGTGGGGTTTTACTTTTGTTTATTTTTATTATTTATCATTTGTCTGACTAACAATTTTGGCGGAAGTAAGCTACATATTTTCTATTTTGTTTATTTCGGTTCAGAAATCTCAAATATACAGGGCGAGATCTCTTTGGTTGCTATGACAACCGTTACATATAGGAAGATGTGTTCTCAGAAATCCATCGAGAGGTTTCAAACGTATTATAACTACATTTAAGGATTACTGTTTATAAAAATGTTATCTTCCTAAAATCGACAAATTGTGACAATTTGGATTTTGCTTCCTTTCCTAACGTACAGAAAGTTACATATTTTACCACGTTTTTATTAAGTCACATTTTTGTTTGTCTGACTGTCTGTCGTTCCAGGTGGAATCTGGCATCTCAAATATCGAGCATTTCCGGATTAGCTATCCGGCTGAAACTTTCAGGGTAGCTCATAAACCGATGGCAAAGCATTCTAAAAAAAATAAAAAAATGCACCAAAAAAAAGGCATTATAAAAACAACAACAAAAGGTGTATTTAGATTAGTTTTTAATCTACATTTGCTGCATGTTTTCTAAAGTTGCTACAATTTTACTAACAATTAATTATTTTCCTTGATGTATGTTTAATTTGCTTCATACATTATGTTCCTCCTCCTTCAGTCGTTTGCTCACTGCTGAGCGTCGTGATGCACCCGACCAACATTTTCATGAACAATCCGTCGCGATCTGTGACGGTCTCGTGCACAGTGGATTGGCTCGGAAACTTTGGTGCCTAGTTGTTTCGACACCTGGTCAGACCATCGTATCGGACTTCGACCCCTGGGTCTCTTTCCTTCCACTTTTCCTGTGACAATTAGTTTCTCTAGGTTGTCGGAGGGTTTCCGAGCAATGTGCCCTAAGTACTGCAGCACTCTCAGTAAGCAAATGCTCGAGTCTCTGGGTTATTCATAGCTCCTTCAGGATGGAGTCATTCGTCTTATGAGCAGTCCACGGAATGCGCAACATGCGCCGCCAGCACCACATTTCGAAATAATCGATTCGACGTCGGTCTGCAGCTTTTATGGTCTCAGCACCATACAGGAAAATGGGAAAGACTAATGTTCGGACAATGTAAGTTTTTGTCTTTCTTAGTATGTTCCGGTCTTTCCATACTTTCTCCAGTTGGGTCATCGCTGATTTTGCCATACCAATGCGTCGTCTTAACAATCGACGTCAATGATATCGTGCAGGATTTTATATACCTCGGCTCTAGCATTTCCACGAGAGGTGGAACCGAGGGCGAAATAAGACATTATGTTAGGCAAGAGAAAATCAATTGTTATCTTGATATGTTTAACTTATTAAGCAGTAAATAGGTAAGTAAGTACTTACTTAAGTACTTATAATATTATCATTTACATTTTACATACCTATAAGTAAGTACTTACTTATAGGTATGTAAAATGTAACGCATGTGTTACGTACACAGAAGCAAAATACCTACCTACTGTATGTCACGCAATAACTATTAAATACAAATACTTGCTTAATACTCATATAAACAAAATAAAATAATGAGAGATGAATGAATCATACAGAGCGTTTTATATGCATAGGTCTGTGAACTGTGAGTGAAAGGATTGTTAAAAGGTACCAAGCTAATTGTTACTGGAAATACTAGTTTATAATAACGCTAATGGATATTATAATAACGCTTTATTATATGGATATAACCTGCTTAAAAAGTAACTAGTTATAAGTTGTATATCAATGTTTTAAGCCAATTTAGGTACATACATATCTTTATTTAGTTTTTTTTATCATATCAGCTGGTAATAAATGAATGTTTTTGAATTTGGAGAATTGCATATGGATGTTTAATCCATAATCAATTCTAGAGCATAACATAGAGCAATACTATTATATTTACTAGCTATGCCTGCGGCTTTGCCCGCGTAGACATTTACATAGGATAAAAGAACATTTATGGTACAAAAAATGGAAATGTACAGGGAACAATGTACTCCAGATTTTAAGTCAAAACCTAAGCTAGCCAACAGAGAAACCCGCATTTCAATCGGTGCAGGACTTTTTACATGATGCGCTAACAAACACCCAGACAGACATAAAGACAAACAGACACGATATAAAAAATAAGATATTCTTGTTCAGTGGCAAGTCCTTGGGGTATTTTTTAATTATCTTCTTTGTACAGACTTTTTGATGCTTAGTGCTTTATTATAAGTACTGATAGATTGTGCAAACTTTGGCCTGCAGTAGTAAATTACTTTACTTATATTCTGAAAATAGCTTAAATTTTCCTAAATAAATATTTGGAAACAGTTCTCACCGTTTTAGACTCATGTAAAATCACTGTAACACTTAACTGTCAATTAACGAAATACTTCAACAACGAATCCGCAATAGAGCACGTAATGCACACAAAACACGTGCGCGCGCGCCGACTGACGCACTGAACACTGAAAGAAAGAACTGTGAAAACACGCGGGAGTTGTGTATACAGCCGGCGATTATACAGTCCAGCCCAGCACCCGGCACTGCCACTGCTTGATCATTCAACTTATTGAACCACAACAGTGCGCACATTCTATCACGATAGTACACATTTGTATCGCGTTATAAGGCTCCGTTGCTAAACAAGAAATTATAGTTTCATGTCCGTCTGTCTGTCGATATATATGGGTCGTCCTCGAATATAAGGTTATGAAAATGTCTCAAACGTTGTTACTCCTATACTAACCAAGTTACAGACATATTTTTGGTATGATTTTGAGCTGCCGTATTATTCTATTCGTCATCAAGACAATCACCATCACCGCTTTGATCTATATCTATCTATACTTATAATAAAGCAATAGGAACGAAATAGTCTGTACAAAGATGATAATTTAAAAAAATATGATCTAGGGTACCTACTTAAAATAAGCTACTGAACCAGATTTAACATTTTTTTAAATCGTGTCTCTCTGTTTGTTTGTAAGTCTGTATGTTGGTTCGCGCATCACGTAAAAACTACTAGACCGATTGCGATGCGGTTTTCACTGTTGGATAGCTTATGTTTCGACTTATAAACTGCGGTACTTGGTATCTTATTCCAATGATTAGATGCCGAAAAATCGATAAAAACTATTAGACGACTGAACAAATTTTGAAGAATTGTACTTTGTAGGTACTTTTGGTCCTGGAATAACACGTATGGGCTACTTTTAAATGAAATGACCACGCGGGCAAAGCCACGGGCACAGCTAGTAAACAAATAAAGTATATGTTCATTAAATTAAAACCAGACTACGGTTTTTTGGTGGACAGACTAAAAGTCACAAACGTGAATTTTGAAACTTTTTGGATATGTTTAACTTTAGAGCCGTGGGAGTGCGCTTTACTTGGTTTAGTACTAGTAAATTTATATCGGGTCGTAATCGGGTTTTAGTTTTTGAACTTTAGTTTATTATTTAATACTTTATGTGTTCAAATTATTTAGTAATAGCGGAAGCCCGCTGCTTCGCACGCGTGGTCATTTCTCTAAGTTAAAAGTCCTCTACGTGCTATTTCAGGAACTAAAACACCAATACGAGTATACCAAAATTTGATCAAAATTCCCACTATGAAGCTTATCTCGGTGGCGCATGCATCTGATTAGGCCTGGTGTGATCCAGGGCTTCATGTTTACCATTTTCCTACCTATTTTTACCATATATGTATTTTTGTTTAAACTGTTAATTAATATCTCGCTGAAGGCAGCAACTACAGAATTCACACAGGTTTTTGTGATAACCAAGGACCATTCTGTATTGTTAATCTCAGAAACCACCGCGTCAGTATTGGTTTTAAGACGGAATCTAGCATTATTTGAGTGGAGTTGCGGTTGTCGTTTGACGCCAGCAATAACAATGTCATGGTCTGTAGTAGAGGACATACAAACCACGCCATTAGTAGTAGACTTGATGAAAATATGATCTAAACAGGCTTGACCTTGAGTGTTTGGTAATGGCAGGAAGTAACCCGTGCGATACCAGTAAACAGAGATAATCAGACACCTGATTATTCGATGAATTAATCAATATTCATATCACCTGTCACAATAATAAGCGGCATACTTCTCAAATCATTCAGGACCAAATCAAGCTAATTTATAAACGGTTCAATAACAGATGTGGAAGGAGATCGATAAATTCCTAAGATAGCAGTTTTACCATCAACATGTATCAAAAGAGAGTCAGCACCAGTGATATTTGGTTCAAAAGCCACGGCATTAAAATAATTTTTGATGTACATTACTACTCCACCATTTTTATTTTTTTGTCTGTGAGATCGAAACGCGTTATAGCCTGGAAGACAATCGATTAACGTATCCTGAGATAACCAGCACTACGACATTATGATGGCGTCAAAATCTAAGTTGAAGCGCTTTAGAGTAATCGCAGTCAGCAAAATTATGTTGATAACTTCTTATGTTTAGGGAGATGGTCCTAAAATTATAATCAAGTTGATTACTTAAAAAAGTCCTACATGATTCTACAGAATCGTGATAATGACAATCAATAGAGATTGTTTCATCAATGTCATTACTTACATTAACTAAACCCATCTTGATAAAATAAAAATTTTAAAACAATGAAAGACAGAACCCAGTGTGTCATTTCCAATAAAAAAGTTATAAATAAGTAAACTTGAAACAAGTTAGGCGACAGATTACCTTTTGTATTTCGAGCGCAAGTGAGTAAAAGTGAGTGTTTGTACATGTTAAGTTGAGAGTATGTGATCAAATGTTTGAGAGATGAGTGAGAGAGTATGATGAGTGAGTGCATTACACAAAAAATTACATGAAACACTAAATAGAAAGTTATAAGAAAATTATAACTAGATCTCGGTGGGACTGAGGAGATTTCAAGTAGGCACCAGATGCTTTTGAGCTGGTAAGTTACCCAAGTGACGCTCCTGGTCTTCCAGAGATCTGATGGTGATTGCTGGGCTTCCCTCCTTCCTGCTCACGTGGATAGTGCCGTTCTTGGTCCAGCAATACATAAAGCCTGCTTCCTTGGACTGCAGCCTGGTCGAGCGAAATAACTGCCTGTTCTCTTGAGTCAAACGTTCGTTGAAGTACAACTTTTTACTGGGCCCCTCAACTCCAATATCAGCACAAGATAAGTTACGCCGGCTTTTGGCTGCTTTCAAAAATTCTTCTCTTTTTTCACGTCTCACGAACCGTACTACTAACGGACGAGAAGTCTTCGAAGATGCTGGCAGTGCATCGCTTTTTTCCGGGCGACGCGGCCCCACACGCAACGCATGGTCAAGGGCGGAATCATCAACAACAACTCCGATTTTTTGGACCGTCACTCGTATGATATGCAGTGGATTTCGGCAGCGGTTACAGAGATACCCACTATCTCAAGCTCGTTCCTCAGATAAGCTTGGGCCCTCGAGTTCAATTGGTCACGCAATTGCACAACAGTGTTTTTTTAAGTGATAATAATCGTGTCGCGTTCTGCTTCTCGTTCCTCTAATAAACGCAACCTGTTTCCATATTCAGCAAGTCGCGAGGTGATGTGCTCCGTAAGGGACTTCATGTGAGACTTCATGTCCGCCATATCCTCCCGCATTAGCTTCATCTCTGTGGCGATCACACCCAACTGGTCAGGATCAGGTGACAACATAGCAGGGGAGCGGCGATTCGGGACATGTAAATTACTACTGCCCTCGCGCGGAATGATACTAGACCGCTCGTCACTATGCGCGGTTGTAACGGTGGCCCGCACGGGTGTATTTGTATTATCTTTCTTCGGTTCTTTGCTTTGACATAATGGACAAGACCACGGAGACTTAACGTCTTCAGATAATCTCTGTAGGTCAGATATGTTCACGCAAACAGCATGGAAACAATTTGCGCATTTGGAGCATTGAATATTTTGTGTAGAACGAATTGTTTTCGTACACGCTTCACAGTTGTTAACCATTATTGTAAGTCAACCGTAGTTAGCAGGACAATATAAGTTGATGTTGACAGCTATACCAGACTCACGTAGCACGCGCAGCCCCTGAACCGGTTCCGTCCGCTTGTAGCTGTAGTGCGGCAGAGAGGATTTATTTCAAATCCGCAGCCCGTTTCTGTTACCAGAGTTCTGTTAGCGAGATTTTTCGACGACGCGAAACGCGTCCACACCGATAGCAAGCAAGAATTGCACACCAATTATGCGCACGGTACCGCATAGTAGCACAAACAAAAACCAGCGGAGATGCTCAATGGTCGAAAATACAAAACAGCAATATCCACACTCCACCCTGACTCCGAGCCAAATCGAGGTGAACAACAGCTAGAGGCGGCGGTGCAACGCTTGCCCGCCCGGGTCTTCGCGGTGGACCAGCCCGTTCTGATTCACATGTATGGACCCGGAGAGAAGTGGCAGAGAGCCACTGTAGAGTGGGTGGAAGGTCCAAGCTCATACAAGGTGAGAACGGAAGATGGCAATTTACACCGCCGCCATGCTGATCAGACGCTGGCAAGAACAGTTCATACAGACACACGGCTGAATGAGAATAGAGCTCTGCTAGACACAGACTCAGGAGTAGGGCATGAATCCCGGAATCTCGGAATATCGCAACTCCCGAATCTCGGAACATTAGTTCCGATATTACAATTCCGATACTGAGGGGTCCAATATCAAAACATCTGAATCAATCAAATTTTCTATTTGAGTTTTTAAATAAAGATAAAGATAAAATAAAGATTAAGCCTGTACATAAAGCGAACGAATGTGCGTGGTTGAAACGGGGTATAACATCAAACTATTATCTAGCAAATTTTTAACATTTCTTGAGTTGTAAAAGACAACAATTAAAAAAAAACGAATTACATAATTGTTTTAGTCAGACTAAATTATGTACGATAATAGAGGAGAAAGAGGAGTGTGTCTGACGCAGGCATATACGTATCTTATATCAGTTTTGCCCACCAGTGTTGAAAGTGAGCGTGTTTTTTCATCAGCTGGATATTTCTGTAGCAAAATTCGAAGCTCACTCTCAGATAGAATGCTAGACGTTTTGTCATTTTTAAGAACACATTTACCGAGAAAAAACGTTATAATATGTCTATGAAATAGATATAACACACCTATAGTATATATGTTTCAGCGAAATTACTGGGCAATGAGACTTAACAACCAATGACTCAGGGTGACGAGCGCAGTGCAGTGACGCGCAAGACTGCTACCAAATTTCTGGGTGGCACTGCAACTGTTATGGACAGGCGTAACGCTTACTATCAGGCGACCGACCTGCCCGTCTCGTCATTAAACGTAATAAAAAAAAGAAGTAGTTTTAATTGTTGATTATTGCTATTTTAGCTTACAGTTACATTATTCAGAAGTTTTATTGAAGTTGATTTTGAGTTTTATAATTTAATTAGTAGACGATAATAATGAGAAATCTGTGATTACATTACATTACATTTACTACATTCCGTAGTAAAAAAAAACTTTTTTGTGCCAAATCGTAAGTAGGTAGACTGATTTAAAAATAAGGTTTTAATTTGTTCAGTGAGACCTAAGCTATTTAAATGCATTAGGTTGCACTACGTTCGGTAGGACTAAAAAAAGTTGTCATTTTAACGATGATTTTTTGTATTATTAAAGGAGTTTGATCGAAAACATTGTTTTTTTGTATCTAATTTCACTTTTTAACAAATTTGTGCAATTCCGATATTGAGATCTAATATCGAGGGGTGCTCGAAGGGTTAATAATCAATACCCCTAAATAAATCAATATCTCTAATACCTAACAGGGTTGAGATGATTTAAATGACTTGATTAAAATCAGTGATTTAAATTGCGATTTAAATCAATTGTTTTTTTTTGGAAAAAACCTGGATTTAAATCAATACTTTTTTAACCGTGTGTAATGCTCTGCTTACTTACACGGTTCGGGAATTCTGCGAAATTTAAACTCGCGACTGAATCCACCCGTTTCGTCCGGTCATTTGTGATTGATTACTGAACGAGTGAATACAACAACAACATGTCTGGAAGAAAAAAAGATGCTGTATGGGTTTATTTTAATGAAAAAAAGAAGGATTGCGGCCAATATAACAAAGCGGTGTGTAATCCTTGTTATAAGGAATAAATGGGCTTTAGCGAGAATGAAAAACCTTTAAAATCATGTATGACAGAAATAGATTGCAAATAAATAAGCTACTGTGTTCTATAAAACTGACTGACATTTCAAACTTTATTTATGTTGATTGTTGTTAATTTTATTAACAATTAATTACATTGGTCACCGAAGGGTTAAATAAATAAACATTGTATTGTGTATTTTCTGACTTCCATACTAAAAAACATGCAAATATAAGAACAACAGATTTAAAAAAAAAAAAAAAAAAAAATAGTATTTTAATTATAAATGTGATTTAAATCAAATAAATCCGATTTTTTTGATTGTTTTAAAGAAATCATGATTTTTATCAACCCTGCCTAATAATTTTTCCAAGAATGAGTCCCTGATATATCGTTTCCTAGACCTCTGAAACCATTATTTACATCTATATTGTAACAGCAGTTTTTGAGAAAACCTTTACAAGTATATTTACACAGGTACTCATTTATAAGAATCACTAATTTAATAGTATTGAATCTCTAGGTACATAGATACAACAGAATTATATTATGTCAGTCCCATTGGCAGCATTAAAGGCTTAAATTCTGCTTAAATTGGCAGCATAATTTCTGCTTTAGGTGGTAGTTAGGATTTCAAAATAGTAATATGTTGTGTTTTCTGTGTTCAGTGTATTTTTTTATACCTACTACTCTTACCCAGGAAAGTAACTTGGTTGCCCTACTGAGTATGAGTTCCTGTAAAAACTAACATTTTTAATTAAATTTTTGCTTCATGTAGGTTTACATGAGATGGTCTGTTTTTGATAAAAACAACTCCAAATAAATTCTCTCTCATACGCAATGGTAATGAGGTAGAGGTAACTAGGTATCCAATAGCTAAATAGTTAGTAGTAACAGTAACAGCTGTGCATTGGTATGTTAACCAGAAGTTCCAGCAAGTTGTTCCAGCAATTTCTTTCCCTCCAAAGATATGGACATTATGTGTTTTCATACGCTGATGTTAAGCAAACCAACAATGTATGTCAGTGTAAAGAGAAAAAGCGGACTCCCGCTTAGATTCTTTCATAAATCGGCTGCAGAGTTACATAAAAGTTTTTTGATTGGGCTTACCGTGTCCAAACGATGCAAGCAGCACTAATAGTGTGTAAATTAAAAGATTTACACATTTACATTACTATAGTGCCATTGTTTATACGGTTTTAATTCATTAAAATAAAATGTAAACAATTCGGATTCGAAAATCATAAATTTTGTTTCACTTCACCACAACAGCAACACATCAACAAACAAGTGGGTAATGCGTCTGACAGTGACAGCAGTGTAGGTAGCGCTAATTAACCTGCATTCGAGATGATGAGATGGCGTTGTGGGCAGTTTCGTTGTGGGAAATGTTTTGTAGTAAGCTGTTCGCTTTGAACATTTCCTAAACTTCCTAAACGCTTTGAACATTTCCTAAAGTCAATTTTGCTAAATCAACATATTGTCATCTAAACATGCAACACAAACAGTGTTCAAAAACGGTTCAGCAGATATGATCAATATTGCATAATAACGGGTCCAATCCGTCAAATTCATTAATGCGTTGTGATAGAGTCGAAATTGCTATGAAGCAAGAGACAATCTGATTGAAACCAAGTTTTGTAATTGCCCTGCTGAACGCTAATTTCACCCACAAATGTCCAAGGTGAACGTTTTAAACAGTTATATGCGGCATTTGCTTCAAAACGAACGGCCTCCTAGAATGAGTTTTTTTAGTTGTTTGTCTGCGCAAGACTTGTGCATTTAGCCAGTGTCAAGTAAAGAGATAACAACTTGTCTGTTTTTTTTCAATGGCGAAGGAAATGTCTAATGAAAATTCCATACTCTATGGTTTTTTCAACAAATAATCAAAATGCCGAGTCCCAATCTGTCGTAGACAGAGAAAACAATAGACCAAATCACATTTCCATCTCCTTTACTCCGCAGCGAAAAAGTCCTAAAGTAAAAATAGCATGCGTGAAAGAAAAAGGTTTCTAAGTTGGTATTTACTTTATTTGTTGGTTTATACTCTTTTTTGTCTTTGTCTTTGTTACTGGTTGACTCCAAGCTATATTGAAAACGTGGTGTCAAACATTCCCGTACGTGAGTGTTTTTCGTATTATTTCGAATAAATATAATTTAAAATAAAATTTTATTGTGTTCCTCATGTGGTAAAGTGCTTTGTACATCATTAAAATGGTGCAGTGTTATGTTTTAGGTTGTCAGAACAGAACAGAACAGGGTTTGTGTGATGTTACATTTCACAGGTGGGTATTGGCCTTGTATTCATACAAAATAGCGTCTATATTCAATACATAATATATGTATGTATTAATATGGATTGATGCATGGACGACTAATTTAGAAGTAAAGTTCTTTTACAAAATACTAAATTAAGCTCAAAGCAAATCAAGACCTAACCACCAAGTTATTGAATTAGAGCTGCCATATCTAGTTTTGATTTTTACTCTAGTTTTCTAGATGTTTTCCGGTAATGGCAAAATGTATTGGATTTGATAGTTTTATCCGCAAAATGTGGAACTAAGTATTAATTACCGGTTTTTGTACAAAAGTTTTAGCAGTTAACGCCTGCTTAGCGTAAACATATATAATAATTTTGTAATGCAAAATTTTGGTTCACGGACGAGATTGAATTTTTTATGTTTGATTTTTCCACTAGAAAATTATTATATATGTAGATAATTACTCACCTTTTTTATGTTTACTAATATTAAAATCTGAAAGTCCACATGTTATTCCTTATCAATTTTCTTACAGATTTCCATCAAGTGAAGAACTGGTGGAAATTTGGACTCTAGCATGTGGTAGATATGATTAGAAGCCAACGCGAAACTCCAGGATTTGTTCCAACCACTTTTCAAGTGATTTATTAATAAGGCGTGGAAATAAAAAGTTTTTGAAACTGGGTGCTCTATCATATTAAATTATTAGTTGAATATTCATGTAAGTATCTATGTTTTTAGGCTTCTCTACACAAAGGGTGACAACGGGAGCCTTTTACTATGCATTAAAGCGCCTTAAAGTTCGGACAAATAGACAGACAGACAGAGCTGTCTGTCTATTTGTCCGAACTTTAAGGCGCTTTAAGCGTCAAGCCTGGTATAATTATGGTGCATAGGTATTTAGTGTAGGTAGGTATTTTTTAAATAGAACATACAAAGTACGGACGTAATTTTCGTGTATTCCCGTTGTCCCTCACTTTTTGGCCACCACTGGGGGATAACGCTACTAAATTATTCCCGTTGTCCCCCAGTGGTGGATATTGAAACTAACCATGTGCCATTGTCCCTCACTACTTAACACTGGTGACAGTTGTCAAAGTGACAGGTGACAGATGTCAAAGTGACATGTCAGACGGCAAAGTCATGATCTCATCGATATCTTAGTTTTGGATGACAGCTGTCAAACTTCAAAGGGCTATAACTCTGACACTATTAATCCTAGACTTGTAGTTTCTTTACATAAAGTCATCTCATTGAGATTTTCATTTCATACGACATCTGTCAAATTGACAGGTGACAGCTATCAAACCTCAAACATCCAGTATAGACAGCAGATGTCAATAGAATAAGGCTAAAAATGTTACGAGCGGCGCGGCAATTTAAACGACGTCTTCTTAAACAGAACTTAGTTAGTATTATATCAGAACTCGGAACAAAATCTCTTTTGTCTTATGAAGACACGGAGTTTTTAAATTCAATTGAAACAGTACATCGCGATTTTTTGAGACGGTTTATGGTGTTGATTCAAAAAAATACTCGACATTCACCGTCATTACGAAAATTTGCTTTATGTTTACATTTTTTAAGTCCCAGAGCTTATTCCTAAGTACGTGAATAATTCAACACCTGTTTGTTCGGTGATATATTTCATTGTTCACCTTTAGACAACCATGAGCTTCTACTCACAAAAGCTATCATAATGGAGTATCTAAAGGTGAGACTATATTACTTGGCTAACCGTATATCGGAAACAAATGAAAAATTAAGAAATATATATATTAAATACAGAACAAATTAATGTAAAATATTATCTAGTCTTATTATTTATGGTAACAAAACATCCTCCTAACCTATAGTCTTGTTGCAACCTAACGTCCCTTACTTTTATGGAAACATAATAAAGTGGCAACATTATTAAAATATATCGCTATCTTTTACCCGGTAACAATGTTCCTGGGTCCATTGTTTTCTCTGTCTACGCAATCTGTAAAGTAGTCATAAGCCTACTCAAGTCACGATTCAGTAAAGTGGTGGAGCTTTATTGAAACTTCTTAGGGAGTTTCGGAGAGGACTTGAAATGGCACGTAATTCCGCATTTATATCATTTGCCCAAATTCAAGCGCGAACGAACTATAGTAACCAATTAGATAACAACCAAAGAACTTGTATACTAAGTTACATCAACAATTTCCTTGACTACAACATAGCTTGATCGCCAAGACAGCAGCCAGAGTGAAATTTCTAGGGTTGGAGTAGTGTAGGAAAAAATCGATTATCGAACTATGTTAAAAAAAAAACGATCATATAATTATTTTGCTCACTAAATTCTATATTCTAATTGTCACTTTTCTAGTAGGTATATAAACTAGAGGATCTATGAGCTGTGGACCTCGAGAGTACACACTTTTTTGCAAACAATCTAGCAGTGCACAGTAGCGCCATCTAGTTACCTTATTGTAAAACTAACATTAATAACCAAGGTGCACCACCAATCCCTTTATATATTATCAGATACAACAAAAAGAGGCACCCCGAACCTAGCAAACATATCTTTTAGTTTTAGAATAAGCTCATTGGTAGAAGTGCCACGGTCCATACGAACACATTCCAGCCATTTGGAAAAAGCATCTACTACAATATGGTATCGACATGTAGTCGATGTGAACGTGGTGCCAGGGGGCCGGTGGCTTCGGCCAGGGCGCAGGAGTCACGCGCGGTGGCGTGCTTTGCACGGTGGCGCAAGCAGCGCACGTCCCCACCCACCGCTCGATATCGCCGTCGATCCCCAGCCACCACATTCTACTACGAGCTTTACTTTTACTTTTTACTATTCCAAAATGTGCCGAATGTAAATCTTTTAACATTCTGTCTCTTTAGACAATCGGAATAACGATCCTTTGGCGAAACAAACAACCATTGATTACTCTAAATCTGTTTTGCATTGGATATATGGCATTATAGCTTTACATTCAGCTCAACTTCTCATGACTGTTACAACTGTGGAAACGACATCCTCGCCGTTTTAATCCAGCTGTCAATGCGACATGTCTCAAATGTGGCAAGAGTGGATATTTTGTGTGCATTAAGTTAAGCCAATATACAGCCTATCAATTTATTTACAAATTTATCAGCTGACTGCAGACCCATTGCAATCAAGTCTCGCAGACACACGCCAGATGATCTATTATTTATTGAAACAGAAATAAAGAATATGTTATCAGATAGAATCATAGAAGAGATTACTTCTCCATGGCATGCTTAAGTACTTGTTACGTTTGGCACTCATCATAAGAGACGCATGTGCATTGAATACTCTAGAACTATTAATAAATTTACTTACCTAGACGCCTATTCTCTGCCGAACCTTGAAGAGTTGATTTCGAAGGTTTCCAAGTTCAAAGAATTTAGCAAAATTGACCTATAGTCAGAGTATCATCAGTGTCCCATAAACACAATGAGTAAACGTAAGTATGTTGTTATTATTGCTTGGCATTATGCTGAGGCATGACCCTTTCAACACTTAGATTTATATGTTTAATTTATATGTTAATTTTCTACTCTTTTTATATAAGTGTTAAATAAACGTTTTATTTTCCTTTTTTTTTTAAACCTATGACAGAATGCTGCGAATGTGAAGCAGCAGGAAACTTATACCAATTCTGTCGTATACCTTTGAGAGTTACAAATGGAGTTGCTTGTTTTCAAAGAATCATTGATTCAATCTTGCGGGAGTCAAATCTTGACGGTGTGTACTCTTATTTGGATGATATTACCGTCTGTGGATTGCATCAGGAAGACCCTGACCAGAAGTAGGGAAAATTCATGGAAGTAGCTGAGAAATATAACATAAAAAAAAACAAGCAAAAAAGTGAATTTTCAGTTAGGAACCTAAACATACTGGGATATAACATTAATTTCAGCTTGACTCAGACGTACTATTGGTCTTTTCTCACATTATTCTAAATGGATACCTGATATTTCGAATAAGCTACAACCACTTGGCAATGTAGAAGAGTATCCACTAAACACTAATCAAATTGCTGCGTTCCAGAATATGTTTTTTTTTATATCCAAAGCTTCACTTTCTGCTATTGATCCTAAATAACCATTCACAGTTGAAACAGATGCATAAGAACACTATATAGTAGCATCATTGATTCAAAATGGAAGATCTGTTGCATTTTTCTTATCATTATCATCATCATCAGCCTATATTTATCTAAAATCCTCCGCGAAACCAGGCCTGCTCAAGATGCTGGAATTCGTCAAGTCTTCTTGCGAGACGATTTGAGATGACCCTCGAAAACAACATAAAGACGTGGCTCAAAAGTGAAATAGGTCGGTAGTTACAGAAAAAAAAACCTTTTAAAGAAAAGGGTTTTATCCCCTTTTTTAAAGAAGAGTACTACCAAACTCCTGCTCCATGCCTCTGGAGTTCTCCCACTGTTAAGGACAGTGCTAAATAACCCTTGAAGCTACCGAAGTACAGGTTTCCTCCCTGTTTTCAAGAGCTCCGAAGTTATACCATCCTCACCGGGGGCCTTTCCATCCTTAAGTTGTTTGAGCGCCATCTCAATCTCGTCTAGGCTGACGTCTGGCAGTTCATCTGTATAGTAGCGGGTTAGTATTGCGCGGGAATCCTCTGTGCTGGGTTCGGGTCTAGAAGCATGCGAGTCGTACAATCGGCCATAGAAATCTTCAATTTCAGAAAGGATCTCCGGCTTAGAGACGACGATTGTGCCATTATTGGTCTTGAACTTCTAGGTTGAACAATTGCTGGGGAAGACTTTGTGACGATGTGAGACCTCTGTCATAAATTCTTAATTCTTTCATAATCATACCCATTTGATAGTTTGTCATTATTACTTCTAAATTCAAATAACATGTCATTCCCATATTGTCATTGGATTCGCAAAATCTGCAATTTTACGAAATAATATGTTATAAAATACCTAAATAAGTTTATTACGTCTGGAGTCTTTTAAATATATATGATACCTTCGTTCATGGTTGTTTTGATGTTGAAGCACCAAACGTCTGTGATAATGACAATACTAGAGCCCCAAGCAAGCGCAGATCCACCGTTGTGGGCAAGGTGGGCATGCCCACAAACCTAATAGACTTGTGACCTCACACTTTCACGGTCTAATGCGAAATCGGCAGAAGAGTACTCCCGGTCAGCGTAGCTACCGCAGAGATATCGTTTTCTGAGTCAATACTTGGTTGCGTGCCTCTATGGCACAGGAAAGATTATCTGGGCAAGCTCTCCTAAATATCGTTGTTGGCGAGCGAGAAGTCATTAGATAAATGCAAAAAGCTAGTTCGTAAATAATCGCGTTTTAAAGTTTTTATGTCCTTATAATCGGCATACATAACTGATCAACGCTTATGGTTACCAAAATGGTTTCTATGAACAAAATATTGATATTTTTACCCTGCAGCCTAATAATGAATAAATTATTTAAATATTTGTAACGTTACCGAGATATAAAATAAAAAGTACGATAGTTAAATCTAGCATTTTCAATAAACAAAAACTTGAGCTGGTTTTGCTTTAATTAATAAATTTTAGTTCGATTTCGGAGGACGTAAAGACCGAAAAACGTGCGGTTACCTTCATATACTTAAATTACTTAAGATCTGTTGGTGGCTTTTACCGAACCACAGAAATACATTTTATTCAAAGTTGTTCCTCTGCCAGAAATAACTAAGAGCCATTAATAGCGCAGTGTTGCCCAGTATTTGATTAAACGTTAGTAAAACGACTGTCATAATTTACTCAAGTACCGTTAGTTAATTTTTGATCAACGACAGTAAGAAATGATCTATGATTTTGATGGACTGATTTTTTGCTTGACAAGTAGTTATGTACTTTTGACATTGTTGTATTATCTGAAATACTAAAAAACAGCTCTTATTATCATTCCATTAGGTAGATAATGGCTTTAAAACACTTTCACATAATTAACTAACTCATTTTGTCAAAAAATGACACGTGAATTCTCGCTCGCCAACGACGATGGACACAAAGATGTTAACCTGGATATCGATGAAATTATCACCTTTTTCGCAAAAAAGAAACGTAAGCTTGAATTTGTAATTTATGTAAGAATCTTAATAAAACTATTTGTAAAATGTAAACTGGTGTTTAATTTAAAACGATATCCTTTAAAATTGTACAAATTTCATCAAAATCGGTTTAGTAGTTTAAAGTCTAACACAGTGTACCATCACTGTGATGTGCAAACAAACACACATTTACTTTTGATAATTTCGTGAGCGAACAAACTAACATTTTACGGGTTTATTAAATTACTAGTGTTTGCCCCATGGCTTTGCCTACGTGGCTGTACAAAACGTTGGTCAGGGCGTCATATAAAACATCTCCTTTGTAGAAATGCACTGTATCTACTATATCGATCATGAGCCCGTTCATACTCCGTCTCGCACTTGGCCGATTTTCGGATGGCTGTGACCTCAACCTTTTATGAAGGCTGAATCCGCGCCTGGCCCCAAGGGTACACTCTTAACAAATATAATAAATTATTTTACTCGAAGAAGACTGAATAGAATAGTCGAGTGCAAGATCTCTATTTATGAACATCTCCTACTGTTCCTGAGCTCCTAATTGTTCCTGTAATTTGTGTCCGTTGAGGTTTGGTCCCTGGGCTAGTGGAACAAACCCTAGGACCGCCTCGTGACACTGTCGCCCCCGGGTGGATGAGGTAATTGTTGCAAGGTATCGTACGGATAATGTGGTATATTAGGTGTAGCAACGACTTTGTGTTGGGTATTAGAAGTCGAAGGCTTCACTAAGTCTTGTAGGAGTATCAGAATTGGACATTTCAATGCAACTTTTTTTTTTTTTTTTTTACGGACTGGGCAATCGTTTGACCATGATCTCACCTGATGGAAAGCGATGATGTGGTCGAAGGTGTAGCACGCTTGCCTAGTAGATACCTATTCACTCTTGACTTGAACACACCGGGGTTATAATTTACCGGAAACACTGACGAGGGCAGGGCATTCCACTCCTTTGCAGTTCTTATAATAAATGAAGAAGCGTAACGCTTCGTTCTTGTGCGAGGTATTTCAACCATGAAAGGGTGGCGCTTTGCTGATCGTCTAGTCGTACGGTGATGGAAAGGTGATGGGGGAATCAGCTTGTGCAGTTCTTGGGCACACTCTCCATAGTGCAATCTGTAGAATACCGCCAGGCTTGCTACTTCATGTCGATGCGCCAGACTTTGAAGCTTACTCTTGACTTTTTTTTTACTTTCATACCATTTGCAAGATTTAAATAATGTTGCGACCTAGTCAAGATCGTTTGACCAAATTCGGGTCACAAATTACGCCTAAGAATATCAATCTTGGCTTTTTCTGAAATAGGCTCACGTAATTTTGCAAATAATGATTCTAATTCAGTAAAATAACAAATCACACGCAAATCTTTCAAAAGCAGGAATAACAGTAAATTTTCCAAAATGTGCATTTTTCCAAAATTAACTTAAATACCTAGGCTACGTAATTGATGATCAAGGTCTCCATACAGACCCTGATAAAGTCAAAGCAATCTTAGAAATACCAGCTCCCAGGTCTGCTCGCGAGGTGAAGAAGTTTCTCGGTACAGCTAGTTGGTATAGACGCTTTGTACCCAATCTTAGCACGTTAGCTGCTCCCCTCACTAAACTTACGTCTACCAGTAAGAAAGCTCCCGCTTTCAAGTGGACTTCTGAAGCTGATAAAGCTTTTAATAAAATCAAACAAGCTTTAATATCAACTCCTATTTTAACTTGCCCTGACTTTTCTAAACCCTTTGCTGTTCATTGCGACGCATCCGCTTTTGGACTTGGAGCAATGCTTACCCAGGACTTCGATGGAGTTGAAAAACCCATAGCTTACATGAGCAAATTACTTACAGGTCCCCAAATAAACTATTCTATCACTGAACGTGAACTCTCAAGCGTTATAACAGCATTAGAGTATTGGCGTTGCTACCTAGACAATGGCTAAAAGTTTACTATCTATACCGATCATTCTGCACTTCAATGGTTACTTAGATAATCCTACAGGTAGACTTGCGCGTTGGACCATACGCTGATCGATGTTTAATTTTGACATTAAATATAAACGTGGCAAGGAACATTTGGTCTCAGATACATTGTCTTGTATTAAACCAATTAACTCCAAGTGTAGCACAAATCCTACATCAACTCCTGATTATATGATACGACACAATAAACTCTACAGGTACACCCGTTCTAATACCCTCATAAACTCAGAATTAAGTTGGAAAGAAGTAATCCCATCTGAATTTTGTACAGCTATTATCAACCAAAACCATTCGTTACCAACAGCAGCTCATTTTGGCACTTTCAAAACATACCATCGTATTAAAGAAAAATACTTCTGGCCAGGAATGTACAAAGACATTGCCAGCCATATTTCCAAATGTGAAACATGCCTCGCTTATAAGCATCAGAATCAAAATACCATTGGTCTGATGGGTAAACCCAAGAACTGTTCTCGTCCTTTCCAATGCATATCTATTGATATTGTTGGTCCACTTCCAATGACACGTAAACTTAATAGATTTATTTTTGTAGTCACATGTTGTTTTTCCAAATATTGTCTTATATTCCCCATGAAGCGAGCTACCTCTTCTGTAATCAAACATATACTTGAGAACTTGGTTTTCATGTTTTATGGCATTCCAGAGACCATAATCCTAGATGATGGCCCTCAACTAATTAGTCATGAACTCCACAGGATTTATTTCAATTTCACAACATACCAAAAAATCATTACACCCCCCGTTACTGTCCGCAAGTCAATACTGTTGAACGTTACAACAAAACAATTGTACCTACTTAAAATAAGCTACTGAACAAGAATCGTATATTTTTAAAATTCGTGTCTGTCTGTTTGTTAGTTTGTCTGTTTGTTTGTTCGCGCATCACGTAAAAACTACTGAACCGATTGCGATGCAGTTTTCACTGTTGGTGTTATTGCCGTATAATACCTTCGCTATTTCAAAAACGCGCTATAATCTACGCAGAATGTTGGTTTTTTAGTGTACAGTTTTGACAGCCATATTCCGTATTATACCACTTTCCTTCGCCCTTTCCTTTCCTTTTTTTTTTCACACGCACGCCTACTATATGTGTCTCACGCGTCGTATCGCACGAATTAAGTAACGTACTACTGGTTTAGTTAAAAAATAACTTTATTTAAACGAACAGAGTGGCAACATAGCCTTAGCAAATAATAATTAATCGTATTTTAAAATTTGGATGTTATATACTAGTTTAATGTAAATTCAGCATTTCCCCACCAGTGCCACATGTCGTACTTAATTAGTGCTGATCTCGTGGTGTGGTATTGTTGACGAAGCGTATTGGGGTTCCTTAACTCACGCGTGAGGCGCTCAAGAGAAAATGCAAGACAGTGACGCTCGAACCGTTCTTGGAGTTAATAGAGTCTGCGTCAGCCTGCCGCATATATATCAAAGATATCTGACGGTCTAATGACCAAATAATATCTTCACTTCGCTAAATAAATATGTAAATCGGTGATTACGATGAGAAAAAGGACTATAAAACTAATAACTAACTAACTCTTGGTGACTAATACTGAATAAAACAGTGTTTTAGTGACATTATTAGAACACGTGTGTCACGCATACAGGCACGCCAGCTGCACTCTTGAAAGACAGGATTTCACATCGCTGCAGGCCTGGTTAGGCCTTCTCAACAACATCGGATCAAAAAAGGTAAGCGTGCGCAATTTCCTTCCACGAACATTTCCACCATCTACCTTTGGCTGCTAACCTGTCACCAATCTGTCACCACAACGCATTTCGCCCTATGAATAACAAAATACAGTCCAAAAAACGCGAAGGTCACATAATTATTATAATTCGATCCTTCCGCACCAGGATTATATTCCTGGAACATTGGGATTTTCCCCCAACCCCAATTTCCGCAAACCCACATCCCGTGGAAACTTTCCTCGGCGCCTCCAGTTGGATAGCTTAGGGTTTGACTTAAACTGGTACATGGTATTTCAATTCGTTCAGTAAAAACCGAGCAATCGATAAAAACTTCTTGATGGCTGTAGGAATTATGATCAAACGTTGGTATACTGATAGGTCTTGGAATAGTACATAGAGTACTTTTTACCCAGAGAAATGACCAAGCGTGCGATGCCACGAGTACAGCTAGTAAAGCAATAAGAACCAAATAGTTTGTACAAAGAAGATAATTAAAAAAAAAAGTCTAGCGTACTTAAAATAAGCTACTGAACAAGAACATAACATTATTAAAAATCGTGTTTGTCTGTCTGTATGTTTGTTTGTTTGTCTGTATGTTTGTTACCGCATCACGTAAAAACTATTGGATTGATTGCGATGTGGTTGGACCTGGGGTACCTGATATCTCAATCCGATGAGTAGAAGCCAAGCAATCGATAAAAACTTTTTGACGGCTGAAGGAATTTGATCAAATGTTGGTATATTGGTATTTTAGTTCTTGGAATAGTACAAGTGCTTTTAACCTACAGAAATGACCACGCGTGTGAAGCCGCGGTTACAGCTAGTATTCATATAATTATGTTAGTCTGTCTATATGTGTATATGAACAAATATACCAAATATAGCGTATGTATGTTCGTCCGCGTATTTCTCAGAAACCACTAGTTTGATTGCAATAATTCTTTTTGTAATAGTTTTAGTATCTTTCAACATAGGGAATAATTTAAATTAAATCAAAATCAGTTGTGTTGTTTAAAAGATATGTACTGTTAACTGTTTCCAATGGCATTTTTCTTATCAAACGGAATAAGAACTTCATTTTCTTAGGCTTACTTTAACGAAACTAAAAAGTAAGAAATAAAAAACTAATTTAAAATAAATTAAACCGACTTCTAATAGTATAAAACCAAGGAATTTATGTTAGTGTATAAATTCCTTGTATAAAACTTAAGAAAAAGAAATAATGAAAAATATTTTGAAGTCTGTGCCAGGTAAGTACCTCTCTTAAGTACTTACTTTAGTCGGTTTAGGCGTAGCACAGACCTCAAACAATTTGAATTATTTCTTTCTTCTATGTATAATATGATTTGAAGTCGTTTTTGTTTTAAATTATTTTTTATTATAGTAAGTAAAAGATCCTAGCTACTTCAATAAAGTTCCTTGGTATATTTTGTAAATATGATCATCGAAACGAATATTATAGGATGGTGACCGACGACATCGCTTAGGTACCTTCTCAGTACCTACAACCAATGGTACCAGGTGTCAGGTAATGAGAGTAAATTAAATAAAGGGCCGAAAGCAATTATTCTAACGAATAAGAAAAAACACCTTAAACAGCGCTCCATTTTAATGAATTCTATAATTAATGTCTCCAACGAAACGTAGGCCGTGACGTAGGTTCCTTCCGTATCCACCATCTGAAAAAAAAAGATCGTTAAAAATTCTGAAAAGTTGTTCATTTAGAAAGCTACCTATTTAATTATGTTGGCTCGTATTTTTTTAACTTCACTTGTACGAGTATGTATATATGTATCTATGTATATTGTCTATCCTGGAATATTGCAATTCTAATTTAGAGCACTTTCCGATTAGCTATCCGGCTGAAACTTTCAGAGTAGCTTACACATCGATGACAAAGCAATAAAAAAAAACGACTTCATAAAAATGTTATTTTTTATGGAGTCGATTTAATTTTTTTTGGAAAAATATTTTATTTTTTGGGATTTTTGTGGCCTAAGCAAACATCAGAAAGAATATATGCCAAAGAAAATAGTAGACACTCACTCACTTAAGACTCAAAGCGTTGGTAAATTAAAACCTACATATATAACAACTGAATTAAATTTGACCATTTTGTTGTTGCGTTCCTGTGACTACCTTCCGGATCCATCATCTCATCAAGACTCATCAAGACTAACCAAATGAGCCCAAACTCGAAGGAGTTCCATCATTTTGTTGTTGAGTACCTGTGACTACGTTCCTGCGCTATCATCAGACCCTGTATACCATATTAAACTAGAGATCTCATCAAGAAAAACCAAATGAGCCCAAACTCGAAGGGATTCCATCATCTGATTGTGAAGTTCGTTTGATAACTACTACTATTACCACAGAATAAATAATAGTACAAGCTATTACTACTACTACTGTAGTTTTTGAATTAATTGTCATCAAAACTACACCCATGTGCAACAAAACAGCATCTGTGGAAGTCCTTAAATTGATCAAAATTGACTTGCAATCCAGTCTTAAACATTAACATTAACACAGTGAATTAAATTAAAGCTTGTTTAAGCTACTAAACCAATTTTGATGAAATTTATACAGTACCACACTCATGTAAAAACAATCGTCTAATTCGGTTCAGAAATCCCAAGATATAAGAGAACATAAACTATAAAACAAATAGTTTTTCTTATAAAAATACTGAACCACTATTGATAAAGTTTGTATGGGACTACACAGAAAGTTTACCCTTTTGAATAAAAAAACAACCATCGAAATCGGTTTAGAAATCTGAGAGATAAACACAAAATCAAGGCATTATAAACATAAAACCGAATGGATTTACTCAAAAAAACTCGTAAAACTGCTGAACCAATTTTGATAAAATTTATATGGGACCACCTGGAGAGTATACACTTTCAAACGAAAAAAAACATTTTTAAAATCGGTCCGCAATTGACGGAGATATCGGCAGACACATATAAAATTAAAAAAACGCATACAGTCGAACATATAACCGTCTCCTTTTCTAAAGTCGCTTAAAAATACGAGTACAAAATAAATATAAATATATTCGGGACAATTCCACACCAATTACCTAGCCTCAAACTAGGATACCCTGTACTATGGGCACTAGATAACGGATAAACATACATAGATACCAATATTATATCCAAGACTCGGAAACAAACATTTCTGCTCATCACACAAATTACCATTTGCACCTTGCTGGATTCGACCTCGCGACCAATCGATTTCGTACCTAGGGTCTCTAGCCACTAGACTAACTGTTCGTCATACATAGATACAATACATAGAGTGTTAAGTTCATTACAGTTTCCTTGCTTCACCGTAGTCTAGTAAAAAAGCTTTAAAAGCTTCCATAAAAGTGCCACCATCGATAATACGCTAAAGAACTGTGAATTTGCGCCATTCATGTAAACTTAAATTAAAGGATGAGGCACGATTTCTTAGTAGGTATTCAGACCCGGTAAGCCTTAACTTTGATAGGTAATGCTTCCACGTCCCAACGCCGTGACCATCCTTACCATTATATAAAAGTGAAACGTTGTCTGTTTGTTTGTTTGGGGAGTTTCATGCGATAACGGCAGGACGGATTTTGATGAAATTTAAAATGGACATAGCTTATACCATGGAATAAAACATAGGATACTTTTTATCCAGAATAGTTGTAAGTTTCAACGGGAAAACTGGAAAATGTTGATTACTCACTGTAAGAAACGGTTGCCACCACGGTATGTTCTGTGGTTGCCATGGAAACGAAGTAACATGTCTGTCATAAAACATCAAGAACATTGGTGTTATACCATTGATGTGTTATACCTACTTTTGTATTGGTTTTTAATATCCTAGCTTTTTTTCGCGATAAATAGTAGTTCGCGCTACGAAGTCGCGGGCAGGAAAACTAGTAAATGATAATTTATATTATTTTCATTTTGTTTAATCACTAGAGATGCGCAATATCAATAAACTACTTACTTATTAACCATCGATAAAGATATCGTATGCTGAGCCATGCCGCATGTATTATTTCCATGCCATAATCATCATATTTATTTCCAGATGCAACCGAGGATCTAGCATACATTCCAATTGAAACCAGTTGAAAAATACTTACATTTATGAGAGTGTGTGCATGCGATAATGGTCTCAGTTACAGGAACTGAGACCATTCATTAATTTGACCAGGAGCACGGACATCTTTTAGAATAATAAATTTATTAGAAATACAACTGGGTAAAGCACCTAGTAACCCATAGTAATGTTATAAAATATGTATGAATGTAAGTAGGTGGTTCTTAGGTACGTATGGAAGTTGTGGGATGCGAAACAAGATAAATCACAGAGCAGGCGTTATGCACATAACTCTCGGGCTTCGGACCACTCGACATTAGCAAGGTCTCGTCCCCTTTCGGAGATGTAAAGGTAGGACCCTGTTTTCAACTGGAAGTGACTTATATTTTGTTGTTAAGTACCTACAGCATTCCTGAAAGTCTAAATCCAATTATCTCTTTAGACCGACAGACACTATCTACTTGAAACGTCTTTCTACGGCTTGAAACATAAAAATAATTTTATTATTATACTTATTTGACATTAATGTACCTACATTAGTAATTATTAGGTAACTTGGTTGACTGCGCACATTAAACCAACACCTAACCAAACAAAAATCTATTCCAAAATTCCAAATGTTTAAGATAGTAGTTACTCCGTTTAGCTCTGGAAGTCAAAGTCACGTCAATTTGTATCTGGGTTTACTACTTTTTGTATGGAACACTAAAAAACTAGGTACACAGGTACACGGATATAATTTATAAACGTACTAGCTGCCGCGCAACGCAAGTTATATGTTGGAATTCTGAAGGTGTCAACTGTCAACTGTCACACGATGGAGATGTGTCAGTTTCGTGTCATGGCATCGCTGTGGTAAGTTTGTCTGGGGTAGTTGACTGACGTGACGTGACTGGTGACTTCACTTTCGGTTTTGGCGGGAACGCAGACGCAGCTGGTTATGGATGGATGGTGCGAGTGAGACTGGATTCTGGAAGCATGGAACTACGGCCTGCAGGAACTCTGAGGAGCCACACTTCGGTGTAACTACGAGTCTGGTGCTACGTGCTTCGGTGCAGAGAGGCTGCGATGAGAGATTATCGACCAGGTGAATGTCGAGGAAGAAGAATAATCGCAACGAGGATTCGGGTGAGACCTATCCAGTGTTAAGATAGATAATATTCAATATTACGTACCGATTTGTCCAGGACGAGGTGAAATTATGACGAGATTGTGGAATTGAGCCGGAAGCTCAGTTTAGGTACACAGCGGGGTACCAAGTAAAGTTAAGGAGAGAAATGAGATCCAGTAAAGCTGGTAAAGGTAATTCCGGTGAAGACAGTAACAAATGGCAGTAGGGGGCTTAGACATTGTTGCTTGCTGATTCCTGTAGTGTATTCACGGGTACCTTACGTATGGTTCGTTCTCACAGCCTCGGAGTACACGGACGGTTCCAATAAGATGTGCTACATGAACCTGTTCCGTGCACGATCGGGTGAATTTAAAATGTTCCTGATAGTCTCAGAGCCAATTTTAGTGCTCTTGGGCAAAGTGTGGGTTTGAACCTATGGATGGCCCTGAAAGGCTAAAAGACGGAAGATGTCCTGGGTCACAGAATAAATAATAGTACAAGTACAGAAGAATAACTGAGTAAAGTCATTTAAATACATAGCAACTCTCGCTACAACGCAATAACGTGCAATTTAACTCGCACAGCGCCGCGAGCTTTCAATTATATTTACCTAGAAGGAGCTCACCCATTGCGTGCAGGCGAGAATGTACCGTATCACGAGCAAAAGAAAGCAAAGGTTACAGAAAATAAACTTGAAGCCGCCCGTAAATCTAGACAGTGATCTCGAGAAGTACTTAACAAAGTAGGTAGATTATGATAATAAGACAACTCATCATTTCACCTAAGCAACTTCATGAAGGATTATTATGGTCATTACCATAATAATATTTCTATACATTTATAGAAGTAAGTATTACCAGAGAAAGACGTAACGTGGCCTGCTGGTGAGCAGATGCAGACGCAGTCCGAATGCGGATCAAACGTATGTATTGCGATTATACGAGTAGCTGTTAAACTATTAGACTCGGACAGACCGATTTCAGGTGCAGACCAGCAGCCCGATTCCATAACTTGGCTTCAATCGAATTCTCAGTATCGCAGCCACTAATGCCTTGCGATAGAGTCGAATTTGCTATGAAAAAAGTGATAATTCCGATTGTAGCCAAGTTATGGAATCGGGCTGCAGGCCTTGCGATGCGTGGAATGGCTATAAGGGGAGGTTGGAGGCCATGGGTAACCTCCAAGCCACGCACTATTATTTATTCTGTGACATACGTTATGTTATAGACAAATGTGATCAGTGATCAGACGACGAGTGTATAAGCAAATTATATTCGCGGTGTAGCAACGCCTTAGAGTACGCCGCGACTCTAGCTGTGCCCCGCGGTTTTACCCGCGTGGAGGATGATGATGTTGCCTAAAAAAGTATTCAATGTATAATTCCAGAGCCTAAAGTACATTCAAATTCATTCAGCCGTTCCAACGTGAAGAAGTAACAAACATACACATAAACACACACTCACTCAAACTATCGCATTTATAATATTAGTGTAAAGCGGTCAAAATTCAAAAATACGTGTTCATAAAAAAGAACGAATAGAATAAAGAGTTTAGTAGTTTCATCTGCCTAGTGCTACTCTACGAGTGTATAACAATGTTTGGTCTGTTTATGTACAATCTCACTGGATTTATTACAAACTGACGGTTCTTACAATGTTACGTTGACATAATACAACTATACTTACTTATTGTGTTACTAAGATCGTGTAACAACATTTAAAATGAAACATCGAAAGATGTTGCTTGTTTATAACTCTGATATAATTAATTAGAATTTGTTGATGAGAATTTAGAAAAATCTCGCACTGTCATCCAAAGTTAACTATCTTGTACCGTTAGACACCTCACTCGATGTGTTTTTTCTTTTACTATTTTAAGTAACCCTAAATACCAAAACTATATCTAGTTATATTGAAATCTATAAAATATAGGTAGTTATAGTTATATAAAACGGATATAACTATATCTAGTAATATCCGTTTTATACCATAACTTATTATGCCTGTACTTTTAAAGACCTTGATGAATTTAAGTTTGACTTAAATTTGTAGGCTCCGTCTGTCCGTATGTTCGTCCGTCTGTCTGTGTGTCACAGCCATTTTATTTATCATTTTTACGTGTACTTACCAAGATACCATTTAGCTCTGACAGACAAACTTACCGTAGACACCAGAGTGAATGCACTTATCCATTGTACTTATCCATATTTATCTGAGTCTACTTAAATCCAAAATAATGTTTATACAATGAGAATAAATAAATAAATAAGTGTTTCGTCAATCACTTACTATTTTTATTGAATTACTTATTCACTTAAGCTTCTGAGCTATTCCAGACTATTTTAACCCCCTACCCTTCCACTGGGCCCGAGGTTGCGCGGAGAGGTTATCAGTGGGGCCTAATATAATTCATTATGCCGCCTCGTTGGACCCTTGTGGAACCCGAAAATGTCCATATGCAAAATTCTTTAAACGGGTTTAGTAATGGGATCCGTGTCGGCCTTTTAATTCTCGCCACGCCTCTGTTAAATTAAAAAGGGCAAGTTCCTTTTAAAAGGTTCAATAGCCTTGATCATTCACTTGTCGATTGATATCAATTAATATTTTATTTATATTGTAGAGTTGTGAAGTTTTCATTGGAATTAAGTACCTACATAGATATAACTTTCTGATCGGTCAACTTCGTTCGCAGTTTGCTGTAAGATATTTTATTATGAATTCAAGAATCATCTGTTTGTTAATCTTTAGTTTTTGACATATAATATTTAGTATAACCAGTCGCTTACCGCGACGCGCACGCACAGTATGCGCGCTGCAGCGCGCAATGTTAGATATATCGCCACCCGATGATCTACATAACGGTAATTGTAATTGGTTAAACGAGCTTATTTCAAGTGATATTCAACCGTAATAGGAGTCGTTACATCCGAAGATATTTATAAGTACTATGTAGTTTTACTTCTCAATGTCACACATAACTTTTATTGACAGAGCGAGCGCGAAGTGTGCCCGTTTCAGCTTGGGCAAAAATGCTTTTGTATGTCCTTCCGGATCTCTGTTCTCCTCTATAGGTCGCATTTCTCAATCGATTTAGACGAAACTTGGTATACAGGTTAAGAACATTTTTGGCAATTCGTCGGTTCAAAATTCGATTTTTGATTGGGGGGGGGGGGGGGGGGGGCGCCTTGGCCGCTTACTATATCAACTCCCATAATGGTCAGAAATAATTTATCTGTTAGCGGTAGACTCCTACAGTAGGAGAAAGTACACGGCGTGCATGCATACAGTAGGCATCATTTAAAAATCACGCTCAATAGATCCACTGCAGTAGTGGCTTAAGGCATTTCCCACGAAATTTGAAAACATTTCTTCCGCCACCCGCGACTGGGCGCCGTGTTTTGGCAGCACGTGCAATCAAGTCTCCTTTGTTCAATTAAGAGATCTTCACATCACATCACATAATCAGCCGCGACGATATACATATAAAAGTTAAACGTTGTCTGTTTGTTTGGGGAGCTTTCACGCAATAACGGATAGGAACGGATTTTGATGAAATTTGGAATGGAGATCCCTTATACCCTGGTATAAAATATATAATACTTTTATCCCGGAAAATGGTAAGTTTTCACGTGAAAACTGTTTTTTATTACTCAATATAAGGAATAGTTGCCATAGAACTGAAATAATTACAAGTCTAAAGAAACCTATCAAGAATGGTGGAGCTATACTTTTTCATTGATTTTTAATACTCTTGAAGAACACACGATGCTGTAGTCCGCGTGGACATAGTTGCGGGCGAAAGCTAGTAATAACATTTAAAAAAAATGTGTCTGTTTAATGTATCCGCCATACTTGTACCTTAACCTTTTATATAATAGATGTTAAAATCTACATCTTAATCCATACTATCCTCAAGTTCTCCATATTATGTATAATATATTTTAATAAATATTTATAATGTACTAAATAATACAAGTAAAATTATTATAACATACAAAAAAACCCGACTGCGAACAACATTATTGAATACGACCTGACCGCCGCAAAAATAATCACACTAATATGAAAAAAGCGGAGGTTTGTATGTATTTTAGGATGTGTGTGTTTGTATGTTACTTCTTTTGATACGGCTTATACCCTACATAGGCTAATTTTTATCCCGAAAAAATGTATGATTGTGGGTGAAACCGCGGGGCGCAGCTAGTATTTTTATAAATGTTATTGTTTCTTTTTTAATTACACATATTCAAGTTTATATATAACATCATTGCATATATAATTTTACTTTAATAGTTGCAATTGCAATATTGAACTATAGTATTTACATTAACTTGAATAATTGTTTTTTTTTTTAGTATCTTAATATTAATTTGTAACTGTTTAGTTGACTACTGGTTGATCTCGTGGCTAGAGATCCTAGGTACGAAATCGTACGGTCGCGGGTTCGAATCCTGCAAGGTGCAATCATTTGTGTGATGAGCAGAAATGTTTGTTTCCGAGTCATGGATGTACTATTCTTATCTATGTATGTTTATCCGTTATCTAGTGCCCATAGTACAGGGTATCCTAATTTGGGGCTAGGTAATTGGCGTGGAATTGACCCGAATATATTTATATATATATATATTTTATTTATTTTTATAAGAATTAAATATGTTTGAAATCCTCTTTTAAATACCTGTATTTTTATACATCAATCGATAGGTTTTTCATTTTTTGTTCCGTCGAAATACAATAAGGCACTGGAAGCCGCCAAATTAGTTTTCTTGCAAACCCATAACCCTCCTTAGTCGGGAAAATAGCGACTCTGTCAGTCTGTTTGACCTCTTCACGCTAAACGGCTGAACCGATCTTGATGAAATTTACGGATGACGGAGATAGTTTGAACCCTGGGGAAGGACATAGAATATTTTTTTCACCATAAACTGAAGTCCGCGTGGACGAAATCGCGGGCAAAAGCTAGCTGGCAATAAATAAGATACCTTGTAACATTAAATAATCTGTGACCTCAGAGTAATCACAATTTTTCTCATCTAAAGAAACATAAGTAATCAAATCAAATAGGTACTCATAGTACCTAATTAGGTTCATAACTCACCTGACTCTCAACCACTCCTACTTGCGATCTCTTCATCCGATAAATCCGCGAACATGTTGATGTCCGAAATCGATCCTGGACTGTTTTTATTATTCTCTATTATCTGCTTCAAGTTTTGGACGAAGTTCGCATAATGCTGCTTATATTCTTCCTCGGTTTTGTACTCCTTGTTGTAATCATACGCGAACTTTGCGAAAAGGTTATGCGCATCCTTTAAATCATAGTGCGGTGGTTCGTACACGTCGGCGATTGGTTCACTGTTAGATCTTTCTTTCGCGTCGTAGTCATCGTAAACATCCTCTTCATCAAATTTAACTCCGTTTGCGAGGTTCACTAACACTGCAGCTACAATAATAGCGGTGAGGCTGTTCATGTTTGTACGCGTGGGATCCAAGCTGAGAACGAAGAGCGTCTGAGCTATTAGATATTGTTTACTTTTAGGTATGCGATGTAGGTATATTTGACCTTGAAAACTAGTTTTATGGATTGCTGATGAGTTTTTGCAAATCGATGGACTGGTTTGATCAAGTTACTAAGTATAAAATCATTGAAGTTCATAGTATGATGTCAGATTTTTTGTTACTCGTTCTAATCATAGTTTAAAGACCGATGACCAGTTTGACCCGACCTCAAAGCTCATAGGTACAAACGCATTAAAGTTTTCCTGTTTATTTGTAGACATATGGATATTAATATGTAAATACTTACATAATTACTACAGTTTGTCATATTATCAGGCCAACATGATATGAGTTAACATCTATATATACTTATAATAAAACTGTAACGGGTCCAATTCTGTACATTGAAGATATTTAGAATTTTTTTTTGGACCTTACTCTATATTCGATACTGAAGCCAAAACTGTATTTTTTTTCATTTTTGTCTGTCTGTCTGTCTGTCTGTACCTTGGCTAGGCATCATGCCGAAACCACTGAATGAATTTAAATGAAACTTAGTATGATTTGAGTTCATACTACGAGGTAGGACATAGGCTACTTTTCATCCCGAAAAATGAAAGGGTTCCCGCAGGATTGGGGTTGAAAGTTATTTAAAAAAATACTTACCACTCTGAAACTACGGGACGGATTTTGATGCAACTTGGCATAGTCATAGTTTATATGATGGGTTAAAATTGAGGATACTTATTATCCCAAAAAAATAAAGAGTTCCTGCGGGAAAATGTCCCAAATTCTGTAAATTAAACATATTTTTAAAAAAAATATTGTGGGCTGTTCTATATTCAACGAAAGCCAAAACTTGGAAGAAAAAAAATTACACATTATTATTATTATTTCATGAAGTACTACATATTTATTGAAGTAGGACATTGGGTACATTTCATCCCGAAAAAATTAAGTGTTCCTGCAGGATAGGGGTGGAAAATTATTTAAAAGAACACTTAGTTCGCTGAAACTATTGGACGGATGTTGATGCAACTTGGCACAGACATAGTTTCTATAATAGGTGAAAATTATGGATATATTTTGTCCCGAAAAATAAAGGGATATGGGTCCAAATTCTGTACATTAAACATATAGTATTTTTTTTGGAAGTTCTATATTCGATTATGAAGCCTAAACTGTATGTTTTTTCATTTTTGTCTGTATGTCTATCAGTCTGTATCATAGCCGCGCATCACGCCGCCGGAACTACTGGATGAATGCAAAATAAACTTGGTATGATTTGAGTTCGTACTACGAAGTAAGACATAGGATACTTTACATGTCGAAAAATTTTTGGGTTATTATTCAGGGGTTGAAACTTATTTAAAAGAACACGTACCACGCTGAAAGTAATGGACGGGTTTTGATGCAACTTGGCACTGTCTTAATTTATATGATGGGTTAAAATTGAGGACACGTTTTATCCCGAATAAGTAAAGGGTTTCAGCGGGATATGGGTCCAAAGTTATGTTAATATTTAAGTAATAAAATATATTTTTTGGGCGGTTCTCTATATTCGATACTGAAGCCAAACTGTTTTACTTTTTAATTTTGTCTGTCTGTTTATCCGTATCTTGACCGTGAATCGCACCCAAACTACTAAATGAATTCAAATGAAAAAATGCTCTTGGGTACTTAAAAAAGGTATTGAACAATATTTTTTTTGTTAATCGTGTCTTACTTTCTGTTTGTCTGTATGTATGTTTGTTCACGCATCACGTAAAAACTGCTGGACCGATTGCAATGCGGTTTTCATTGCTAGATGGTTTTGGGTTTGATTTAAATCTGGTGTAATTGGAATTGGTATCTCAATCCGGTGAGTTAGAAGCCGAGCAATTGATAAAATATTTTTGACGGCTGAAGAAATTTTGTTCAAATGTTGGTATATTGGTCCTGGAATAGCACATTATGGTACTTTGAACCTAAAGAAAAGACCACGCGTGCAAAGCCGCGGGTACAGCTAGTAATCTATAATTATAATGAAGCAATATAAAAGAAAAAGTCTATACAAAGAAGATAATAAAAAAAATGGTCTAGGGTACTTTAAATAAGCTACTGAACAAGCTTTTTTTTAAATCGTTTCTGTCTGTTTGTTTGCTTGTCTGTATGTTTGTTCGCACATTTCGTAAAAACTACTGGACCGATTGTGATTTGGTTTCACTGTTGGATAGCTTAGGATTGACTTAAAAACTGGTGTAATTAGTAACTCAATCCCGATGAGTAGAAGCCGAGCAATCGATATTAACTTTCTGACGGCTGAAGGCATTTTGATCAAATGTTGGTTTATTAGTATTTTAGGTCTTGGAATTACATAGAGTACCTACTTTAAACCCAGAGAAATAACCACGCGTGCGAAGCCGCGGGTACAACTAGTGCCTAATCTATCTATACTTATAATAAAACTGTAACAGGTCCAATTCTGTACATTAAAGATATTTTGAAATGTTTTTTTGGACCTTACTCTAGATTCGATACTGAAGCCAAAACTGTATTTTTTTATTTTTGTCTGTCTGTATGTCTGTCTGTATCTTGGCTAGTCATCACGCCGAAACAACTGAATGAATTTAAATGAAACTTGGTATGATTTGAGTTCATACTACGAGGTAGAATATAGGCTACTTTTCATCCCGAAAAATCAAAGGGTTCCCGCAGGATTGCGGTTGAAAATTATTTCAAAAAACACTTACCACTCTGAAACTACTAGACGGATTTCGATGGAACTTGGCACAGTTATAGTTTATATGATGGGTTAAAATTGAGGATACTTTTTATCCCGAAAAATAAAGTGTTTCTTCGGGATAATGTCCAAAATTCTGTAAATTGAAGATATTATGTAATTTTTTTGGAGGCCGTTCTATGTTCAATACTAAAGCCAACCCTGTATTTTTTTATTTTTGTCTCTCTGTCTGTCTTTCCGTCTGTCTATCTATACCTTGGCAGCGCACCACGCCAATAATACTTAATGACTTCAAATGAAATTTGGTTTGTTTTGAGTTCACACTTCGAGGTACATTGGATACTTTACATATCGAAAAATTTATGGGTTATTATTTAGGGGTTGAAACTTATTTAAAAGAACACGTACCACGCTGAAAGTAATGGACGGGTTTTGATGCAACTCGGCACTGTCTTAATTTATATGATGGGTTAAAATTGAGGACACGTTTTATCCCGAATAAGTAAAGGGTTACTGCGGGATATTGGTCCAAAGTTATCTTAATATTTAAGTAATAAAAATTTTTTTTTGGATGGTTCTCTATATTCGACACTGAAGCCAAACTGTTTTACTTTTTAATTTTGTCTCTCTGTTTGTCCGTATCTTGACCGCGCATCGCACCCAAACTACTAAATTAATTGAAATGAAAAATATGCTCTTGGGTGCTTAAAAAAGGTATTGAACAATTTTTTTTGTTAATCGTGTATTTCTTTCTGTTTGTCTGTATGTTCGGTTGTTCACGCATCACGTAAAAACTACTGGCCCGATTGCAATGCGGTTTTCATTGTTAGATAGCTTAGGGTTTGATTTAAATCTGGTGTAATTGGTATCTCAATCCGGTGAGTTAAAAACCAAGCAATTGATAAAGTATTTTTGACGGCTGAAGAAATTTTGTTCAAATGTTGGTATATTGGTCCAGGAATAGCACATTATGGTACATTGAACCGAAAGAAAAGAACACGAACCTGCTAACTATGGAAGGAAAACTGTATTGTTTCAAGAAGCACAGATATCTAATAACATTCCAAATGAATCAAAGGAGTGTAACAGCATAAATATGTAGGTATAGAAAAAAAACTTATACATTACCTAGTTAACTTTTATCTACCAGCCAAAGGACTATCATTTTATAAGTATTTATAAGTTTTGCATCTCATTGTAAATTAACAATAGTTCTCAAAAAAAAACTTAGGTACTACCTACATTTATAATTTAAAGAATAAATAACACTAGGACGACAGCCAATACGTGTTTAATTCAGGTGCACCGTCACGGGCGGCCGGCGGGCGGTTAGAGATAAGCAGCCAACAAAGGTTTACCAGCTACTTTAGGCACGTAGAGCAAAGCCTCAGAGTATAAGCTGCAGCGTCGGCCGGCTTGGCTCGCTCTTATCTGTCAACTAACTGCTACCCAACCCAGGTATCTAGCGGAAAGGGTGACTAAAAAAGGCAAGTTCCAAGCTTGCGGTAAAATTGTGCGACTCTCGAATATCATGTTATTAAATTTTCTTGTTATTTAAAGTGCAGATAAGGAATACCAATGTGTATTATTTACATAGGTATCATCAAATTTGCTGTGGTATACTCTACTTAGATAATTATGACTACTCACTCAATCATTGACGAGAAAGTCAGTGTGTTCAAGAACTACCAATTTATGCAAAGCTAAATCTTCTCAGATAGTTAAAAATGATTTAGATTAAATGATGATAATGATGTTGGCGGATGTCACATGTTCTTGAAATTTAAGGTTCTTGGACAGGCCTTGCCGGTCTCTTCGCATTGTTTGTGTTTTCCTTTACCGTGCAATGGGCTTGCCATCTGCACGTAACTTGTTAGACTATAAGACGTAGGTGCAGGGCAGAGGTTTTGAACCAGGTGCCGTTGGATTGTGAAGGGCTTATGTTACGACACGGCCACCATCGCAACAAACCACCGCTCCAAATCTTTCTGTATTAAAACGCCACATAGCTGCACAGTCCATTTTGGTCCATCATTTCTTTCTCTCTCTGTGAGAAACCAAAACTATCGGAATGTTTCTGTGGCTTGGGCTCAACTAAATATAGGTAGTAGTGCGCTTAGTGCTGACTGACACTTAGCACTAAGCGTACTGCTCCCTACATTTCGTATAGCTTAACTGACAACTTTTCTTAGTATTTACATAATAATAGGCCAGCGACTGTTAATACTCCAAAATAATCAATATCGAGTCTGTTAAAATTTTAAAAATACAATCTTGTCGCAAGATGGTATTTTTTTTTTTATTATTATGGTATTTTTGTCGTAAGTCTGAATCAAAATTGTTCAACCAGATAACCACCAAGATAACGTGCTAACGAACATTTTACTTAGTTTATTACAGCGCGGTACATTTTATCACGAAACGTCGCAAAGCGCGTTTTTAGTCTTTGATGTTTTTGAGGTAACTTTTCTCAATTTTGCCCCAGGGAAGCTAGTTTTTTGAGGTGGATATTGCGGCTTTAGAACAAACTCGATTAATATAAGTGTTCATAGCCTTTGAGGTCGTCTTCCATAATTTGGTGTAAGGCTTTAAGCGGATTATCTTTTATACTTATACTTATAATAAAGTAATATTAACGAAAAAGTCTGTACAATGAAGATACCTAATTTAAAAAGATATGGTCTAGGGTACTTAAAATAAGCTACTGAACAATAATTAATTATTTTTTCTTTACTTATTCTATTTATTGTGTTTTAATTTGTTTTGTTCTTGTTGTGAATAAATGTATTTTATTTCTTTTCTTTCTTTCTTTAATAGAACATATAAAAAAATTATGTCTGTCTGTTTGTCTGTTAGTTTTTTAGATTTTCTGTATGTTTGTTCGCGCATCACGTAAAACTACTGGACCCGTTGCGATGCGGTATTCACTGTTGGATAGCTTAGGGTTTGACTTAAAAACTTGGTAATTGGTATCTCAACCCCATGAGTCGAAGCAGAGCAATCGATAAAAATAAATTTGGCTGAAGGATTTTTGATCAAATGTTGGTATATTGATATTTTAGGTCCTGGAATAGCACAAAAAGTACTTTTAACCTAGAGAAATGAACACGCGTGCGAAGCCGCGGGCATCAGCTATCTATACTTATAATAAAGCAGTAAGAACGAAAAAGCCTGTACAATGAAGATAATTTAAAAAAATATGGTCTAGGTTACTTAAAATTAGCTACTGAACAAGAATAGTACATTTTTAAAATTCGTGTCTGGCTGTTTGTCTGTTTATTTGTTAGTTTGTCTGTATGTTAGTTCACGCATCACATAAAAACTACTGGACCGATTTCGGTGCGATTTTCACTGTAGGGTAGCTTAGGGTTTGACTTAAAAACTGGGGTACTTGGTATCTCAATCAGGTGAGTAGAAGCCGAGCAATCGATAAAAATAATTTTGGCGGCTGAAGGAATTTTGATCAAATGTTGGTATATTGGTATTTTAGGTCCTGTAATAGAAGGGCTATTCCACTTGTCCCTACCAACGTATCCCCCCTAGGGGGGATGAGTGGTTTTTTTTTACTCATCGTCATCAGCCTGTGCTCGTCCACTGCTGGACATTGGCCTCTCCCAATGAACGCCACAGAGCCCGATCTTCGGCTCCTCTCAACCAGTTTCTGCCGGCCGCCTTTCGCAGGTCGTCACTCCACCTGGCCGGTGGGCGTCCTACACTACGTTTGCCAAGACGCGGTCTCCACTCGAGGACACGTCTACCCTATCTCTACTAGTAGGAATAAATGGAAAATTTAATTTCACTAATCCGAATTACTATTTTTGGACTACTGTTTATTGCAAAAAAAGCATCCTATTTTCTTCTAGGATATTAAAAACCATTGCAAAAGTAGGTATAGCACCAATGCCATAGAATTAAATAATATATAATGTCTATGACCAATGCTCTTGATGTTTTTTGACAGACTTGTTATTTCGTTTCCATGGCAACCACAGACCATTCTGTGACCTGCAACCTGTCCTTACAGTAAGTAATCAATATTTTTCAATTTTTCCCGTCGAAACTTACAATTTTCCGGGATAAAAAGTATTATATGTTTTATTCCAGGGTATAAGCTATATTCATTATAAATTTCATAAAAATCTGTCCAGCCGTTATTGCGTGAAAGCTCCCCAAACAAACAAACAAACAAATAGACAACGTTTCACTTTTATATATTGGTATGGATGGATTGTACATTTAGTAGCGTAATTTTTCATAGCATTGTCCTAACATTAATCGTAAGAGATCCGCAACGTTTAGTTTTTTCTTAAGTGCACATTTCCAAAATACTGCTTCGTTTTTATAGCTTCAGTTTGTGATATTGGAATCCATCATGAAGCAAAACCAAACCTCTTCTTCTTTCCAAGTAAATAATATCATTCGACATGTTTTTAATTTTTTTTTTTTTTTTAACAATTAACCAAAATATTTCAATATTTGATAATTATCCAAATTAATATTCTTAAGCTCATCGACAATAAGAAACGTCATTTTAATCAACTATTATATTATCATATGACAAATTGTGACAAACAACTAGCAAGAGATAAAACGCTCCATATAAACCACAGGCCCAACTCGTTATATAAGCTGTATTCGAGGGTAGTATCAAATCGTCCAGCGAGAAGATTTGACGAGTTTCAGCCTCCGGAGCAGGCTGGGTTTCGAGCGGGTAACGGGACTTTGGACCACATCCAAAGTGCGGCAGGTTATACCGAAGACTGAAGAGTATAACCAGCCCCTGTCTTGATTTTGTGGACTTTGAGAAAGCCTTTGACTCTGTCGAAACCTGGGCTGTTCTCGAATCCCTGCAGTGATGCCAAGTGGACTGGCTGGATACATCGAGGTGATGAGGTTCTTGTATGATGTCGCGACTATGTCCATTCATGTCCAGAACCGGCAGACTAAACCTATCCAGCTGCGCAGGAGAGTGAGACAAGAGGATGTCATATCCCCGAAACTGTTCACTAACACCCTGGAAGATATGTTTAAGACTCTGGACTGGACAGGAAAGGGCATTAACATAAATAGCGATTACATCTCATACCTCCGTTTCGCTGATGATATTGTCCATATGACGGAGTCGCTGCAAGATCTCGAGCAAATGCTGACCGACCTAGCTCACGGCTCTAGTCGTATCGGTCTCGGGATGAACATGGATAAAACCTAGATTATGTTTAACGACCTTATTACCCCGCAAACGATCGTCGTTAGCGGTGTCCCCCTTGAAGTTGTTCAGAAATATTTTTACCTCGGGCAGACCATGCAATTGGGTAGGAACAACTTCGAAAAGGAAGCCGATAGAAGGATTCAGCTGTGGTGGGCAGCATTTGTTAAACTACATCAAGTCTTTTCGTCGTCCATACCACAGTGATAGATAGGTAGATAGATAACTCTTTATTGCATATCATTTAAAAGTAAAACGTACATTGTACATCATAAAACACAAAAGGAAAGAATTTGCGGTAACACAATCGGCGGTCTTATCGCTCACAGCAATCTCTTACAGACAACCTTAGGATGACCTAAAAAAAGATGGAAAAAGAGTAGACGGTAGTGACAATAAAATAAACAACTTAAAAGTAATCGTATCAGAAAAACAATAAATAAAAATAATAATAAAAGAATAATTTTAGTGTTAAAGTTTTCGTGAACCTGATACATAATTTAAAATATCACTACCGGCTATGACTCACGTGTATATAGTCGAAAACATCGACCTAGGTTTCGAGCGTATCCGACGCTCTTCTTCAGGAGTACAAAAGTTTCGACAAAGCCTCGGTACTAGCTCGAGTGAAGTTCTTTGTACCTCGAAAAGTGCGTGAGGCGATAGAGATCTGTCGATTACCTAATTTCAACCGGGACCGTGGGTGGACTTTGCCTCCAGCTTGGAAAACCGTGCTTAATGTTTCCTCGACGCAGCAAGTGGTAGGCTTTCTAGAGTGTGACACGGTCAGCATTGTATGTGGCAACTTGTTTGGCGATGATGCATTGGATAGCGATGGAGTTCCATCGCCACTGTCAGCAGGAGTTCAATCTCCGTAGACCGCGGCGGTGCAGAGCAGTACGAGCACCAAGCGTCCCCGTTCCCAGTCGCCGCCGCATCTCGCGCTGCTCGCAGCGGGCCGCAGCCCGCAGTGCACGTCGGGATCTCGCGGCGTGAACTCCTGAAGAAGAGCGTTGGATACGCTCGAAACCTAAGTCGATGTTTTCGACTATATACACGTGAGTCATAGCCAGTAGTGATATTTTATATTCATAAAATAATACTTGACAAAAATATAAATATGTAAAAATATATAAAAATAATACATAAATAAATAATACAACGCTATAAAGTGCAATTTAACTCGCACGGCGCTGCGAGCTTTCAATTATATTTACCTAGAAGGCGCTCGCCCACCGCGTGCAGGCTAGAATGCACCGTATCACAACGCGCGAGAACTTCCATTGCTCTAACCGTTTCAGAATCGCTCTGTCCCTTTTTCACTCGGTAGGGTTGTATTAAGATATGACTAGGTACTTGTACTACTAATTATTCTGTGATATGTTATGACTTAGATACTGTAACAGAATAAATAAGTAATAATGTATTATGTTATTTCTTATTATTATAAATTAAAATAGTTCTATTACATACAATGACATTCTTATCAGAATAGACCTACTACCTCATTTTTACTACCTACCTATTCCGTTTTCAGACCGCCGATAACTTTAGTGAGATATCTACCTACGTGTCGTTGGTTGATTATGATTATATGCTATAGGTATTGCACTTTGATGAATGAAGGTGCCTGTCTGAATTCCATGCTTTTTAATGAGTGAAAAATAAATTGCTACCTACGTAATAAATGGTATTAAAAGTAGGTAGGTATTATACGAGACATATATTATATAAATTCTTAATTAGTTGTAGGCTACTTACTAAGTCAGTACAGTAATTCATTTTCCGATTAACAATACCTACTATAATCAATTATAAAATTACGTTTTTCGACTTTGTTTCTGCGCGGAAAAACCTTAAATATGCGTAGCTTCGGTATGGAACACAAATGAAATAACATAAAACTATAGGAACCTACGTAATAAAAAAATATCAATATCTAACTACATAACTAGGACCTATTATAGATATTACAATTTATTACCTTTCAATATCCTTTGGAAACGTAAAGAATGACAATTCGTCATTTCTATCACTATTCAAACAGCCGAATGCTATGCAGTACTTTCTAGCTTTCTTCTTGGTACTCATAATTAAAACACGAATAAAGTTTGTCAATAACTTTACGTAAGTAGGTGCTCTATCGCTAAGTACAAGGTGCGCGACTCATCGAGCGCACGCTTGACACTCGACTGAACGGACCCGAATATTGGGTCCTTGAATTTATTTGTACTTGTTGCGGAGTGCGACCGCCCTGACATAACGTAGTTGCTATCACTTGGTTTGTACAAAATACCTAAGTTTTTAGTTCCAACTAAGTATTTAAATAATTTCTTTACTGCTCCCCAATGAATATTATTATAATTATGCAAGTATTTACTTAAAGTACATACAGCAAAGTAAATATCAGGTCTACTACCAATAGCTGCAAACATAAGTGAACCTACAGCTTCTCTATAGGGATTATTTCTCATTGAACCCGTACTAACACAGTTATCTAGCTTTACATTTGGGTCACAAGGCACAGAACTTGGGTTAGATTGATCCATATTAAATTTCTGAATAATTTTAGATATGTATCTACTCTGATGTACATATATAGACCCATCATTATATACTTGAATTTCTAATCCAACAAATTGCCTTGGACTCATCATAGTTATTTGAAAGTTTTGCTGCAAAGTATTTATAAACTTCTCAATAAATAATTTCTTTATACATAACAATAAGCCATCGTCTACATATATAAAAAAAAATAAAAAAAATATGCTGATGCCATAACACTTCCATTTTTGTCCAAAAGAACAGCACAGTCACAATTTTGGTTTACATTGAGGCGTTTTAATGTAACAACACCCTCGGAGAACAGATTTCGCTTGAGTTCTGGCACGTAGAGCACATCATTGATCGTAGAATCATACCACTTTCCTTCAATAAGCTTTTCTTATCTTCACCTTGCCAACTCCTTGTACTGACAATTCACTCTTGTCACCAAGTCTCACACAAGTAGATTTTTGTTGAAAGTTGTATAGAAAATCTCGTCGGTATGTCATGTGGGCCGTCGCTCCACTATAAAAGATCCATGTATCATCATCGAGCTGAGTTTGAGCTGTAAAAGCATAATCTTTGCTATTTTTTGAAGTAGTACCAGAATAAATAATAGTACAAGTAGTACCGGGGTTGTAAACCTTTCGAAGACAGTTTCGGGCAAAATGTTCTTTGTTGTGACAAACAACGGAACGATTTCTTGATAATCTTCGACTTCTCTTTCTCTGTTGTAAGAGCAGTTTCTTCATTTGAATGCAAAGTCTTCTCTTCGTCTAACAAACGAGCGGTGAGATTAGAAACTGTTTGTTTGTGTACATCTATTGACAACCACGCCTGTCGTATCATTCCACATTTATCTGGCAATGGTCCTATTATTCTGGTCACTATTGCAAGTTCAGATATTGTTTCGCCGGCATCTCTAAGTTGTTGAGTAATATTCACGATATTTGATACATGTTCCGCCTTGTTGGCTCCTTGGAATTTGACGCTATGTTTTTTTTTGAATAAAAAATTTTTGCTATTTTCACTTCTTTGCTCGTATATCGAATCTAATTTATCGATCATTTCTTTTGCAGTCTTGCATGTCTCCACTAATGTGATTTGCGAAAACTCCATTCCCGAACTTATGACGAACATTGCTTTGGCATCACCTTGCTTCCATTTTTCAATTTTTGTGTCAGCGCCTGCCTGTTGACCTCCGCTGGTAATCTGGTCACCAAGACTTTTCGCAGCTAGGGCACAGCGAATTTGAAATTCCCATTGTCGATATCCTTCGCCAGAAAAGCGTTTGGCGATATTCATGGACGGCTCCATATATGTTTCTCGCACGTACCGCGCTACGAAAAGCACGTGTACCGGATTCAATAAGTCGACACAGAACTGTTTCAGTTCGACACACACTGCTAATTTATACACTCGCGTTAATTACTGGGCCCATAACCTGCTAAGGTATATGCCCTTTATTAAATAAAACGTTGTATTTTAGTAAACGATAGATATATTTTAAAGAGCGTACACAGTGTTGCATAGCAGTAGAAAAAAACGCAAGTCGTTTTTTTATTTACAAGATGGCTATATATATATATATATATATAAATATATAAATATGCGCAGAGTAACACAGTTCTAAGTCAGAGAGGACAAGTAGTGGAACGGTATCATTTTTTTGAAAATCTCTATCGATTTAGGTTGCCTGGCAATTATAGGCAGTTTATTCCATAATCGGACCGCTTGCACAGTAAATGATTTGCTGGAAAATTGTGTGTAATGCACAGGCATCTTCAATTGAAGTGTTTCTGAGGAGCGCAAGTGTCGAGGATTGGAAAGTTGTAATAATTAGAAACGCTCCTTGAGATAGGATGGGGTGGTGGAAAAAAACAGAATGGCGTAGAGAAGGGAAAGAATGTGAGTATTCCGGCAAAGACGAATCGGTAACCACTTTAGCTTATTTCTAAATTCAGATCAAATGGTCATATTTGCGTAAACCAAATATAAATCGAATACAGTAATTTTGTAGGCGTTCAAGCTTATTAAGCTGTTCCTCGGTTAAATCCACACATAGCAAGCGTCTGCATAATAAAGTATTGGCAGTAAAAGAGCTTGTGCAAGTGCAGTTTTAGTGCCTAAAAACGAAAGTCTTCAATACGTGATTCTGCCAGTTATGCACACGGTGGGGCTGGTACACAAATTTAAAGTCACTCAGCGAGCTATGGAAAGAGCTATGCTCGGAGTTTCTCTAAGGAACAGAATCCGAAATGAGGAGATCCGCAAGAGAACTAAGGTAATCGACATACTCGTAGCTCAAAGAATTAGCAAGCTGAAGTGGCTATGGGCTGGTCACATAACTCGAAAAACCGACAACTGTTGGTGTTAACGGATTTTGAGAGTGGAGACCACGTTAAGGCAAACGTAGTGTAGGGTGCGGTAGCGACTGGATGAGAAGAGCCGAGGATAGGGTTCAGTGGCTTTCACAAGGAGAGGCCTTCGTCCAGCAGTGGACGAATACGGGCTGATGATGATGATGATGATGATAAACTAACAAACAACCATAATTATTATCACAATTATGACTAAAGAGGTTCACATTTACCTGGCAAAGAGGTTAGGTACTTATGTACAGAAATGTACTTGCTTACAAAAACTTAAGTGATAAGTGGAAGTGAATTTTCATTTATCCCTACCAGTAGAGATAGGTGGGGAAAAAACACTCTCCCCCCCCCCTCCAAGGGGGATACGTTGGTAGGGATAAGTGGAATAGCTCGAATAGCACATAGAGTACTTTTAACCTAGAGAAATGACCACGCGATCGAAATGTTCAAGTCAAGAGTGAATAGCTATCTACTAGGCAAGCGTGCTACACCTTCGACCACATCATCGCTTTCCATCAGGGCCATTATTCTCTATGAGCAGTCACACGCGTAATGCGTCTTGCTGTGGAATCGTTCGGAAAAGTAAGGCAATTCTCGAACATGCACAAACAATTCCACGCAGATATCTTAACGTGGCGCGTTACGTGGCCGAGTGGCAATAGAGAATAAGGTCCCTGGTGAGATCGTGGTCAAACGATTGCCTAGTCCGTAATAAAAAAAAAACAGCTAGTGTAAAATAAAGTACTGTGTCTTGAAGTTGAATATTATATTTTTAGGTTTAATTCGTTGTAAAAGTGTTTATGTTTCAGCTACTAGAGTTTCTCATATACCTATTAGACGACGAAAAGGGGAATAAACAATCTGCTGCTCTGTGGAATTAAGTTTATTAGGTGAAGGGTGAGGTAGAAATCTAGTAACGGTTTTTACAACGGCAGAAAAGTTTTATAGGAAAAAACATACTTACTTGTCCCGCTTATCCGTGAGCATGGCGGCAGAGGTGAGGATCATTCACAAATTGGAATCGTGAATAAAAAACTATAAAATTGTTTTCCAAGGAAAAAAAACAGGTTAAAAGGGGTATGAAAAACATAAGATAAAAAATCTACTGTGACTTGTTCAAAGTTACATATATTTTTCATTCCAATTTAGAGGACTAAAAATTGAATTTTATTAACTCACTGCACAGCGCCAGAGTGGCCATACTGGGCCTGTATATAGGAATTTCATGTGAAGCTCGAGGTTTTTCTCTATATTTACTTTATTTATAGCATCAGCTTTGCACTTGTAAATGTTTTACTTTGTTACTTTTTCTTGTTATGCTTTGTTACTTTTTCTTACTAACGAAGCAAAAACAACACATGCAGCGTCATCTCTTCAGTTAATTTTTTGTTTTACGTTTGAAGTTTTTAAATGAATTCCACTGGGCAATTAGCTAGATAACCTTTTTCAACCAGTTTTTGCTGTGAACTTGAAACTCGTATTTTGATATCGAACATATATAAATTTGATATAGACGTAACCTGATGTCTTTGGACTATTTCATTGAGATTTATAGTATACTAGTTTTCCCGCCCGCGACTTCGTCCGCGCGGACTACTGTTTATCGTGAAAAAAAGCATCCTATGTTCTTCTAAGATATTAAAAACCAATGCAAAAGTAGGTATAGCACCAACGCTCTTGATGTTTTTTGACAGACTTGTTATTTCGTTTCCATGGCAACCGTTCCTCACATCAACATTTTCCAGATTTTCGTGGAAAATTACAATTTTCCGGGATTAAAAGTAGCCTATGTTTTATTCCAGGGAAAAGCTATCTCTATTCCAAATTTCACCAAAATCCGTCCAGCTGTTATCGCGTGAAAGCTCCCTAAACAAACAAACAAACATACAAACAAAAAAAGACAACGTTTCACTTTTATATATTGGTATGGATATACAAATCACGAAAAATAATTATCTATCTCACTAGAAAGATTAAATGGAATTTATTATTAACACAATCATCTTTTAACTTATCAATAAACATAATAGAGCATGCGATTGCGCGTTACAATCCAACGATACTGGGTTCGGTCCTCGGCTCGTCATGACTTTGCTTAGTTTCGTGCGGATTTCCATTGCTTCGTACTTCGGAAGGACGTTAAGCTGTCGGTCCCGGATGTTATTGATTAATAGCAGTCGCTAAGCCATGTCAGAGGCACTCGTGCGGCCTGACAAACTGACAAGCATGCAATAAAGAGAAAATGAAAGAAGAGTTACATGGTTAACTTTAGTGATTTATTATTTCGATAACTAAAGTGATGCTTCTTCTCCGATACAAAAATTAATGTGTATTAATGTATATTTGGCCTTGGCGGTCTCGGCTTAGAATAAGACCCCTCCCAATCCTCCCGGGGATGACGTTAGAGGCAACTAAGGGATTACACACCGAAAGATGGGCAGCAGCGTCCTCCGAGCACATATTTGCTACACTGCGGTCACCAATCCGCCTGCCAAGCGTGGTGACTATGGCAAACCCTCCCAATATGATAGACACACCAAAAAGACGGCCCCCAGTCCCCGGCGGCTCCGTTATTCCTGGCACCGGTAGCAGCCATGGTAACGGCGGAGCAGGGGGTGCTAAGAATCCCCGGCAGAGACACAACTACCAACCCCCACGATCTCTAGACCTGGCAACTTATAACGCACGCGCCTTGAGGACCGATGAGGAGTTGATAGAGCTGGAAGAAGTACTATGTAAGTTGCGCTGGGGTATTATAGGGTTATCAGAAGTCCGAAGAGAGGGAGAGGATACGATGACCCTCAATTCAATTCCGGCAACTTACTCTAATACCGGGAGGGCGACCAGCAGTCCCTATATGGCGTCGGGTTTTTCGTCCACAAGTCCCTCGTCAACAAAATTGTGAAGATCGAAAGCGTTTCGAGCAGGGTGGTATACCTTATACTCAGAATTACCGAACGGTATTCGTTGAAGGTCATCCAGGTGTACACCCTACACTCAAAACGCCCGGACGATGAAGTGGAGGCTATGTATGACGACATTTCTAAAGCCATATATGCCCCGAAAACACACTTCACAGTGGTGATGGGGGACTTCAACGCACGCCTGGGCATGAGGAATGGCGATGAACTGAGAGTGGGGCAGTTTGGATTTGAACATTGGAACCAAAGGGGTCAGCGATTGGCCGACTTTATGGAGAAGGTCTCTTTATGATGAACTCCTTTTTCAAGAAGCGCCCGTCCTGGAAATGGACGTGGCTGCACCCCGGCGGTCATAAAGACGAGATAGACTTAATTTTGACGATCAATAAGCATATATTCAATGATGTATCTGTGATCAACAGGGTTAAGACCGGCAGTGATCACCGCATGGTAAGATGCTCATTGAATATCAACGTAAAGCTGGAGAGGTCTCGTTTGATGAGATCTACTCTTCGCCCAAGTTCTGCCCAAATTCAAAACCCCGAGAGCTTTCAGTTGGACTTCCAAAATCGCTTCCAAATCCTTACCGAATGCGATACAGTGGATGGACTAAATAACGGGCTGGTGGAAATTGTCCACGCTATCGGGTCGGAGTTCTTTAAGACCCCCCCGCAAAAAAGAACAGAGAAACTCTCTGAGCATACACTCAAACTTATGGCAGAACGAGGCGAGATGAGGCTGTAGTCTTCAGTGGATATGTCGAGTTACAGCTTACTTAATAAACAGATCTCCAAGTCAATGCGACACGATTTGCGTTCCTATAATACTACTTGTATTAAGAACGCAATAGAGCGGAATAAGGGCTCCAAAGTGTTCGCAAGAGATCTGTCTATTGGGCAAAACCTGTTGACGAAGCTGAAAACCGACAGTGGCAGCATCGTTTCGTCGAAGCCAGAGATTTTGAGTGAGCTCGAGAAGTTCTATGGACAATTATACACCTCATCGCGTTTTCCTCCTAGCAGGACTAGCGATGCAAGAGCCCGTTTGACCCGACATTATACCGAAGATATCCCGTACGTCAGCCTATACGAGATCAGAATGGCTCTCAAACAGCTTAAGAGCAACAAGGCACCAGGGGAGGACGGAATAACGACAGAGCTACTGAAAACAGGTGGAACACCGGTACTTAAAGTCCTTCAGAAGCTGTTTAACTCCGTCATCCTCGAGGATAATACGCCAGAGGCGTGGCACAGGAGCGTAGTGGTTTTGTTCTTTAAGAAAGGTGATAAAACCCTCTTAAAGAATTATAGGTCCATTTTGCTGCTGAGCCACGTCTATAAGCTGTTTTCGAGAGTAGTTACAAACCGTCTCGGTCGTAGGTTTGACGACTTTCAGAAAATGTTTTATTGATTAAATAAAACATTGACTAATCTCACGCCCCGCGGTTTCAGCCGCGTATGGGATGATGATGATGACGATGATGAAAAGCATCCTATGTGTTATTCCAGGATATAAGCTATCTCCATTCCAAATTTCATCAAAATCCGTTTAGCCGTTTTGGAGTGAAGTATTATGATGTTGATGATGATGAAAAGTATGTTTTTCCTCGTATAGGCTATCTCCAATCCAAATTTCATTAAGATCTGTCCAGATGTATTCGTGTGAAAGCTCAATTTTAAGTTTTTTTTCTGTCTGTTTTTAATTCTGTTTGTCTTAGTTCTGATAAAGTTCAATACCCTGACGACGGTGTTTTATAATTTAAGTTTATATCCGCCGACAAAGAATGACGTGCTACGGTCTTTGATAGCTCTACAAATATCAGTCGCATTAGGATAAGACTTGTCTTGTAACAATTACTTTAATGCCTAACAGGCGGGACTATAAACCCTGCAATCCTCTAGTCAATTCCAAACACTTTCTGGAAATTTTCTACCGACGCATAAATCCCTGAAAGCTTGCGTTTAAAATTTAATCCTCCACTGACCGACTTAAGTGCGGCCGTATACTTATAATAGGCCGTTAGGGAAATAACATAAAACATCTGCGTTGGTAACCTCTTAGTTACTCGCCAGACGGCAATTTATTGCGTGAAGCAGTAGTGAGCGAAGTAAATAATACATACGCGCCGGGATGCCAACGATAAGCTCCTCAAGTCCTCGTTCGGTACATCCGTATATATCTTCACCTACGTAATAAAAGTATAAATTGCGATATCGGCGTTTGTTTGCGCGGTGCCTTATTTATGGTGGTAGTAAATGCGTTACATGGTTTTGATAATGATCGCAGCTCACGGGCAGGTTCGTAAATTAGACTAATATTGTTATTTGTTAAGGTTCAGACAGATTTGGTTGAACGAATTTTTGAGATCCATAAATATATTCTTTCCATTTGGAAGGGTTTTTGCGTGTATATTTAATCTAACTTCAAGTTAAAAGTAAAAGTGTATTTCTATGTATGCTCCATAGTCTTTTAATTCATTACTTACTATCAAATTAAGGTTTTCTAAGCTACTGTGGTATCCAAACGTTACTATGTTTGTACCTAATACAAGGCTATGAGCATCGATATTGATGATGAGCAAGCTACACTGGGCAGCGATCCGTCAAAGTGACAATCATGCTAGACTAAATTAATGTTAAACTGTGCTTATAATTTAAAGAAAAAGATAGAGCTGTGTGCTTTATTCATACGTGTACAAGACAGGAAGAGTTTTTTTTTAATTTAAATTTTCTGTGATCAGAAAAACTATGCAGTTCAACCCTATTTAACTTTATTTATGACGGACAGCCCTACTTAGCTGACACAGCCGGAGTAAAATCCTCAGCCGCCGATTCGCGTCTACTTTGCAAGCCTCATTACGGACCCGGTTGGCTGCAGCTAATTCCTAAGAGGCAGGTCTCCAGGCTGTTAGGGGGTTCTTATTTGTGTTTTAGCCCTCACGCCGTACTATTATGTCTTCGTCGATCGTTCCGAATTTTCTGTTGGCTTGTTTTTGTCAACAGTCACGTACACTACTGTTGCTTAATCATGATTGACATGCCTTTGTATTCAGCGTGCTCGCACCACCTAACGAGAACCCAAGATAAGTTTACAAACGTAGTAATGTGGAGTTCCCGCAGGCGGATTCTCAGCGTTGATTAATTCAGGATTCGTAATTAACATATAAGGAATGTTCTCTGCTGGTGAAATTGTACAAGAGCATGTACAAAGCTTGAGGTGCCTGTCGTGACGTCTTCATTTGCCTGTTTCGACGTGTTAACTGAATTTGACTAAGTTGATAAATGCCTGGGCTTATCCTGGAGATACAAATTAAACCTATTAATTATATAAATTTAACCTAATAGTGCTAAAGATTTTGTCGCATTGTATCGTATCGTAGGTACATAATGAATTATGTAACTTGATTATGATAGATATACCCCCAGGTTTACTCATATTTTTAACAACCATTATTTTTGTTTGCTTTGAATTATTTTATAGTCATAATAAACCTCTTCTAATCGCCAATTGAATATGCTGCGAGTAGATTACCTGTTACAAGGTTGGAATTACGACGAAATAGTTAAAACAGTTTTCCACTTACGATTAGATATCAATTTTCTTCTTGAAGAATTATAGGCCCATTTCGCTGCTGAGCCACGTCTATAAGCTGTTTTCGAGAGTAGTTACAAACCGTCTCGCTCGTAGGTTTGACAACTTTCAGCCTCCCGAACAAGCTGGATTCCAGAAAGACTTAAGCACCGCAGACCACATCCATACGCTCCGACAGATTATACAGAAGACTGAAGAGTATAATCGGCCACTATGTCTAGCGTTTGTGGACTACGAGAAAGCCTTTGATTCAGCCGAGACCTGGGCAGTACTACAGTTATTACAGCGGTGCCAGATTGACTACCGGTACATCGAAGTGTTGAAGTGTTTGTACAGCAAGACCACCAGGACTGTCGATCTCCAAGATCGGATCACGAATTCTGTCGAACTGCAAAAAGGGGTGAGACAAGGAGACGTTATTTCTCCGAAACTTTTCACCACTGCATTGGAAGATATATTCAAGCTTCTAAACTGGAATGGCTATGGTGTTAACATCAATGGCGAATGCATCACTCACCTTCGTTCTGCTGATTATATAATCATCATGCCAGAAACTCTGGAAGACCTAAGCACAATGCTCAGTGACCTCATTATTGTTTCCTAAAAGGTGGGTCTTAAAATGAACATGAGTAAGACGAACATCATGTAATATGCCCATGTCGTACCCATGCCGGTTTATGTTGGGAACGATATTATTGAAGCTGTTGATCACTATGTCTACTTAGGTCACACGATCCAACTGGGTAGATCCAACTTCAACAAAGAGGCCTCAAGACGAAATATAATAATCAGGGTGTGTTGCCAGTGATGACATACGACACTGAGATCTGGTTGCTAACTATTGGTCTCGTACATAAGCTCAAAGTCGTGCAGCGTGCAATGGAGAGAGCTATGCTCGTTGTTTCACTACGTGATAGAATCCGAAACGAGGAAATCCGTAGAAGAACCAAGATTACCGACATAGCTGTCAGAGTTTGTAAGATGAAGAGGCAATAGGCAGGCCATATAGTTACGCAGAACCTACAACCGCTGGGGAATAAAGGTTCTCGAATAGCGACCACGAACAATTAAGCAAAGTGTAGGAAGACCCCCCACACGATGGACGACAGCATTGTAGCCATCGCAGGAAGTCGGTGGATTGAGGTAGCATAAGATCGCTAGTCATGGCGCTTTTTGGGGGAGGCCTATGTTCAGCAGTGGACTTGTAAAGGCTGACATGATGATGATGATCCGAGTTAATAGCTGGTAGTAGTACATTTTCTTAATATTATTAATGCACTTTATTACCCGGCCACAAAACTTGTGCCAAGTAAAATAGTAACCATTATTCTGAATTAGTGTAATATAACATCACGAAAGGGGCTGTGTTTTGTAACAATAACTTTTACGTCCTCACCTCTGTCTCTTTCATATCTTTATTACTTAAGTTCGAAAAAAATGCCAGAGCTACACGCAAATGTTTCCTCATAAACCTTCCTCGTAAACTCAAGCTAATATACAGCTAAATAGCGGTAAAAATAGCACGTGTGTTGAGGCCCTAAAGAAAATGCTGTCACACTGTACACAATCGCGACAGTTACAAACTTGCAGTCTATTTTAAGACCTAGATATAAATATAAGGTTACGACACCCTAACTACAAATACAACCTGGGAATTTTCAAGCCTAGAGTACAAGTATCTTTGCAAGCATACTCGATCTCGTCCCATCGTCACTTACCATAGATCGCGGTCAAAACAAGATTATGAAACAAAAATAAGTGCAAATTACAGATATTCACAGTATTGGCACATTATAAATAATAGTACAAGTATAGAAGGATAACTGAGTAAAGTCATTTAAATACATAGCAACTCTCGCTACAACGCAATAAAGTGCAATTTAACTCGCACAGCGCTGCGATCTTTCAATTATATTTACCTAGAAGGCGCTCACCCATTGCGTGCAGGCTAGAATGTACCGTATCACAACGCGCGAGAGCTTGCATTGCTCTAACCGTTTCGGAATCGCTCTGTCACTTTTTCGCTCGGCAGGGTTGTATCAAGGTGCTTGCACTAGTAATTATTCTGTGATACGATATGACTTAGATATTGTAACAGAATAAACAATTATGTAATAATGTATATTTTTTTACTTATTATTATGAATGTTGATAGTTCTATTAACTACATATAATGACATTCTTATCAGAATAGACATTGTACCTCATTATTTGATTATAACCTAACAGGTATTGCACTTTGATGAATAAAAGGTGCCTGTCTGAATTCCATGCTTAATAATGAATGAAAAAGAAATGGCTACCTACGTAATAAAATGTCAGTATGTAGGTATTTTACGAGACTTGTCAGACCGAATGCTCTGCAGTACATTCTAGGTTTCTTCTTGGTACTCATAATTAAGAAAAGAATAAAATTTGACAAAAACTTTACGTAAGTAGGTACTTTATCGTAAGCACACGGCGCGCGACTCATCGAGCGTACGCACTCTACTGAATTAACTGCAATATTGCGACCGCAAAGTGTAGGTATAATATTTGTACTTGTTGCGGAGTGCAACTGGCCTGGTATTGGTTTTGTTTGCCCACGAGTTGTTTATTAGACCCGTCCTAATAATAGTAACTTTCTTACATCAGCAACCGTTTGTCTCTAGGATCAGTGATTATTCCTAAAGACATACGGTTGTTGCTGTTTTAGAACAGCTATTATAGCAAGATTAGAATCACGCAATAAATATTCTCATCTGAAATTGTAATCCATGCCAATATATTAAAGTGAAACGTTGTCTGTTTGTTTGTTTGTTTGTTTGGGGAGGTTGAACTCGATAACGGCTGGACGGATTTTGATGAAATTTGGAATGGAGATAGCTACCCTGGAATAACATATAAGATACTTTTTATCACTATCATTATCAATATGATCATCATCATCATCATTTGACGGCCGGTTGGTCTAGTTGCTAGAGACTCCAGGTACGAAATCAAACGGTCGCGGGTTCGAATCCTGCAAGGTGCAATCATTTGTGTGATGAGCACAAATGTTCGTTTCCGAGTCATGGATGTAAAATATGTATCTACGTATGTTAATCTGTAATCTAGTGCCCATAGTACACAGTATCCTAGTTTGGGGCTAGGTAATTGGTGTGGAATTGTCCTGAATATATATATATGTATATTTATCATCATCCTTCAAGCTCAAACAGCTGAACGGATTTTAATGAAATTTGGATTGGAGATAGCTTATACCCTGGACTAACACACACACATAGGATACTTTTCATCATCATCATCATCATCATCATCACACTTCATTCTCAAACGGCTGAACGGATTGTAATGAAATGTACAGATGAACATACGAGTACATACATATATATACACACTTTTATACATACCGGTCAAAATCATAACCCTCGTTTTTGCTTCGCCCTAGTCAGATTATAACTAATAGATACCGTTAGAATATAAATTCCTCAACCTAGAAATGCTCATCATAATGCAAGTTTTTATATGATGAGCGCGGTGTCTGAGCGACTACGGATGTAATTCGGTCGTTCCTTTTTTGAAAATGTGTTAACTTCTTCGAGTTCTCTTTACGAAACCGGGGCGGGTAGCTATGTATAATCAATACATAGAGTTAGTATATATGTACTAACAGAATAGCTCCAAGTTATAAATACTAGATAACTAATATAATAAAAACAAGTCTAGTAATAATGATCAGCTACAAAAAAGAGCAGGAATGAATATCGCATGTGCTTTTTTGTTTGTCACATCAACATGCAAAACAAAGTCGGCTTGTCTGATCAATCTTACTTTTTATTATTACGTTTTTTTTCTTTTGTAATTTTTGTACATCTTCTTACCAGTGTCAGTCGTAATTTTGTTAGCTCAGCTGTTCTGTGTGTTTCTAAATTGTGCGCACAACAAGCTTGAACTTTAGCTTTGTCACTGTTAAACACCGTCAGTCTGTACGTACATGTTTGTTTGAATAGCGCATCGAGCTCTGACGTCCTCCGTGGCGCATGGCGGGCTCTTAAACAAAGGGATGTCTGTTATTATTATTATTTTTCGTTGAAATTAATTTCTTCTCACTTATTAGTTGCACGTAATAGTAGAGGTTATTTCGCTGCTACCCACGTGCGTAGTATTCTTAATAGTCAGCGGTTACTCTTACGCAATTTTGACGACACTTTCTTCGTCTGTTATTTGACACCATTCAGAGACTACATTATTTTATTCCTTTGTCGTTGCTATATTTTATATATACTTTTTTATTTATTTATCTATGTTTATTTAAATTACTTATATGTAATTATTATATAAATATATATATATATTTATATATATTTATATATATATTCATATTTAATTTCATTTTTTATACTCTTATGTTTATTTTTTCCGCTCCCTCTGGGCTTTAGCTGAAAACCAGCGCTGCGTGCCTTCGGCAAACAGCCTAATGCTGAGTTAAGGCCCATTCATCACCACTTTAATTATCTACTTTTACCTTTTCTTTGTTTTCCTTTTCTATTGTTCCTACTTAATTTTTCTAATTATATGTATCTTTTATTTTTGTGTGTGTTGAATAAATGTATTTTTCTTTTTCTTTTTTTCTTTCTTTTCTTTCAGTACATGCGACGATTCTTACTAGAGGAAACGTGTTCAGGTTGACACCTCGCTTGTAAAAATCGGACGGCGACGCTACGACTTGGAACATCCACATAACCACATACATAGATAAATACATACATTACATATACTGTTAAACTCTATACATTCCCTTGCTTTGCTGTAGTTGGGTAAAAACATAATCGGAATAATCGCAAGCTCAGAGAAGTTTTTTGTATCGCAAGTCGGAAGAAAACTTACTGATCGCATCCACACGCAAGACCATTAAACAATTAATTTGTTTGTATTTGAAAAAGGTGTATCAAAGAAGTGTCTTACATTTTTAAACATTATTTGTAGGTACAGGGCCAGCAGTCTGTACATAGATTGCTTTACAACCGAAATCGGTATATATACCGATGACAATCGATAGCTTTGACAGTTAGTGTCAAAAGCTATCAACTGTCATCGGTATTTGTACTGACATTGATCATTATTGATATCGATATTTAGTCGAGACTACTATACTTTGATTTTTATAGCTTGATCTCCATGACGGCTGTCATCGAGATAACGCGCATGAAGTTTCGTATTTTTTACAGTGAAAATGTACCTATTACAATGTCGTACTTTATTGGTGTGACGGAAAGGGATTTTCAATTTTTATTGCGACATCTTAATCACAAACTATAAAACAATAAAAATCGATTATAAAAATCAAAATAACTTTATTTGCTTATTCGTAATAAATTCATGAAAAAGTTTCTACTAGCTAATTTGAACCTATTGTTGTGGTAAAATGCAAAGATTTAGAATTACACTTACTGGCGTAAAATAGATTCCGCTCTAATCTAGTTTTGTTCTAGCAAAATGTCACGTTTTATTTTCTATACTCTATATGCACCCAAGTATAAAATATTCTGTGGCGCAAGTATATGTAAAAAAATCTGAAACTCCTTTTTGGATGAACCGATTTTGATAAAACAATAATTTTGATAAAAACCTCCGCAGGACTCTAAGGAAGACAGTTAAGAAACATCATCAAAATCCATTTAGTGGTTTCTGCGTGATGTAGTCACAGACAGACAGACAAAAAATTTAAACGTTATCTTTGGATTCTCCTACTTTCATATACTGAAATAACAATGTTATTTTTCTATATTATTTTCCATGTACAGATTTCACTTTGTTTATGTATTTATTTTATTTTATTTTATTTTCTTCGGAAAACGTACAGTGATAACATGACTTTATTTACATTTATAATTAATTCAAGACACCATTAAGAAGTTTTCACAAATTGAATCTAAACTTGCTTGAAATTATTACAGGGAGAGAAAAGGAAAAATAAAACTTATGATAAATAACTTATTATGAATAACATTAACAAAGTTGCCTTAGTAACTAGACAGTTTGGAAAGATGCACAGAACCAGTCATTCATAATCACTGTTTTGAATTTATGTAGGGATGAATTAAATATATCCAAATCGGAAAATACATTTAAATTATTTATGTGATTTGCAGACCGAACGAAAAATAAATTTTGCCTTTTATTTGTATAGCTGCGGGGAACACGAAGATAGATTGGGTTCCTTACGGATCTTGTAGGAACATTTAAATAAATCTTAGAGATCAGGCGACTCAACGAAACATTGCGCTATTTTAATTAGTCGATTCTGAGTGCACCAATTAAAACTAAAACAAAATTTGAAAGTCTTAAAATTATTGCCGTCACTTTCACACTTTTTGGAAACGAAAGGGACAGCATCAATTTTAGAGCTGTCAAATTTAGTTTTAGTTTTAATTGTGCACTCAGAATCGACACCAATGTCTGCTATTCTGCGTCTCTCATAAAGCGGTAGCATATGATGTCTCCTGCATCGCAACTCATAATTAATGTCAAATTTCTTGCATTTCAATTGTAGATGTCTCATATAACGACGTTGAATTGATTCCAGCCTATTAATATATACATCATACTCGGGATTCCATATCTGCGAACAATACTCGAGTATGCTACGCACGAACGAGCAATAGAGGGTTTTAATCAATTTTATACTATTGAACTGGGAACTTGATCTGATAATAAATCCCATGGACTTGTTGGCTTTTTTAGCGATATGTCAATTTGGAGTCTTCGATCACGCCTAAATCTTTTACTTCTTCCTCGATTTTAAGCTCTTGTCCTTTAAGTTTTTATAACATTTATATCTAATTTATAGAGGTGACAATATTTTTCAAATCTGCATAGATCTTGTTGCAAAAGATGACAATCGTTAATATCAAGTTTTTCTTTTAAATTTTCATATCGTCAGCATAAAGGAGAAATTAAAAGTGTTGGAAACAAGAGCTTATATCGTTAACAAATATGTTAAATAATAACGGTCCTAATATCCATCCTTGTGGTACCCCTGAGGGTACAAAATTCCATGCAGAAGAGTAACCATTGAGAACAACAGCTTGGGATCTATTCTAAATGTATGAAGTAAACCATCTGTATAAATTCTCATGTATGCCGGCGAAGAGAAGCTTCTGGAGAAGTAAATTATGATCTATACGATCGAACGCTTTGCTATAGTCTGTAAAAATAGCATCAACCCGCTCCCCTGAGTCCATACTAGAAGTCGTGTGATCGATAAATTATAATAAATTAGAAGCTGTTGATCGATTGTTAAGAAAACCGTGTTGCTCAGGAGAAAAGAGGACGATACAGTGTTGTAAACTTAAGTTACGTTCAAACACCTTAACAAATATGCATAATATGGAGATCAGTCTGTAATTTTGAACCTCGTTTTTTCTACCGCTTTTAAAGATTGGGGTTATAAAAGCAGATTTCCAAATTTTGGGCACAACTCCATCTAATATTGACCGTTCAATTAAAATTGACAGAGGCTGCATCAAAGCATCCGATCATCTGGTAATAAACAGGGGTATTATTCGATCTGGTCCTGCTCCTTTTGATAGGTCTAATGGCTTAAATAATCTATTGACCGTTTCAGGAACTATTTCTATGTCACTTAAGGTATTGGTGTAATTTGAGTACGATAGACGAGACACTGCTCCAAACTGAACATCCCCAGTGGTAGAAGGAGGGAGAAACGTAGATTGAAAATAATTTGCAAAGAGAAGAACATCTTCTCCCGAATCCGCTGATTGTCCACCGTATAAAAGAGAAGAGGGCAGAGTGTTGGAAGCATTTCTATTGGACTTAATGAAGGACCAAAACATTTTTGGGTTCTTAACTATTGCTTACTCACATTTTTAAGATAATTATTATAACTATCCGCTTCTAGAAGTTTAGCTCTCTTACGTATAGATATATATAGATAATGTATGTACTAGAAAAGTCACAATTAGAATATAGAACATAAGTGAGCAACATAAGTATATGATCATTTTGTTTTCAACATTGTTCGATAATCGTTTTTTCCTACACTACTCCAACCCTAGAAATATCACTCTGGCAGCTGTCTTGGCAATCAATCTATGTTGTACAAACTAATCGTTATAAACTGACTTTGCGACTAATTTCGGTTGTAAAGCAATCCCTATTGATGTCAAGACTGCAGGCCGTATAATTCCATGTAAAGCTATAATTGATATAATGACACCCTATTCCGTCCAAAAACTTAAGAAAATGGCCCCAAAGGAATTCTAAAAGATTTTATTTATACTTGGGCCTTCTAACTTTTGCACAAGTTTCATCCCAGAGATAAATCTACAAAATGGGCTCCTAATAAAATTACTTAACTAGAAAAAACCTCTAGATACAGATTTGGCGCTTTCACTATAATGAGTGAAAATTTGGAATGAATTTTATCTCTCATTTTCTTTGGCAAACTAATAATATCTAATAATGCCTGTCTGTAGTGAAGACGAAGGTTGGTAAATTGAAAGCAAAATTGTCTAGCCATTGTTGTACGAGTAATTCGAGTCGTGGGCAAATGAATCATTAGTCCTAAACTAATATTAACCTGTGTTATATAAACAAAGGGTTTTGGGCGTGCCTCTCAGAGTAGCTGTTAGTAGCAGTGTGACGCACTATATGGTTCTTGTTTCGAGCGAATGTACTTTAATTTTCTTATGGATCAGTGCAAAGGGAGTTCTTGGGGAAACTTTGAACTGATATTTACTTAAAAAATAAAAGGAGCAAAAGCACCGCGGTAGTGAAAACGCATTCACGTCACAGGCACCCGGATTTTGTAAAGGATTTGTCGGTCAATTTCGCATCCCTACGTTATTGTTGTATTACATCCATACCAATATATAAAAGTGAAACGTTGTCTGTTTGTTTGTTTGTTTGGGGAGCTTTCACGCGATAACGGCTGTACGGATTTTGATGAAATTTAGAATGTTTTTTTTTGTTGTTGGAATTTATCCTGGAATAAAATATAGGATAGTTTTTATCACGGAAAATTGTAATCTGGAAAATGTTGAATACTCAGTGTAAGGAACGGTTGCCATTACAGAATGGTCTGTTTTTGCCATGGAAACGAAATAACAAGTCTGTCAAAAACTGAAGAACATTGGTGCTATACCAACTTTTGCATTGGTTTTTAATATCCTAGAAGAAAATAGGATGTTTTTTTCGCGATAAACTGTAGTCCGCGCGTACGAAGTCACGGGCGGGATAACTAGTTTTGTATATAATCCAGGCACCCAGATTTAGTGGTGTAATAAAGCGCTGGATAGGCACTGAAGAACTTTATCAATCAATCTATATGATTATAGGGATTTTGCTATAACGTGAGATATTGAGTTAGTAGAAGATAAAATTACATGACATGTAGAATAAACTAATAAGAATATTGCCTATATAAACAATATTTGAATTATGGGTAGGACCTTTTTTTCAAGATACAATACGATTTCATAAAAAAAAAAACACCAACTTTTTTATCAGTGTATACCTACTTACACAATGTTATCTACGTTACATTAAAAGAACAAGATATAATTATGTTCAAAAACTAAAACCCGACTACGGTTGGGTAAAAAATAGACTATAACACTATTGCGATCATGAAGACGAATCGATTGATGCCTCGCTTGTCAAAATCGGACCAAGATTTTAGATTGAATTCATAGCCATTCCTATGCTTCGCCCTAGTCGGGTAAAAAAAAATACCTGTGACCCTCAATAAATAAAGACAAATAGATTGATACCTCGTTTGTCAAAATCGGACCAAGATTTTAGATTGAATTCATAGCCATTCCTATGCTTCGCCCTAGTCGGGTAAAAAAAATTGCCTATGACCCTCAATAAATAAAGACAAATAGATTGATACCTCGCTTGTCAAAATCGGACCAAGATTTTAGATTTAATTCATAGCCATTCCTATGCTTCGCCCTAGTCGGGTAAAAGAAATGCCTGTGACCCTCAATAAATGAAGACAAATAGATTGATACCTCGCTTGTCAAAATCGGACGAAGATTTTATATTGAATTCATAGCCATTCCTATGCTTCGCCCTAGTCGGGTAAAAAAAATTGCCTATGACCCTCAATAAAAAAGACAAACAGATTGACACCTTGCTTGTGAAAATCCTACCAAGTTTTATTTTTTTTACACATGACCCTTTTCTTCGTCATAATCTGATAAAAAAATAGCCTATGACACTCTGTTCCTGAAGACGAATCGATTGACACCACGCTTGTCAAAATCTGACTACTATGGGCGACGCTATGGTGGAACATCCACAAACCACATACCTCATTAACCTTTTCTTGCTTTGCTGTAGTGGGTAAAAAAAGAGTGAGTACGCCAAATTCCTGCAAAAATACATAACATTTTATTGAACTTTGTTGTCGTCATATCACAGGAAACTTCGGGCAAAGGGATCTCTCGACGGCGATAACGGGGGACACAAATACTGGGGAACAAACAAAGGGGCGATGAGGGTAATTCTAATTCCGCCGCCAGATAAGCTTACGAAGTGTCGCAATTTCCTTGTTTGCTAACATTAGGAAGCAATGTTTCGGGACACCTCATGTTTCTTAAAATGTTGCGTATGACTTTGTTTAATATTTATCGCTGTAGCTGTCAACACTGCTGTCGAACCATTTACTGCGGTGATTATGAAAGACCTATCTAAGCTCATTTGACATCTATACCAATATTTAAAGTGAATTTTTGTCCGCTTGTTTGTTTGTTTTTTTTTTGTTTGGAGAGCTTTCACGCGATAACGGCTGGACGGATTTTGATGAAATTTAGAATGGAGATAGCTTTTATCCTGGAATAAAACATAGAATACTTTTTATCACGGAAAATTGTAAGTTTCCAAGGGAAAACTGGAAAATGTTGATAACTCACTGTAAGGAACGGTTGCCATCGCAGAATGGTCTGTGGTTGCCATGGAAACGAAATAACAAGTCTATCAAAAAACGTCAAGAGCATTGGTGCTATACCAACTTTTGCATTGGTTTTTAATACCCTAGAAGAAAATTGGATGTTTTTTTTTGCGATAAAGAGTAGTCCGCGCGTACGAAGTCGCAGGCGGGAAAACTAGTAAGTATTTGAAATGAAATTGAAATTAAATTGCAATTTTATATTTTAGTTGATTATTAACTTTAGTTTGTTATTATTACTTTTGGTTATATACCTGCATTTACTTTTTTGTGAACTGACACACCAGCAGTCAGATTTATTAGGTCATGTACAATTGTACATGTATATCTATAACAAAAACTTAAAATAGGAGCCAGCTCCCTAGCTAGTGGGCCCGAATGTCCAATTATAATTTTATGAGTAGCTCCATTCTACCTATTTAAACTCCCCTTCAAGAGGAAGATTCAAAATGAAAGCAGAGAACAGACTTATAGTAAAAATAGATTTCCCGCCCGTGACTTCATCCACGCGGACTACAGTTTATCGCGAAAAAACCATCCTATGTTCTTCTAGGATATTAAAAACTAATACAATAGTAGGTATAGCTCTTGAAGTTTTTTGACAGGCTTGTTATTTTGTTTCCGTTCCTTACAGCGAGTAATCAACATTTTCCAGTTTTCCCGCGGAAACTTCAATTTCCCGGGATCGAAAGTATCCACGGGCACACACAAATAAACAAACAACGTTTCACTGTTATATTGGTATGGATGGATACCTAAGGCTGAGAATATAAGACCTCCTTTTCTATGAAAGTCTTTAAAATTGAGTTACCAGAAATATCAATAAAAAGCTTACCTAGCTGCTTAAACTCTAATGTATTCTAGTATTATATCCTCTTGAAGCTCAAGATGAGTTTTACGTTAAAAATGTATATCCTTTTTTAATTTATTTTCCTTGCTCTAATGAACATTTTCCGGGAAGACGCTTTAAAGCTGCAATGAGAATGAATTAATTAGATAGTAAAGTAGGCAGTCAGCTTTAAATTTTAATGCGAACACTGCACGTGCAAATTCAGTAGAAGATTTTTGAGGTAGGTCTCTATATTTAGAGGAATAAAACAAATTTCCAAAACAATTAAATCGACTTTATAATAAAAATGTTATTTCGTAAACAACCACTAAAAAGAATAAAATAATTACATTTGAGCCAGAACAGTATCACTTTTTCGAAATTACCAACGTAATAATAATGCATAAATACAACATAAGATAAGAAAGAGTTTTTTGAAGACGGTGCCAAGCCGAGCCATAATTATTAATATGGTTGAGCTTATTCAAAAAGATAATGTCTTAAACGGCTTGAAGTGCTATTTAAAATAATAAGCTTTTGAAGTCATTATCTACAAAAACTTTATCATTTACTAGATTGCTATATTCGTGTCAATTGGTTTGTGAACGTGTGAAAGTCAAGATCTGCTCGTGTGAGTCTCTTGTTTTGTCTCTTCTGCGTTTCGTATTTTGTATGAGGGTGTGTCATAGACAACTGCATATTACTTCGTTCGCCGTAGGAATGTATTAATATTGTAAAGATATTAGATTTAAATGATGCTTGGGTTTGGCACCGCCTTCAAAAAACTTTCATATCTTATGTTGTATTTATGCATTATTATGACGTTGTTAATTTCGAAAAAGTGATACTGTTCTGGCTCAATTGTAATTATTTTATTCTTTTTAGTGGTTGTTTACGAAATAACATTTTTATTATGAAGTCGATTTAATATTTTTGGAAAAGTATTTTATTTTTGGATTTTTAGTGGCCTAGGCAAACATCGGAAAGAATATATATTATGCCAAAGAAATTAGTAAACACTCACTCACTTTAAACTCAAAGCGTTGGTAAATTAAAACCAAGGATGAATAAAACCTACATATATAACAACTGAATTATTTTTGACCATTTTCCATCATTTTGTTGTTGCGTTCCTGTGACTACCTTCCGGCTCCAACATCAGACCCTGAAAACCACATAACACCAGAGAACTCATCAAGACAAACCAAATGAGTCCAAACTCAAAGGGGTTCCATAATTTTGTTGTTGAGTTCCTGTAACTACCTTCCGGCTCCATCATCAGACCCTGGATACCACATAATACCCGAGAATTCATCAAGACAAACGAAATGAGCCCACACTCGAAGGGGTTCCTTAATTTTGTTGTTGTGTACCTGTGACTACCTTCCGGCTCCATCATCAGACCCTGGATACCACATAAAACTAGAGAATTCATCAAGACACACCAAATGAGTCTAAACTCGAAAGGATTCCATCATTTTGGTGTTGAGTTCCTATGACTACCTTCCGGCTCCATAATCAGACCCTGAGTACAGCATAACACCAGAGAACTCACCAAGACAAACAAAATGATCCCAAACTCGAAGGGATTCCATCATCCGATTGTGTAGTTCCTTTGACGACTACTACTACTACTACTACTACTACTACTACTACTACTAGGAATCTGAATCGAATAACTGCTGAACCAATTTTGATACCATTTATATGGGACCACCTGGAGAGTATACCCATTCAAACAAAAAAAAAATTATTAAATCGGTCCGCAATTCACGGAGATATCGAACGACATAAAAAAAAAAACCCAAAAAAAAAACATACATACAGCCGAACATATAACCGTCTCCTTTTGTGAAGTCGAATAAAAATAAATGCATATACCTCGTAAATTCAAGTACTGGGCAATAACAACAGCCTTTGATCCAGCGATATTATAATAAGCCACTTTGATGGAATTTGGTTTATAATCAACTTCCGAAAAGAACTTCACTGTCACCACTCGTCTGTTTTTACTCGACTTCACGGAGGGTTATGTGTTTGGCTTGTATGTATGTTTGTTTGTTAGTTTGTACGTTTCTTAGACGCTAAGCGGCTTGATGGATTTTGTTCAATGAGGTATCATTGGATTTGTTTTGAACTCTTGATCACGAAAGTGATAATATATGAAGTGTCATGAAAACAAGTTGTTTGTCGCTTAGCTACCAATCCCTACAGGGTGATCCCTGTAGGAAAATACAAAAAACAACAAATCAATTAACTAAAACCTAATTCTGCTAACCTATAAAATTTAAACAATTATCAATTTTTAGCTGGCTCTCAAACAACTTAAGAGCAACAATGCACCAGGGGAGGACGGAATAACGACAGAGCTACTGAAAGCGGGTGGAACACCGGTACTTAAAGTCCTTCAGAAGCTCTTTAACTTCATCATCCTCGAGGGTACTACAGAGGCGTGGCACAGGAGCGTAGTGGTTTTGTTCTTTAAGAAAGGTGATAAAACCCTCTTGAAGAATTATAGGCCCATTTCGCTGCAGAGCCACGTCTAGAAGCTGTTTTCGAGAGTAGTTACAAACCGTCTCGCTCGTAGGTTTGACGACTTTCAGCTTCCCGAACAAGCTGGATTCCGGGAAGGCTTTAGCACCGTATACCACATCCATACGCTCCGGCAGATTATACAGAAGACCGAAGAGTATAATCGGCCTCTATGTCTAGCGTTTGTGGACTACGAGAAAGCCTTTGATTTAGTCGAGACCTGGGCAGTACTACAGTCATTACAGCGGTGCAGTATATTATCAAAGCTGTTGATCACTATATTTACTTGGGTCAGACGATCCAACTGGGTAGATCCAACTTCGACAAAGAGGTCAACCGACGAATCAAACTCGGATAGGCAGCGTTAGGGAAATTACGCCATATCTTCTCGTCGCAGATACCGCAGAGCCTCAAGACGAAAGTTTATAATCAGTGCGTGTTGCCAGTGATGACATACGGCACTGAGACGTGGTTGCTAACTATTGGTCTCATACAAAAGCTCAGAGTTGCGCAGCGAGCAATGGAGAGAGCTATCCTCGGTGTTTCACTACGTGATAGAATCAGAAATGAGGAAATCCGTAGAAGAACGAAGGTTACCGATATAGCTCTCAGAATTTGCAAGTTGAAGTGGCAATGGGCAGGCCATATAGTTTGCAGAACTGCTGGAGAATAAAGGTTATTGAATGGCGACCACGATCGAGCAAGAGAAGTGTGGTGAGACCTCCCACACGATGAACCGACGACATTGTAGCCGTCGCAGGAAGTCGGTGGATGGAGGTGGCACAAGATTGCTCGTCATGGCGCTCTTTGGGAGAAACCTATGTTCAGCAGTGGACTTCTAAAGGCCGACATGATGATAATGATGATACAATATAAATGCCTGGTCAGACATCGGACACGCCAGGATACAATTACAAAATACCATATCTAAAATTTCGCTTCGATTCAACCATGATCTTCTGTAGCTTCCATTCCGCACACATTCCATCATGTTGTATATCCTCCATAACCCCGTACTCAGCACTATTGGGAGATGTAACTTTATTTATCAAAAATGCAAACTTCCTTGGTGGAATATGTGCGGAGCGCAGTCTAAGGGCTGTAACTAACAGTTTACGATTCAGTTATTCAAGATGATGTAAATATAACAAGTAAAATCATAAAAAAATACAAGAAACCTGACTGCGAACAAAATGATGGAATACGAGCTAACCGCCCGCAAAAATAATCACACTAATATTATAAAGGCCAAACTTTGTACTCGTATGTATGTAATGGTGATTGAATGTGTATGTTTGTTACTTCTTCACGCTTAAACGGCTGAAGGGATTTGGATGAAATTTGGCTTATATTACACAGGCTATTTTTTTATCTCGAAAAAATGCACAGTTCCGAAGGAACGCTGGTGAAACCGAGGGGGCACTTTACCCGACTGTGGAGGATTATGTGTTTGGGTTGTATGTATGTCAGTTTGTCAGCCTAAACGGCTTGATGGATTTTGATAAATGAGGTATCATTGGATTCGTCTTGATCACGAGAGTGCTATAGGATATATAAAGTATCAAGAAAACCAATATGGCGGCTAACAGCTGCCATGTTGTATTTTCGAAAGAATTAATATATAAAAAAAAAGATTGCGAACAAAACTAATAAGAGGTAAACAAGCAATAGATTCTTGATTGTGAAATATAAGATACATTCGGAGGCATCATGCATTTCATTTCTGCTTTGACGGGATCAGACAGAACCTGGCGAGCTTCTCCTCATGCCTCCGACTGCAGCCTATATTTATAAAAAAATTTTTTTTACAATATTGGAACAACCGACTTCAAACGCTCGTACTTCGCGAACGCTCGAACCAAATTTTTCTTATTATTGGAACTGGTTAAAAACTACTGAACCAATTTTGATAAAATTACTATGGGACTAATCTGAAAGTATACCTTGCAAACAACAAAATAAATTTTCGAAATCGGTTCACAAATCACAGAGTTCTGAGGTAACAAACATTAAAAAAACGGGTCGAATTGAGAACCTCCTCCTTTTTTGAAAACTGTTAAAAAATAATCAAATCTATCGAGTGAGGTATCAAAATACAGGTCTATATAAGACCATTTCAAAAATATATAATTTGTTCACACACACGCACACACCTTCACACACTAACACACAAACACACACACACACACACACACACACACACACACACACACACACACACACACACACACACACACACACACACACACACACACACACACAGCTTCACCTTTATAACATTAGTGTGATTATTTTTGGGGGCAGTCAGCTCGCAATGCAATAATTTTGTTCGTTCGTTTTTGTATTTGTATAATAATTTTACTTGTATACTTACTTACATATTTTACTTTAATTTAATAGTTGCAATTGCAACTACAAGTACAGTGTTTACATTAACATAAATAACTAAAAATTACAAAATTTGTTAAGTTAATTCTGTTATGCTTAAAAGAAAATTGCTACTGTTTACTTATAAGAATTATATATTTTTGAAATGGTCTTTTAAAGAAATGAATTTTGATACCTCACTCGATAGGTTTTGGTAATTTTTTGTTCCGTCGGAATGTAAGCCGCCATATTGGTTTTCTTGACACTTTATATGGCGCTCTAATGATCAAGACAAATCCAATGATACGTCATTTAACAAAATCCGACAAGCCGCTTAGGCTGTAGGACGCGCCTTAGAAACGTACAAACAAACATATAAACAATCAAACATACATGCAAACCAAACACAAACCCTCCTCAGTCGGGTAAAAAGTAGGCTATGTGTTAATCCAACGTATAAGCTACATCCATTCCATACCAAATGTCATCCAAATCTGATAAGCCGTTTAAGCGTTAAGATGTAACAAACATACACATCCTTACATACACACAAAGTTTTGCCTTTATAATATTAGTGTGATTATTTTTTAGAGCGGCCAGCTCGTTTACAATCCTTTTGTTTGCAGTCGGGTTTTTTGTATTTTTTATAATAATTTTACTTGTTTCTTGTGTATGTTCAGCCCTCTTCGTAGATTTTCACTTATATCTCCAGTATTTCATTTACTTGACCGATTTGGATGATTATTTTTTATTTCAAACCTTCAGTGTAGTTCCGTTAAATATGTAGAAAAAAATATGCAAATTAGTTCAGCCGTTTTTCTTTGTAAATCCAGTTAAAGTTCATATTTTGGTTCAAACAACTATGAGTATTTACCTCATTAGGGAATTGGCCTCATGAATTCGACGCAGGGAGACAACGCTGCGGTAATAAACCGGGTACTTCACGGCTTCACGTCACCAAAGTATACCATATTGACAACGATCACAAACCGCACTTTCAATCGGTCCAGTAGTTTGTGATGCACGAACAAACATCCAGACAGACATACCTACACGATTTTATTCTGGTTATGTAGCTTATTATTAAGTCCTCAACACTAGTTTTAATTAATTATTTACTATTTCACACACATACACTTTTGTTATTTACTGATGTATTATATAAGTACTAGATGTACCCGCGTCTTCGCACGCGTGGCCATTTCTCTAGGCTAAAAGAACTCTATGTACTATTCCAAGACCTAAAATACCAATATACCAATATTTGATCAAATTTCGCGGAGGATTTAGCACCATAAACCATATACACACAGTGAAGCAGGTTATATAGAAGTCTGAATAGTATAACCAGCTCATGCGTCTTGTTTTTGTGGTTTATGTGAAGGTCTTTGATTCCGTGGAAACCTGGGTGGTTCTGGAGTCTTTGCAGCGTTCTCACTAATGCCTTTGAAGATATGTTGAAGAAGCTGGATTGGAAAAGAATGGGCATTAATATCAATGGCGAGAATCTCACACTTACGATTTGCCGATGTCATAGTCCTCATGGCGGAGTCGCTGCAAGACTTGCAAAGTATGCTGACCAACCTAGGTGATGCATCTCGAAGCATCGGTCTCGGAATGAACATAGATAAGACCAAGATCATGTTTAACGATCTTATTGACCCGGAACCGATTGCAGTCAATGGTGCACCTCTTGAGGTTGTCTAAAAATATACCTACCTAGTAGAGTAGTATAGTAGGTATATAGCTACCTTAGTTTACCTTGGGCAAATAGTGCAATTATGTAAGAACAACTAAACTAAATAAACTGCCTAAGTGATATATTTTCTGAGATATTTGGGTATAAAAATATTTTTTCGTCTTTTAATGTATACGTTGCAATATTGACTTTCAGTCTTGATCAGGAAGGGATGAGGGGGTCTGATGAAATTAATGTCACAAAAAACTAATCTAACATGCGCCATCCGATAATTGCACGACATATTAATATTACCATGAAGTTGGACGAAAAATAAACCCAAATATGTCTTAAGGTATATCACGTTTTTTTAATAGAATTCTTTTTGTTTCTTATAATTTGCCCTATCGATTGACACTAGTTTCATTTATGGCCAAGAAATCGTTTTTTTTTCAAATGTTCATCATAGTCTAATCAGCAGTCCGAGCGTGATTATGTAACATAAAAACAAACTTTCGTAAATGGTATTATTGGACGATAAAATGTTCAAATATTGTTACTCAAGCACACACTAACACCGCTGTTTTAAGTACCTACTACAAAAAACTACCAAACTTAACAAATTTTTTTACATTGGTGATCAAAACCGCGGTAGAAGCTAATTTTATTTTATTTCATTGAAATTTATTTGCTGACGATTCCTTACATTACTTTATGTTTACGGACTAAGACGAACTTACCCGATACCCGAATCGTATTTGGTTCGAGAATTAATGTTGTTATTTCATTTGCGCTTCTATCTGCGTATGTCTCTCTATCTTTGTTGTTGGTGCATGAAGTGTACGACAGTGCAAATTTATCTGTGTGGGTGTGTTTGCTTGTAGTTGTATCTAGTCCGGGTGTAGTTTACATGAAGTTCTAGGTTGCCCCGTCCTCATTTGTTTAATAGGGTCGATGGTCCAAATACAGTTTTATCTTTCTAATTATATCTACCCGTGCGAAGCCGGGGTGAGTCGCTAGTTAATTTAAGTATAAATAGCTAGGTACAGATATTACAAAAACTATCTAACTATAGATACTTATAATACACTTAAGCATCCATTTCTCATTGTGTACATTTTCGTTTAATATATTCAGGTTTGTTTCGCCACTCACAGCGTTGTTTTCAGTATTTTGCTGTCTGTAAGCCGTTGAGCTCGGTTAAAATGGCGCTGTTATGTTAGCTTTTGAGAGTCCGACTCACAATTGCTGCTGCTAGAAGTAAAATAATTCAGCTGAATACTTGGATGTTCACTGTTCAGAGCGAATGGTCTTGATAGCATAAATGTGAAACTGGCGACACACAAAAAGCTCAAAGTAAACTTGATAAATGTAACTGAACTGTAGTTACGCACCGCGCCTCAAGGGTTTTACAGATTTTAACGAAAGCATAGAATAACTACACTCTACCTATAATACTCCTATAAAAAAGCTATTTATATCGCAAGCAGCGACATAAATAGCCTTTGTTTTTCGGAATCAGTATTAGCTATATATTATTATTCGTAGCCATTCATTTCATTCCTTTGGCGAATGAGTAGAAAACAAACAAATAACAAACTGCACATGCAAATTTATAAATAGTTTATAGATATTTTCAAGACTGGCTCATCTTGGTAGGTACAGTTCACTAAATGTTAAAATTCAATGTAGTTGCTCGAAATTATTTTGAAAAGCGATAGAGCATAGAGTAAAAATTCTAAAATTTACTTTCTAAATTAATTTAATACACTTTAAACTTTCAACGTTTGTTTAGTCTACTGCAACATCAACATTCATTCAGTAAATTAGGTAAATCGTTTTCCCCTACTTCAGTTTTTATATTTCTACGAGTACTGCGCAAAGATAAGTTCTGTTCTGTTATCTCTATTTAATCCAATGTGGACCTGAATGTGATTGATATTAGACGGAAAAATCTAGCTTAAATTGTGTTTCATAACAAAATGTATGAAGCCTTTGTCCCTTTTATGTCTCCACTTATTTCACGAAGTGCTCATATAAAAAGATGCGCGTTAAATTTTTATTCACACTTTTGTACACCCAATTCAAAAAGGAGCAAAATCTAATGTAGCTTCAGCAAAGTCAGAAAGGGCCGTGAGATAAAACACCATGTTGAGCTTACCAAGCCGGCTAGGTAGGCTACAAAAGCCAAGTAGGTTACTACGGAAGAGGCCTGCAACGTCGACATTTTGACAAATTACAGTCGAGGATTACTCCACTGTTATATGAAGAAAACGGAGAAAACAGTGCTATTCCGCAAATTACTGACTTGTAACAAATGCTTCACTGAATGACCCGCAATATATCTGACTCACAGCTAAATCTACTTAATGCTTCGCACTCCAACACTTGTACCACATTCCAACCTAATAACGTTCATATTGGAAGAGTGATAACTTGATGTTTCACACGCGCGTGGTAGCAAGTTTTCTTGCTCATCCACCTTTTTAGGATAATTTATTCCGCACCCAAGGCGTAAATTCCCGAGGCTTAGTTTGGTAATCATAAGAACTAATTAGGCGTAGCTTTTACGAACTCTGTGCACAACTTTGCCCTTAACTCCATCTAATTTATTAGTTCAGAGCCGATGGTGTAAATTAGATTTATTTTATAAAGGAAAGGTTGGGTTACTTGGAACATAAATACTTAAGTAAACATAGATATATAATTATTCCATAACATCCACATACAAAATACTCCTTTTTTTGCTAAATTTAATTATGAGTTACTTGAGTAGGTTTTAAGAATTAGCTCAGTTGCTATAAACAAGGCTGTAGGTATTCTATGAGTATTTAAAAAAAACTGAGACCAAAATCGTAAAACTGAGAAAAATGTCTCCAAGGGAAAAACATTGCTAATATTTATCTCGCTGTTTTCTTTATATTGCAGCAAGTCATGTCAATTTATTTTGCTGTGTTATAAAAACGAGGATTTGGTGTTATCATCTAAAAGAAGCAGACGTGTTACACATACCGAAAAAGAGATATATTTTTATGACAAAATTCATCGGAGCTATAAAAAGGGTGAGCGAAGAACCTAGCGTCGAGCTTGGAATGACTTCGCTCGCAAGTCGCAGGTCACAGGGGACCGAGATGGTATATTTACCGAGCAAGACGATGTTGATCCTTCTTTTAATCTAGAGCTTAGAGATAAAACTGTATTTTGCAGGCACTATCTCACCGACTTGGCCCGCTTCGAACATGACTTTAAAGGGTATTTGAAGAAATTCTCCCACCAACTCGGCGTTTGAAAATTTCAGGAAAAGAACTTTCACAAGAGAATTTTCACTGACATAATATTCATAAAAATTAAGCATGTATTGTGCATAGTTGTTGAGTAGAACATAGGTACCTTCGTGGAATTATTTGATGCCCTGCTTATTTGTGTGTTTTACGTGGAATCACGATTCCACGTAAAACACACAAATAAGCAGGGCTAAAAATAAAGTGTGAAACGTGTTTTTAAGACCGCAATCTTACTCGGCTCGACGTTAGTGACACACGTGAAGCTTGCTCACACTATATTGTGATGTCGACGGCAGTCACATAGCTTACATCATAGCTTTGTATTATTTAGGAGTAATATAGTATTACATTTAATTTATTTGATCATTCAGAAATTTAAACTGATTGTAGTACCATTGATACGTATACCTGGTCAGTTTATGAACCTGTTCTCATGCTACCTCCAACTTTTTTATTCTCTTTACGGTACCCAGCCCTTAATGTATTTTTTCTTAACTATACTAATGGTAGCATTTCTTTCCACCTTACGTATAATATCTAATAAATTATTGTACGATTGATTCTTTTGTCGTGATATTCTTATTAGACTTATTATTATTTAGGAAACCTATACATTCTGGTTCATGCGAATGAGTTCGGAAAACACTCATTTTCAGAAAATTCTGAACCAAAATTAATCAACATTATACATATGTAAAAATCCACAAGCGTGGTGCATCCACGGACTGGGGAAACAAAATGTCGGCTCACGGCTCCCAGTGCTGCCACACGTACGAGCCGAGACGAGCTACGATTTCAAACCGGTTGGATTGCCGACGATTTGCGTGGCGGTTTTTATGTATACCTGCTTACGGTAACACACCGGCAAAAAAGGTCATCGAGCCATAAGTACGCGTACTTACTCGCATGTCTATCACCCCATTAAGAGCTAGCCATTTCCATTGTTTGTTTAGAATAATTTACCATATAACTTTGCGTTTAGAAAATATACATTTCAATCATTCTCAGCTCCGCCATTCGCGAAACATTTTGATTGTCCTTTATCTTTTGGACCACCTCTAACAAATACTTAGCAACAGCCTACACCGAACTTAATGTATCCTTGAAAGTACAATACAAATAAATGTAATTCAAAGAGAGTCTATAAACAATGAAACAATCATGGTAATGGTCACAATTTTATGATAGCATCATTAATTCCGTGGTATAATTGGAAAAGTTTGGCCACAGACTCCACGGAGAGGGGATCCTGAAGAACTATAATATCGCAGTTAATGGTACTCAATGACTTCTCAATTACATTATGTTGAAATACGATATAATTGAGTGTTCTGGCCCTTCCTCTTTGAGACTGTTGAGAGCCGTATTCCCGAAGATACTTACGTTTAGAATTTATATGGGGACAAATAGCTTCCGGATAATCATGAGTTAAACAGTGAAAATGTAGATATCAATTTATGTTTTTTATTTTTTTATTACGGTCTAGGCAATTTCACTTGGTTTGACCACGATCTCACCTGATGGAAAACGATGATGTGGTCGAAGGTGTAGCATAGTTGTCTAGTAGATACCTATTCACGCTTAACTTGAACACACCAGGGTTATATTTTACCAGAAATACTGACGAGAGCAGGGCATTCCACTCCTGAGTAGTTCTTATAATAAATGAAGAAGCGTAACGCTTCGTTCTTGTGCGAGGTATTTCAACCATAAAAGGATGGCGCTTTGCCGATCGTCTAGTCGTACGGTAATGGAAAGGTGATGAGGGAATCAGATTGTGCAGCTCTTGTGCACACTCTCCATAACGTAATCTATAGAATACCGACAGGAATGCGACGTCACGTCAATGCACCAGACTTTGAAAATTACTCTTAACCAGAGTGTCATCTCCAATGAGCCTCATAGCATGTTTCTCAATTGAATCCAAAGCCTCGAGCTGATACTTGGCAGAACTGTCCCAGAGGTGGCAACAGTACTCCATACAAGATCGGACCTGTGCTTGATAAAGATTCAAACCCTGTCCCGGCGTGAAGTACCGCCTAAGCTTAGACAAGATACCAAGTTTCTTTGCAGCTACCTTGGCTTTGGATTCAATGTAAGATCCAAAATTTAGTTTCAATGTGAGTTCGACATCTAAAAGCTCCAGATGGTCGCCTAATGGTACTGTTACACTACGGAAAGATGGAGATCGGTTAAGAGGACTCTTTTTAGCAGAGAACAAACACGTCTGTGTTTTAGTAGCATTAAACTTAACCAGGTTAGCATTGCCCCAATCGTACACGGCTTCTAAGGCTAAATTCAAGCAGGACAGCGTCGCAGCTGGCTTAAGCATTGGAACTGTATCTCTCAACCACAGTACTTTCATCTGCATACCCAAAGGTACCGGGCTTCAAAATGTCATTAATATGCAGTAACAACAGTGTAACCGAGAGAACCGATCCCTGAGGTACACCAGCATTGATGGCCATTTGATCAGACGAGCAGCCCTCTAGGACTACTCGAATAGATCATTCCCTGAAAAAAAAACAGCTATCCAATTGCATAAGCCATCAGGTAATCTATATGAGGGAAGCTTGTTTAAAAGGACATCGTGCCAGACCCGATCAAAAGCATTAGATAAATCAAGGGAGACGGCACGCGCCTCACCATGCATCTCGATGGCTTCGCTCAGTACGTGAGTGGCATATGCAAGAAGATCCCCAGTAGACCGGAATTTGTTAGAATTGTACAAGCTTATTAAAAAAAAGGCAACTGGACTTTTCACAGGAATGAAAAACTCGTCATAAAAGGCAAGATTAGTAGTATAGTAGGTACCCACAATTTTTTATCTAAATCAGCATCTAAAAGTGTTTATCGATTGCTCGGCTTCAACTCGTTGCTTTATAAGATGCTAAGTACCGTAAATAGTACAATGATTGGCATCTTAAGCGAATGTCTGACTTTGGAAGCCTGTAGAAAAAAAAAGACTGCTAAATGTTACCATAGCTTTCTTATAAGCATCCAACAATAATGTTACAGCCAATTCGTAGCTTATTTTAGTAAAATAAAAGGGTGAAAATATTTATTAAATGGAAAAAAAAACGCCCAAAGTCACTATTGTTGGCCCCTTCTAGTACAATCATTGTAATCCATAGACGATTAGTGATAGTCAGTACTATTTACTGTATTTGTAGTGTGCCAATGAACGTATCATCACTATTATGTCAAATTATACTATTATACTACTATCATATCATATGCTATTACTATTACACATACTAGTACAATGATTAGCCCCTCTTAGTAAAAGATTGGCAGTGCCAACAGCTCAAAAATACAATGATTGGTAATGCCATCATTTACATAGAACGTGAAAGCAAGTTATTAAAATTATTTCAAGGAACTTATTCTTCTGAATCAATTTACGAGTAAGTTAAAAAAATAACACAGTTATGTGTGAAGATGTATTTCAATGATTGGCCTCTGTGCCAATGAATAAGTCGCCCATTTAAACGAAAGTTACAACTCTTGGCCCCTTATAATATCATTTCCGGTGAATTTTAATGCCTATTTTTGCGAGAAATAAAAAAACAAACATATCTCAGTAGTCATGTGACCTGAGTCCCATCCTGTAACGTTTACCGTTCGCGCTTACTCAGCGCAGATAAGCTCATTTCTTAGGAATAAGAACGATAAGGAGACGACTCGGGTGGTCTGTCTGGTTAGTGGTAATGTTTTTTTGTTAGAATATTAAGTTAGTCCTAAGCGATCCGTCGAATAAACGACACTTAACTTTTTAAATTTTGTATTTTTAAAAACTCGTCCTGTGGCTGCCCCGACTTGAGTGGCGCAGCCGGTAGGATACCCGTATGTCTTACTGCCGTACTTTCACCTTAACAGACCCCCAAAATCGGATTTGTGGTAAAAAGTGCGACAAATAGTAGTTCGGGTATCCATACGAACCAAACAAATAACTCTCGTGACGTGCAGTGCAACAAAGGACGAAGGATCTGCTACGGACTCGCCCAAGGGAGGATAATGGGTAGCTTGTGAGTAGTCTCATTCACTATTCCTTGTTTCCATCATCCATTCCATTTTTAAATTGTTAACAATTATTTGAGGTCCAAACTTTACCTTGTCTAATTACTAGTTAACTGATTTTCAGTATAATTACACCAAATATCGGGAGTTATACTATTTTAGTGTATTAAGCATTGACTAGATTACTATTTTTTGATCGTGAAAATTTATGTTAAGTATTTTATACGTTATTTTATAGAACTGTGCTATTTCTGTTTTATATAATACTAGAGTATATTGTAAGTGTGTATAAAAATGACGACTCAGAATGAGGTTACTGCTATTCCTACAAAAATATCATCTATTATACCCAAATTTGACGGAGATGAAAGACTTCTTAGTTTGTACATAAAAAAATGCAAATATGTCATTAAATGCTACAGAAAAGAAAATAATCCGGCGCAAGATCTATACGTTTTTCATGTAGTTACTAGTAAACTAATTGGAAAAGCCGCTCACCTTATTAGTGAAAGACCGGACATTGAATCTTGGGCCGAATTAAAATTTGTTTTGACTCAACACTTCGGAGACCCGCGTTCCGAAGAATGCATTGCCATACAGGTAGAAACGTTAAAAATTAACCATAATGAATCGTATCTAGATTTTTGCAACCACATCCAACAAGTAAAAAGTACTTTGCTAGCCAAGGTCAATCTTCCTCTATAATCTACCAGAGGATCTAATTCAGATAGTCAGACTAAAGGGTAGTAATACTCTAGAGGTAGCACTTAGTATCGTGCTGGAAGAGGTTAACTTCCAATTCCAGTATAATACGCGAAATAAAATGTTGCGACCCGGAATAAATGATGCCATTAACGTACAAAATTTTTAACAATTAGCCTCGGACATGAATCCGCCGAATTGATAAAAATAAATTGTGAAAATTTCACTAAACTACCGTACATTTATTTACCCGAAATACAAGCGAGGTTCATGGTTGACACGGGAAGCTCTCGGACATTCATAAGCCCTAACAAAGCTAATGAGATCTTTAAACAGTTTAAATATTCTGTTCCATTTGAAGTAATTAGCACTCATGGCAGAAGTTCTCACGGTGAAGCGATACACATCCCTCTTCTAAAAATGTTTAGAAGTGAGAATGCTCATACATTCTATATATATGACATAGATAAAGACTATGATGGATTAATTGGTTCAGACCTCCTGTCACAACTTCACAAAAATATTGATATGAAAAATCACGTCCTGAGAACCCGAATCGCGGAAATCCCGTTTGTTTATAATACACAAATTCACATCCAACTTGACCCTCGTTCTGAAACCCAGGTGATGTTACCAACGGACTTACACAACGCACATGGGCATAATAAAATTTCAGGAGTTTGAAGATGGAGTTAGAATTCCTTGCGCATTAGTTAATTGTGTGAATGGACAGACACATACGGTCGTGCAAAATACATTAGAAATACCGGTGACATTAAAAATAAACAAACTTATCGGTGTCACTCAGTATGAACCACAGGTATGTGAAATAAATACTATAACTGATAATGATCTGGACTTGATGACTACTTGATTGAGAACTTAGAAAAACTACGACTTGAACTCATGAATACTGAAGACAACAAAGAAATTAGTGCCTTATGTGATGAGTACAGAGACTATTTTATTGCGAGAAACTGCCTTTGACCTTTACAAATAAAGTTAAGCACCAAATTAGGACTCAGAATGAAGACCCTATCTACATACGACCATATCGACAACCGCAAGCGGTACATGACGATGTAAACCGACAAGTTGACAAATTACTTAAAGACAATGTCATCCAAGAGTCCTTTCTCGCCTTGGAATTTCCCAGTTCACCTTGTGCCGAAGAAACTGAATGTCTCGGGAGAAAAGAAATATAGGATGGTAATCGATTACCGACGTTTAAATGACACAACGACCAACGACAAATATCCGCTGCCGAACATATCAGACTTATTCGACAAATTAGGTAAATCTAATTATTTTACCACTTTAGATTTGGCTAGCGGATACCATCAGATTGAGATCGATAAAGCAGACAGGCAAAAGACCGCAATCAGTTCCCAGGCGGGACACTTTGAATTTTTGCGCATGACATTTGGCCTCAAAACTGCTCCAGACAATTTCCAGCGAGCAATGGATAGTATCTTGAGAGGCTTACAGGGAGTACACTACCTGGTGTATTTGGATGATATAATTATCTTCTCATCCAGCCTCCAAGAACATGTAGAAAAACTGCGAAAATTTTTCGAGCGTCTCAGACAAACAAATTTAAAGATTCAGCTTGACAAGTCGGAATTCCTTCGTAAGGAAGTTCTTTACCTAGAGCACTCTATAACAAAAGATGGGTTAAAGCCCAATAATGACAAGATCGATGCAGTTCTTAAATTCCCTCTTCCAAGGTCACAAGCGAAAATTAAGAGCTTCCTGGGTTTAGTGGGTTATTACAGGAAGTTCATTAAGGACTTTGCAAAATTGATAAGACCAATGACAAAATGCCTTAAAAAGAATCATAAAGTAGTGATCAATGAGGAGTTTGTGGAATCTTTCCAAAAATGCAAAGTGTTGCTAACAAATGCACTTCTATTGCAATTCCCAGATTTAGAGCCTTTTATCTTGACAACAGATGCCTCAGATTATGCAATAGGTGCTGTATTGTCACAGGGCACGGTAGGTTGCAAACGTCCCGTTGCATATGCATCAAGAACGATCCTGAGAGTATATACAGCACTAGGAAGGAAGCACTGGCTATTATATGGGCAATAAAACATTTTCGGCCTTACCTTTATGGTAAAAAGTTTAAAATCTACACATACCATAGACCGTTTTCCTGGATACATTTTTTCGATGAAACGAGTAGTAAAATCACTTGCTGGCATCTAAGACTCGCTGAATACGACTATGACGTAATATATAAAAAATAACGCCAACATACCAACGCCGACGCGCTGTCAAGAGTAAAAGTAAGTGCAATAGGAAAAGACGATAAGAAAAAAGACAGTATTTTTTATGCAAGTTAACTTCGATGCAAGAGAATTAGAATTACAAAGACATTGCGAAGAAATTCAAAACGAAATAGTCAACTATTTCTTCTAAATTTCTTCGCAATGTCTTTATATTCTCTGTAATTTTTTGTAGTTAGGTAAGAAAAATAGGAAAAAAAAACAAAAAATAAAAACCCGTCTCACTCCTTTTCAGATTCCGACAAAACGCTTACTATTCCCTCAGATTCAGAAAAAACACTAACGATCTCGTTAGATTTCAAAAGTACGACAGGCCTAAACGAACCGGACACAAAAAAATGGCGTTTACCTTTCTCAATACCGGAACATTCTTAACTTAAAGGCAACCCAGGCGTCTTACCTTTAAAGGAAGGAACTGCAGTCATCAGCTCTGAAAACTGGATAATACTCAAAAGACTCGACCTTAACCTGATTTCTGAAGATTTAACTTTAAATAGTATTAGATTTAGTGACCTTAATAGCATCGTAGATTCTAATTATAATGCAACTAAGTTCCAATTTAGTTTTCTCTAATTTTAGAATTCAAGTAGAATATGTAATGAATCTAACCTGTTAATAAGTATAGACAATTAGTCCCTAAATATAGATTGAAAAGAGGCCTTATTAATCCTTTTGGCTCTATATTTAAGGTAATCACGGAAAATTTATATAGTGAAGATGCTTATAGATACGATAGACTTATTGAAAACATCCGGTCAAAACAGGGAAATATGAATAAGAAAGTAGCTCTGATCTCCGAAGTCATTAAAGTTTTTATAATGCAACTCAGTCAATTAAGCGTAATGTACTAGAACTCCATAATGAATTAAAAGTCTTTCAAAACGACTTAGCAAACGTAAGACAAATAGAAACTTTACACTATGCAAGCAATGTGATAAACAATGTATACTCTATAATTTTACATAATTTCTAATGTATTTGCATAAAATTAAATGAAGTCGAAACTGCAATAGCTTTTAGTAAACTAAATACTCTGCATCAATCAATAATTGACTCTGACCATTTGTTAGTGATACTTGGGATTATTGAAAAAACTGAAATATTAGTTTTCCCAGCTAATCAAAAAAATCTGGTAAAAATTGAACAGAATATTCGTATTAAGTCATTTTTTAAAGAAAATCAGTTTACTTTTGTATTAGAAATTCCACTCATTGGTAAAGAGACCTACATTTATAATAAATTGTACCCTCTTCCTGTTCTCCATGATCACATAACTTACATTATCCTACCTAAATACCCTTACCTGATAGTAAAAGGACTAACCTCCGAGCCGCTTGCCCAACCATGCCAGCCGACAGGCGATTTCAGGTTTATCTGTTGTGAAGATAACACCGCCCAATTTATTGAAGACCCGTGTATTTCCGATTTAATTAAATATTCCAACAACATGAGTTCCTGTACCCTGATTCCAGTAACACTTGAAAGCGTCGTGGTCCAGCGAATTCGACCAAATCGATGGATTGCGTTTTCCAAAGAAAAAAACTTTCATTCAAAACACTTGCTTGAATGAAGTTCACTAAGAAAATATTCAAGGAACATACATAATCACACTTGAAGATGTACATTGTGAAGTAAAAATAGACAGATTCATACTCAAACTGCGGTCATATTAAATAGAAAAGTTAAATTATGCCAGACTACCAATTATCAACTTGCCACATATAAGCCACATTAGAACTGAAGATAGAAAACCTATAGAATTAGAAGGCATAGAACTAAAAAACGTCCAGTCAACTTTGAATTAAATAAACCTGAAAAGTGTCAGTGACAATGATAGATAGATAGATAGATAGATAGATAGATAGATAGATAGATAGATATATAGATATATAGATAACTCTTTATTGAAACACACAAATAAAAAACTTACAACCAAAAAAACAAAATTAATAATAAAGTGTCACAATGGGCGGTCTTATCGCTCAGAGCGATCTCTTCCAGACAACAGTGCATGGAAAGGAATAACTGAGGTAATAGGGATGGTGGGTTGCAGGCCGGATAACCTCCAAGAGTGCCCGACTGTTGCTGGTCCCCTTCGATGCGTTTCATCTGGGGGGAAGAGCAGCCGTTGGGACGGTGCACCCGGGGATCGGTCAATAATTCTCCTCGGGGGATTATTGGCCGTAGCCGATATCTGGCAAGGTGGGTCTGGGTAGTTTTACTACCTGGACGGCAGGAGGGGAATCGCTGCAAAGAGCTTTTATCTTTGTGGAGGTTCTCTTCCTGTGAGATGGGCGTCCTAGTGACGTGGAGGGGGGGCCCGGGCGCTCGGCGCAGGCTCGAGGAGGTGGGGCCTTGTGCGCTTGGCGCCGGCTCGAGGAGGTGGGGCCCGGGTGTTTGGCACCGGCTCGAGGAGGCGGTCCGCTCCCAGACCTACCATACTTCGGAATGATGGATTCGGTGCTGGGAGTGTGACGTGGAGGTGGGGCCTTGTGCGCTTGGCGCCGGCTCGAGGAGGTGGGGCCCAGTGCGCTCGGCGCAGGCTCGAGGAGGCGGTCCACTCTCAGACCTACCATACTTCGGAATGATGGATTCGGTGCTGGGAGTGTGACGTGGAGGTGGGGCCTTGTGCGCTTGGCGCCGGCTCGAGGAGGTGGGGCCCGGGTGCTTGGCACCGGCTCGAGGAGGCGGTCCGCTCTCAGACCTACCATACTTCGGAATGATGGATTCGGTGCTGGGAGTGTGACGTGGAGGTGGGGCCCGGGCGCTCGGCGCCGGCTTGAGGAGGTGGGAGGAGGAGGCGACTCCTCCTTCGTATTTGTGGGGTCACTGGTGGAGAGTCGGGGGGCTCTCCATCGGCTTGCATGCCCCACCGGTCGTGGTGAGGGGTGACTTTGGTGAGCAAGGTTGCCCCTGCACAGGCGGAGAGGCCCGATTGGGTCTGCCACTGGGGCAAGGTGGTAGAATGCAACCGCGACACCATCTTGCCCCACCTCGGTGGAGGACTGCTCACCATGGGGTTTTAGTGGGTAGGACGGGCAGTCGCCCGGTGAGTCCCACATAGCCGCTGGGCCTACCCCGGGCTCAGTGGTATGCGTAAATGCATTTCCCCATGAAAAAAAAAAAAAAAGGTAATAGGGATGGTGGTTTCAACCAATAAATAAATACATAAACCATATAATATAAGCACTTAAAAATTACAAAATAATAATGAAATTAATTGGGAAAACACAATAGAAAATTGGAATAAAAGATATAAACGTAGTAGATACATACAATTATATAAAATAATAAACATACATACTACATATATATATATATATATATATATATATACACATAAAAACATACCTACATACATAATAATAACAGGATTAAGATGTAGCAGCTCAGCTAGAGTGATAAATAGAGCATTTTAACACGATGTTTAAAAACGTTGAGCGAATCCTTCGGATAATTTCGAATCTCGTGAGGGAGAAGTCAGGCGACCTGAGTCCTATCCTGTAACTTTTACCGTTCGCGCTTAGTCAGCGCAGATAAGCTCATCTCTTAGGAATAAGAACGATAAGGAGACGACTCGGGGTAAACATAGAGACGCAATTTTTAATTGTTTTATTATTGTTCATTAGCTTATTTTAAGTCTCTTAAACTAATTTTATTTTAATGTAATATGTACAAACCACTTATTGTTATTACTTACTGTAGTATAGGTTATAAAGTGTTCAGTCAAGATTGTCGCAGTAAATCTATGTCGCTGCAATAGCAATCTATAGTTACCAGGGCCCCGATTCTGTAAGCTATTGAACTGCGATAACGCAAGTCGATCGCTTGAAATTTTTTGAGAAATTTTCTTATTTACCACTTAAAAGTGCTAGAATTGTTTTTTTTTTAAATATTCAAAAAATAAAAACATGGAATATAAAAAAACAAAAAAAAAACAAAAAGCGAAAATTTTAGCAAAACTTTCGCAACCAGCACTTTTAAGTGGTAAATAAGAAAATTTCTCAAAAAAATTCATGCGATCGACTTGTGTTATCGCGGTTCAATAGCTTACAGAATCGGGGCCCAGGCCTTTTATCACTTGTCCACAGACTCTGGAAACTTGTCTCTAGACAAATTATTATTTATTCTCTGACAATGTGAACATCAGATAATCACGGCCACTTGAGAAATTTCTGCCTCCGAGACAATAAGTTGAGAATTATGTTTAGAGATTTTGCACTTAGTAAAAACTTTTTTGATTTTACCTGAATGCACGGACTGTGTTTGGATTGTATGTATGTTTGTTTGTTTGTTTGTACGTTTCTTATGCGCGTCCTACAGCCTAAAAGGCTTGATGGATTTTGGTAAATGAGGTATCATTGGATTCGGCTTTATTACGAGAGTGCTAAAGGATATTATATGAAGCGTCAAGAAAATTAATATGGCGGCTTACAACGGCCATATTGTATATCCGACGGAACAATAAATTACCAAAACCTATTGAGTGAGGTATCATAATAAAGGTAGGTATTTAAAAGACCATTTCAAAATTATAGATAGATAGATAGTTAGAAAATTCTTTATTGCACTGTCACGAGGCGGTCCTAGGCTTTGGGCTTGCTCCACCAGCCCAGGGACCAAGCCTCAGTGGACAACTCAAAAGGTCAGGATTCAGGAACAATTAGGAGCACAGCAATAGGAGGAGATGATCATAAACAGCGGCTTACGAAAGTATTATTATATATATTTAAAATCTCCAGTTTTAATGAACTTAATTAGGTATTTATAACATATACCTAATTAAGTTTATAATAATAAAAATATATATATAATAAGAGTAATAAGGTTAAAATAGTAAAATAATTAATTAAAATAATGGAAATGCTGAGCTGAAAAGGATTTTTTAAACTCTGGCCAATTTTCAAAGAAACTTGTACAAGCTCCTTTGAATTTTTGTTGTTGACCAATTTGGGTTATCGCCAAATTTAAATATTTTTTAGGTGAACATGTTTATTTACAATGTTAATATAAGTACAATTGATTGGATTCCTAGATGCAATCAAATTCATAAATCACACATTCATTCATCATGATTCATAGTCGTATACCTAGATGCATTCAAATTCATAAATCACACATTCATTCATCATCATTCATAGTTTTATTCCCATTCCTTGGAAATTAAACTCATAAGAAAGAGAAAACTTATATAATATAAAGGTTACTCGTGGAACCAATACAGTATAGTGTAGGCTTATTTATACAGTCACTAGCCGCTGATTATGGTGATTTTGTGAGTGTATGTGTGTATGTGTATGTGTATGTGTGGTGAGTGTGTGGTGTGTGATGTGTAAATGTATGTATGTGTATATTTATATGCAATTAGTTTGCCAAAATGGCTAAACGCACCTTAGGGTACGACATGCCTGTAGCACGTGTATGTACATAGTAAACGTTGTGTTAGAACGTTAAAATAGTAAAAGTAAGGTAGGTAGTTAATAGTATATTAAATATAAGATAATACTGGTTTTCTGATCTAGGCTTGGTTTATAGAGTAATCACATTTGCCGCTCTTTTCAGTGTTGGAAGTTTTGTGTGTAGGTGTAGTAAATAATAATATATGGAACAGATTTCGCTTTATACTGAACATTATGTTTGTAAATAAAAAAATACATAGCTTACAAGTAGCTACTATTAGTACCAAATAATTAAAGTATGTAGTAAGTAAAATAGCACTGAAAAGCAATACGTAGGGACTTGAAGTCAATATTCATAATGAATCCGAAAAGTTAATGAAGTGAATAAAAAAAATAAGCTAAAAATGTGGACATAAAAGGTACTCCGTAAAAGGAAATTATATTAAAATTACATTATTTACAACTTAAATACAAGGTTATTTGTAAGTAGGGAACCTACAATGGTCATAAGTAGGTATTTAAATGTATGGTAAGGTACGGGAATATGAAAGCAATATAACTTTCATAGTACATAATGTATGTATGTATCCTGTTCAAATGTATACGGGCTTTGAAAATCCTGAGTATTAGAGCTATCAAGTAAGGTCGATAACCTTGATTGTAAATTTTCTACTGTTTCTGTTGTATGGACCTCAGCATTTCGACATTTTAATTCATAGATCAATTCTGGTTTATTTAGATGCACAGGGTGCATTTTTATTAATATGAGACCAGCAATTAAAATTAAGTGTTTACTTTGTAAGTAACTGTACCTATAAAAAACTGTGCACGGAGCTAAACGGTGTGACAACGAGACCGTCGCCCTATAGTCTAACCGTTCATGAGGGAGGGGGCGCGACGAGAACTGACCGCCGCCGCACCGACTGACCGCCACCGTGGCGGTCGGGCGATCGGGCGCAGCATGGCCTAACTGAGACGACGCACGTATCTAACTTGCCCGGTTAATTAAAGCAATCTTTTGCGATCTCATTGTAATAATACCGTACATGCTAATATATTTTAGTGTTATTCCCCAATTGGGTTCCGGCTTCTGCTTGTCTGCGTGCACATACCGGTCAACACCTGCAGATTCCTACGTAATTTTTTTTTTAATCTTCTAGATTTGTTATTATCATTTACTGGCCTTAGCCAATTGCTAAATATTTGTAGGTAGATATAACATCTAGGAGCGTTACACTGGCGCCCAAGACAGGTTACATTCGCGTCTGAACTGTGTTGCTTAAAGATTTTGCAATTTTTTTTTGCTGTGTCTCTATTTGAATCTATGCTATAATGGATTCGAGTGTATTTTAAGTAACAAAGACTTTTAATTTCTTCTTTGTACAGATTTTTTGGTACATACTGCTTTATTATAAGTATAGATACTATAGTCAAATGTTGCAGATGCAACTATTAAAGTAAAGTAAACAATTAAAGTAAATAAGAAACTTTAAATTTATATAAATACTAGTTGCGCCCCGCGGTTTCACCCGCGTCCCACAGGAACCGTGCATGTTTACGGGATCAAATCTATTAATCCAGAAATTACATCCGTTCCGCCGTTTAAGCGAGAAATAACAAACATACACACAAACACACACACAAATAAGCACCCTTCCATACATACAAACTTCGCTTTTATAATATTAGTGCGATTATTTTTGCGGGCAGCGGTCAGCACGTATTAAATAATTTTGTTTGTAGTCGGTATTTTTTGTATTTTTTGTTTAATAGCTAAGTGAAAATAAAAAATAAATAAAAATACTTAAAATCTTTGCTCATTCAAGTTCAAACATGCGACTTTGTTTTAATATGCACTACTTTTAATTTATATTTGAGTTTTTTATCTTACGTACTCACTGATGGAAAGCGATGATGTGGTCGAAGGTGCAGTATGCTTGCGTAGTAGATACCTATTCACTCTTGACATGAACACACCCGGCATAGCACACCTCAATACTGGCACGATGGGAGAAAAACATACATACACCGACTACTATGCAAAACTGCACAGGTCTACAATTCAGGCATCTGCAGATCCCTAAATATTATGCAGATATGCGATCTGCATTTTTTACCACGAAAAATATTTTTGTCCTGCGATCGTGCGGTATCCCAACCGGTATCACAAAGGGTTACCGACTGTTTTAAAAATTAAATTGTAGCAACACAAACTTTTATAGTTCAGAAATAAATAATGCGCTTTGACGCTTGTTTGACACATTAGATCAGGCGTTGATCAATTTGGAAAACCAGAGATGATAATTTTAGTCTGTCACAGTCATTTTCTCCGATCCAGTTGAAATTTGGTACACATATGAATTTTTGTGACACAAACACGGACGTGTACCGTAAATAAAATAAATTTTGAATATGGGGCAAATGAGAAAATGAAACAAAATATTGTGCAAAAACTGTACCGACATGTCAAATGATAGGGCTTTTTGTGAGGAGCACATGTTTTTTTCAAGTTTGCAAGTAGACGAATGTGGACCATCCCCCCATGGTAAATCTCTCAATATTGTGAGATAATACGCTAATCGTATGAAACCCTGTCCACACGAGTTTAACTCCGCCTTTACAGGATTTTACAGTATATATATTTATTTATATATATATATATATATATATATATATATATATATATATATATATCCTATTGTCATGATTTCCAATTTTATGTTTAAATTGAAGGGGTTTTGCAGTAGATTTCGAATTCAATTTGACTAATACTTCAGGAATATTTAAAAAGCATGACTACCGGAACGTCACACGAAGGTGGCGGCACCTGGCAATCGTTTCCCGTACCATGATTCTACAGGAAACTAAGTCTCACGACGATGGTGCCATTTTTTCTTGTAGGGTATTTTCTTGATTGCTTGTGAGGAGGTAGTTTATTCATTCTTGTTGAGCATTGGAACGAAGAAGTCAACTGTAAAGTAGAATATAAGTGACCATTGAAAATACAGGCATTTTATACCTGATGGACGAATTTTATTACACTATGTTACTTGGGGGGATGTAAGAATTCTAATGATACTCCAAAAGTCAAAATCTGTTCAGGCATTTAAAAATTATGGTGGAATAAAAACTCACATACATACAACATACATACATGAATGTTAAAAACATAACACACATATAAAAAGCTTTATTCGATAAGTGGCAGCCCTAACAGCGAGGCATGTGCGAAATTCGTTAATCAGTAGCTTAACTAAACGCGCGCCAATCAGCGGGCGCACCTTTCAACGTATTGTGTTTTATTTGTGTTTTCGGGCTGGACGGAATCTTCTTTGTGGAACATCGTGCATGGATACGTATAACTTTTGTAAGCATCGGACAGAAGTAAAATTTTCTAGATTTGAATGGTTATGCACTTCTTCTTAAATTGAGTATCAATACCTAAAATATCTCTGTTACCAAATCCTAAACGTAGGTTGCTTATACTGTAGAGTTATATATTTAATACCTAACTAAAATAATATATGATTGCGTTAAAAGTGTTAGGTGTGTGCTGAAAAGGAAATTTGGGCATTCAATCACTTATCGGTACCTAATGAACAATCGAATGAAGTCAGTTTCAAGTCGTTTAATCCCTCTCGGCATAATACTTTTACCTAATAACTACCACAATTTATGATATATTATTACTCGTAGCCTATTACTATTAACTAATACGTATAGACCGTGCAAGCCCGGCTTAGTAATAAGACCACCCCTGCTCGTCTCGCAGGTGCTTGAGAACCAGACAAGGGAGCAGCGTTTTTGCACGTATCAACATGTACTTCAACAGCCGCGCCGCCCGCCGAGAGTGGTGCACTACAATGTGACTACACACAAGCACATGCCGTGCAGACTGGCTTAGTAACAGGTTCACCCCTGCTCGTCCCGCGGGTGTGTGAGAACCAGAACAAGAACCTCTCTTGTGTGTGTACAAGAGAGCAGCGTTTCTTGCAAGTATCAACATGTTGTGACCACCACGCCGTCCGCCGAGCGTGGGGATTATTGCTAAATCCGCCTCTAAGGGGATGGTTCTGGCAGTGGACTTGGGGCAAATGATCTTGTACGAATATAATTATAAATTAGTCTTTTACATAATGAGTAAATCTATTTTCCTACGGTTCCCAGATAAAAAAGGGTAAACATTTACTGTAGCAAAAGTATGCAGAACTCAACAAAATAAACGTCCCCCTCTCATATTTACACAATTATAATAAGCACGTTCGTTTTAATTAAACTATGAACCCAACTAATAACATAAACACTAACGAGAAAATAACACACAATCGCAATATAAAAGGGATCATAGTTATTGCTCTTATTATTATAATGGAAAGTGTTATTTGGTTGGATAATTGTTAATTGTTATAGCGAACACACTCGAAAACGGAAAAGGGTTATTCCCACTATCTTATTTTCCGATACTTCTAGCGGAAGCACGACGACGAAAGCGTTGAAACGAAATTCATACTCTTTTTAATAGATTATATTTAACTTCACTTATATGTATGTGTACTATGTATCTTTGTATATTTATCTGTCCTGAAATCTCGCAACTCAATTTACGTGCACTTCCCGATTAGCGATCCGGCTGAAACTTTTACGGTAGCTCACAAATCGACGATAATGCAAGAAAATAAGGTAAAAAGGAATCTTAAAATACAATAAAAATAAGAAAAAATAATAACAAAAGTTTTATTTTAAATTATAACTTATGTTAATAATTACTTAAGTATATATTTTAAGGTATAAGAAAAATGATATTATTTAAAAACCGGCCCAATACGTGTTGGACACGAATACACTTAGGGTTCCGTAGCCATGCCAACAACAAAGACCAACAATGAAAGCCGCATTGAAACTAGATGACTAGTTTTTAAGAGATACAAGTTGTTTTTCAGTTAGATTTTGTCTCTCAGTATGGAATTTGCTCAGAGTTGACGCGGACAGAACTAGCCGCTAACTTGGTCGGCTATAATAATATGTCGTAAACTAGTATTTCGGTTGTAAAGAATTGTTACCGATGTCGAGACTGTAGCCCCTCTAGAGATGAGCGGACAAAAAGAAACAAACTTAAAATAAACCTCAAACATACTCGCTAGGTCTACAGCTCACAGAGCCAATAGTTAGTGTTATTTAGGTATATATAGTATGCATTATGCTATATTCTTTTATGCATTGATCTAACGCCGTAGAATTGCCCTTCATGACTACTATAACTAAGCGCTAAGTATTATATTATTTTCATATCGCACCGAAACAGAGGTTATAAATAATATCGCTAATAAAGGGACTTCTTACTAACAATATGTACAATCCTCCATAAACATACACTTATCATATTACATGCAAAATTCATAGATATATAATTCGGTGTTTATTATACACTAACTGTACCCGCGGCTTCGCACGCGTGGTCATTTCTTTAGATTTAAAGTACCATAATGTGCTATTCCAGGATCTAAAATACCAATATACCATCATTTGATCAAAATTTGTTCAGCCGTCAACAATATTTTTATCAATTGCTCGGTTTCTAATCTCTAAATTGAAATACCAATAATACCAGTATTTAAGTCAAACCCTAAGCTATCCTACATTGAAAACCGCATAGCAATCGGTCCAGTTGTTTTAACGCGATGCACAAAAATACAGAAAAACAGACAGAAAGACAAAAACCAAAAAAATGTTCTGTAGCTTATTTTAGGACCATTTTTTTAATTTGACTTCTTTGTGCAGCCTTTTTCGTACCTATTTCTTTATTATAAGTATAGACAGACGACTGTGCTAAGTTGCATCAAAATCCGTCGAGTAGTTACAGCGTGATACGTATTCTTTCAAATAACTTTCAACCCCTATCCTGTGGGAACACTTTAGTTTTTCGGATGAAAAGTAACCTACCTCCTAGTATCAACTCAAATCATACCAAGTTTCATTTACATTTATTCAGTAGTTTCAGCGGCGTGATGCGCGGCCAAGATACAGAAAGAGAAAAATGAAAAAAAAAATATGGTTTTGGCTTCAGTATTGAATACAGAGAAAAATATCAAAATGTCTTCTATGTACAGAATTTGAACCCATATCCCGAAGGAACCCCTTATTTTTTTTGCATTAAAACGTATCCTAAATTTTCACCCATCGTATAAACTATGACTGTGCCAAGTAGCATCAAAATCCGTGCAGTAGTTTCAGTGGAATACGTGTTCTTTTAAATAACTTACAAATCCTATTCTGCGGGAACCCTTTAATTTTTTGGGATGAAAGTATCCAATGTCCTACTTCAAAGTATGAACTAAAATCATACCAAGTTTCATTTGATTTCATTGAGTAGTTTCGGCATGATGCGCTGCCAAGATACAGACAAACAGACGGACACACAGACAGAAAGACAAAAATGAAAAAAAAGACAGTTTTGGCTTCAGTACCGAATATAAACGGGACTCCAAAAAAATTTACTAAATATCTTCAACGTACAGAATTTGGACCCCTATCCCACAGGAACTCTTTATATTTTCGGGATAAAAAGTATTCTTAATTTTCAATCATCATATAAACTATAACTGTGCCAAGTTGCATCAAAATCCGTTTAGTAGTTTCAATGTGATACGTGTTCTTATAAATACCTTTCCACCCCTATCCTGCGGGAACCCTTAAATTTTCGGGATGAAAAGTATCCAATGTCCTCCCTCGAAGTATGAACTCAAATCATACCAAGTTTCATTTGAGTTCATTTAGTATTTTCGACGTGATACTATGCCAAGATACAGACAGACAGACGGACAGACAGACCGACTGAAAATAAATAAAAATAAAATAGTTTGGCCTTAGTACCGAATATAAAACAGACACCAAAAATATTTTACTAAATTTCTTTCATTTACAGAATTTGGACCCCTATCCCACAGGAACTCTTTATATTTTCGGGATAAAAGTATTCTTAATTTTCAATCATCATATAAACTATAACTGTGCCAAGTTGCATCAAAATCCGTTTAGTAGTTTCAGCGTGATACGTGTTCTTATAAAAATCTTTCAACCCCTTTCCTGCGGGAACCCTTTAACTTTTCGGAATTAAAAGTATCCTATGTCCTACCTCGTAGTATAAACTCAAATTATGCCAAGTTTCATTTGAATTCATTCAGTAGTTTCGGCGTGATGCCTAGCCAAGATACAGACAGACAGACAGACATAGAGACAAAAATGTATTTTTTTTACAGTTTTGGCTTCAGTATCAAATATAGAACAGCCCCCAATTTTTTTTTACAAAATATCTTCTATGTACAGAATTGGACCTGTTACAGTTTAATTATAAGTATATAGATTATATATACATTTATATAACGAAGCCATGATAATTTTGTGGCCACTTCCAATACATTTAAGGAAAAATACGATCATAAAACAATAGTGTAGTAAAACTCCATCTAATGGAGTGACCCTAATCCGATTCGGGCCATTCCAGATATCGCGGGGACAAATATATTGGCCGATGTTATCCGAGGCGAAAACTGGCAAACTTCAACACCTAGAAACTGTGGCTGCGGAGATATGGGAAATGTAGGTAAAACTGTGCCGATGGTTTGGGGCTAATATATTTCTTAGCCTTCGTGCAAGGCTAAGCAAATTACCTATCTAGGAATGCATAGATATTTTTAGTCTTAAATGTTTTATTGAAGCAATACATGTTCATTTCAATTTGTATTTGAAGGACTATTAATAAGGATAACTTACGGAATTATTTGGGAAAGGACTGATTTTACGTCATCTATACCTATAAATATCTTCAAGGTGGAGAGAAAGACATGGATGAGGTTAGCAACCGATCGAAAGGCGTGGGGCAACAGCGGAAGGAGGCCTATCAATCCTAATGCTATCAATCAATAACAGCCGGGATGGACAGCTTAACGTGCCCTCTGAAGGACGTAGCGATGGAAATCCGCACATAACATACATAGCACAATGTTTTCAGTGTTGCAAACTTGGGTAGCTATAAACTACTCTCAGGGATCCTAAAACCATTTAAAAAAATGTCTCTGGTCCAGAGCCCCAAAGTGAATTCCTGACTACGGCTTCGGCTATGGTAGATTAAAAATACTACTTTGTGGCATCAAATCATTTGAGAACAGCTTGGACCTGTTTCGAGTAACTAAATGCTTTATAAGAATATGCTAGCTAGTAATTGAATATATTTTGTGTTTTTGTATCCTAAAAAGATTAACTGTTCTGTCTGCAAACCAGTTAAATAATTAAGGAAGTTATTAAATACTATCCACACCAATATGTAAAAGTGAAACGTCTGTTTGTTTGTTTGTTTGTTTGGGGAGCTTTCACCCGATAACGTCTGGATGGATTTTGATGAAATTTGGAATGGAGATAGCTTATACCCTAGAATGAAACAGAATTATTTTTTTCCCGGAAAATTGTAAGTGTTACGGGAAAACTAGAAAATGTTGATTACTCGCTGTAAGTAACTGTTGCTATGGAAACGAAATAACAAAAAACTTCAAGAGCATTGGTGATATACCTACTTTTGCATTGGTTTTTAATATCCTATAAGAACAAAGGATGCTTTTTCCACGATAAACAGTAGTCCGTGCCGACGAAGTCGCAGGCGGAAAAACTAGTTTTTCATTAATTTCAATCAGACGTCTTTTCCCATGTAACGCATTATTTCCTCTTGACATAACTTATACATGATGCAAAAAAAATATTTGAAAAATATCCATTTGGGCTACATTTTCGATGTAACATTTCATCCCTTCCCAACCATCGAAAACTTTCGGGCGCTGTTAACAAATTGAACGTAATTTGCGGGTCTCAAATAAAATCTGCTAATGACCGGTTGGAATCTGAACCTTCTATAGGCGACCTTACACAATATACTTCCTCGAAATGGACGCGGAAGAGGGGGAAGAGGCTAATATTTTTTTTTTTTTTAATATATTATCGAAGACTGAGGATAAAAGATTTTCTTCCTATAGAAATATAAATGCAATGCAAAAATGTGTAGGTACATTATGTAATCAGGACTAAATAAGTTACTTTCACCCGAGGTAAACACTGTGCTTTTCATTACGAAAACAAGGAAAGTAAAAATAAAAACATGAATTAGCTAAAGAAAAAACGAGTGAATTTTATTTTACACTAGAGATTCGCCCTGGCTTCGCACGGGTAGTGCCACGTGCACACACCGCGGCACTTTTCAAACTTAGCATTTTTATACCCGTCGTAACTTCTACAAAAATACGCCAGTAATTCAAAATCTTTGACAGCAACGATCGTGATGATTTTTGACCATAGACAACTGCATTATTACTCATCTACTTGACAGACTTATATTTGATACCTTCGATTACATTATTGTAATTTACGTAGGGATCTCTATTTTTTTGAAAAATAATATACTGCCCATGTTACTCCAGGATAATGTAGCTATCCATAAGCGAAAGAATTTTAAAAATCGTTTCAGTATTTTTTGTGTTTATCCATTACAAACAAACCAACAAACAAACAAACAAACAATCAAATCTTTCCACTTTATAATATTAGTGTAGATAAATAAACAACTTTGGTAAGATATTTATTTAGAGTTTATGGTAAAATTAGAGTAATTAGTTATAGTTAGTCAAAAAGGTTTTTTTCCGGGTATGTTGATATTAGATATTTTCTGGGAAACTTCAGTTTTTACAGGATCCAGGGATTCTGGGTGAATGTTGGAGACATAGATATTTGTCTATTTTCTTCAGCTGTTACAGCAATATTTTTTGATTGCACCGGATAATCTTTTGAAGTGCTCGGTTGTGGAGAGTCAGTGGAATGCAGATTTATCATTTCTGTTACTCTGTATTACCTCAGTTTTATTTTCTACTGACTCTACTACTTTATTGACTTCCAACCTCCATGCCTTTTAATGACAGCTAAATCGGCACTAGAATCTGCTAGCAAAGTTGCCGATGTTCTGCGAAAGCAGTGACCCGAATATAGATTTGAGTTTGGCAAATTAAGGTACGTGCATAGACATATATATTTACTTCGTATATATATTTTCTATTTCTTTAGAAATACACTCGAAATCTTGTTTTAGCCAATTATTTGCCACAGATACTTCCTTTTATGATAATTTATGAAAAAACGGTTTGTTTCTATAGCACTTCGTCGTAATTTTTGGTACTTTTCTATTATATTTACAAATTCTTATTTAATAACGAATGTTCGGTCAACTTTGGTTTTAGTGCCACGTAACTTCACTATTATTATATCACCTTGTTTGTCAATGTCATCAACCTTCATATTTACTAGTTTGATACTTCTTCAAGCGCCACTTATTGTCAACACTACCTGAAAAGTAGATATATCTCTGTAATTGGTGTATAAAATATAGAAAGTTACAATCTGATACAAATTTCTTATATGCGAATAACAATAAAAAGATTTGCTTACCTTCATTACAAGGTATATTTCATCAGGCGCTTGGTTTAAGAAGGTTTCTACCTCATGAGAAGTGAAAACTTTGTTTTTTTTTTAATTTAAATCCGTCAGATTGCCTTTTGAGAAACGATGTTAGTCTCTCGAAATCCTTATAATGTAAATTGTGTTTAGTACGTAATGTTGTCTTTAACATAGAATATACGCTCTATAATATTGATGGTTTGTAAGTCTTTGATATTTTGTTGAAATATTGCTAATGCAAAACTTTTTCTGATAACGATTTCTTTTTGTTCTTCTCAGCGCGCCATTACATAAAATCTGCATACGATTTTAGGTATCTTTGTTTTGATTTAGGCAGTAAAAGGTTTCCCTACTGCTTTAGCCTCTTCTTTTATGAAATCATGTGTTAAATCCATATCTCAATCAGATGAATGGAAGTATAAACAAAACTCTACAACTCGAAAAACAAATGAAGATCGGATTTCTGCTTTCCCGCCTATTTTGTTAGCTATTTAGGCATGTCTTTTTAATTTTTATCATGGACAAAATTGTAAATATTTTGCCCAAATATATGTTATTTAAAAGAAATAGTTGAAAGTAAATTACAAAAAGTAATTAAAAAATAAATGCTTTAATTAATACTTAACTTTTTTCAATTTTACATCGGGCTGTAATTGAGTGGCTGTATAGAAAGTTGGAACGTGGTTCAATAGAAATGTGACAATAGAAGTAATTTTATTTTTTGTATAATTTGAATTTGACATGTTTATACTATATAGCAGTAAGACAACTTATAACAAGTTACTAACGATCTGAACGTGTCTATCTGTGGGATATAACAATAATAAAATGAAGTAGGTATACATACATACACACCCTAAACTTATAACACCCCTCTATTTTTAAGTTTGGGGGTTAAGAAATTACTGACAGCAGTGATATAGAGGTGAATTTGACTCCACCTGACATCATGGAAAAAAGAAACGAAAATTACAAACGATATTTTACTAGCAAAATCAAGAAAATATGACAACTAATGTTTTTTTTTTTAAATTAAAAGTAGATACCTCCAGTGTAGATATATGTACTTAAATTAAAAAAATACTTAATGTGTTTAAGTCTTTAAGGATACACTCTCATTGTATATCGTAGCCGTACCGGCCAAGTAAATGTGGTTTTCAATCCTAAAACAACATAAACTTAAGACATGCTAAGTCCACCAACATTCAAGCCATGGTAACCTACACAACTTTTTACCTGATTATGGCATTCTAAATAGAAACCCATTTGTTTTTTTTGTATAATTTGACAGTGTCATTTGAAAGCGATTCTCTCTAAGGCTGAAAAGTATTACTTTTAACCCGCTCCTCAGGCAACTTCGGACCTACTTTCCGAGTACGAGTAATGAAAAAATATTTTCTTTACTGTTTATCCAAAGAACTAGACAAATAAATATATCAGCAAATACATCAGTCCCTTTTATTTAGAGTATTTATCTTCCAGTTAAAACAGAATGAGATGTGGTGACATCTCTTTCTGTTTTAACTGGACGACGAAATATACGATACTATACGAAAATTAAGAACTCTCTATAAAAATCAGCTGTATCCAATGAAAATTTAATACAATATTTGCACACTAACTAGAATATAACCCAATATTCGTTATATCAAAATATAGAGAGTTAATATTTAATCTAAACCGAACATGATGAATCAGTAAGCAGGGTATATCCGCAGTGGAGTTACAGGTTGGTGCCTAATACGTTGGAATAGGGTTTAAAACGTAAGTGGTGTTGATTAAAATACCGTACGCTGAGGTTGGATCGATGTTTAAACTATATAGCAGTAAGACAACTTATAACAAGTTACTAATGATCTGAACGTGTCTCTCTGTGGGATATAACAACGATACAATGAAGTAGGTATACATACATACACACCCTAAACTTATAACACCCCTCTATTTTTAAATTTGGGGGTTAAGAAATGACTGACAGCAGTGATATAGAGGTGTTGAGTCCACCTGACATCATGGAAAAAGCAACGAAAATCACAAACGATCTTTTACTAGCAAAATCAAGAAAATATGACAACTAATATTTATTTTAAATAAAAAGTAGATACCTCGAGTGTACATATATGTAATTACATAAAACAATACTTAATGGGTTTAAGTCTAGAGTTTAAGTCTTTAAGGTTACTCTCTCATTGTATATCGTAGCCGTACCGGCCAAGTAAATGTGGTTTTCAATCCTAAAACAACATAAACTTAAGACATGCTAAGTCCACCAACATTCAAGCCATGGTAACCTACACAACTTTTTACCTGATTATGGCATCCTAAATAGAAACCCATTTGTTAGTTCCTCCCAGATCCTTGTGGAATAGCGAGTGTTTTTGGATCCTCAATGGGATTCAGATAGGGGATCCTAATGCAATACAAATATAGGTAATAGATAATAGGGTGTTCCAATATTAAATCCACGTGTAAAGAAGCTTATCTATATTCGGACTGTAAGTACTGAATGCCAAAGTTAATAAAATTACGATATCATATCGTGTCATTATAAGTTCTTTTCCCGAAACCTACAACTTTTGTCGGTTCCCGCGAGCTCTGTACTATCCCGGGGAGAAGAGCGTTGTTATGAAGCAAGTATGGCAGGGGCCTGACCCCCGCTGACCTGGCCGTGATAGATTAGCGAAGCGTAGCGAGCTCCCGCCTTCATCCTCGTGTTTTTTTTAGCATTGTGAACCTGTTTGAACATGAAAACTCAACATTAATGTTTTTTTTTATTTTTTATTACTGACTAGGCAATCGTTTGACCACGATCTCACCTGATGGAAAGCGATGATGTGGTCGAAGGTGTAGCACGCTTGCCTAGTAGATACCTATTCACTCTTGACTTGAATACACCGGGGTTATAATTTACCGGAAACACTGACGAGGGCAGGGCATTCCACTCCTTTGCAGTTCTTATAATAAATGAAGAAGCGTAACGCTTCGTTCTTGTGCGAGGTATTTCAACCATGAAAGGGTGGCCCTTCATTGGCTTCATTGGTGGCTTTGCTTTCATGATTTGGCTAAACTTGTATAAAACTATCATTAAACGTTGATGTTTCAACGATATGGTCAGTCTTAGCTGGCCATTTCATGTAGTAGAATCATTTCATGAAATTATCAGCCATTTTATAAAATGGTCAATTCTACGATTTTGCAACGACACATATTATACCTTTGAATATTGCTACATTTAACATCATTCCTTTCTACTAATATAATTAACACAAAAGTTTGTGTGTAAGTAAATGACTGTGCTTGTTACCACTTAGCTCCGTAACGGCTCGAATTTTGATGTTACATATAAATAATACTCAACGCAATAGGTTTTGTCCTTTTCTATGGATATACTGGTCCTGGAATATTTTCATATGATACTTTTTACCATTTCCCACGCGGGCAAAGCCGCGGTTAAAGCTAGTTACATAAAATAATTATATAAATGGTTAAACGTTGGCGAACACCAACCAAATGTACAAGTAAATCAGTTAACTGGTTGGTCTGTTTTCACAAAGTTTGAACGCATGTTTCGGGGAATGAGGGATGACATTTTGATCACTTTTGGGATGCTTTAGGGATAGAGTGTTTATGTGAGATAATGTGTTAATATTGTTTGTAAAATGTGAAACAAGAACAGGGGTCTGATAAATGGATAACGAGGGTCTGTTGTAAGTAAACAACATTGTTTGAAGTTGTTCTAACAAGACGATGTTTGACTCAAAGTCAGACAGAACTTTATTTTGACCGAACGTGATGATTTAAATCGGTTTGCAACAGTGATGAGAATACGAATAATATTATAATAATATTGTTTATTAAAGTTAAGTGATTTTAAATCCATGGTTGAGTGGTAGTAACATAATAACAATGGCCTATTATTAGATATCTTAAATTTGACGGTACAATCGCATACACCGAATTACCTACGCTAAGTTAAAAACCTACAAACTAGAATATTAAAAGTATTAGTAAACAAGAAACCTAATGAAGAATTACATAAAGAGTACTTCAAACTTTTTAAAATATGTAAGATATTACCAGTAGATAGTAAAGTACATTATATGATTATAATGGAACACTTTCAGATCAGTACATTTAAAGAGGAAAAAAAATTGAACTATCCGACTCGGAAAGCAACTAAGCCACAGCTGGCTTTAGAATAAAATGTTAATAATTATAATGGGCAACGTATGCGGAAATGACTAGTGCCCAAATTATGTAACGATCTCTCTAGCGAATTCGAGATTAAATATTCGTTTAAGGTAGCCTTGAAAAAAGCCTATTAAGTAATATTAAAGACTAATACTTAAATGTCTTCAATCTGCATGATTCTGCTTTCCCGCCCGTGACTTCGCCCGCGCGGACTACAGTTTATCGCGAAAAAAAGCATCCTTAGTTCTTATAGGAAATTAAAAACCAATGCAAATGTAGGTATAGTAACAATGTACACGACCGACTAACCTTCACACTGCTCTTTCACACTGGTGTGATGGTTAGGAAGAAAATTTACTAACCTGCACACTGTTCGTATAGCGGTGTGAAGGTTAGGAAATTTATTTCCTAACGTTCACACTAGTGTGTACGATAGGAAGTCACTTTCCTTACCTTAACACCGATGTGATTTCCTGTAGTTCGTATGGTAGTCCAGTTGTCCGAACTAGTGCAACCTTTTAGTGGCAATGCAATAGTAGAGCACTAACGCTCTTGATGTTTTTTGACAGACTTATTATTATTTCGTTTCCATGGTAACCGTTTCATACAGCGAGTAATCAACATTTTCCAGTTTTACCAAGGAGACTAACAAATTTCCGGGATAAAAAATATCCTATGTTTTATTCCAGGGTGTAATCTATCTTCATTCCTAATTTCATCAAAACCCATCCAGCCGTTATCGCGTTAAAACTCCCCAAACTAATAAACAAACAAACAAACAGACAACGTTTCACCTTTATATATTAGTATGGATGTACTTACAAGTCCTTAAAATACCTATCTATATCAAACTAACATTAATTACACAGTTAGATGTTGCGGGCGGGAAAACTAGTAATATAAATTTAACGTTTCTTACTTTACTCTAATAGTTGCAAATTGTAATATTGGACTAATAGAATTTAAATAACGTGAAAAAACTAAAATTGAAAATGTTGTATGAAGCTTGATAGATAATTGCTACTGTTTAAGTTAAATACTTATTTAAATAAACATTTTAAAAAGTTCTTTACCTGAGTAAACAACCTTTCCTAAATATATGTAATGTATTCGTAAGTTAAAAGTAAGCCAACATTATGTTATCAAGTCTCAAAAGAACGGCTCGAGTCGGAGAGTTCTATTAACTCTCCTTCATTCGACATTCGATACGTACTTAATTGAAAAGTTCAAACAATCTTTTACCGTAAAGGCATTTACCTACCCGTAGGGGGTAAAAAGGCTTTTGAAAGTTTAGGACACTTTTCTAATTATAACTTTTAAGTTAATATCTCAACTTTTTCTTTCGCTTGATTTATATACTCCTTTTCGTTTTTTCTGTTAAGAGTTTTTTTTATTTAATAGGTTTTGAAAAAGACACATTGCAATGACTTGTCTTTACTCATTTTTTATAATTATTTTGATTGGCTCCGCACCACTTGTGCATTTCCACAAGTTATATGTATTTTTTGGACTATTTAGTCAAAATTTTTAGTTCCAGTCGGTCAGGTAATTAAAACTCTAGACAAGTCGCACTCAGTAAAGTGGTAGAGCTTTACTCAAACTGCCTAGGGAGTTTCACTAAACACGAAATGGCACCTTTTTTTTGCAAGTGTAGGTATATTTTGCCTACACTCGTGCACGTTAAAGCGTGGGTCAATCCGCATGCAGAGCTGCGCAGCGTAGCACAGCGCAGCGCAGCTTATGACGTTGTAATGTAGGAAATATTATGGTAAATGACACACCAAACGCACGATGCTGTACAGCGCTGCGCAGCTACGCGCGTCACCGCATATCAAGCCACGCAGAGACAAACCGAATGCGTGAACGAAGCAGGCGGTCTTGCACGGTCTGGCAACATCGCGCGCGTTTCATGCTTGATGCTTGATGACGTTGTAATATAGGTATGACCAGGCATCTGTCACTCTACATACTTACGCGAGCTAATAACCTACAGATTCCTGAGCCCCGGTGCTACAAATCAGGCGAGGCCAGCCGCTGCGCGCTTGCATTCAGACGCTTACCGTGTCGCTTGCTTGAACTTTCGCTAGTAATGGCGAAACCTACCTACCTACTTAAGTATTTTAGATTATCGTGTTGTTCACACATAAAATTTGATTCCTTTTTATTGAATTAGACTCAGTTTAAAATAAATTTAACGTTTAACGTTTGATAAGATAGTTTTTAAAAGAATTGTTACGCGTTTCATACATGTTGGATAATTACGAGAGCAACTTGAAAATGTGACTTTTTGTTTGTTGAGATATCTTAACGATTTTGGTGAAAGGTCTAGGTCTAAAACCATTTCATCCGTTTGAATCATGTACATCGGTTCACGTGTTTAGGAGATAATTAAGAATTAGTCTAGTGAAAATGTAAACAACCAGTTTTTTACACGATTGCCCAAAAAAAGGAGTGTTATTTATGTTTTTGTACTACCAACTTTTTAAATAGTGCAAAATGTGAAAATATTATAATTGTAAGTTAATGAGGAATGTTCAACAAAGAGGTATCTAGGTAGCCTAAAGATTGAAGGTTTATTTTCATTTGTTAATTACAAAAGACGGACTTTAATATTCATTTTCTTTCTACCTAATTGACCGTGTCATCATACGCATCAAACATAAGATAGATTACGTGGTCAAGTAGGTAGATAGACGATGAATATTATATTAGCAGCGGCAATTCGACAACCATAGCGCCACAGCTAGCGCGTCGTTCCGCGCCACACAGCGACAGAGTTACGCGTTAGAAGAGAGTGGCAAGGTTTATTAGGTGAATATCGCGTTGGCACTGAGCGCTTATGTGAGCTGAATTGCACTTTGTTGATTAGTAGCAAGAGTCACTATTTCTATTAATGGTTGCGCGAAGTGCAACTTCTGCTATTATTTATTCTGTGGTATGACTTTCTGTAGTTGATGTCACACCACGGACGAATACGCGCGTCGACGTACAGCGCTGCGCGAATTTACTAATATCTCAATTTCGTCTCCAATTAATGTGGCTGGATATACGATCCCAGAGGAATGCACATATTGTGAATCTTGTTTATAAAATCCTCCAAAATCCATATCCAGTTATTTAAAACATCGTTTTACTATGTTTCTTCTCATGGTCGACCACAGCGCACTTCACAACATCTACAGATAATGATTCCTCAACATATTTCAGTTTCTTATTCTTATTCGTTCACTGCCACTGCAACCCGTCTCTGGAACGGTCTACCTTTCCACATTCGTCAGGCATCATCGATTGGCGTTTTCAAATTCAAAGCCTACACCACTATCTCGCGCTACAAAATAAAACAATGAACTGAGCAAATTATTGAATATCTTATTAATTATCTGTTTTATTACTGTATGTAGTACTACTACTATATTTAAAATATGTATCCTAATTAGGTATACTATGTATAAATAAAATAAAATTATTATGTAGCATTATATTATACACGTAAGTATATTATGTAAGTATAGTAATAGTATTGATATTATTGTTAGGAATATATTAGTTTCCAATTTAAAATAGATATTATTCCGCATTAAAAACATCACAATACACCGAGGTTATGAAGATAATGCTTGCTAGCATTAAGTTCGCCTATGTACCAATCTTAAGTGTGCAATAAATATTTTTCTATCTATCTATCTATCTAATGTCGCTGGAAACATTACCCTTCAACCAAAACACAGAAATGTATACACACAGTATACATTAGCATTAGCAGTAGCTCGGCGCTTGAATATCTGACAAAGGTGTGGTACTTCCCCATCTTGCGTAAGACGCCTACCACTACACATCCTTTCAGCTATGTCGGTTACCTTGGTTCTCCGTCGGATATCTTCATAACGAATCTTGTCCTTCAGAGAAACTCCAAGCTTTGCTCTCTCCATAGCTCGCTGAGTGACTTTAAATTTGTGGACTAGATTGACCATGAGTGTCCACTTTTTGCCCCCGTAAGTCATGACAAGTAGGATGCACTGAAGACTTTCGTCTTCAGGCACTGTGGTATGGACAAGGAGAAGACTTGACGAACCTTGCCGAATGTGCCCAACCTAGCTAAACTATTCTGTTGAATTCCCTCTCAAAGTTGTTCCTACCTAATTGCAATGTTTGCCCAAGGTAAACATATTGTTGGACAATTTCAGAGATGCCATTGACTGCAATCGGTTCCGGGTCAATAAGATCGTTGAACATGATCTTGGTCTTATCTATGTTCATTACGAAACCAATGCGTCGAGAAGCATCATTTAGGTTGATCAGCATACTTTGCAAATCTTACACCGACTCTGCCATTAGGACGAAATCATTGGCAAATAGTTAGTGTGAGATTTTCTCGCCATTGATATTAAGCCTCATTCCTTTCCAATCCAGCGTCATAAACATATCTTCTAGGGCTAAACAGTAACAGGGGTGAACAGTTTCGGTTCAGTTTCCCTGTCTCACTTCCCTGCGCAGTTGGATATGTTTAGACTGCTGTTTTGTACTTGGACACTCATAGTCGCATCAAACAGAAACCTCAGCACTTCGACGTATTACCAGTCCACTTGACAACGCTGCATAAACTCTAGAACCACCCAGGTTTCAACGAAGTCAAAAGCCTTCTCAAAGTCTACAAAACCAAGACACAAGGTCTGGTTATACTCTTCAGACTTCTGTATAACCTGCCTCACTGTGTTTATGTGGTCTATGGTGCTAAATTCTTCGCGAAATGCGGCCAGCTCCGGAGGCTGGAATTCGTCAAGTCTTCTTGCGAGACGATTTAAGATGACACTCAAAAACAACTTACAGACGTGGCTCAAGAGTTATATATGTCGGTAGTTCTTGAAAAGGGTTTTATCACCTTTTTTAAAGAAGTGTACTACCAAATTCCTGCTCCATGCCTCTGGAGTTCTTCCACTGTTATAGCCGGTGCTAAATAACCTCTGTAGCTCCCAAAGTACGAGTTTACCCCCTGGTTTCAAGAGCTCCAAAGTAATATCATCCTCACCTGGGGCCTTCACATTCTTAAGTTTTTTGAGCGCCATCTCAATGTCTCAATCTCGTCTAGGCTGAAGTTGGGCAGTGTAAGTTCGTCAGTGTAGTAGCGGGTCAGTATTGCGCGGGACTCCTCTGTGCCTGATTCAGATCTAGAAGCATTCGAGTCGTACAATGGGCCATAGAAGTCTTCGATCTCAGAAAAGATCTCCGGCATAGAGACGAGGATTGTGCCATTATTGATCTTGAGCTTCATCAGGTGGGATCTACTCAATTGCTGGGCGAAGACTTTTAACCCCTGATTTTTCTTAAATGCCTTTGTAACTAAAATATTAGCCTATTAATTAAATAAATAACTTTTGAGACTTAGGTCATTTAGTAAGTACTAACTGTAGGTAGTAAATTATGGAGAGTTTCCTCAGAATGATTTCCTGTGACTACAACGGTTAAGGTAATTTCATACAAAATGCATGGGAAAAGTTTTTCGCAATTTCTAACATTTCTAGTACCCAAACCTCAGTCTGTCCGATAGAGACTTTTGATCCTTATAAGAAACATGATCGAATGGCATCAAAATAAGGTTTTGTGTAAAATTGCAATTTTCTTGCTAACTGTACATTTTTTCCAACATCTGTGAATGCAGTTCAGAATATCTCAAAAAGTTATGGAAGGTCTCGTAGGAAAGTTTTGCTGTAACTATTACGGTTAAGGTAGCTGCCCTTACTGTCCCGTCTCAAAAATCTACCCTGTATATCCTCATAATAAAGCAATAAGAACGATAAAGTCTGTACAAAGAAGATAACTTTAAAAAATGGTCTAGGGTACTTAAAATAACCTACAGAATATGTTTTTTTATAATCGTGTCGGTCTGTTTGTCTGTTTGTTGGTTTGTATGTTTGTTCGCGCATCACGTAAAATCTACTGGACCAATTGCGATGTGGTTTGACTTAAAAAAATGGGGTACTTGGTATCTTAATCTGATGATTACGTGCAGAGCAATCACTAAAAATCTTATTGAGGGCTGAAGAAATGTTGATCAAATGTTGGTATATTAGTATTTTAGGTCCTGGTACATAGAGTACTGTCAATTAGAGAAATGACCACGCGTGTGAAGCCATGGGCATCAGCTAGTCAGTGCAGGAATAAAATTGTAAAACACACTGTATTATTAATAACGATCAATATTTTATTTAAATAAATATATTTAGAGTAGTTATTATAGTTATTATATTATTGATCAAAATGTGTTTTGTTTTATTCCTAGAGCACCTACATAAAACATATGCACCCCATTTTATTACAATCTAGCCAAAATTTTCCTAAAAAGTAATTTAATTTTAACTTGTGTTAAGTCAATGTTCAATTTTAATGTTTTAAGATTGATTATTAGTCAGAATTTGAACAAAAAATTGCATTACATGGTCAGTTCGGGGCATACTAATTAATAGAAAATTGAACCGCGTATAAACATTGTTTACCTGCGTACTTTTGAAAATCATCTACCTAGAGACCGAAACATGCACATAAACAGCGTGGCTCTTCAAACCTTAATTTAGTTTCCTCAACTCTCAGAGCCCACGCGTCATTCTGCAGCGCTCTACTTCTATTTCGTTACTTACCCGTGGCACAACTGCACTACCAGCTGTGCCATGGGGAATTGCTATTCCCTTAGGCACTACCAGTTGTGCCAAAGGGAAAAAATATATTATCTGTGTGTGAGGGTGTGTGCCTGTGTGAGGGTGTGGGTGTGTGTGTGTGTGTGTGTGTGTGTGTGTGTGTGTGTGTGTGTGTGTGTGTGTGTGAGAGGGTTGTGTGTGTGTGCCGCCCGCGATAGAGAATCGTAGTGCGTAATCGTAGTGGGGTATGAGTATGAAAACGTTATTATTTTCAATCTTTAGTAAAATGTATACTCGTGTAACCGCTACATAGACTTTTTTTTTAATGTTCTGTTGGCTTCACATAAGCAAATGCTAACTTTTCGCATACATGAAAAGTGAAGAAGCAAATATTTTTTTGTTTCCCATCGTGTGGAGTTTCGTAGGCATTGTAATACTATAATGAGGTTTTTTTTGCCAGTTTTTTTCCTATTTGGTTCCATTATCGAAATATTTGGCTCTAAGCCAACCTTTTTGCTTGAGTTGCTAACTAATAAAGAACAGAGCAATTTTTTTTATAATCCAGGTCGCTAGCGCATTATACAAATTTACTAAAAAACTATCCCGGCTATCTCGGGGTTACTAGTTTACGTTACGAGACCCAACCGACCAAGATAACGCATTTTATGCCCGCGGACACTCTGTACAAATTCCATAGTGAGAGACAAAATCCAACAGTAACGAGCATAAATAAATAAAAAAAACCTATAATAAGCATCTCGATCACATCAGTTTTCAAACATTAAAAACCGTATCAAAATCGGTCCATTTGTTTGGAAGCTTCGCTCTTCATCCTCCCGCCCTTTCCCCGCCCCACCATTACAGCTAAGAACCATCTCGTTTACCTCAGCTTTCAAGCTTAGAACCATCTCGTTCACATCTACTTTCAAACATAAAAAACCTCTTCATTCGTGTGGGGTTTGGGAGCTCACCCTCTCCCCGCCCCCTTTCCCATCGTATGAGATGGTTCATCGTAGCTAAGAACCATTTCAATTACCTGCGTTTTGAAACATAAAAAACTGCATATAAATCTGTCCATACGTTTGGTGCTACGATGCTACAGACAGGCACACACAATGATACACACCCTAAACATATAACACCCGTCTCTTTGTTCGGGGGTTAAAACAACTTTGTTGGTGTTTCACGTAAAAACTACTGGACTGAATGCAATGCGGTCCTCACCCTCTCCCCGCCCCCTTTCCCATCGTATGAGATGGTTCATCGTAGCTAAGAACCATTTCAATTACCTGCGTTTTGAAACATAAAAAACTGCATATAAATCTGTCCATACGTTTTGGTGCTACGATGCTACAGACTGACACACACAGTGATACACACCCTAAACATATAACACCCGTCTCTTTGTTCGGGGGTTAAAACAACTTTGTTGGTGTTTCACGTAAAAACTACTGGACTGAATGCAATGCGGTTTTCACAGTTGGGTAACTTAGGGTCCTGGCTACGAAGCCCTGAGTCTATACGTGTACGACACGAACTTGAGCCGTTTTTTTTCTTAGGTATATATAAAGTACTACGACGATGCCGTAGAGCTAAGTAGCATTCGTAGCACGTAGCACGTAGTGTTTCAAACGCTTACTTTGCAGTAAAACGGAATGGTTGCATTTCAGTTAGCTTGAAGTGGGCAATAATAATTGTGGGCAACAATAAAATTAATAGATATAATATTTGTTACTTTATTTAATTTTCAAAGTTTAAACCAATGCTCAGACACAATCTATCTTGCTTCTGTACAAAGTTAAAAATCAAATCAAATATTTTTTTTTGTTGTTAATTGTTTTTTGTTACGTAGATATACCTAATACTAGAAGGATAGGATCTATAGGATAGATCTACAGGAAGGATAGGATTCTTAGCTATAATTCTCATCGTACATATCTATACTTATAATAAAACTGTAACGGGTCCAATTCTGTACATTGAAGATATTTTGTAATTTTTACATTTTTATTTTTGGCGGGTACTTTATATTTGATACTGAAGCAAAACTGTTTTTTTCTTGTTAATAGCTGGTATGATTTAAAAATTGGTGTAATTGATATCTCAATCTGGTGAGTTATTAGAAGCCGAGTAATTGATAAAAGTATTTTCGACTCTCAGTCCAGCACTCGACCAGTTAACATCACCCGAAGATGCCTCGTGCAGAGGCGAAACACGTATTGATGTCAGACGTTTAGTATTTGGATTGAGGTATATGTTTTTTATTGTGTATTTATATTATATGTACATAAATATATAAGTGTTACGATACTTGTATTTGGGTAGGGTTTGTTTAGCGTGGGGTTTTATATTGTGTATTATATTTTTGTTATTGATTTTTTTTTCTGGCCTCCAGGCCTTAGCTTTCATTTCATTTATATTTTACAATAGTTCAATTTGGGTAGGGTTTGTTTAGCGTGGGTATTTACTTTTGTTAATTTTACCATTTATATTAATGTGCAGTTGTTTGTTGTTTGTCGTATGAGGTAGTGCTGGCCTCTGATGTCAGAGTTTGTCAAGCCGCCCGAGGGCCTCTGACATGGCTTAACGACTGCTATTAATCAATAACAGCCGGGACCGACAGCTTAACGTGCCATCCGAAGCATGGAGCGATAGAAAACCGCACATAACTTAGAAAAGTCATTGGTGCGGGGCCTAGGTTTTGAACCCGGTATCGTTGGATTCTAATTTGCACTATAGAACCGTTAGGCCGAGAGAACCGATCCTTGAGGTACACCAGCATTGATGGCCATTTGATCAGACGAGCAGCCTTCGAGGACTACTCAAATAGTTCGTTCCCTCAAAAAATCTGCTATCCAATTGCAAAAACCAACAGGTAATCCACATGAGGGAAGTTTGTTTAAAAGGCCATCGTGGCAGACCCGATCAAAAGCCTTAGATATATCAAAGATATTTTTTTTGTTCTGAAGCCATTTTTTTTTCTGTTTTCTGTCTATCTGTCGGTTTGTCTGTCTGTCTGTTTGTATCTTGGACGCGAATCACGCCAAACTACTAAATGAATTCAAATGAAACTTGGTACGATTTGATTTCATACTACGAGTTAGGACATTGGATACTTTTCATACCGGTAAATTAAAGGGGGAACCCTCAGGATAGGGGATATTTTATTTGGAGTTGGTATTCATGATTTACGGTTTATAGTTACTTCCGTAGTTCACCTCTAGGATACTCAACGAATATTGCTCCAAATTTCAAATACCTAGGTCCACCGGTTAAGGCTGGGCATTGTTGTCAGTCAGTCAGTACTAGGTATGTCATGGTACTGTTTTATAGGCATGATTAAAGTTATGTAATAAACACATAATAAGTATAGACTTATAATAAAGTAGTAAGTACTAAAAAACTGTAAAAGGAAGATATTAATAAAAATAGATCTAGGGTACTAAAAATAAACTGTTAATGAATAAAACATTTTTACAATTCGTGTCTGTCTGTAAATGGGTAAACTAAACTTTTTGAGCACTGGTATCCCACTCCCACAGCACTGGTAACTCGATGGAAACCCAAATAATTTATGAAGACACGTCAAAATATGGCACTTACATGGTAAACTAGGACTATCTTTTCTAGTTGGGAAATACGAGAAAGCGAACTGCAAAATTCACTTATATTTTACTTAGGGTCTGATAATAACAAATGATACAAACGTTTTCTATAGCAAATACTTCGACAAACTTAAGAAAACATGCTCACTTACTGATAAAATGTTATGGCTTCATTTGATTGCTCAGGTTGGTTTGTACAACATAGTAAACAACAATGCTTCATAATACAGCTAGTATTAATTATGTTTCACTGAGAAATACACACAATTATGAAATAAGCGTCACAAATTCAGTATTGCAAATAATTTGCTATCAATTTACCGCAAGCTGACATTAGATTGTTTATTTTGGGAGCCAATGATCACTGGCTCCCAACAAAAACAGGCGTATACGCGTAAGGGATAAAAAATATGCATATTCGTCTCGCTCAATCTTACTGTTTTTATGGTATATATGTCCTTCTCTCATTATTATTGCTATTCAATGACAAGTCTATAGTAGGTACATACTCACGTCTACGTCATGAAATGGCTACGCCTCGTCTAGAATTTTTAAAATAGGTTAAGATTTTTTTGAGTTTATTGTGTGTAGCGCTCACTCCGAAGCAATTTTCTTAATTTTAGTATTTTTATAACCTGCGCAATTTCAAAAGAAAAAATAATTCAAAATCATTGGTAGCAGCAAAGAGTATATAAATACTACATGGTAGCAGTGCTTTTGACCATAGATAACTGAATTATTACCTACTCACATACTTGACAGACTTCTTGTTATTTCGTGTATCTGTTCTGTGATTTCGTTTCCACGGCAACGTTTCACATACAAAGTAATCGAGATTATTGCAAATTTTTAATACTTCGGGTTACATTATTGTAATTTTCGAAAGGAACTCAATTTTTTTGAAAATTAAGTACTGCTCGTGTTACTCGCTGATAATTTTGCTTTCTATAGGTGAAAGAATTTTTTAATCGGGTCTTTATTTTTTGAGTTTATCCATTTCTAACAAACAAACAAATAAACAATCAAATCTTTCCTCTTTATAATATTAGTGGAGATTTTTAAATCGGGTCTTTATTTTTTGAGTTTATCCATTACAAACAAACAAACAAACAATCAAATCTCTCCTCTTTATAATATTAGTGTAGATAAAGCAGTAAGTACCAAAAAAATCTGTAAAAGGATGAAATTAAAAAAAAAATTGGGTCATAGACATATATATAATTAGGGTACTAAAAATAAGTTACTGAAAAAGAATAAAACATTTTTTAAATTCGTGTCTGTCTGTTTGTCTGTTCACGCATCACGTAAAAACTACTGGACCAATTGCGATGCAGATAGCATAGATTATTATTCATTGTTGGATAGCTTAGAGTATGACTTAAAAACTGGTGTACTTATTATCTCAATCCGATGAGTAGAAGCCGAGCAAACGATAAAAACTTTTTGACTTCTGAAGGAATTTTGTTTTAATGTTGGTTGTTCTCTTGGAATAGTAATAGAGTTCTTTTAACCTAGAGAAATGTCCACGCGTGCGAAGCCGCGGGTACAGCTAGTTAAGAATAAATATTACCATTAACATTAAGATGAAACATAAGGGCCGGTTATCCATATGAACGTTGTCCCTCAACTACCAATAGTCACATTGCGTGAGCGTTGATACTGTTTATAAATGCACAGTGCTATCTGTCCTTCTCAAGGGTACGTTCATTCATCCCACCGCAATGTTGCGTTAATGAGTCCGTTTAAACTTTGCTTTGAATAGGACTGTACCTGCTTACTAAGATAAGGCTCTGTAGAGCCATGCGACTAAGTTTTATTTGAATATTAAAGCATAGCTTATCAAATGGGACTTCGAAATACCCATACTACAGGCGTTTGTGAATTACAAATTAAAGAGTATAATTATGTGCTATATATGTAAAGTAAATAAAAAAGATATTATAAAGAAGATATTTATAAAAATAGATCTAGGGTACTAAAAATACACTACTGTTAATGAATAAAACATTTTTACAATTCCTGTCTGTCTGTAAATGGGTAAACTAAACTTTTTGAGCACTGGTATCCCACTCTCACAACACTGGTAACTCAATGGAAACCCAAATAATTTATGAAGACACGTCAAAATATGGCACTTACATGGTAAACTAGGACTATCTTTTCTAGGTGGGTAATACGAGAAAGCAAACTGCAAAATTCACTTATATTTTAGTTAGGGTCTGATAATAACATGTGAAAATTACTAATTACAAATGATACAAACGTTTTCTATCGCAAATATTTCGACAAACTTAAGAAAACTTGCTCACTTATCGATAAAAGGTTATGGCTTCATTTGATTGCTCAGGTTGGTCTGTACAACATATTAAACAACAATGCTTCATAATACAGCTAGTATGAATTATGTTTCACTGAGAAATACATACAATTATGAAATACCGCAAGCTGACATTAGATTGTTTATTTTGGGAGCCAGTGATCACTGGCTCCTATAAATAGCTACTTATTTGTCAAACATTGTAGGGTAAAAATCTTATATCTACCCACAAAGCCATTTTATTGACCCTCCAATTAAAATCCCTAAAATTATCTAATAAATCTGATAAAAAAATATGTAATGGAGTAAAAAAAAGTTACGCTTGAGCAATAAAGAAAGGAAATCATCCGCACTGCGTTAAGTTAAAACGTAGATAACAGGGAAAACAAAGGTTTTTGCCCGCATTATAAGGATAACGCTCCATTGGCTTGCGGAGCTATGCTACTCAAACTAGTATAAAAAAGGACAGTTGGAAACTTTGATGAACACCACTTTGATCAGGAGAAGCTGTGAAATAGTGAACGGGCGCCAAAATGCATTCTAAAAGTTATATTGTCCTCTATTTACTTATAAAATATCTGTATTTTGTTGATTATCTGTGTTTTAGAAGTTTGATGACGAAAGATAATCAGTGTCCGATGCAAGGATTTAGAATTATGCTTACTGGCGTATTCCTCTACGGTCCGATGATAGAGTACGAAAGCACATGAAAGCTAGTGGAGTTCATAAGAAGTTTGTAAATCTCAGTAAATTGTATTGTGTCCATCAATTTGAAACGGTACATTGATGGGCTCATTTTATTGTAGTGAGGTCTGGGTAGTCACTGAGCCGGTACCGCATCAGTTATCCAATCTTAGTGTAACACCACCACTATGGATATATCATTGTAACGTCTCCAAGGGCCACCAAGCCCAAGTCCGCAATTATGTCATCAAATTGCCGCGCCTCTGATGGCCGACTCCCAAGAGTCCAGAGCAGGTTTTACTGCTTGGCAGATGGCAAGCACACAAATAAAACAATTTTATTTCGCTTTCCCCGAAGATTCCAGGTACCTATTGCATCTGATATAGGTAGCATTTTTTTTACAAAAACATTTCTTTGGTGTTATTTGTGATTTACCTGTGTTATCTTTCACCGAATTTATTATGGATTTTCATTTAAAAACGAGTTTGTACCTTCATGTTCCCTCACATTTTTCGTGTCATCTTTACATTTCTAACAAAGCGGACAAGTTCACGGCACAAACATAGTTCACTGCCCTACAATATCTTGTAATTTAATTCAACAATTAATATTATTCGCTCTCGTTATCTTTTCATCATAATCACGAGTGTATACTCTTTTTTTCAATTGGTTAAGTATCAAGCACTGATTGGTTGGGTAAATTTTGGTCAGTGTATACAATGTAAATTATTTGTATATCATTCGTTAAAATGAGCAATAATCAGTATGTTTTTATCCAAATATATTATTTGCTGGATTTCTGTTGAATAAATACGAGGAGAATAATCGTTATGATTATACTCGTACTATGTCGGTCAGCGATAGTACGAGTTGTCAGCGACTAATCTCATTGAACTTATAGTAAATTAAAGATCAGTATTTGTTCTCGTTATTTATCTACAGTTGTGCTATTCTACAGGTTTTGGATCTCCTCATAAGTGATGCATTTTAAATTCAAATAAATTGTACACATTCAAATGTTTATCGTTTAATTTCTCAAGGAGGCCTTCGGATAAGTTCAGTATATTATAAATGCTCTTAGAATCGAACCACAATAATAAAATAAAATCAATCTTGAAACGCAAGAATTAACAGAATATTTTATACTTTTAAATTTATATTCGGGACAATTCACACCAATTACCTAGCCCCAAACTAGGATACCCTGTACTATGGGCACTAGATAACGGATAAACATACATACATACATAGATACGAATATTACATCCATGACTCGAAAACAATCATTTCTGCTCATCAGACAAATGATTGCACCATGTGGGATATGAACCCACGACCGTTTGATTTCGTAGTAGGGTTTCGCTGTAGCCACTAGACCAACCGGTCGTCGGAAATTAAATCTTTCTTCTCTCGGGGTAGATATATTTTATGACAGACATCAAGAAGAAACTACGACATTGACATCTGGTCCGTCTCTTGAATAGTTAATGGCATAGGCATCCCGGGTGGTGTCTTTAAAAATAGACGCGACTTGTGGGGCCATGCATAATTTAGTATACCGCAGGATACGATATGCGATTGACATCGTGTGAAATAATGTGTAGCGCGAATATAAGTAGTTCAGCTTGGTGAAAAAGTTTTGAGGTTTTGTAGCTTGTACGTCGAATATGTTAACAATTCGCACATAGAGAAATCTATCTGTAAACGATGTAACCTAAAAATAATGGCAACTACAAAACGAAAAAAAATGCCTGTAGTTTTTTGGTGCTTTCTTCTCGAAAGTGCGTATTTCCCAAAGCACTTGTAGAGTCTGAAAGGTTTTCAGTCTGTAAAATAAGAATTATGAAAAAAACGTTCAATCCTGTTACTTACTTGTATAACGCACAAAAAGTAACACGAATATATCTTCTAAAATTTGCTACAACTTCATAAAAATCAACCTTTTTCATTTTCTCTGTACTAATAAATAAAGTTTGAAGTTGTACCAACTTTAGAAAAAAAATTATGGATCTATTTGTTCACTATAAGCAGCAGCATCCAATTTTGCGTTTTTTAAATTAAACATTATTTGCTGAATATGCATATAAAAAAAAACCTGTTTTATTTTCTTTAATATTGAGTCCATGGTTCCTTTCAAATTTTGTTCCCCTATGTGCTATAGATTAGGTTTTCCCCTAACTGGCTAGAAGAAACAACTCACTCAACTCACTATCCATACCACTAAATAAAAGTGAAACGTTCTCTGTTTGTTTGTTTGTTTGTTTGTTTGGGGAGCTTTCACGCGATAACGGCTGGATGGATATTGATGAAATTTAGAGTTGAGATAGCTTATAGCCTGGGATAAAACATAGGATACTTTCTATTCTGGAAAATTGTAAGTTTCCATGGGAAAACTGGAAAATGTTGATTACTCACTGTAAGTAATGGTTGCCATCGCAGAATGGTCTGTGGTTACCATGAAAACGAAATAACAAGTCTGTCAAAAAACATCAAGAGTGGTGCTATCATAGACATATATATATTTAGACATATATATTTACTTCGTAAAGACAGGGCGAAAGACAATTTACTAGGACGTCAATTGTCGAACTCACTGCCGTGACATCAACATGAGCTAGTCAGTGCGCGACTGTGACGGAGGGCGGCCGCGGTAGGTATTGTAGCAATAAAAAAAAAGATGGCATTTCTTGTCATCGGGAAGCTAACATTTTGAATATTTATCTTGCCTTTGTAATTATTATTGTTAAATCGCTTACCGTAATGTATGAACATCATGGGCATTGATCGCTATAACTTTGTAAGGACGTTTCAAAATTTTATTTTTATTAGCTAATTAATTTAATGTTTGTCATCAGATTAAAAAGTAGAATTATGATTCAGCAGTCTATATTAGTTTATTCATCAGTTCCCTAATATCTACTAAACTCATATAATGTTTTAAATTTCTCATTTGTAGATTTCATTCTGAGCCCGTGTGTAATAAAATGTGGAGTCGTGTCATACGACAGCAGCGTGATGAAACATACTATATAAGCAATCAATATTTACGAGTTTGATCAGATCACGCTTAGTATTTACATAAGCTCCGGGCTTCATCATCAGTCCGACGTAAAAAATAGCCCAATCTCTGTGGGTTTACTTACCAAGCACTACTTAGCAAGGTTTAAATACCTGCTTTCCAGTTCCATCATTACGTAGGCTCGATGGTACTATTATTACTGCACTTATCTACTATCATAAAATTGTATATACCTTTTTATTTATTTTACTTGCTATATGAGAATTTAGAAGTACTATCTACGAATAATAATAAGAGTACAGTAGTCGCACTGGAAGTATGTATCTCTGAAGTTGTCTGCTAGTCGCTGCTAGTAGCAACTGCTATTTTTCAGGCGCAATCCCAATGTTAAAGGTGAAGACAGCATTTATTTATTTATTTATTTATTAAGTTTTCCAACAGACTTAACACAGTAAATTAAATATAAACATGAACAAAAAACAAAAACATAGTGAAAGTCCACTAAAAGGAAAACACATCCTGCAAAAAATTAAAATGCAAAATGCAAAAACGCCACAAAGCGACGTGTCCATGCATATCCGCATTGTATAACTGCCTCGCTCACTCGCTTACGTTTTTCGCATATTCTATCTCGCTCTTACTTTATGCTGTTTCATCCCACAGCAGTACCTGTGCAATCGTTAACTGAGCCTAACTTCACAAACATAATATAGATTGGCTGCGACTACCGACTACTATTTTGTACTATATTTATATAAATATCTCAATAGATAATGTCAATTTTCTTAGGGCAGGTGGCGCAATTCTTTATTCGCACGGCAACGAATCATGGAATTATAAATTATATTTAGTGTAACAAAACGTTATATGTTACAATGACAAGTATACCTCTAAACTCAGTCAAAACCCAGATACTCGTAATGAGATTATAAGAAACCTCTTTAACTCTGTTCGTACTAAGTTTACATGTAGTATAATATGTTTTGTTTGTTACACTGTCTAAAATTGATAATTCCATATTTTATCGATGGCCACATGAAAAAAGAAATGCACCACCTGTCCTGCAAATATGTAACCCTCATTATCTCGGTTCAGTACTTGTATGTTTTGTTTAGTACCTTTCTAGAATTGATAATTTTATGTTTCATTGGTGGCCTCGCGAAAATAGAAATGCGCCACCTGCCCTAAAAATATGTAAACCTCATTATCTTGGTTCAGTCAGTTTAGAGGTATACTTATCATAGTATGTTTTTTTTTTACACTGTTTAAAATTAATAATTCCATGTTTCATTGATGGCCACGCGAATATAGAAATGCGTCACCTGCCCTCCTAATATGTATGAAAATATCTTAACTTCAAACCCTGATTATTTCGGTTCAGTCTGGATAATTACATGTTTATTTGAGGGACGCGCGAAAAAAAGTTTGTGAGAAGAACATGGCGAACTCCTATACATATTTATATGTCAGTAAAATTCACGGCGTCTTCGTAGCAAAAATATCGCTAGTAATTCAGCATCATTTCCTGAGATTGTTAGTTTAATTATATTTTATTGGGGATGCCAGAAATAACTCTTAATAGGCTTCAAAGTTTTATAGGTTATGTTACTGTTATCGATTTTTTAAACAAGTCTTAGAGTCTTTTAAACAAGTCTATTCAATTCCCTACCAAGTGTAACAGACTGACTAGTCTGTTGAATAATAATTATTTTCAATCTTTTACTGCCTAGTGAGCTTACAAAACAATATGTTTAGATATGTTGCTGCTGTTTCACTGTGCAGGTAAACATACTTCCAAAATTAGCACAAATATCTTACAACAATTCCTTACACTGAATAATAATAAACATACCTAACAGTTCCTTACACTTACTTCCTCCATAAACTATAATGCATTGTATTCTCTTGGCTATTATGTTTTGTTTATAGGTTTTATATTGACGTACGATTTTGTCTATAGTATTATTTTGTTTATGGAGGTTGAATTATGCTTTCTGATATATAGTTTAACGCCAGTAAGCATAATTCAACCTCCTTTGGCTTAACAAACCGGATGGGAAGTAAGTGTAATTAAACCTCCTTTGGTTTAAGAAACCGGGTGGTAAGTAACTGTTTTGACGATTTTGACGTCCGAACCAGAAACGTCATTGTATTAGGGTTTTTTTCACCCGTTGGGCAGGCAACAAGGCCGGTAAAACATTGTAGTAAGGAAATTAAGTTTTAATTTAATGTTTTTTTTCATGTGATTTGTTAACTAGGATTTTACTAGCTTACATACTATGTTGCAAAAAATGTAGAAAAAAAATACTTAAGTTCTGTAGAAATGATATTTCAAGACGCTGCAAGATTTATCACATAAAATTTCGCCCTTGTTCTTTGCGCCACTTTTGGTCATGGTCTTTTAAAACTAAAGGGCGTCACAGACGATTAAGATACTATAATATTTGATGTTACCATATCTGCACATAAAATATTATAGCATCTTAGGGCACACGGCTAAGATACGATAATATATTGAAATTATTCATTCGCTCGCAGGCCGTCCTAGGTGCCACACGTATTTCTTCACCGCTTTCTATATACAGGTATAATATATGATAAAATATGAGTAGTACGGTTTCACTATTAGATTTATTAGATACCTAGCTCATCAGACGAATATTCTGATTTTGAATTTGATATGCAAATTACATTAGCGCACTGTGAAAAGTTCATCATTTGGATAGAAAATCACATTAAATTTAGAAAAAGCCGCGGTGAATTTAATCTTTACGCAGATGTTTCTACAAAAAAATATATATATTATTTTAATAAGTCGAAGGAAACTTTTCTCGAAATTCATAATTTGATTATAGGAAGATTTAGTGAAACAAAATACGAACATGCGCGAGAGCATTTGTACCGAACAACGACTTGCAGTATGCTAAGAACCATCTCGTTTACCTAATCTTTCAAACATAAAAAACCGCAGCTAAATCGGTCCATTCATTTGAAAGCTACGATTCGCACCACTCTCCCCCCCCCCTCCCCCCTCCATCCTCAAATTATAGCTATGAATCATCCTGTTTACCCCAGCTTTCAAATATAAAAAAAACACAGCTAAATAGGTCTATTTGTTTGGAATCTACGATTTTCACCCCCCTTTTCTTTCTCACCTCCCCTCTCCCTCTTCCCAAATATCTAAGAACCAACTCGATCATATCGGCTTTCGAACATAAAAAACAGTATCAAAATCGGTCCATTCGTTTGGGAGCTACGATGCCACAGACACACACGCACACACACACACAAACACACACACACACTGATACACACCCTAAACTTATAACATACTTTCCTCAAAAAATGGGCATAAAGGGGGCTGAACAAGGTCTGACATCTGGACTTACGAAAGAATTTTTGCCTAAGCTGAAACGGAGATGCTTTGCGCTCGTCCGGTCAATAAAGTGCCATATTACAGTAATAGAGTCGTTTCGTACATACCTAACATAAGATAATGTTACTTCTCTCGTGAAAATGTTACTTTTAGAGCTGTCTCGTGTTACTTTTGATTATCGGCCACTGGCAACACTGGATCGCGCTGACTTGTCAGTGCACGACATCGTATTTACGAGAGAGGAGATCCCGAATTTTTCGTTAAAAATGACGGTTTGTGCAGTGAAAGGGTATCATAACCAATCAGCAAAGCACAAGAAATATACTAAGATCGGTTATCATGCGTAAGTATAACACTACAGCCTACCACATTTTTTGAGTAATTAATCAAACATTACAGAAAAAGATCGTAGTTTTAGTGATTACGCGGTCCTTACGCGTATATAAGTCAAGTTTGTGCCTTACTTTTGGACGAGTGCTTGTTGGTACCTACCTTCTCTCTCTAGTACGAGTACTTCTTTGCTTATCCTTATAAATCTCGACGTTGTCCATTTTTGTGTAGATACCTCATATATTTATTTACCCATATTTAACACAAAATGTACATAAAACGAGGGTAGACTCATCGAGGGTAGACATACATTCATGTTATATATTTTTCACCACAATATTGTGAAAAGACACGACAAAATCCTTGAATTGAGATAATATCTATTATACGTTTTACCCTTTGCAGACACATTGTGCTTTCTAATGAAATTGTCAGGGATTTCGATGTGGTAAATCCCGGAGTTTGTGCCCATGATTCTAGCCTTAAAGCAGCTATACAATTTAGCTTCGCTTGCGGTAATTGGGGTTTTTACCCGACTGCACGGAGGGTTATGTGTTTAGGTTGGTTGTATGTATGTTTGTTTGTTTGTACGTTTCTGAGGCGCGTCCTACAGCCTAAACGACTTGATGTATTTTGATGAATGAGTTTTCATTGGATTCACCTTGATCACTAGAGTGCTATAGGATATGTGTCAAGAAAATTATAATATCAGCTTATAGCTGTAATTTTGTATTTCCAACCTGTCTGCATGTAACTTTATAACGCAAAAACCACTAAATGGATTTTAATTTTGTTTGCTGAACTGTATTCCTTGGAGTCTTGCGCAGGTTTTAATCTTTGTTTCATCAAAATCAGTTAACAGAAAAAAAATGAAAAAAATCTATGTTCTCGAGCACCACGAAGTTAGCGTCTTTCGAAGCTGCAAATTTAGTTTCACATTACGTATCTATCAACATCCCAAAAAACAGAACTGTACATTTTTTTTGCGACCTATATCCATTAATCCTATATGATATAGTGTAAAGGCCAGCTTAAAATGAGCCGTACGTGCAAACGTTCCTGTACATTTCGAGTTTCAAGTTATTTGGACAGGATACTAAGGTAATGCTCTCCGTTATTTCTGAACTACAAAACTGATAACCTTTAAATATAAACATGACAATCTTTAAAGTACCTTCTATCTAACAAAAAAAGTATGAATGAACTCGGTAATGCGTTAATGAATTACAACTCGGTACACATTTTGACTTTCATTCCCTCTCCCAAGGGAACCATAGTATTCAATGTCCCACCTCGTGTTTAATACTCAAACAGTACCAAGCTTTATTTGAATTAATTCAGTAGTTCTGGTTTAGCCGTGTGGTGTGGGTGTGTAGTGGTGTGGTCAACGAAGGTGCTGGTTATTGGAGTAAATTAAAGTCCAGACGTTGGCACTAGGTTGACTGGTATATTACACTTCATACACGGTACAATATTTATTTAGAAGCAGAAGGAATGAACGAGGAGAATGTCAACAAATACAACGATTAGACACGGCAAGACACGGTGATTAGTAAGTAAACAAATACGAGAGGCGGGCGAAATAGGTCGGCGTGCATTCGATAGCGAAGGTAGGTACGAACTGGCAGCCCGCAGACAACGGCTGGCGCACGCGGTGGTGCGCGTGATCACCTACGTCACACGGGTCGCGCGCATTAACAATAGAAGGGCTTCTATAGCTTAGTGGCGCGGTGCGCGGTTCCATACTACTGAAAGGCTAGCGCTCAGTAGGTACACCGACCGGATACCGGAACGGTATGTATTGGTAAGTATTTGTTAGCTTTGTTTGTTTCCAATTATTATGTATGTAAGATTATGCATGAGTTTATATGTAAGGTGATGTTTGAAATTATAAAGTAGATTAATATATATTATTATACTATGTAAGACCTAATTTATATATTGTTGTTTAATTAATATGTAGTCAGTATTTATTTTATATTTAAATAGATAACTAAATATATAATGTGGGAGTAGCCCACATCACTCCCCCTCAAAGACCTGGTTAGGGTCGAGAAACATCAAGGAACCTGACATGACTACCTGAACGAGTCTTTTTAGGTACAACGTTGTCGGGAGTTGGCCCTGGTGGTATAACCTTAGGTAAGGCTGGTGACAGTGGGGAAGATGGAAGTGGAATAGGTGGAGGTGCGTTGTCCGTATTACCTAATAAGTCCTCTTCGTCGGTGAGTATGTACACAGGTTTTAGACGGTCTACTGTTACGGTGACAGGTTTTCCTTTGACGAGGAGTTTAAAATACTTGTCACCTCTTTCTAGAACCATATGAGGACCTATGTACGCTGGTTGAAGAGGGGCACGTGAAGCGTCTTCACGCACGAAGACGTGTTCAGCGGTTGCCAGCTCTTTAAACACAAACACTTTTTGTTTGCTGTGGCGAGATGCTGGCACTGGTTTGAGTTTCTCGCCAAAAGAGCGTAGACGCACTGTAAAATCTGACAAGTCAGATGTACAGGGTGTACTGGGGTCGAAAAATTCACCGGGATGTCTCAGTGGTTCACCGTAAAGCAACTCAGCAGAAGAACTTTGCAGATCTTCCTTAAATGCAATGCGGATGCCCAGTAGCACGAAGGGTAGAAAATCTATCCAATTGTGATCGGCATAGTAGGTGATTGACGCTTTGAGCTGTCTGTGAAAACTTTCCACAAGTCCGTTACACAACGGATGGTAGGCGGTGGTGCACTTGTGTTTGAATCCAGCAGTTTTTGCAAGATATTGGAACAGGGCGGACTTGAACTGTTGGCCGCGATCTGTCACAATGTCTGTTGGACACCCATATCTGGATATTCAGCCGGAGATGAGTGCTTTAGCAACCGTTTTGGCGGTAATGTCGGCTATAGGCACAACCTCTGGCCACCTAGAAAATCGGTCAATGGCTGTGAGGCAGTACCTGAATCCCTGTGAAACAGGTAAGGGGCCTATTAAGTCTATATGAACTTGCTTAAAGCGTGCACGGGGTAGGTCGAAAGTGCCTAAAGGTGCAGACACATGTCGACTCACCATTGCGCGCTGACATGGAAAGCAAGTTCGAGCCCAGTCTCGACAGACTTTCCTGACACCAGGCCAGACGAATCTTTCAGCTACCAGTTTGGCAGTCGCAGAGGCGCCGGGACGGTTTAGAGAGACTTGTTTCTGGAAGTCTTTAGTGATAAATGGCCTGGTAGTTAGTGTGCTGATGTCACAATACAAATTCGTTTGACTTCCAGGGTATTCCATCTTTTTGAGACGGAGTGATGAGCCATCAGCAAAATAATGAGCCAATTCTGAGTCATCATCTTGGGCTTTAGCCAGGTCAGTCAGACATACTGGAGCGCTCAGTTCTTCAATGCACTTAAACTGTCAGCGAAAACGTAATTTTTGCCGGAAATATGCCTTATGTCAGTCGTGAACTGGGATATATAATCCAAATGTCTGTATTGTCGGGGCGAACAGTTAAGCTTCCTTTCATGAAAGGCATAACTGATCGGCTTGTGATCTGTGTAGATCATAAAATGTCTCGCCTCGAGCATGTGCCGAAAGTATTTATGGCTTCGTAGACCGCGAGAAGCTCGCGATCATACGGAGAGTACTTTTGCTGGCACGGGCTCAGCTTACGGGAGAAGAATGCCAGCGGCTGCCACACATCGTTCTGTAGCTCTTGTAAAACAGCACCAAAAGCCTCGCGGGAAAACACAGAGGTCGCTACCTGTGTCGACCAAAAGCTAGGTTCTCGTGTGCGATCAGTAACAAAGAGGCGACCTGGTGAGATGGGGCAATCGTCCGTCACCATTATCAATTGCCCGTTGCGTTTCCCGCTTTCTTGTAGTCGCACGGTTTCTGACATGCATGTGCCTTCTATCCAAACTTTTCGTGATACCAGCATATGGGTTATCGTCGATAGCTGGAGGCCGATTGCGATATACTGCGTGATGATCTTTGGCGCTGTTGTCGGAAACGGTCAGGAGCACGCGATGCACTAGTGTGCTCGTCGAGCTTTACTGCGAGGTGCTCCACCATTTCCCTCAGTTCTGTAATCTCGCTGGATGAGCTGCTGCTAGCTTCATTGCCGGAAGAAGTGGCTTCAGCGATGTTTCCCGGTGCAGATATTTCCTGAATGCGATCAGCTAGGTCGGCGAGCTGCTCCAGGGACTGACCAGTTTGTGACGCCAGCACCGTCAGGATGCTTTGAAGTAGGCGGTTGGTCCAGATAGTTTGTAGGAACTCCTCTGGAACATTTGGTCCAGCTAAATCCTGCAGATGGCGTAGAAACTGCGATGCTTTTCGGTCTCCTAATTCCTCGTGTGTTACTTAATTTTTGTGTGAGGCGGTGAGCCACCTGATTAGTTCGCACTTTATTTTATCATATTTATTTCTAGATGGAGGGTTCATAATAATATATTATTTTACTGCCTTGGCGTGATATATTTCCAGATTTGTTATGACCGTATAAAATTTCGTGGCATCGTCTATTATTTCGAAATTCTCGAATTGCCCTTCTAGAAGCGCGAACCAAATTTCAGGATCATCGGATGAGAATGCCGGCACCTTAAAGTAAAATTTCCTGTTATCAACCGGTTCCCGGTTACTGCGGTCAATAGAAACGCGCATTTTTTTTGGGCGTTTGGTAACGCCTCCATCACCATTTTTGACGGTATTTGCTGAGTCACTGCTGTCGCTCATGGTGTTCTTAGGGGTCACCAGTTTAGCCGTGTGGTGGGGGTGTGTAATGGTGTGGTCAACGAAGGTGGTACTTAGATGGCTATTGGAGTAAATTAAAGTCCAGACGTTGGCACTAGGTTGTATGAGGTATCTCTAGAACTACTGATCTGATTCCTTCACTGATAGAAAGCTTGACTGTTTCTGATGGTGCGCTACTTATTTCCGGGAAAATGCAAATATTCGTTTGGGGGTCGGCATAGACAACTGCATATTACTCCGTACTCTAACAGTAAAACCACGGGCGGAGACGTAGGACTTAGCAGCTCTATATATGGATACCTTAGCTGCGGTGCAAAGCCGGGTTGGGTCGCTAGCCCTTAACAAAACTCAAACTGAATAAATAGCAATAAAATTAATTTACCCCTTACAAAACTTATCCCTTTATTTTATTTACAACCCAGTATTATTAAAATCCGATCTGTCGCCCCCGGCACAGCCCCCGGGTACACAATATATACACTTACGTGACCCCGGGCACGATCATCTATTTATCTATACTTATAATAAAGCAATAGAAACGAAAAAGTCTGTACAAAGAAGATAATTAAAAAATAACCCTTTTGTACCCTAGACCATTCTAGGGTACAAAAAATAAGCTACTAAACAAGAACAAACATACAGACAGACAGACAAACAGACAAACAGAGTGACACGAACGTCTAAAATGTTATATTTTTAAATTTCGTGTCTGTTTGTTTGTCTGTTTGTCTGTCTGTATGTTTGTTCGCGCATCATGTAAAAACTACTGATTGCGTTGCGGTTTCTCTGTTGGATAGCTTATGTTTTGACTTAAAAACTGGGGTACTTTATATCTCAATCCGATGAGTACAAGCTGAGCAATCGATAAAAAATTTTTGACGGCTGAAGGAATTTTGATCAAATGTTGATATATTGGTATATATATATATATTGGTCTTGGAATAGCATAAATAGTACTTTTAACCTACAGAAATAACCACGCGTGCGAAGCCGCAAACATCAGCTAGTCAATAATACAACAGAATTGACCCGCGTTGAAGGAGTTGCCATAAAACGTGGATATCTGCGCCCGAGCGTTCCATAATTTCAATCAAATTTAAACTCTACGCTCTTGCCCGATAAGGGGATTTTAGTCCTCCCGGCCCGTTTTTGCGATATTAAGTAGGGTTGCCTCTGTCTGCAGGCTATGTTTGTCCGCTACATTTTTTTACAAATTTTAATTTTTGGTCCGGTTGAATGAAGAGGTGATGTTTGATAGCCTGAGTTTTTCTTAACCTCAACGTTTCAATTAATTTTCTTTGATCGTGATCATCATGCGACAAGATTAAAAAGTGTCGAGGTAATTAAGACGGGCTTCTAGCAAATTTGAAGGTTTTTGAACCTCTGTAAATCCACTAAAATATAAAAAAAAAAATACGAAAAAAAAGTTTTATTAAATTTGAATATACACTCTAAAAATTGTAAGTGATAGAAACGTGATTGAGAATTGTTGGCTCGATAAAAAATAATTCCAAAGATGACTCTAAATCGGTATTTAAAAAGTGTCCTGTTAAGTGATACTATCATGAAGCCATGTTAAAGTTATTCCAATAGACGTGGCTTTTTATTCTTTAGGAACTGCAAGACAAAAAAAACTAATTTCATTCTTATTTTTTTCCAAGAAGGAAAAACAACCAAAATTTAGCATTACCAGCACTAGTCGTCGGTCAGTGTCCGCCGAGGCTTCTCCGAGAAAGGACCTGTGTCGTTTGTCTCCGCAAAAATACCCCTCGCGCTTAGTACATGTATTGTAGCGTAGAGCCGTAAAAAAATGTTTGGCGTAGTAAAGTTATTGTATAGGTAAAAATTGTGAGTAACGTATTTTTATTCACTGATGTTGATTTATATTTTCCAAAATGGGTAAGAATAATAAAATAATTCAGATTGGAACTGAAAATAAAAATTATATATTAAATAAACATAATAGATACTTACCTATCTCTATCTAAAAAAGGTAGGTATGTAAATACTTGAAAAGTTGTAAGCCGGTAATTTTTTTTATAATAATAATTAGTAGGTAAGTATTTTGATTTTTAATTATGTGGATAAAAAGTTTGTTACAAAAAAATAACAAAAAATACTTACCGATACATAATCAATTAACTAACTCATTTATTTACAGTATATGATTTACGTTGACGACCTACATTGTTTAGGCAAGCATGCCACAGTATGAAAAAGTACAGTAAGTAAGATTTTCTGAACAGATTGATACTTAGTTAAAATTCTTTGCTCAATTACCCCAAACTAATACTTAGGCCAGTAATTCAGTATAATTGAAGCGATGGGAAATGAAAAAGTAGTGTTAAGTTCGCTAATTCTTGGCCAATTGCTAGTAAAGGTGTTTTTTTTTTTTTTTTTTTGATTCAGTTATAATAATACTATTCAGTTATATATCGAATAAAATTCACATAAATGCACATTTTGCCAGTTTTCGACCCTAAAACCAGTTTTGTCTATCTGCTGACTAGTTTTCGACCAATCACTGAAATCAAGGATAAGGTAGAAATAATGTTTTGATAGACGTAGGTAATTAACAAGTAAAAATAGTTATAAAAATACAAAAAAAAAATAGTTTAAAAAAACTAAAAAACACGCTTTACATAGAAAACTAAACTAAAAAATAGAAAATAAATTTTAATAATGTAAATAAGAAAAAATGTTTATATAAAAAAAAATGTGGGGTGCATGGGTCAATAGTTATAAATATTTCATGTTTTTTAGTTTTTTTAAACTATTATTTATTTTCTACTTTTTTTTTCGTGTTTTTGTATTGTCATCGGTCTTTGACAGGTGTGCAAAATTTGAATGAAATCTGACCGTTTAAAGTGGGTCAAAATAGCGTCCAAAAGAGGTCGGTTACAAACATACAAGAGAAGCTAATATAAAGCGTATAAAAAACGACTGGCGTGCAGGCGTAGGGCGCGGAACACACGACACAAACATATGTTCGTGTTTTTGCTTTTCAGCCGCGCTAAACGCGCGGACGTACCTGCAAAAATGATAGTATACATTACTATCATTTTAACGTTTCATTTTTACTTATATATTTTACTTTAATAGTTACAATTGCAATATTGGACTATAGCACTAACGTGAATAATCTAAAATTAAAAATTTTCTAACAAGCTTATTTGAAGAATTGTATATTTTTGGAATGGTCCTTTAAATACCTTAATTTTGATACCTCACTCGATAGGTTGGGTTCCGTGGGAAATACATTATGGAAGCTGTATGCCGTCATATTAGTTTTCTTGACTCATTATATATTCTATAGCACTCTCATGATTAATACGAATCCAATGATTTTTTCCAGCCACTTTTCACAAGACGTTACTCTACCTGGCCACAGAGCTTCCTACACTACGTTTGCCTAAACGTGGTCTGCACTCTAGAACTCATCTACCCCAACGGTTATCGGTTCTTCGGAAAATGTGACCTCTGAGCGACCTTAAATTTGTGGACTAGTTTGACCATGAATGTCCACATTCGGCTCCGTAGGTCATGACTGGTAGGACACACTAATTGAATACTTTTGCCTTCAGGCAATGTGTTATGGAGGACGAGAAGACCTGACAAAGCTTGCCGAATGCTGCCTAACCCAGCTGAATTCTTCTGTGTTTATTATTTAATATGTTTATCTTGGGCAAAGTTATTCTTACCTAATTGCAATATTTGCCCAAGATAAACATATTTTCGGAAAACTTAAAAAATAAACACCATTCACTGCAATCAGTTTCGGCTCAGAAAGATCATTGAACATGATCTTGGTCTTATCTATGTTCATTTTGAGACCAATGCGTCAAGAAGCTTCATCTAGGTTCGTCAGAAAACTTTACAAGTCTTGCAGCGACTCCGTTATTAGGACTGTGTCATCGGCAAATCGTTAGTGTGAAATGTTCTTGCCATTGATATAAATTGAAATTCCTTGCCAATCCAGCGCTTTAAACATATCTTTCAAGGCATTAGTGAACAGTTTCGGGGATATAACATCCCCCTGTCTCACTCCCCTGCGCAGTTGGATATGTTTGGACTGCTGGTTTTGTACTTGGACACTCATAGTCGAGGCGTAACACAGAAATCTCATCACTTCGGTGTATCGTCAGTCCACTTGATAACGCTGCAAAGACTCCAGGACCGCCCAGGTTTCAACGGAGTCAAAAGCCTTCTCATAGTCTACAAAAGCAAGACAAAGCGCCTGGTTATACTGCCTTACCGGGGGCCTTTATATTCTTAAATTAATTGAGCACCATCTCAGTCTCGTCTAGGCTGACGTCGGGCAGTTCGTCAGTTTAGTGGCGTGTCATTGCGTGGGAGTCCTCTTTGATGGGTTCAGGTCTAGAAGCATGCTAGTTATTCAATCCGCCATAGAAATCTTCGTTCTCAGACAAAATCTTCGTCTTAGAGACGATGGTTGTACCATTATTGGTATTGAGCTTCGTCAGATTGGACCTACTCAATTGCTGGGCGAAGGCTTTCGATCACCAATTTTGCTCAACATCGGAGGTCACGTCACATCAGCTTACTTATCTTCTGATTGAGTTCCTTTTTTTCTGACGATGTGGCTTGTTGTTACTCCCGCCGTTTGTCCTTAAGTCGAAGAGCCGCATCCGAAATACCAATTCCACTTTTTCACTTGTGAAAAGACGTTTCTTAGCGATTCTCTAGGGCTAAGCCTATAGATAATGTAATACAAAAAATCTATTCGGCAGCATTGTCCCGAGCAATAAGCCGTACGACATTACAGAGTGAAAATATTGTGAAACATTTTAATTTATACGTACATTAAAAATAATATATCACACTTTTTCTAATATTAGCCGTTCTTCCAAATCCGTTCATCTGATGTAGAGAACATAGTTTCAATCATAAATAGGCACACAAACTTTATTAGTATGATATTATTACAGCTATACGTTTATTAGCTGCGCCCAGTGGTTTTACCTGCGTGGAGAAATGATGATGAATGATGATGATAGCATATACACAATTTCATCAAAATCCATTCAGCCATATCAGCGCTTAATGTTAACAGACACACATAGGTATACTAACAAATATGAATGTTTATATCTGAAATAAATCAAATTGAATATACATAAATGCACACAAACTTTTGAATATTTATTATAAGATTAGATTGCAATTACAATAATAATTATTATTTTATACCTACATAACAATTAAACGTACTAAGTAGAAAAACAAATTTATTTTCTCTTTCGTATCTACCCAATAGCGAAAAGCTAAACCAGATTATACCCTAACCCGATCTACATTTCTTCTGCATTTACTATACTGTGGCATGCCCAAAAGCACGGAGGCCTACCCACTCGCGTCGTGTTTCTCGCTCGTTGCGTCTTTACGCTCGTAACATTATTGCTATTTGCGGGGGCTGAGGAAATGTTTTCATACCTACATACTGCCCTAGAAGAGCGCCTTAATATATGATTTAGCGCGATCGAGGTCCGCCTAAAATTGATACTCACAATATGTTCCAATCGCGTAAATTTTTGATTAGCCCCCAAGGAATGCAAGTATGAAAAAAGAGAATAACGCACATAAAATAAAATAAATTAAGCGTAAAAGTATGAATATTTTACAGACACATTACCCTCAAACGAAATGTTTCTTTATCATTTTATAAAAATGTTTCATGCAATGGTTTCACGCCCCATCTCCCTCTTAACTTATGGACGGGGTTAGGGTGACGGACTTTTACATAGTATAAGGCTCATGATGTATTTACGCCTTGTATGGTGTGTGCGGAGTATACGCTGCTGGTTCGACACACGTCGACGGTTATTATCCATACCAATATATAAAAGTGAAACGTTGTCTGTTTGTTTGTTTGTTTGTTTGTTTGTTTGGGGAGCTTTCACGCGATAACGGCTGGACGGATTTTTATGAAATTTAGAATGGAGATAGCTTATACTCTGTAATAAAACATAGGATACTTTTTATCCCGGCAAATTGTATGTAAAAACGTAACATAATTGTTACGGAAAAACTAGAAAATGTTGATTACTTACTGTAAGAAACGGTTGTCATCACAGAATGGTCTGTGGTTGCCATGGAAACGAAATAGCAAGTCTGTCAAAAAACATCATGAGCATTGGTCACAGACATATGGCATTGGTGCTATACCTACTCTTGCATTGGATTTTAATATCCTAGAAGAAAATAGGATGCTTTTTTTCGAGATAAACAGTAGTCCGCGCGTACGAAGTCGCGGGCGGGAAAACTAGTGTGTTATATAGAGACAGCCCCGGTTGGCTCGCATCTGTTCAGAATAGCATATAACGCGCGCGCCCCGTGCTACGCTCGCTACAGCGACGCTGCTTCGGATCAAGTTATTTACGCAGACAGTATCGGAAGCCACGCCGTTCGTAACATTAATATTTATCATGAGCGGAACAAAAACTTTGATGCATTATCATTGCATTAGATTTACATTTCAAAACAAAACTATTTTCTTTGTTTACGAATCATTGTATATTAAGTGGACCTTAGTCCACTTAATAGGTAATTAAGTGGACTAAGGTCCACTTAATTACCCGGATGAGGAGGGTTATATGTTTGGGTTATATGTATGTTTGTACGTTTCTTAGGCGCGTCCTATAGCCTAAACGGCTTGAGGGATTTTGATAAATGAGGTATCATTGGATTTTTCTTGATCATGTGAGTGTTATAGGATATATGAAGTGCCAAGAAAACCAATATGGCGGCTTACAGCTGTCATATTGTATTTCCGACCGAACAAAATAGGATCAAACCCTATCGAGTGAGGTATCAAAATACAGGTCTTTAAAAGACCATTTCAAAATTATACAATTCTTATAATTTAACAGTAGCAAATTTCTTTTAAGCTTCTTACAAAACTTTCCAATTTTAGATTATTCAAGTTAATGTAATTACTACAGTATTATGTTGTAATTGCAACTATTAAAGTAAAGTAAAATATGTGTAAGTAAAAATAAATCTAAATACTAGCTACGCCCTATGGTTTCACCCGTGTCCCTCAGGAACCATACATTTTCTGGGATAAAGAGTAGCCTATATGTTAATACAGGGTATAACCTACCCCCGTACCAAATTTCATCCAAATCCGTTCAACCGTTTAAGTGTGAAAAAGTAACAAACAAAATGCAGTAAATCCAAACACACAAATCCTTACAAACTTTCGCCTTTATTGACCGAGCGAGCGCGAAGCGCGAGCAAAGCGTCTCCGTTTCAGCTTGGGCAAAAATGCTGTCGTATGTCCGAATGTCTGTCCGGATCTCTGTTCTCCTCTACAGGTCGCATTACTCCACCGATCTAGACTTAACTCGGTATACAGGATAAACGAACTTTTAGAATTTTTTAGTCTTCGGGTATTTTTTATTGGAGGTATTTCCCCGAAAAAGGGGCAAAAAGGGGGCTACTGAATATCTCCACCTTATTAGATCCGATTTCGATGGTTTTCTGAGAAGAGGTCGCTAACTATTGGTTCTCATAAACAAGCTCAAAGTCGCGCAGCGTGCAATGGAGAAAGCTATGCTCGGTGTGATTCTATCACTACGTGATAGAATCTAAAACGAGGGAATTCGTAGAAGGACCAAGATTGCCGACATAGCTCTCAGAGTTTGCAAGTTGAAGTGGCAGGCCATATAGTTCGCAGAACTGACAACCGCTGGGGAATAAAGGTTCTTGAATGGCGACTATAAACAACCAAGCGAAGTGTCGGGAGACCCCCACACGATGTACCGACCACATTGTAGCCATCGCAGGAAGTCAGTGGATGGAGGTGGCACAAGATCGCTCGTCACGCTCATAGCGCTCTTTGGGGGAGGCCTATGTTCAGTAGTGGACTTCTAAAGGCTGACATGATGATGACGATGAACTTATAATTGGTCTCATAAAAATTTAGTGAAGATCTGATGAGAGTCTTCGGCGTGATGAGCAGAATAGCTACTCAAAATGCAGTAAATTTCTCACTTTTAGGTATCTACCAGTGGAATCAGCCCTTTAACCACTAAGTAAGGATTGGTGGAGCACCTTGGCTATAAATGTTAGTTTTACAATAAAGTGACTTGATGGCGCTACTGTGCAACGCTAGATTGTTTGCAAAAAAGTTTGTACGCGCGAGGTCTACAGCTCACAGAGCCACTAGTAATATTAGTGGAATTATTTTTGCGGGTGGTCAGCTCGTATTTAGTAATTTTGTTGGCAGTTGGATTTTTTGTATTTTTATAATAATTTTACTTTTAAGAGTATGAAAAATTCATTCACGATATGGCTACAGTATGTGTAGGTTTTCAGTGCAATAGAGAATAGAAAAACCAGTACAAGAGTAGATAATAAGTGCCGTTCCCTTCATTCCCACTTTCTACCCACCTACTCGTAAACTTCAAATCACTCCCACCCAGCACCCACTTTCGAGGCATATAAGGTAATTTTTTTATTACTTTGAATGCAAATTTTTTAATCAAAATTAGTTTAGTAGTTTTAACACGTTCAAAGTGGCAGTGATTTTTCTATTCTTTCCATTCCTGCTGTACAAGGCGTTGTACACCTGGTCATTGTGGCAGTACAGGGCTTATTACACCTTGTAACGTTTAAGAAACTAAAACCATTTTTTTTGGCTTCATGTAAAAATATATATGATTATTTTGCTTCGAATATTAACAGTAATGAGTTAATTGACATGAACCTGAAGGCGTACGTCAACAGCTTGTTTTGTTTAAAAGTTATAGCTATAATAAAATACAGGGTCTTATGCACCCATGTTGGTCTTGACGCCATGTCGACGCGTGCGTTTCACTCGAATACGATCCAACACTAGCCGCGCGAAGCTAGCGAGGGGTGCGGTACAAAGTGCGCGGGATACCAAGAGCATTCAACCTGTTTTCGCACTGTGATGAAATTTTATCTCTTCTGTGTGGTACCTGGCCGAAGAAATCTGGTATTAAGGTAGCCACACCAATGGATTCTATTTTAATAACACATCTTAGATATACATTCATCTCTTTCCTACACCGAACTAAATTGAATTTATGCCTTTCGCACGACAAAGAGGTTTATACTTTTCCTAGCCGCACTGTAAGCGAGGCATAGACAAGGTGTTTCAGATCTGGTTTCTCACTCAACGTGATAAACAAGCTTTAATTTAATTCACTGTGTTATAATGTTTACGACTGGATTGCAAGTCAATTTTGAACAATTTAAGGACCAAAGATGCTGAAGTTTTGCACATGGGTGTAGTTCTGATGACAATTAAAAAACTACTGTAGTAGTAGTAGTAGTAGTAGTAGTCACAGAAACTACACAATCGGACGATGGAATCCCTTAGAGTTTGGGCTCATTGGGTTTGTCTTAATGAGATCTCTGGTTTTATGTGGTATCCAGGGTCTGATGATGGAGCCGGAAGGTAGTCACAGGAACTCAACAACAAAATGATGGAACCTCTTCGAGTTTGGGCTAATTTGGTTTGTCTTGATGAATTCTCTGGTGTTATGTGGTATCCAGGGCCTGATGATGGAGCCAGAAGGAAGTCACAGGAACTCAACAACAAAATGATGGAACCCCCTTCGAGTTTGGGCTCATTTGGTTTGTCTTGATAAATTTTCTAGTTTTATGTGGTATCCAGGGTCTGATGATGGAGACGGAAGGTAGTCACAGGAACTCAACAACAAAATGATGTAACCCCTTCGAGATTGGGCTCATTTGGTTTGTCTTGATGAGTTCTTTGGTGTTATGTTGTATCCAAAGTCTGATGAGCCGAAAGTTAGTCACCGGAACTCAACAACAAAATGATGCTTATAAATCCATTTGTTTTGCGTTTATATTTCCTCATATCTACGAGATGTGTAACCATTTTTTTAAAGAGTTCCATTTTATTCCAGTGAAATCATAGAAAATTTTCGTCAAAACTAATTCAGTTGTTATATTATGTAGGTTTATGCATCCTTGGTTTTAATTTACCAAAACTTTTAGTCTAAAGTGAGTGAAAGCCTATTAGTAGTGTCTACTATTTTCTTTGGCATATATTTTTTCCGATGATGCTTAAACCACTGAAAAAAAAGAAAAAAAAGCGTCTTCCTAATAAAAATATGATTTTGTAAACAACCACTAAAACGAATAAAATAATTACAATTGAGCCAGAACAGTATCACTTTTTCGAAATTACAAACGTAATAATAATGCAAAAATACAACATAAGATAACAAAGAGCACCCAGGCATCATTTAAATCTAACAACTTTACAAAATTAATACATACCTATCTACGTACCAAGTAATATGCAGTTGTCTATGACGCACCCTCATACAAAACACAAAACGCAGAACAGACAAAACAAGAGACTCACACGAACAGATTTTAACTTTCACACGTTCACAAACCGATTGACACGAATACAGCAATCTAGTAAATGATAAAGTTTCTGTAGATAATTAATTTAAAAGCTTATTATATTAAATAGCACGTCAAGCCGTTTAATACATTGTCTTCTTGAGTAAGCTCAACCATTTTAAAAATATGAAAAAAGGAAAATAGGAATTAGGGAATATTGTAAAAGTTTTAAGAATTTAGTTGTAGGTTCTATTGAGAGAGAAAAGAAAGCTTTTTTTACTCATTACATTAATAAAAACTTACATGAGCCAAAGAAACTATGGAACTATTTTAAGAAAACTAAAACTTTTGATGTAGATAAAACAATGATTCCCGATAATTTGAACGCCCCCTATTTAATTAACAGTCACTTTCCAACTTTTCCAGATGACGGAAGTATACATAATGAGACCTTGCACTTTTTCAGCACAAATAAAGCACAAATAAAGCGATCGTATTAGTGCGGACATGATTAAGCTGACTCTCTTGGAAACAACACCAGTTATTTCTGCTATCATAAACCGTTCTATTGAAACTAGTAAGTTCTTGGAAACGAGCACTAGTTAAACCTATACCAAAGTCGAAGTCAGTTGACTAACTTAAAGATTTGCGTCCTATAAGTATTCTACCAGTTTTATCAAAGGTTTTAGAGATAGTAGTATTTTCACAGTTAGAAAAATACTCAAGCATAGAAAACATCATTCCTCCGTATCAATCAGGCTTTAGAAATGCTCGTGGAACTGAAACTGCCCTACTACATGTGACTGATGATCTATTGACGGCTTCGGACGCAAGGATGAGCACTACTCTGATTCTGCTGGATTTTTCCGGGCTTTTGACTGTTTGAATCCTGACATGCTCTTAGCAAAGCTTTCATAATATGAAATGTTTTTGTTTAATATGGTTTCTCTGTAAAAACCTGCAGATGGTTTGAAACATTTTTGACTGTTAGGGAGCAGTACGTAGAAACGGAATGCCATAACGGAAGCAAATTTATGTCTGGAGTAGGAAAACTAAGTCGAGGGGTCCCACAAGGGTCGATATTTAGCCCTTTACTATTCTCTATTTTTACAGCCGATATGCCTAAACAAATAAAGTTTTGTAAGTACCATCTGTACGTGGACGATACCCAAATATAATACATTTAATTTAAAGCCGACGAAACCCCAGAAGCCATTTCTCTGATTAATGATGACTTAAATCGAATATTTCAATGGGCTTCATGTAATTCTATAGTTTTGAACCCTTCCAAATCTAAAATGCTGATTCTGGGTACCAAAACTCAGATTCATAATGTACAATTTCATAATCCGACACTATCAATTGATGGTATTAATATACCGATTGAACCAGAAGCTAGAAATCTAGGTCTCATTTTTGATGGTGAGTTGAGATTTGTTACACACGTAAATTATAAAATAAAGAATGCGTTTTATAAACTTAAGGTACTATAAGGTAGATATTAAGGTAGATAGATAGATAACTCTTTATTGAAACACACAAATAAAAATCTAAAATTAACAAAATTAATAATAAAGTGTCACAATGGGCGGTCTTATCGCTCAGAACGATCTCTTCCAGACAACCATGCATGGAAAGGAATAACGGAGGTAATAGGGACGGTGGTTTCAACCAATAAATAAATACATAAACCATAAATAAGCACTTAAAAATTACAAAATAATAATGAAATTAATTGGGAAAATACAATAAAAACAATACTACAATACTATATGGAATTAGGAAACATATATCTGAGGAGATAAGATTGTTGATATGTAATCTTTTAGTATTATCACCTTTCAATTATTGCAGTGCTGTTTATGGGCCGAGATTGTATGCTAAAACCGAAAATGCTATTCAAAGAGTACAGAATGCGTGTGCTTGATTCTGTTTTATCATCCCTAGAAGAGACCATGTTACTCCTTTCCTCATTAAAAATAATGTGTTGAATATGAAGGCAAGAAGAGAGCTTTGCTAGTACAACCCAAAAAAAAAAATGCAACAAAAGACCACAATATTTGTTTCAGAAACTGACGTGGATTAAAGACATGAACTCTATCAATACCCGCCAAAAATCCCTGCACGTTCAGTCAATTCCAAAACACAAGACTACCAGATTTAAAGATTGTTTTAAATACAGCGCAGCAAAAAATTTGGAATAATATTCCTCCACCTATGAGAGGTAAAAAAGGCAACAATCATACCCCCACGCATCCACTCTCACAAACCCCCACACACCCTCACACACACCCCCATACACACAAACTGTAGTCAACATAAATAACTTCTTGTCCCACTTAAAATTATTGTAATAATTTGTATCTAATGCTGTTTTGTTCTTTTTATGTGCATTTTTTCCGTTTCGCTCCTATTTCTATATTTTTTCGTGCTTGAGTAACATCTAAGTGCAAGCAATGGGGTATGCTGAAAACCAGCCCTGTGTAGACTAAACTTAGTCTGCGCAGTACAGTGCTGAGCTTACCCCAATTGCCAAACATGCAAAGTATGTACCACAATATTCTTTACGTTGTTTATGTTTGTTGGCAATAAATTATTTTTATTCTTATTTTTAATAATTATGTCTCGGTTTTGCATCGCCTTCAAAAAAATATTTCTTATCTCTTTCTTTTTTTGCATTGTTATTACGTTGATAATTTCGAAATAGTGATACTGTTCTGGCTCAATTATAATTATTTTATTCTTTCTATTACAAAATATACAAAATAATATTTTTTTATAAGAAAACGTTTTTTTTTTAAATTGTTTTTAGTGGTTTTAACGACTTTTGTTTACTGTGATTAGTGTTATAACGTCTAATAATTTTATAAGGAACATATATACATTTTCGTTTGAGAGCTACAGTCGTCACGCTATCGCTCCATGCTTCGGAGGGCACGTTAAGCCGTCGGTCCCGGCTGTTATTGGTTAATAACAGTCGTTAAGCCATGTCAGAGGCCCTCGGGCGGCCTGACAAACTCTGACATCAGAGGCCAGCACTACCTCATACGACAAACAAACAAACATAAATAAATATATTCGGGACAATTCCACACCAATTACCAAGCCCCAAACTAGGATACCCTGTAATGTGGGCACTTGATAACGGATAAACATACATAAATACGAATATCACATCCATGACTCGGAAACAAACATTTCTGCTCATCACACAAATGATTGCACCTTGCAGGATTCGAACCCGCGACCGTTTGATTTCGTTCCTAGGGTTACTAGCCACTAGACCAACCGGCCGTCAACGATTACGTCTACGATTTTCACCCCCTTTTTCTCACCTCCCCCTTCCCCCCTCCCCCACCCCATATATCTAAGAACCATCTCGATGAACAGAGAAAACGCATCACAATCAGTGCATTCGTTTGGGAGCTACGGTCATCACCCCCTCATCCCCTCCTCCTCCCACTCCACAATAAGAACCATCTCGTTTAACTCAGCTTTCAAATATAAAAAACCGCAGCTAAATCGGTCCATTTGTTGACGATTTTCACCACCCTTTTTTCACCTCCCTCCTCCTCCCTCCCCTCCCCATGTATCTAAGAACCATTTCGATCACATCAGCTTTCGAACAGAAAAAACCGCGACCAAATCGATCCATTCGTTTCGGAGCTACGATGCCACACACACACACACACACACACACACACACACACACACACACACACACACACACACGCACGCACGCACGCACGCACGCACGCACGCACGCACGCACGCACGCACGCACGCACGCACGCACGCACACACACACGCACACGCACGCACACACACACACACACACACACACAACACACGCAGTGATACACACCCTTAACTTATAACACCCGTCTCTTTGTTTGGAGGTTAAAAAAGAGAGTGTAAACAAGCCGACTTGATTTTGGTAGAAATTGGCAATTGGAAAACATTTAAGACAGTACCTGTATATTTTGATATTTTCTTAGTATTTAACATTTTTCGAGTTTCTTTATTGTTTTTTCTATAAAATGCTAAATAACGTTATGTAATTTATTCCATACTAGCGACCTGCCCCAGCTTCGAATAGGTGTAATTTAGAAACTGTTAATTTAAACTAGTGTAATTAAAAAACCGTTAGGCTATCATCGCTTTTTTGTGTAGTACTATAATTTTGATACATATACCTGGTCAGTTCCTGAACCTGTTCTCATGCTATCTCGCACTTTTTAATTCTCGTACCCAGCACTTAATGGGATTTTGTCTTGGCTTTACCAATGGTAGCATTTCCTTCTACCTTACGTATAATCTATACTTATAATAAAACTGTAACGAGTCCAATTCTGTACTGTATGTATGTGTGTATGTGTCTGTCTGTCTGTATCTTGGCTAGGCATCACGCCGAAACTACTGAATGAATTTAAAAGAAACTTGGTATGATTTGAGTTCATACTACGAGGTAGGACATAGGATACTTTTAATCCCGAAAAATTAAAGGGTTCCCGCAGCATAGGCGTTGAAAGTTATTTAAAAGAACACGTATCACGCTGAAACTACTGGACGGATTTTGTTGCAACTAAGCACAGTCATAATTTAAATAATGGGTAAAAATTATAATACTTTTTATCCTGAAAAAATAAAGAGTTTCTGCGGGATAATGTCCCAAATTCTGTAAACTGAACATAATTTGTAATTTTTATTGTATGCCGTTCTATATTCAATACTAAAGCCAAAACGGTTTTTTTTTAATTTTTGTTTGTCTGCCTGTATGTCCGTCTGTCTGTCTGTACCTTGGCAGTGCATCACGCCGAAAATACTCAATGAATTCAAATGAAGTTTGATATGATTTGAGTTCATACTTCGTGGTAGGACATTGGATACTTTTCATCCGGAAACATTAAGGGGTTCCTGCAGGATAGTGGTGGAAAATTATTTAAAAGAATACGTAGCACGCTGAAACTATTGGACGGATGTTGTTGCAACTTGGCACAGGCATAGTTCATAAGATGGGTGAAAATTATGGATACTTATTGCCCCAAAAAAATAAAGGGTTCCTGCGAGATATTGGACCACATTCTGTACATTAAAGATATTGTGTTTTTTTTAAGTGTTTCTGTATTTGATTATGAATGCCTAAACTGCATGTTTTTTCATTTTTGTCTGTGAAACTACTGAATGAATTCAAATTAAATTTGGTATAATTTGAGTTCGTACTACGAGGTAGGACATTCTTTTCATCCCGAAAAATTAAAGGGTTTCCGCAAGATCTGAGTTGAAAGTTATTAAAAAGAAAAATTCTCATGCTGAAACTACTGGACGGATTTTTTTATGCAAATTGACACAGTTATATATCTATACTTATAATAAAGCAATAGGTACGAAAAAGGTTGTATAAAGAAGAAATAAAAAATGCTCTTGGGTGCTTATAAAAGGTATTGAACAAGAATATAACCTTTTTTTAAGCGTGTATTTCTGTCTATTTGTCTGTATGTTTGTTAGTTCACGCATCACGTAAAAAATACTGGACCGATTGCAATGCGGTTTTCATTGTTAGATAGTTTAGGGTTTGATTTAAAAACTGGTGTAATTGGTATCTCAATCCGGTGAGTTAGAAGCCGAGCAATTGATAAAAGTATTTTTGACGGCTAAAGAAATTTTGATCAAATGTTGGTATATTGGTCTTGGAAAAGAACATTATGGTACTTTGAACCTAAAGAAAAGAACACGCGTGCGAAGCCACGGGTACAGCTAGTTTCTAATAAATTATTGTACGATTGAAACTTCACATTTTTGTCGTATTATTCTTATTATTATTTCAGAAACTTTCTATCAATTCTGTTAGCAGTTCATGCGAATGAGTTCAAAATCGCTCATTTTCAGAATTTTTTGTACCAAAATTAATCAAAATTACACATGTGTAAAATACCACAAACGTTGCGCATCCTCGGACTGGCGAAACAAAATGGCGGAACGCGGCTCGGCCACACGTAAGAGCCGATGCGAGCTACGAGAAAGATTACCAGTTTGAACTGGTTGGATCGCCGACGATTTGCACGGTGACACACAGGCGAAAAAGGTCGTCGAGCCATAAGTACGCGTACTTACTCGCATGTCTATCACCCCTATTAGATCTGATTGTAAGTTATATCTGATACTGTTTGGTACACCCTTCCTGTATATCTCCCTTCCTGAACGGGATTCACATTAGGCAACCCCAGAAAGAGGAATGCCTTATTAATACAATGATGAAAAATTAGCCACCATAACGACCCATCTGCGATTCCGGAGATGGCGAAAGCGCACTGCAGGAGAGGGCCCCAAAGCCCGGAATTGCGTCCAACAGAATCTGGGAAAGGAAGAATTGACGCAGATCTGTTTGGCCTGTTTACGACAGTGGCAACACTTTTCTGATTTATAATATTAGTGTGAAGTGTGATAGTGTAATTCAAAATAACTATATGCAAAATGCCAATAACTATTGCAAAGCAATAATAATAATATAACAAAATGCAAAAACACGCGTTAATCATGATTTTGCATTGTGCCAATAACTTTGTAACAAACTCAATCACTGCCGCACACAGTGGCCACGGATTACGATGTCAATGTAAACAAGATCAGTAGAAATATTTTTCATGCTAGTCGTCGCAAATGACAGCCGTTCCATCATCTACATTGTTTTGATGTTTTACTTTGTGCCTTTTCGTGTTCGACGTCATTTGCATCGTTAACGTGTTTTTATGACATGAGATTTTTCTCATGAAAACATCTTGTTTAAGTTCTTTCTTAGTTCAAGTAGTACAATAGAAATAATTACATCAAGTCTTAGTTGGCTTAGAAACTAACTGTTAAAAGTATGCTTTTTCATAAAAGTTGTAAATTTTAATTTTACTTCACACAGAACACTAGAGTATTCTAGTAAAATGAAGCATTTAGTACAAAACAAACAAATTAATAATACACGTGCGCACCATGGAAACCATGGAAACATGGTTAAGCAAACACTATGATATACCGGTTGGTAGAAGTTTCATTACAGCATTGCACAATATCGGTTTTGTGTATTCGGCTGATTTTCTGTACCACAAGCGGTGGTGGAAATAATTTTATGAAAATATAGATAGATAATACTTTATTGCACCTAAAAAGATATTTTTATGTTTTTATAGCAGTTAACGCCTGCTTAGCGTAAATATATATAATAATTTTCTAATGGAAAAATTTGGGTCATGGACGAGCTTCGAACTCACACACTGTGCCTTAGCGCAGCACATGCCTTTACCAATTCGGCCACCGAGACCTATGCGTCGTCATCCAAATCTTTCCACTAGGTTCTTTCAACCCGTCTTATGGGGACGGTAACGCTATCTATTGGTCGCTATCTATTACGAACAACCAACCAAACACGGCTAATATTGATTAACTTCGTGTCTGAAAGATAACGCCTCCCAAATCTATATTTTTATGTTTTTATAGCAGTTAACGCCTGCTTAGCGTAAATATATATAATAAGTTCGAATCTCCTCCGTGACCCAAATTTTTCCATTAGAAAAATATTAAAAAGTTTTTTTTTATTCAACCTGTAGTGTCCCACTGCTGGGCAAAGGTCTCCCCCAATTCCTTCCATTTATCGCTATCTTGTGCAAGTTCAAGCCAATTTCCTTCGAAAGTATCAAGATCGTCACGCCACCGCTTCCGTGGATGGCCTCGACGCCTTCGTCGGTCATTGGGCACCCAATGTGTTGCGATCTTTGCCCATCTTTCGGGATGCATTCTGCTCCCGTGACCCGCCCAATCCCACTTGAGCCTTGCAGTTTTTTCTCCTACATCTGCAATACCTGTCATGGAACGTAGTACGGAATTTCTGACTCGATCAATTCGCTTTATACCTAGAATGCTGCGTTCCATTGCCCTTTGACAAACCTTGAGCCGGGACTTCTGACATTCAGTAAGTGACCAGGTCTGGGCACCGTAGGTTAGAATGGGCAGGATACACATGTGGATGAGTTTGCGTTTCAGAGAGATCGGATGTTGTCTTCATAAGCCCCTTCATAGACCAGTAGCTCTTCCAGGCGTTATCGATACGGCGACCGATTTATTTGTCTTGCCTGTTTTCGAAGGATGCTAACTGGCCCAGATAGACATACTCATCGACATAATTTATCACTTGCCCATCAACTTCGACCCTACGCTTTATGCTGATGGTCATCAGCTGCGTTTTAGACATGTTCATCATAAGTCCCACTTGAGGTGAGGTGGGGCTTGCCGTGCTCACTTCTTGGAGCATTTTCTCAAGATCAGGTGCAGATGGGGCAAAAAGGACAATGTCATCCGCAAATCTTAGGTTTGTGATACGATTGCTACCGATTTATATGCCTTTTGATACCCAGGAAACTGTTAGTGTCTTAAAAACCTCTTGGAGGGTGCTTGTAAATAATTTGGGAGAGAGCGAGTCACCTTGTTTTACGCCTTTGTGTATTGGGAATGAAGGACCGGATGAATGAAGTTTAATGTCTGCTGTGCTACGGCTGTAGATGATTTTAATTAAGTCTATGTAAGTTTTATCAACGTCTTGTTGTTCTAATACTGAAAATATTGCAGCGTGTTTTAAGCTATCAAAAGCTTTGGAATAATCCACAAAAGCAAGGTACAGAGGCTTATAAGAGGAACTAGGTGAATTTTTCTATTATTTGGTTGAGTGTGTGGAGATGATCAGTGGTGGAGAAGTTTGGTCGAAATCCGGCTTGTTCGGGTGGTTGATGTCTGTCGAGTTTGCCTGCGATACGGTTTTGGATCACTTTAATAAAGGTTTTGTAGATATGTGAGACTAAGCTTATTGGTCTGTAGTTTTCAATATTAGATATGTCACCTTTTTTATGTAACAGGACGATGTTTGAGTGGCACATGTTTTCAGGCAGTTTTCCTGTTTCTAGTATGGAATTTTTTTCTTACTACTACTAGAAAAAGATATTATTACACATAAAATATTTCTTTAAAATAAGTATAATGGGCGGTCTTATCGCTAAGAGCGATCTCTTCCAGACTACCTTTGGATGGACAGTAATGGAAGAACAAGGAGTAGACGGCGGCGCATTAAAATAACATTCTATTACATAGATACTTTTGTAAAATACAATACATCAATAACTATATAATATAATTGTTAATTGTTAGCAGATTTTGAATGATTTAAATGACACTGTTTCAATTGCAAGTGCTTCAGCAACTTCTCTTTACCTGATTGTTGAAGGAAGTTTATGTGGTTAGCCTGGTGCGTCTGTCGTTGACGAACACGTCTAGGAGACTGTAACCACACGTGTCAGTTTCTGTTCTCACACAGCTTCCAAGTATTTCCCCAATCTACTTTTTTTTTAAATGTGTTTGTTTGACGAGACTAGCAGGTCACTCGCCTGATGGTAAGCGTCACGCCTGCCCGTAACAGCTGCAGTGAGTGCCACCCAGACTGTCTATAAATTACCCAGAATTACGCTGGAGATATTGCCCTTCAAACCGACACACAGAAATGTTTATACACTATACTGATAGGTGGTTCTAAGAAATTACATATCAGTGGTCTGGGCAGGAGACTTAAAAACAAATGTCTCTGGGTGATGAGCCCAGTGCAATAAATACCTCACAAGATTTTGCAATACAATGTTCTGTGTGGCACTGCATTTTTTTGGGCAGATGTGATTCTTGGCATCAGGCAAGCGACTTCCTTGACTCGTCACGTCACTCAATTGAATAATTTATTCTACTTACTAGCGCTCTTGTAACGTTAGAAGGATAGAATAGAGGCATTTATTCCATAAAAACGTAGGTACCATATTTTCTTCAACGATTTTGGCGCTACAGCAAATGTTCAAAACTATAGATATCGGACACTCGTATTTTTTACAATTATCTTGTTATTTTGAATTTATTTAAAAAAAAGAAACATTCTTAAAATCGGTTAATTTATACGCCAGGCTATTCTTGTGTTCATCGAGATAATCTTAATCGACATACCTAGATTATTTATTTCTGACATTTGTCACAGAATAACTGTACTCTGTAAACAGGTATTAAAAATATTTTAATCAGATTTGGATTATTTTTTTTACTTACATAAAAACCAAAATATTGCCTCTAAAACCACTTAAAAACTTGGCTTGCGAATAGACCCGATATTTTCCTAAAACGTGTTTGATGTTTATAATAAACGTTTTTCCTGTTTTTTGATATTGCTAGTAATTACATAATAAGCCTGTAGTCACGCAAAAGAATAGATATTTTGTTAGGCTACTCTGAGGTCTATACGTAACATTACCTACAGTTCATGACTATTGTGGTTTAGTAGTGGTATACATTTTTCTCTAGACATCATGACTCGTAGAATATTACTGACGTAACTTTATTACCACAACACGCATCGACGGAAATAATTACTGATTTTATGTAAATAATAATAATATTAATAAACACTTTATTACACCACATAAGGAACATATACAAGATTTTATTTAAAAAAAAAAAACCGGCACAATGGGCGGTCTTATCGCTAAAAGCGATCTCTTCCAGACAACCTTTGTTTTTTTTATTATATCATGAGTGACCATTTTTGATAGATGTTGAGTATTGTATTGCATTTTAGGTACGCTGTCAACCATTCGTGGGCTAGAACATTAATTGGGATACCTATAAACTAATACTGTAATGGCTGGTAGAATGTTAAAAAGTTATAAGTAGTAGTTACATGATTGTATTTTATTGTATTTATAAGACCATTTTGTTTGTTTTTTTGTTTGTCGTATGAGGTAGTGCTGGCCTCTGATGTCAGAGTTTGTCAAGTTGCCCGAGGTGACATGGTTTAACGACTGCTATTGATCAACAACAGCCAGGACCGACAGCTTAACGTACCCTCCGAAGCACGGAGTGATTTTGCGGTTGTGTTGTTTGCACACAATTCCAATGACAGAATAAATATCATTTCAAAGATATATTTTCGAATCTTCTCCTCAGGGAAAAGAAAAGCGATTAAATTCGAGAAGTTTTCAAGGCACCATTCCCAAGGATTGAATCCATTTAATTTGATCTAGATGATAACGTAGCTATAATCGTAGGTAGGTATGTATAGGACGCCCACCGGTCAGATGGAGTGACGAACTCAAAAGGCAGCCGGCAGACACTGGATGAGAAGAGCCGATGAGCGGGCTCTGTGGCATTCATTGGGAGAGATCTATGTCTAGTAGTGGACGATTAGAGGTTTATCATGATGACGATGAAAACGTAGGTAGATGACTAATAAGCTGAACGCGCATCTACCAGAGGCAAACGCGCCGAACGCGCCAAAGCAGCTGAAGTTTCTTATTGCCCACATTGGTCCCATTTCTCAAAATCGTAGACATAGATGTCGAGGTTAACGTATTGCCCTGTTTTTTATCCGAATAAAATTTAGTGATAATGTTATTCTTGAAAAAATAGTCCATTCCTAAGAAATGAAGCAAAAGTGATTCTTATGTTTTTTTCGAAACTTTTAAAAACGTAACTCGGATCCTTTACTATTTAAAAAATGTACGGACATATCAACGATTATGTGATCAAGTTTTATGCCGTTAAGAGGCCAAAATGGGCACGTAACTCGAATGCATAACTCAAAATATTTGAACGCCTCGCGTTTATAAAGCGGCAAACATAAAGAATAGGTGTTGTCGCATTTAATGTCTAGAATAATTTCTTCTAAAATACCTATTAAGTTTCACCTTGAAATCTCTGCCGTATTTATGTAAGAAAAACACAAAAATAACTTTTGCTCATTAAAACTTTATTTTCTTTCTTAGAAATGGTATTTTTTTCATCGGTAAATGTTTCTTAGAATTAGTCAAATAATCACGTGGAAAAAAACATGGCAATACATGAACTTCGATGGCTATTTTGGGAAATGGGACTAGTGTGTGACCTCGCGCACCTATCCTTGCCGAATAATCCGAATCGGACGAATTGAACACATCGAAAGAATAGTTTAGTAGACAGAGACAGCCTGCTTCAAGCCGGCTGAGTCAGCCGAGTCAGCCGAGTCAGCCGCATCAGATGATTACATTGATTACGTCATTAGAACCCGTACGGGATTTAGTTGCCTCCCGATTTTCTGGCGATTTGCCGCTTTCTGCTTGGATGGGTGCGCGGGGTTTAATTTCATACAAATAATTCAAAAATTCGGCTCCGTTAGCGCATTTGGCGCATTCGCCTCCAGGTAATGCGTGATCACCTATATATATTTTTTACCGCGCTGTAATCGCTGAGTACTCAAATATCGAGATTTATTTTTGAACAAGTTTTTTTTTTTAAATTTTTGTATTCCCCGATTCAACAGTTTGGACGTGACTGGGTACTCAAAAAAATACTATACACTAGTATAAGTAGAAATTCTCCAGCCAGTCTCCTTGGGTACTTTAAGAATTCGGCTCACCGCAACTTTTCAACTGCGTTTGGGTGTTTGAGGGAACAGGGTCCTCTAAGTTCTTGATTCCTTGGATATAGGGAATCCGAGTCAGAAGTTTATGGTCATTTCATTTAAAAGCTGCCAAGACCAAAAGTACCTATAAATTATAATATAGGTTCATTTCTTCAAAATTCGTTCAGCCATCAATTACATTTTTATCGATAGCCCAGCATCTAATCATTGTAAGTATTAAAATACCAAGTAGCTTAGATTTTATGTCAAACTCTAATATACCCAACAGTGAAAACCGCATCGCAATCGGTCCAGTAGTTTTTACGTGATGCACGAACAAACCTACAGATAAATAGACAAATACGATTTAAAAAAATATTGTTCAGTAGCCTATTTTAAGTAGCCTATACAATTTTTTTAAATTATCTTCTTTGTGTAGAGTTTTTGGTACTTACTGCTTTATTATAAGTAAATATGGAGCATAGAAGACACATCTTACGAGTAAAAGGTATATGTTAATTGTCCCGAAGACAAATTAGCCAAGTTGTAGGATAGCAAAAAATATTATTTAGGTGCACATCAATCATCAATTGCACATTATGCATTATGCAGTTATTTGAATACTAACCAGATTTCATATGTTCTTTCAGTTTTATTACAAATCAAATCCAAAATTTAACAGATCGTTGTGTTTTTGTGTTCAAAAATAACAGAACGTGAATCGGCAATAGCAATCGGCCACATCTTGCATCTAAATTGAATCGAATTCGATGAATGCCATCGACACCAGTCAGTCCCGTGAGGAAACCAACCTCAATCGCCCATCAACCCCTTTCCAATACTTTTTTCATTCGCCGACCGCCAATATTCTAATGACGATCTCACACAGTTATCGAAACTCCCAAAGTGGAAACAAACAGAAATATGTATTATTCACATTCGATAATCCTACAAGCAATTTATTTTAAAACCGACTCAATCGAAAGAAAAAACTCAACCAGTGGTTGATAATAATAATTTTACCGAAATTAAATTTTGCCGTATACCACCGTCCAATTTCGGCATAGCTTTATTTATTCTCATAACAAGTGGCCTCAGCGATAGGCTATTGAAAGGCTATCAAAAAATGATTAGCGGAGCGTGAGGTTGATTAAAAATATTATGTTCGTGAAGAACTATGGGAACTTCCTTAGTTCATCCTAAATTCAGTCGACAGGTTGGGAGGATACCTCACCTACCGAACCTGAATATATAGGTGTGGTATGTAGGACACTTTTAAAGACTATCTCATAGAGTAGTTCAAAAATATATAAATGTGTTCATAAATAGCGAAAAAAATACCGCTCAATCCATCTCGGCTAAGAAACATCATGATAAATTTGTTGAAGGTACTTATGTATCTACACAGTTACTAAAAGAGCGCCTAATAAGGAGACACTTAGCTGAGAAAAATAAGCCAAACACTATAACTACATTTTAATGATGAGGTATTCCAAAGTGCATTGTAAAGATGCTGGCGCTGCTGGTCCTGGGCGCTTATTCGCTATGCCATACGAAATTCCTTGCCAAAGACTTATTACGTCAATTGCCCAACGATTCCACGAAGATATGCGTGATTGGTCATAGAGAATAAGGGCCCTGTTTGCGTCATCACATCATCAGTAATATAAATTTCAATATCGATGATCTATATAATAGGTGTACAAAATTTTAAGTTGATAGGTCAAAAACAAGGTGTCCAAACAGCTTGTAAGATTTAGGAAAAACAATTTAAAAGCTTGTAAAGAGTAGTATCGAAAAAAATAAGCTAAAGTAAAGCCGGCCTTACATTAGCTCTTTAAAATTCATCCCGCACCACCTTGCTAAGCAGTGATGTGGTACTACTGCAATGTAAGATTGAGGAATATTTATAGAAACAGTCCAAAATAACAGTTAATGAGGTATTTAAAAAGAACACATTGGAACTCTTACGGTAAAACCAACTAAACAATTATTTTATAGAACTGGTCAAAACATTTTTCCCGCTGCTCTTTTTTGTGACGATATCTGAAAGTGATATCACCTGTTTCAATTTTTAACAGAATTCTATTTTTCTCTAGGTAAGTAGGTCCAATACTGTCCATGTGATTTCTTATTTTATTTAAGTAGATATGTTTCTAAGCTCACATTGAGCGACTGAGTGCGAAAGACGGAGATCCAAAGAAGAACCAAGGTGAAAGACATTAGTACATAAACCTCAAGTGGCGATAAGAAGGACTCATAGCAAGATGCATTGATGGCAGGTGAAGAGGTCAGTGATAGATTGGTGGCCCCGCGTGGAAAATCGCAGCCGTAGAAGACCAGTGCAACAACGAGGGGACGAGCTAAATTTGATATGACCTTAGCAAAGATTGGCTGAAGGCAGAGATGATAGTGTCAGAGGGAGAAGGTTTATGCCCTGCATTTGAAACTGACATTGATGATGATGATAGTAATTATCATAACAATCATAACATGTTCTAAATAATATAACTACAACAAATTCAGTTTAATTTCATCATTGTCATAATCATCCTGGGGCATGCTCACCATCTGTTCACCTATGAGGCTGTTGCTTGTCTCACTCACTCAATAATTTCTTTCAAGGTTGACTGGAAGAGGTTTTATCGCTTTTAGCGACAGGTCCGCCCGTTTTACTTTAGTTATAAGATTGTTCCTATTAGTAGTATTTTTTTGGAAACTGGTGTACAATAAAGTATTATCTATCTATCTATCTATCTTGTCCGACAGAAAGTCCATAATAACATGTTGTTAGATAAAATAACTAATATTAAACAATAATAAGATAGTGTACAAGTATCTTTAGACACCAAGTAAGTGGCAGTGGCAATGTGAAGAAAACATGGGCCGACTTGATTCGACCTTGGTGATGCCACAGGGCTCTTTCAGGGGAACGGCACAATGCCGTCGACAGAGTAGCTGCGAGTTGGTAGGCAAACCGTGGACTTTTCGCGTGTCTGGAAATATTTTAAAACTAGCGACCCGCCCGCGACGTATGAGTGGGCTACAATTTATCGCGAATAAAGCATCCTGTGTTCATCTAGGTCATTGAAAAACAATGGAAAAGTAAACCACCTACGTATTGTATTCTCTTTGCCACCAACGCTCTGTATGCTTTTTGACAGACCTTTTTATTATTTTGTTTCCATGACAACCGTTCCTTACAGCAAGTAATCGAAATTTTCCAGTTTTCCCGTAGAAATTTATTATTTTTCGGGATAAAAGTATTATATGTGTTACTCCAGGGTATAAAGCTATCTCCATTCCAAATTTCATCAAAATCCGTCACGTTAAAACTCGCCAAATAAACAAACAAACGTTTTCACTTTTATATATATTTATATATATATATATATATATATATATATATATATATATATGTGTGTGGATAGCGAACGACACCATAGTGACTAGCGACCCGCTACTTAGCTCGTGTAAGTATATTTTTTTTCTAAATATTTATTTGAATAAAAAGTATGTGCACCGCCTGTATCTCACCAACACTCCAGCGTTGTTGCACTATGATACCATAGAATAACTAAAAGTAGGTACGAAGATGTTGGAATTTCCTCAGAGAGCACATCGGACCAAAGCATATCTATTAAAACATTACAACATTTTAATAAGGCTCTCAACCATCTGCCTCAAATCACTATTCGAGTCTTTCGGACTATTGCAAGGAACAACCTTGAAAAAACCTTGAGAAACTTATAGTTGCTGGAAAATAGACGGCATAGGACCAGGGAGCCGCAGCCCGATGCGATAATAAAATGATGTTGCTATGATAAGTACGTGTTGGACACGCATAGACTTAGGCTTCCGTGGCCAAGATCCTAAGCTACCTATTAGTGAAAACATTGCAATCATTTCTGTAGTTATTACATGAGTAGTGTTTACATGATACGCCAACAAAGTTTTTTTTACACTGGGATTACTACATTATTGTAGCATATAGGTGTGTTGCATATAGATGCACCCTTACAATCTACTAGTCAAGCATTTAACTTATCCTATATTTATACTCATCATCAGCCTATATCTGTTCACTGCTGGACGTAGGCGTCTCCTAATGCAAGTCACTGAGTCGGTCTTCAGCTCTCCTTATCCATTTTCTTCCAGCCGCTTTACGCAGGTCGTCACTCCACCTGGCCACAGTGCGTTCTACACTACGTTTGCCTAAACGTGGTCTCCACTTAAGAACTCGTCTACCCCGACGGTTATCGGTTCTTCGGGAAATGTGACCAGCCCACTGCCACTTCAGTTTGCTTATCCTTTCAGCTATGTCGGTTACCTTGGTTATCCGTCGGATATTTTCATTACGAATCTTGTCCTTCAGAGAAACTCCAAGCAAAGCTCTCTTCATAGCTCGCTGAGTGACCTTAAATTTGTGGAATGGTTTGACCGTGAGTGTCCACATTTTGGCACCGTAGGTCATGACTAATTGAAAACTTTTGTCTTCAGGCACTGTGGTATGGGCCTTTCTATTCTTAAGTTGTTTGAGCGCCATCTCAATCGAGTCTAGGCTGACGTCTGGCAGCTCGTCAGTTTAGTGGCGGGTCAGTATTGCGCGGAAATTCGGTATATTCGGTATATTGGTCTTCAATCTCAGAAAGGATCACTGGCTTAGAGACGACTGTTTTGCCATTATTGGTCTTGAGCTTCGTCAGATGGGATCTACTCAATTACTGGGTAATCAATTCCCCCGATTTTGCTCAATTGCCTTTTCTATGTGGAGTGTATTTGAGGATTCGAGGTCACATCGCTCCAGCTCTATAACGTACTTTACTTTTCATTACAATTAAATCAATACGTAATTTTACATACTATAAACGAATATTTTAATTGATATTAATATAATTGGTTACAAGACATCCCTGAATATGTGCTTATTGTCTATCATGATGAAATCAATCTCATTTTTAGTCACACCATCGGAACTTTGCTAAGTCCACTTCCTCTGTGGTTGCTTTTTGAAGAAATAGTTCATCAAAAAGAACCCCTCTTTTTCCAAAAAGTGAACTAGCATTTACCCCCTGTGATTCCTGCGACAACCTCTCCATCAGAAAAATTACTGGGACTGAAAAAATGGGTGAAATATCCACATGAATATATAAATGTGAAACGTTGTATCTTTGTTTGTTTGTTTTTTTGTTTGGGGATTTTTAATGCCAAAGCAGCCGATCCGAATAGATGAATCTTTGCAAATAAATTCTGTGCAATATAGAGACCAACATAGAATATTTTTTATTCTAGAAAATGATAAGTTTCCAGGGGAAACTGGAAAATGTAAATTACTCGCTGTAAAAAACAATTGCCATGGAAACGCAAAAATAACAAGCGCAATGGAACATTAGATTATAAAATATCGGTGTCAATTTGAATTATGTAACATAAACATTACTCCCCTCGTGCTAATAATTTCTTGAGCGGATTTAAGAAAAGAGTCGATGTACATCTGACAATCGGCTAACTGCAACCTAGCTTTTGGCAATTTTGTGCTATTAAAAGATATGCTTTGATAATATACTGATAAGATCTATTTTCTAATGAGAAATATTAGTAAGTGCGGCCAAGAAAATCGATCTAAAATTTCACAATTTGGATTTTACTTTTTGTGGTGTTAAACAATTGAGAATAAACTGTATTACCATAGTATAGGATTTATTTTTCTTTATGATTTTTAAACGTCAAACCTAGGAAGGAACTTAGCAAATACCTGCAGTTTCAAGGCTTTCTTTTTATAATGACTCACATAAAATAGGTCTAGATATCGCGTGATGTATATGATACATGTTATTGAAACTTACGCTATTTTCAATAAACTAACGTAAACATTGCGCGCCTCGTGCTGATAATTTTATGAACGGATTAAACAAAACGAACAATGCATGCCGAAGAAATTGCTAAATTCGACCTAAAAATTACTGCTTTTGTGCTATTTTTAAAATATGCTTTGCTAATATACTAATAAGATCTATTTTCTAATGGAAAATATCAGTAAGTGCGGCTTAGAAAATCAATCTAAAATTTTTCAAATTTTCACAGATTTTATTTCACTAAATGAGTTATCAAATAATTGACAATGAATGTATTACCACAAGATAAAATTTATTTTTCTATTTATCAAAAATATGTAGAAACTTAGTGCAAAACAAGCCAAATAAGTCAGATGGAATATTATACCATATTGCAACGTATTAAAATTTATTTTCAATCCGCATACCTCGCGATTGCTAAGAGGTATTTACATGAGTTTTTAAATCAAAAACGTGTTCTTACATCTGCTTTTCACCTATTAATTAGGTTCAGATGTACCACATCACTAGCGAATGTCAAGGAGTAAGCGAGCTGATTTTTCTTAGGTGTGAGGAGGCCTTAAATCTGAAAGGATAGTTCCATTCTCAGCCAGTATCACGGTCTTCCGCAAGAGGGCGGCCACTAGATCCAGCCACTAAAATTCAAATGATCTCCTTCAAAGTGTTTATCCAGCCACGAAGAGCGCTAGAGCTTCCCTAAGTTACACGCGGACACGTTAATACCGATAAAAATACTTCATATTAGCATTTTTATTAGAAAATGTACTCGCAGCAGGGACACCACGAATAAATTGTGAGACATTCACGAGGGCGTTTGTCAACCTTAGACCCATGCCACTTGTGAAATTGTGCTCATATTGTAAGGGCTAATCCTCGACGAGTATTCATCAACTTCTAACGTGGGCCCTTATCGTGGCGACCCTCGCCCTCGACATACATTCGCATTATTTTTTGTCATAATATTACTATATAAAGAAGCCTTAGCTTTTTGGAGTCTAGTCTACTTTATTATGCGAGTCCAAACAACTTCAGTCGTTGTTTTATTCAAAGTACGTACAAAAAAATAACCCTCACTGTTCTACGAATTATGAAATTGCAAGCGTAGTTATGTCATTATAAGCCTAGAAGCCTAAATTATCTTTGAGCTGCACCAAATTTTATGCTAATTTATTTATGGTTTAACTTTTAGTGAAGTTTAATTTGATTGCGCCATTTAAATGAATGTTGACGCAATTTTCATTGGTCCGTAATGTTAACGTTTTTACCAAAGGAAACAAATAGGAAATTTTTACCCATTTTAATTGGCAGCTCGAATGAAACATTCAATTTGCAGAATTTGCGATTGCCTCGCAGTGTAAAGCTCGAAACTCGGCATATATAAAAGCATGAAGCGTTGATATATGTCTGAAAACTTTACTATGTATGTATTTTTCTATTGATGAAATTCTTTAATCAGCTGTAGAAAAGATAATGTGTTAACTTATATCTACCTGGACAACTCACGTTTTCTAAATGAAAATACAACTTTACTGGTCGACATCGTATATTAGCATAGACTAATATGTAACTGGAATTAAAAAGTTTTGTACCAACATATTTAAGCCTAAGTAACTTTAGCGATTATGTAGATACTGATTTCATAAATTTTTTAGAAACTGCTACTGAAGAAATTGTCATAAAAATAACAAACTGATTTGAATGTGCTGATCGAATGAGAGTTTTTTAATTGTTGGCCACCCTGTATGTCATAGAGCGGTGACGTCACGGCAGACAATCAGGGGCATACATTGAAAACACGTAAAACGATTTGCGTTTGGGCCTTTTTAATCGACTTCACAAAAGGAGACGGTTATATGTTCGGCTGTAGGTACGTTTTTTGTTGTTGTTTGTCGGTCGATACCTCCGTCAATTGCGGAGCGATTTTAAAACTTATTTTTTTGTTTGTAGAAGTATACTCTCCAGATGGTTCCGTAAAAATTGTATCAATATTGGTTCAGCAGTTTTTCGAGAATAAATAGTTTTGTTGAGTAAATCCATTCGATTCTGTGTTTACATTGCCTTTATTTTGTGTTTATCTCTAAGATTCCTAAACCGATTTAGATGGTTATTTTTTATTCAAAAGGGTAAACTTTCCGTGTAGTCTATCTATACTATCATCTATAATAAAACTGTAACTGGGCTAAATCTGTACATGTTTTTTTTTTTGGAAATTTTAATTGAGATAAACTTCAAAATCGATATCGAGTGCAAATAGGTTTTTTTTGACAGTCTGTCTGTCTGCCTGTCTTTCTCTTTGAACACGCATCAAGCTGAAACTATCGGATTTGGATACAACTTGGCACAATCATAGCTGATGTTATGGATTAACATTTAGAATACTTTTTATCCCGAAAAAATAAAGGGTTCCCGCAGGATAAGGGTTGAAAGTTATTTAAAAGAACACGTATCACGCTGAAAATACTGGACGGATTTTGATGTAACTGGGCATAGTCAAAGTTAATATTATCTGTTAAAATTTAGAATACTTTTACTCCGGAAAAAATAAAGGATTTTAAGGGATAAAGGTCCAAAAATTATGTAAAATTAAAGTAATAAAACATTCGTTTAAAGAACGGTACCAAATTTCGATGTCCGGTCCACGTAACAAGTGGCCAAGCGGTAACACGTCTGGAAATGTAATCCAGACGTCCGTGTATCGAATCCACGCGCTTCTAGTTTTCTTTTGTTCAACGGACGGAGAGGGGTGTTATAAGTTTAGGGTGTGTATCACTGTGTGATGTGTGTGTGTGTGTGTGTGTGTGTGTGTGTGTGTGTGTGTGTGTGTGTGTGAGTGTGTTTTCGTTTTTTTTGTTGAAATCTAATGTGATTGAGATGGTTCTTAGCTATATGGGGAAGGGGAGGGGGAGGTGAGAAATAGTGGTGAGAATCGTAGCTTCCAAAGGAATGGTTTAATTTAGGTGCGGTTTTTTATGATTAAAAGCTGAGGTAATCGAGATGGTTCTTAGATATTAGAGAACGAGTATAGCACAATGGAGTATCCTACTTTCTTAACATGGGCGTAAGTCTTTTTATTGTTGGACCTCTACAGTAGAGAGCGTAGTATCTGTACTTATAATAAAGCAATATGGACAAAAAAGACTGTACAAAGAAGATAATTAAGGTAGTAACACTACATAATTTACCAGCATCAACAACTCCAGCGCATTAACCAAACGCATCAAAGTCCTGCCTCCGATTTAAATAGATGGCGCTGATTGACCATAAAACACGCAAGCATTTCTTTCACTGCAACAAGCGTCCCGCTAAATTCAAATCAGTAAATTTTTCGAATTCGGCTCGTACTAGCTTTGCCTCAGCACGACGTCCAGCTCCTTGCGACTGGAAGTTATCTGTCTGTTGAATTGCCTACTGTCCGGTTGATATCAAATTACTCTGCGCATATCTTTATCTATACTTATAATAAAACTGTAACGGGTCCAATTCTGTACATTGAAGATATTTTGAATTTTTCTTTTGGAGGGTTCTCTATATTCGATACTGAAGCCAAAACTGTACTTTTTTCCATTTTTGTCTGTGTCTGTCTGTCTGTCTGTCTGTATCTTGGCTAGGCATCACGCCGAAACTACTGAATGAATTTAAATGAAACTTGGTATGATTTGAGTTCATACTACGAGGTAGGACATAGGATACTTTTAATCCCGAAAAATGAATTCCCGTAGGATAGGCGTTGAAAGTTATTTAAAAGAACACGTACTACGCTGAAACTAATGGACGGGTTTTGATGCAACTTAGCACCGTCTTAAGTTATATGATGGGTTAAAATTGAGGATACGTTTCGTCCAGAAAAATTAAAGGGCTTCTGCGGGATATGGGTCCAAAGTTATGTTAATATTTGAGTAATAAATAATATTTTTTGGATGGTTCTCTATATTCGATACTGAAGCCAAAACTGTTTTACTTGCTATTTTTGTGTGTCTGTCTGTCTGTTTCTCCGTATCTTGACCGCGCATCGCACATAAACTACTGAATGAATTCAAATGAAACCTGGTATCATTTGAGTTCATACCACGAGGTAGGACATTGTATACTTTTCATCCCGAAAAATTAAAGGGTCTCCGCAATATGGGGTTTGAAAGTTATTAAAAAGAACACTTATCACGCTAAAACTACTAGACGGGTTTTTGGATGCACATTGACACAGTCTTATGTCTATACTTATAATAAATCAAGAGGTACGAAAAAGTATGAAAAAAAAAAGATAAATAAAAAAGTGCTCTTGGGTGCTTAGAAAGGGTAATGAACAAGACATTAAAAAAAAACATGTCGCTCTGTCTGTTTGTCACGCATCACGTAAAAACTATTGGACCAATTTCAATGCGGTTTTCATTGTTAGATAGCTTAGGGTTTGATTTAAAAACTGGTGCATTTGGTATCTCAATCTGGTGAGTTAGAAGCCGAGCAATTGAAAAAAGTATTTTTGAGAGCTAAAGAAATTTTGATCAAATGTTGGCATATTGGTCCTGGAATAGCACATTATGGTACTTTGAACCTAAAGAAAAGACCGCGCGTGCAAAGCCGCGGGTACAGCTAGTCCCATATAAATTTCATCCAAATTGGTTCAATAGTTTTATTAGAAAATCAATTTGTTTTATAGTTTATTTTCTCTAATATCTTGGGATTCCTGAACCAAATTAGACGATTATTTTTACTTGAGTAAGAAGACCTCTAGTAGTACTGTATACATTTCATCAAAATTGGTTTAGTAGCTTTAAACAAACTTTAATTTAATTCACTGAGTTATAATGTTTAGGACAGGATTGCAAATTAATTTTGAACCATTTCACGACGTCTAAAGATTCTGAAGTTTTGCACATGGAAGTAGTTCTGATGACAATTAAAAACTACAGTAGTAGTAGTAGTAATATTAGTAGTCAAAGGAACTACACAATCTGATGATGGAATCCCATCGAGTTTGGGTTCATTTGGTTTGTCTTGATGAGATCATGTGTGGTTTTATGTGATATCAAGGGTCTCATGATGTAGCCGGAAGGTAGCCACAGGAACTCAACAACAAAATGAGGGAACGCCTTCAAGTTTGAGCTCATTTGGTTTGTCTTGGTGAGTTCTCTGGTGTTATGTTGTATTCAGGGTCTGATGATGGAGCCGGAAGGTAGTCACAGGAACTCAACACCAAAATGATGGGACCCTTTCGAGTTTTGGCTCATTTGGTTTGTCTTGATGAATTCTCTAGTTTTATGTGGTATCCAGTGTCTGATGATGCAGCCGGAAGGTCGTCATAGGAACTGAACAACAAAATGATGGAACCCTTTCGAGTTTGTGCTCATTTGGTTTGTCTTGATGAGTTCTCTGATGTTATGTGGTTTTCACTGTCTTATGCCATCATAAGACAGTGAAAACCACATAACATCCGTATAACGACATAACTAGCCGGAAGGTAGTCACATGAACGCAACAACAAAATGATTGAATATGGTCAAAACTAATTCAGTTGTTATATATGTAGGTTTTATTCATCCTTGGTTTTAATTTACCAACGCTTTGAGTTTATAGTGAGTGAGTGTCTACTATTATCTTTGGCATATATTCTTTCCGATGTTTGCTTAGGCCACCAAAAATCTAAACATAAAATATTTTTCCAAAAAGTGTTAAATCGACTTCATAATAAAAATGATTTTTTTTAAACAACCACTAAAATGAATAAAATAATTACAATTGTGCCAGAACAGTATCACTTTTTCGATATTACCAACGTAATAATAATGGATAAATACAACATAAGATAAGAAAGAGTTTTTTGAAGGCGGTGCCAAACCCAGGCGTCATTTAAATCTAATATCTTTACAAAATTAATACATACCTATCTACGTACCAAGTAATATGCAGTTGTCTAAGACGCAACCTCATACAAAACACGACATGCAGAAGAGACAAAACAAGAGACTCACACGAGCAGATTTTGACTTTCACACGTTCACAAACCGATTGACGAATACAGCAATCTAGTAAATGATAAAGTTTTTGTAGATAATTACTTTAAAAGCCTATTATTTTATATAGCACGTCAAGCCGTTTAAGACATTATCTTTTTGAATAAGCTCAACCACATTAATAATTATGGCTCAGATTGGCACCGCCTTCAAAAAAATTTGGGGTCCGTTCTATGTTCAATACTAACACTGTATATTTTTTAATATTTGTCTGTCTATCTTTTTTTTTTTAGAAATTATATGTGCTGTTGGTCTGTAGCTGATCTCTACAGCGTCACCGGACGGTGGGGCGGGCGCAAAAGCGCTCCGCCGCAATGCGTGACGCAGAACGCGCACGCCAAAACGATTTTTTTTGGAAGTATGGGCTTATATAGTTTGCCCGAAAAACGCGAAGCTCTCCTATTGGGCGATTTATTCTACTTTATTCATAGTTAGCCCCTTTGTTGTCTACCCTAATTTACCCAAACTCGAACTGTTTTCGAGTTTGGGTAAATTAGGGTAGATAATAATTAATTAGTTTGCTACGGTCGTACCTCAAATCTCCACCACGAAAAAAGACAAATTTTTGTGGCTTTCCAAGTTTGGGTACCGTATGAAGGCGGTACCCAAACTATAGGCATGTTGCCTAAAGTTTGTCTAGTTTAAAGACATTCCTGTGTGTGAGACTCATCGCAAGTCAACACACTTGACCGATTTTAGAGAAGTCTCTCCCAGTGAGCCTCCTCTCGCTCTTACTATCTACGTTTAGATTACCTTTACTAATACCTTGTTAATATTACCTTTAGGCTGGCTCAGGACCGCTTTTGCGTAGTAAACCCGTACCTTTTACAAAGCGCGGCTTTCCTGAGCCAACCTTTACCAGCACCCATGCATCCACAGAGAGTTTCAGTCTCTCTGTGGCTGCATGTTCATATCTATTCCCTGAAGAGGTACGCGGCCATCCCGTATGCTATAGGCGTCATACGTGATGGCATCATTGATTCTACACTACGCCTTCCTATTTCCTAGGCGCATACGAAAGAATATTTATCTCGCCTACGCGTTAATTAGCTTACGTGCCGAATAGCGCAAAGTGTTTACAATACCTAGGCCTATTTTACTATGTTTCTATTTTCCTATATATAGACTTATAGCTATACTTACAGGTATATGTATTTGTTATTGCGCTCGTTAACAGCTGATGGCCGCGGCTTCGCACGCGTGGTCATTTCTGTAGGTTAAAAGTACTCTTTGTGCTATTCCAGGACCTAAAATACCAATTTACCAACTTTTGATCAAAATTCCTTCAGCTGACAAAAATATTTTTATCGATTGCTCGGCTTCTACTCATCGGATTGAGATATAAAGTACCCCAGTTTTTAAGTCAAAATATAAGCTAGCATAAGCTACCAACAGTGAAAACGCATTGCAATCGGTCCAGTAGTTTTTACGTGATGCACGAACAAACATACAGACAGACAAACAGACAAACAGACAGACACGAATTTTAAAATGTTATATTCTTGTTCAGTAGCTTATTTTATGTACCCTAGACCATTTCTTTTTTAATTATCTTCTTTGTACAGACTTTTTCGTTCCTATTGCTTTATTATAAGTATAATATATACATTTGTTGGGTACTCCATATATTATATGGAGAGCTACCAGTTTGCATCGCATGTGTCATCATGTTTATTCATAAAATGATAGCTTGACTAGCGAGGGTCTATACTACAAATTCAAACATTTTAGGTTAGCGTAAGAATAACTTAATAATATAAAAATAAAACAGAAAGTCCTCAATTTTCATTAATTAAAAATCAATAGGTACTTTTATAATTATCAATGTAAAAGTGCCCGATAATTGCTTTATTGGAAATCATAGCAATGCCAGTAAAAAGTTTCATGCCGTCACTAACTTGTAGCTGAATAAAGTATTGTCACCAATCTTTCTCGTTAACTACTCTTATATAGTTCTTAAACATAATTGTTTGTTTGTTTGTTTGTCGTATAAAGTAGTGCTGGCCTCTGATGTTAGAGTTTATCAAGCCGCCCGAGGGCCTCTGACATGGCTTAACGACTGCTATTAATCAATAACAGCCGGGACCGACAGCTTAACGTGCCCTCCGAAGCACGGAGCGATGGAAAACCGCACATAACTTCGGAAAGAGATGATCGTCATTGGTGCAGAGCCTAGGTTTTGAACCCGGTATCGTTGGATTCCAAATTGCACTACAGAATTTAAACATAATTATAGCTTCATACAAGACATAAGTTCAAAATCTAAAACCCGACTACGGTCGGGTAAAAATTAGCCTATGACACTCTTGCGATGAATACGAATTGATTGATAACTCGCTTGTCAAAATCGGATCTAATTTTTAGTTTGAATACATAACCCTTCCTTAGCTTCGGTACAGTCGGGTAAAAAAATAATTGCCTATCACACTGTATAAATGAAGATGAATCTACTGACATCTCACTTGTCGTAATCGGACAAAGTTTTTAGTTTGAACAGATAACTTTTACTTTGTCTTGCCGTAGTCGGGTAAAAAATGTAGCCAATGACACTCTATATCTGAAGACGAATCGATTGACATATCTCTTGTCAAAATCTAACCAACATCCACATAACCAAATACATAGCAAAATTATGGGGTTATCCAAATCGACAGAGTTGCGGCTCCTTTTTACCTGACTACGGCGAAGGGACAAGGGAAGGGTAATGAGTTAAACAGTCTATGTATGTATTTATGTATGTAATGCGTGAGTTTTTTTTTTATCACTGGACACTAGGCAATCGTTTGACCACGATCTCACCTGATGGAACGCGATGATGTGGTCGAAGGTGTAGCACGTTTGCCTAGTAGAGAGTAGAGACTCTTGACTTAAACACACCAGGGTTATATTTTGCCGGAAACACTGACGAGAGTAGGGCATTCCACTCCTTAGAAGTTCTTATAATATTAACGCTTCGTTCTTGTGCGAGATATTTTAACCATAAAAGGATGGCGCTAAAGGATGATCGTCTAGTCGTGCGGTAATGGAAAGGTGATGGGGGAATCAGATTGTGCAGTTATGTGGATGTTCCACTATAGCGCTCCCCCTATTGGTCCGATTTTGAAAAACAAGGTATCAATCGATTCGTCTTATGAGTGTCATAAGCAAGCAATTTTTTACCCGACTACAGAGTAACTAAGGTAGAATTATGTGTTAATCTAAAAACTTGGTCCGATTTCAACAAGCGAGGCGTAAATCAATTTGTCTTCATCGCAAGAGTGCCAACGGCTATTTTTTTACCTAACCGTAGTCTGGTTTTAGTTTTTGACTTATGTCTTTTCGTGTATACTCTCAACATTTATAATAAGTTACCTAGAGATAAGCTGACCTCTAGCCTAATATTCTGTTACAATAAAGAACTACTTACCTATTGTTAGACGGATATTGTTTGAAATTATTGTTATTCAACATGGATAACAATAATTGATCGAAGATAAATGGAAGATGTCTGACGCTATTTGATTTATATTTAACGCTATTATTACGGTTATCGGTTCTATGATCTATGTACCCTGCCATTGTTTTGATTATGCTCCGATTAGCGATTATAATGGAAAGGTTTAACCCTCATAAAATTTGATAAAAACATAGTTTTAGTCATCATGAGCTTCTCAACAACATAATGGCCAAACAAAGGCATAGTAGTTCAGTAAATCGTGTTAGCACTCCATCTTTGACGAGACTTGAATAGTCTTCAGATAACGAGCAAAGTTCAAACTAAGGATCTTGTAAATTATCATTCTTCGAGACTGTGATCTCTAATTCAAGTTTCATTTGAAGGGACTTCATGAATGGTTAAAAGTCTGCGGTAAGCACTTCTCTTTGTAACGCTTTCAGTGGTTCTGTAATGGCTATTTCATTTTTATAGAGTTTGGATCCGTTACGCAGACAAAGGGAAAAGTTAAGTTACGTCAGGAGTTGTTTGAATAATGTATATATATTAAATAACTAGCTGTTCCCGCGGCGTTGCTCGCCTGGTTTTTTTCTGGGATCCTTTGAGTTATTCCAGTACCAAAAGTACCAATATAGGTACCTACATACCTGTGTTAAGAACCTTCGAAGGTAGGTGCTTGCTACGCTTCTCTCCCGCCTTCGTCTTCTAACCTATCACGACCATCGAAATACGCTACGTGAAATCCTAAATTCGAAAGTTTACCCGATGTCATCTCGGCCACAAATATTGAGTTTTCGCATTTTTTTAAACATGACAATAAACAAACAACAACTCCTCCCCCCCTTCCCTGATTCCCTCCATTATAGCTAAGTACCATCTCGTTTACTATAGCTTTCAAACAGACAGACACACACACACACACACACACACACACACACCTTAAACTTATAACACTCGTCGCTTTGTTCGTGGGTTAAAAAATGTAAAAATAACGCATAAAATATGTAAATACTAGAATAGAATAGAATAGAATAGAATATATTTTATTTGCTCCAAAAGTGAGTTAATATAAATTGATGTTTTACAGTGAAAAGACCTGACACATTTCGCCAATTAAATGGCATGCAAAAATTGTAACATAAATTATAATTTGATAAGTACATGCATCATGCGATAAAAATAGCAATTATATTTACAAAGATGACAATAATAATAAGCCTAATTAGAATCTAAGTAGTCATTAAGACAGTAAAAATTGTGATCCAGCAACCACGCTCTTAATTCATATTTAAATTTAGCAAAAGGCAGTACCTTTATGTGCTGCGGTAATCTATTAAACATTTTTACAGACATCGAGTAACTGCTTTTATTGTAAAGTGCGGTTCTATGGTCATAATTATCAACCAATCTATCTCTGTTCCTTGTGTTTCGTGGAAAAACGTCACTCGCCTTCGTATAAATATAGCTGTGTTGTCTAACAAAACATGATATGTCGTAAATATATTGACATGGCAGTGGTAGAATTTTCAGTTCTTTGAAAAGTGGCCGACATGAGTCCAATGGTGCTGCTCCACAAATAGCACGAATACATTTTTTTTGGGCGATGAAAGCTCGTGCAAAATCAGTACTACGTCCCCAAATAATCAATCCATATCTTAGGAGCGAACCAATATAACCATGGTATGCTAATAGAGCAGTCTCTTTATTTGAAGTTTTCCGCAAACGTTTTAATACATAAACGTAGCTGTTTATTTTTTTACATATTTTATCTATCTGTGGTTTCCAATTTAATTCTTTATCCACGATTAAACCCAAAAATGATACCTTATTTGGTCCTTCAATATTATGTCCATTATAATTTACCTCAATATTAATATTATTAAAATTGATATGATGAGTTTTTGAAAAATTAATTTTTAAATTGTTTATGTCAAGCCACTACGGATTTAATTGTATTGTAAATGTCAAGTCTGTGATTATTAATAAAGTTGTCAGTTTTGTTTGATGTTACTATAATTGAAATGTCATCAGCAAACAATACGGAATTATATGAAGTTATGCTAGCTATGTCATTTATATATAATAAAAACAACAACGGGCCCAACACACTGCCCTTAGGTACGCCATACAAATTTAATCTATAATCTGATTTCCTATTCTCAATCATATTTCTACTATCCATTGATATTATTTCCACACACTGTTTTCTATTCTGAAGATAAGATTCAATCCATTCAATTGCCTTTCCCCTGACGCCATAATGATGCAGTTTTAATTAACAGTAGCTCATGTGACACAAAATCAAAAGCTTTGGTCATATCGAAAAACAAAGCTGTTGTTAGAATTCTGCTATCTACACTCTTTACTATTTTGTTAACTAAGTTCAACGCTGCTAGTGTTGTTGATTTGTTCTTTTGGAAACCATTTTGTTCTTGTCTTATTACATTGTGCTTTACGAAGAACTCGTACAGTCTTTAATGCATCGTCTTTTCATAAACTTTAGAGAATATTGGTATAAGTGCTATTGGTCTATAATTTTCTAAATGATCTTTTTCACCTTTTTTATGCAGTGGCCTAACAATTGCTGTTTTTAAGCCCTCAGGAAAAATACCATTTTCAAAGGAAAGATTTATTAGATGGGCTAGTATATCACTAAGTTCTTCTTTACAATATTTAACAACTTTCGTTGCAATACCGTCATCTCCTTCCGCGTTTGTATTTTTGAGGCTTGCTATAGTGTTCTTAACTTCCATGGGTGATACTGGATTTAAGAAGATAGAACCTGAAATACAACTAGCGTTGACGCTATAATTAGAACTTACTGGATTTTTTGACTTATTACTGTGATCTATAAATTGATTATTAAACGCTTTTGCTATCATTGTAGGCTCTGTTAAAATTTGACCATTTATTTTTAACATTTCAATGCACTTAGGGGGACAAACAGATTTTTCTTTGATTAAACTCCATGAAGCTCTACAAATATTTTTACTTTTTTTAATTATTTCCATGTTTTTTGTTTTTTGTGCCCCAGTAATGCATTTTTTCAAAATTTTTGAGTAGTTTTTATAAATAGTTTTAGACTCCTTTGTTTTTTCCTTATAATATTTTATGCGGAGGAATCTTTTATTTCTGCAACTTATTTTTAGGCCTCTTGTAACCCATTTTACCTTTTGGGTTGCTTAAATCTTTATTTTTTGCATTGGAAAACATAAAGAAAACAAAAATTTAAGTGAATCCTGAAAAATATTAAAAGCAAGATTAGGATTATCAGTCTCGTATATATCTCTAAATGACAAACATTTAATAATTTTTCAACAATTTTCCAGGTTCTCATTCGAGTATTCCTTAATTCTACTTATAATTATGAAGCAAAAAAATACTAGTAGCGCGTGGTTTCGATCCACAGACGTCTGGATTATATTTCCACGCATGTTACCGCTTCGCCACTCTACTTCATGGAAATCCTGAATGAGCATCCTTATCCTACTTAGCCATATTATAATAATAATAAAAATACTTAATTGACCCGACTTCCAAAACAAACCGATTTCCAATTTGATTATTTTATTACTTATTGTTCTCAATGTAAGACATCTTTCATAACATATTTCTGTAAAAATACAATGCAGTTCCATCACAGATGTAATAGCATAATATGCAGATAATCCACACCAATATATAAAAATGAAACATTGTATTTTTGTTTATTTGAATAGGGATATTTCACGTAAAAACGGCTGGACAGATTTTGATGAAATTTGGAATGAAGATAGCTTATACCCTGGAATAAAACACAGAATACTTTTTATCCCGGAAAATTGAATGTTTTCACGGGAAAACTGGAAGATGTTGATTACTCTCTGTAAGGAACAGTTGCCATGGAAACGAAATAATAACAAGTCTGTAAAAAACATCAAGAGCGTTGGTGCTATAGTTTTGCATTGGTTTTTAATATGCTAGAAGAATATAGCATGCTTTTTTCGCGATAAACTGTGGTCCGAGCGGCCGAAGTCGCGGGCGACCACTAGTGAGTTCATAAGATTCCATAGTAGGCAATGTTATATATAAACTGAGGTAGATACGTTGTACCCCGATCTGCGTGGCGAAGTAAACACAAGCTAATCAGCCTGTGTTGAGTCCCAAACAGAGTGGCAACGATGCAACACGTAAATACACGCGACTTCCGAAACATGAAAAATATATCAAAAATGCCTCCTTGTGTGTTTAGAAAGCGCCCTACATACACTGAGACGACTGTAAAAGGCAGGAAGGATGTGTCTTTTCATTTTTGAGTACTGTTTACGGTATTGAAAATGGAAAATAATAAATATCATTTTACTCTAAATCAACTGTTGCGATATTGTATCCAGACGGATTCAGTTCGAAGGGAGCTCGTCTAATCTGGTATGGGAGTCAAACTGCCTCAAGGCACTTGCTTCATCCCACAGATCTTCGAGAATTAAGACGGCTGCAGGACCAATTCTACCACATCGCCGAAGATTGAAGTTAGACACCGAAACTCCTCATCGGACCATGAGCCTACTCCGAGGCAGTTGAGAACGAGTTGCTGCCTTCTTCTCCAGGTTGCTGAACTCCTCTCCGGGTTGCTGATCCTCTCTCCGGGTTGCTGATCTCCTCCCCGAGCCGCCGTCCTCCTCACCGATTTGCCGAGTTGCCACCTTCCTCCCAAACAGTTCCTGTTACTACGATAGAAAATTTACTTCATTAACATATTAATATTTGTCTATTTTAACATAATTAAATATAGGAAGCCTCCCCTTAAAGGATAGATAGGCCTTCTACTTAATAAATTTAGGTAAATCCGATAGGAAGGCTTTAGAGTCCAAATTCTTTAACCTTTAGGAGTCTGGTCTTAAAATTTATTTCCTTTGACTGATTTGGGTATTTCTATAGATTATCTCAATTATCTATAGATTATTCAAGATAGTCTTTGATTAATAAGGTACCTAGAGGTAAACCTCCCGTTTTCTTCTGGTTAATCTATAAAGATATCTTGGAGTAATTCTGTCACTTTTTAATAAACAGATCTTCAACATATCTTAAAGAGCCTCGTGTCTTGTCATCAAATTTAAAATCAAAGAATATTGATATACATACTATCTATTCATTAATTTTAATTTTTGTTCGCTGTAACACACTAAATAGCCAGGTTAACGTCTCATGCTCATTTTATGCCCTAAAAGCATAAATCTCCATCCATCATTTTACGGCTATTCCTCTAGAGTGGCAAACCATTGACATAGGACATTATCCCCTCTAGTGGCCTTAATTTTGAGGTAAGCGTAATTCACAATCTTGCAATTTGTAAGATAGCGCCTTACCTCTACGGTTCATTAGTCGTAGACTAAGGTTTAACTGAAAGTAAGGTAAATAATCTTGCCTTACCTCCAACAGCCAATTCTTCCTTGAGGGATATAACGTTCTTCTATGGTTGTAGATCTCTCCTCTGAGCATTACGTCATAGCGTAGAGCAAAGAGGTAAGACCTATCTCACTCTATATAAGCTTTAATTTTACCTCCAAGGGTTACGTCATAACATAACGCAAAGAGGTAAAACTTCATATCAACCTAATCGTTACGTCACCCAACGGCGTAACACGTAGATACCTCCTTTAAACCCTGCGTTACACGACAGTATACATTTCTGTGTTATGGTTTTAAGGACAATGTTTCCAGCAAAATTACTGGGCAATGAGACTTAACAGCCAATGTCTCAGGGTGACGTGCGCAGTGCAGCGACGCGCAAGAATTTACAACCAAAGTTCTGGGTTGCACCACAACTTTCTTGGGTAGGCGTGACGCTTACCATCAGGCAAGCAACCAGCCCGTCTGGTCATAAAAAAACACAAACAAACACTCTTCTATATACTTATAATAAAACTATAACGGTTCCAATTCTGTACATAAAAGATAATTTGAATATTTTTTTGGACCTTACTCTAGCTTCGATACTGAAGCGAAAACTGTGTTTTTTTTCATTTATGTCTTTCTGTCTGTCTGTCTGTCTGTCTGTCTGTATCTTGGCTAGGCATCACACCGAAACTACTGAATGCATTTAAATGAAACTTGGTATGATTTGATTTCATACTACGAGGCACCTATGCTACTTTTCATCCCGAAAAATGAAAGGGTTCACCCAGGATTGGGGTTGAAAGTTATTTCAAAAAACACTTATTACTGGACGGATTTTTAATGGAACTTGACATAGTCATAGTTTATATGATGGGTTAAAATTGAGGATCCTTTTTTTCCCAAAAATAAAGAGTTCCTGTGCGATAATGTCCCAAATTCTGTAAATTAAACATATATTTTAATATATTTTAGGGGCCGTTCTATATTCAATACTAAAGCCAAAACTGTATTATTTTAATTTTTGTCTCTCTGTCTGTCTGTCCTTCTGTCTGTCTGCTCCTTGGAAGTGCATTACGCCGTAAATACTCAATGAATTCAAATGAAATTTGGTTTGATTTTTTGGTCGAAAAGTTAAAGAGTTCCTGCAGGATAGGCGTTGAAAGTTATTTAAAAGAACACGTATCACGCTGAAACTACTTGACGGATTTTGTTGAAACTTGACACAATCATAGTTTATATAATGAGTCAAAATTGAGGATACTTTTTATCCTGCAAAATAAAGTGCTCCTTCGGGATAATGTCCAAAGTTCTGTAAATTGAAGATATAATGTATTTCTTTTTGGAATTAACTCTATATTCGATTATGAAGCCTAAGCTGTATGTTTTTTATTTTTGTCTGTATGTCTGTCAGTCTGTATCTTAGCCGCTCATCACGCCGCCGGAACTTCTGGATGAATGAGCAATTCTAGTAGGTATTCCAATTTACATATGTGCTTATAATATCCAAAACTTTAGGAAGGAATATCCATACAATCTACACTAATATTATAAAGAGAAAAGATTTAATTGTTTGTTTGTTTGTATGTAATGGATAAACTTAAAAAATACAAACCTGATTTTAAAAATTCTTTCACGTAAAGAAAGCTAGATTACCAGCGAGTAACACTAGCAGTATTTTATTTTCCAAAAAATTAGAGAACCCTTCATTTTTATAAAATTGCTAAAAAAAAGAAAATTGCCGTGAGGTGAGCGCCACCCATAAACACAAAAAATACTAACTGATTTTAAAAAATCTAGACGTAGCGTTGACGTTTCACGTCAAACAAACGGCCGTACGCCTCGACACAGCTCCATCTATTTCTATAACTCCAATGAGGTTGAATTACGCTTACTTCCCACCCGGTTTTTTAAACCAAAGGAGGTCAAATTACGCTTACTGGCGTTAAACCTTTTCACAGTAACCTCCAGTCAACCACCTTGCGTTAAACAGAATAATACTACAGACTAGGGATGTAACGATACCGATACCGATACCGATATATCGGCCGATATATCGGCATCGCCGATACAACACGGCCGATATCAACCAGTTCTAAAAGTGCGCGAAACGAACGACGCGTGCGACGTTGCCGCTCTTACGTCGCGTCGTCTCAGCGGTCGCTTCGGCTGGCCGACGCGCTGTCCCCCGCCCCGGCCCCGGCCCCAGTGCTTGCTTAGCTTTGGTTGAGAAATGTCATGTTTCGCGCTATATTTACGTAATTTCATCGCTTTTATTTCGTAATTCATTCTGTTTAATTATTGACACTGACTAGTGAAGACTGTATAGTGTTTTATTTTATATAAAAGAAAATGGCAACGCCATTAAAACGTACAAGTTCCATCTGGAATCTCATTTTCAAATAAAACAGGATGATGATACAAAAGCAACTTGTTTATACTGCAATGTCAGCGTTTCTCGTGGTAGTAAAGCAGTTTCATCGAAGGGCTTCACGACATCTAACATGTGGACACACGTGAAGAGTTACCATGAAAAGGAGTTGAAAAACGACACCCCATCTACCTCGAAGACTGAGGCCGGTCCGCCACTCAAAAAACAAGCTACTTTGGAACACATTCTGGACAAAAATATTATGTATGATACTGATGACCCCAGAGCAAAAGCGATCACGCAAACGATAGCTGAACAAATATGTGTAGACATGGAGCCGTTCGATATAGTAAATAAACAGGGGTTTCAACGCACCATTAAGCAGTTGTGCCCGAAATACAAAATGGTTTCCCGTCCACATATGTCTGAAAATGTGATACCAGACATTTACTGTCGTGTGAAAACGATAATAAAAGAACTTTTGCAAGAACTTCCGCACATAATTGTAACGACTGACCTATGGACTAGCGACGCTTCTTCATTCGTGAACGACTTTATAAGTCTGACTGCTCATGGAGTGAATAACAATTTTGAGCTAAAGAACTATTGCCTAGTAGTATTTCCTTTTGAAGGCGAAAGACATAGCGGTGAAAACATAGCTGAAAACTTACGTCAGTTATTTCAAGATTGGGCTATCGACGAACAGGTACGAGCTGTAGTAACAGATAATGCACCGAATATGGGACTTGCTGTAACACAAGTGGGTGTGGAACGTATTAGATGTATGACACACTCTTTACAATTAGTGCTGAAGGATGCGTTTTCAGGAGAAGAGAAAATAAATGAAATTATTACAAAGGCGAGGTCTATAATTGGTCACTTCAGTCATTCTACGTCAGGTCGTAAAATCCTTACTGAAATGCAGAAATCTCATAATGTTCCTTGTCATGTGCTCATCCAGGATGTCAGCACTCGCTGGGATTCTACCCTTCACGCGCTTAGGAGACTTCTTGAGCAGCGAGTTGCAGTTCAAGCATCTTTACCCCATGTGAAATGTAGAACTGAATTGGCTACAGAAGAGTGGGTACTAATGGAACAGGTTGTCTCAGTCTTGACTTATTTTGAAGAAGCTACAAGTCAATTAGTCAAGAGTCTGCTTGCTTGTCTGACGCCATACCGCTGATCAACAGTTTGCGAAAAGTCTTAGAACGTATAAAGAACACCACGGCCATGGATGATAATGCTTATAGCCCTGAATATAATGCTTTTGTACTGAATTTGATAGCTGGGGTCAATGATAGATTTGATTATTTAGAGAGTGATGAAACATTTATTTTAGCAACAGCACTAGATCCGCGCTATAAATTGCGTACCTTCAATCTGCAATCTACAAGCATGAATGCGAGAAGAAATCTAATTTCATTAATTACAAATGATACATACAGAGAGAGTCCTAATTCTATAGAGTTGCCGCAACAAAATCAAAATGAGATTTTCTCGGGTATCTGGTCTGCTTGTGACAGTTTGATAAAAGAAGCAGAAGACGACGAGCCTTTATTAAACATGTCCATTCAGCCTGAACAAGAAGAGGTAGAATCTTATTTAAGATTTCAAAATATTCCAATCAAACAAGATCCAAGGATCTATTGGCGCCAGGAAGACAAATATCCTAAATTAAAAAAGCTTGCACAAAAATACTTGTCTTATCCAATGAGCTCAGTTGCTTCAGAACGGCTCTTCTCAACTGCAGGCCTGATACAAAATGACTTGCGGAACAGATTATCTGCGGATAATTTGAATAAACTTTGTTTTCTTAACAAAAATCTACCAAAAGTAAACTTTAATTACTGACTTTATGTATCTTTTTTAATAACTATGTGATTGATTTTGTTTGAAACCAATAAATGTATTTTTTTTTTCATTTGCTTTACTGAATTTTATTAATTAAGTATTTTTCCTTCACAGTCTTTAGGACCTAAATACATACATAATAATATGGTAAAGTTATATGATTATTTACGGGATATTTACCGTGGTAAGGTTGTGGAATGAGCTCCCGATATTTCGGCGCAGTTACATGCACCATGTTCACGGGAAGACTGAAGATATCACACGGTAAATATCCCGTAAATAATCATATAACTTTAGTGAACAACCGTGATAGTTTAAAACAGTGTTTTAATAATATGGTGTTTCATATATATGAAATAACTTTGAAGGGAGATAGTTGTATGTTGTTGTTGTTGTTCTAGAATGTGGTGTCAATATCTTAATAACTTCCTTCAAATTTGTTTAACATACATGAAGCACTTATCTACTAAGCCATCAATATCGGTATCTGTATCGGCATCGCCGATTATTTTCGTTTATAATCGGTATCGGTATCGTATCGGGAAAAACATGTATCGTTACATCCCTACTATAGACAAAATGGTACATAAGTATAAAACCTATAAACAAACATTTTTTGTAAAAAAAAATTGTTGCTCTATTTGTCCAAATCAAGTAAACTGTTTGATCTTTCTATACATATATCTACCCGTGCGAAGCCGGGGCGGGTCGCTAGTCTCTAATAAGTTTGGAATTCTACAATCAAATGTTAATGATTTTATTAGCTTTGCATTCTAAAAAGGTAGGTATATTACTAACAACAATGTATGATTGCATGTTGACACAACTTTATGCAATTGTTTTTGTAGATAACATAGACCATAGACAGACAGCCCATAGACAGTTATATGTATAGACCTCGTCCGTATGTGTTAGTCTAAGTTTAATGATTGCATGTTGACACAACTTTATGCAATTGTTTTGTAGATAACATAGTTATGTATAGACTTCGTCCGTATGTGTTAGCCTAAGTTTAATGATTGCATGTTGATACAACTTTATGCAATTGTTTTTGTAGATAACATAGTTATGTTTATAGACCTCGTCCGTATGTGTTAGTGGTTTGTCGGGGAGTAAAAGTAAACAACCGTTCAGCTTCGTGGCTAGTTTATTACTGACTGAGGTACCCCCAGTCATCTCATTGTATGTGTCGTTTATACATCGTAGGTACATATAGTTCATCCCTCCAACATTAATTGGAGAATCTGTAACAATTTCAAAAGTATAAACTGTTAATATTACATACCTACTTAATAATATTTCTTATAATTAACAGGGTTTCTGAATCTCTTGGAACGTTCAACTAGAGGATTGTTTACAGCACTCGGATTATTATCCTCAATTGGATCGGTACACTGTTCCACCGGTTGGTTATCATCATCCATCACCGCGCAAGCCTCCGCCCACTCCTCATTTTCCGCTGCCCTCTGTACCATTACGTTATCGGTTAAGTTTGCTACCGAACCTTGTTCACCCTCAGTCGCGACCTGCACCTCCCTCTCCTCCACAGCAGTTGGAATCGATTGAGATGCCGGTGGCGTTATCGCGGTGGACTGCTCACTGGGTTGCGCTTGCGTGGAGAGCGGAGCCTGCGGTGGTGCAGGAGCGGCCGGCGCCGACAGCGCCGAGTTGCATATCGGTGAACTGTCGATGCTGGAAGCTCCTCCGGATGTATTATCTATAACATCATTATTGCACGCACTAGTATACTTCCTTATCTGATCTAGGTGTCTGTTACCGCTAGTTCCATAATTCTTAAAATAAATTTGAAACATTCTTGTGCCTATTATCCTTTTAACAATACCTATACTCCAAATACTTTTCCTTGCAATAAACCACTTAGCCCATACAGTTTCACCTACTTGAAAACATCTGCTACGTTTCAATGCTGTTTGTTCGGTGCGCTTAGCTATATGTTTATTTTGAGGTAGAATTAAATCCAGTCTGCATCTTAAATTACGGCCTAACATTAGCATAGCCGGCGTGACACCTGTCGCACAATGAACAGTATTCCTAAATTCAAACAGAAAACCCCGTAATTTTTCATGAATATCTTTCTGACATAATATACCTTCTGCCAACATACACTTAATCATTTTTTTACAAGTTTTAACAGAATTTTCCGCTTGCCCGTTACTGGCCGGGTGATAAATAGGTGAATTTATGTATTCAATGGCGTTTACCCGACAAAAGGTATGAAATTCAGCCGAGCTTATTTTGACGTCATTATCAGATACAACAACATGAGGCACCCCGAACCTAGCAAACATATCTTTAAGTTTTAGAATAAGCTCATTGGTAGAAGTGCCACGGTCCATATGAACACATTCCAGCCATTTGGAAAAAGCATCTACTACAATAAGGTACACAGCCTGTCCTATCGACATGTAATCGATGTGAACGCGGTGCCAGGGGGCTGGCGGCTGCGGCCAGGGCGCGGGAGTCGCGCGCGGGGGCGCGCTTCGCACAGCGGCGCAAGCGGCGCACGCCCCTACCCACCGCTCGATATCGCCGTCGATCCCCGGCCACCACATTCTACTACGAGCTTTACTTTTAGTTTTTACTATTCCAAAATGTGCCGAATGCAAATCTTTTAACATTCTGTCTCTGTAGACAGTCGGAATAACGATCCTATGGCCGCGAAACAAACAACCATCGATTACTTCTAAATCTGTTTTGCATTGGAAATATGGCATTATAGCTTTGCACTCAATTTTCCTAGGCCAACCATTATTCATGTATTTTATCACCATTTTCAACACTCTATCGGCGGCAATCGCCCGCTTAATATCACCGAACAAAACCGGTTCTACGCTAGCTTCTAAGAACAAAAAGTACTTGTAACTCCCGTCTTCTTGCTTATCATCGTCACTAACCGCTACTGATAAAGGCGAGCGAGAAAAATAGTCAGCGATTTGATTGCTTTTACCGTCTAAATACTGTACCGTATAGTTGTATGCTGATAACATTATTGCATATCTTTGTAGACGCAAGGCGGCCGTCACAGATATACCATTGCTTTTGCCAAAAATAGATAACAATGGTCTGTGGTCAGTTTTCAAGATAAAAGGTTCCTCACGACCGTATAAATATTGGTGAAAATATTTTACCCCAAAAATAATAGCCGTCGCCTCTTTTTGAATTTGGCTATAGCTTTTTTCACTGGCCGTCAAAGATCGTGAGGCAAACGCAATCGGACGCTCGCAACCGTTCACGTTTCGGTGCGCGAGCACGGCGCCGAGCCCGCACGGGCCCGCGTCCACAGTTAGTACAAGCGGTGCTTCTGGGTCAAAATGCGCCAACACACGCTCGCTGGCCAGCTCGCGTTTCACACTCATAAATGCCGCCTGCTGTCGCTGGCCCCACTGCCATTCTGCCCCCGCGCGTAGCAGATCGTGCAGTGGACTCAGTATTGCTGATGCACTCGGAATAAAGTTTCTATAGTAATTTACGACACCTAGGAATCGTTTCACTCCTAACACGTTGGTGGGCGCAGGTGCATCGAGGATTGCTTCAACCTTACTGGGACACGTCTTTAGGCCGTTCTTATCTATGTCGTAACCTAAATAGGTCACACTACTTTGAAAAAACGCACATTTATCTTTTTGTAGGCGCAATCCTGCATTTTGCAACCTACATAAAACCTCTCTTAATCTTGCCAAATGAATAGATTTTGTGGGCCCTGTTATACAGACATCGTCAAGCCATATACTAACCCCCTCTATGCCTGATAACAAAGTTTCCATTGCCTTTTGGAATATAGCTGGTGCGTTTGCTAATCCATAAACTAAACGGGTGTAGGAAAACAAACCTTTGTGTGTATTTATAGTAGTCAACTTTTGAGATGATTTTGACAATCTAAATTGATTGTATGCATTACTAAGATCTAATTTTGTGTATGCTTCCCCACCCCCTATTTTGGAAAACACCTCTTCTATTCGAGGTAAAGGATATTTGTCCACCTTTAATTCTTTATTAAGGGTACATGAAAAATCGCCTGCAATTTTTAAATTACCGTTTTCTTTTAAGACCGGCACTATAGGTGTAGCATATTCTGAATAATTGACTGGCATAAGAATACCTAAACTAACTAATCTATCTAATTCTTTGCTGACTTTGTCTTGCAGAGCGAAAGGCACTGATCTTGGCTTAAAAAATTTTGGTGTGGCGTTGTCTTTAAGTTGCAGTTCGACCTCAAACTTATTAAAGCATCCTAATTCGTCCTTCCAAACATCCGGATACTGTTTCAATAGCCGTTGCACTTCTTTAATGTTTTTATTCGTACTGATTATGTTGTTATTTGATGTTCCAAAATATATACTAAATTTTGTCATGAAATCACGACCGAGTAGAGGTGGTCCGCCGTTTTTAATAACATAAATTTTTATCTCATCACTTTGGTTAGAGTATGCCACTTTGGCTACAAAATACCCTAGTGCCGTGATTTTATGACCATTGTACAAACACATTTTTAAATCACTTTTATGCAACATCAAATTTGAAAAATGGAGTAGATACAACTTTTCTGACATAACCGTGGTCCCCGATCCAGTATCTACCTCCATACATAAATCTATTTCATTCACATTGACAGTAATTTTAATAGGATTATAATCGACATATCTCATGTTATAAAGTTCACACTCCTTGCAATCGTTTTCATTAGTCGTATCCGCCTCCACCGTGTCGATACTATGAAGATTTACATTCTTAGCCATACATAACTTTTTCAAATGGCCTTTTTGCCCGCAAATAAGACACTTGTAGTTCTTAAACCTACACTGAGCCGCATGGTGGTTTTTTAAACCGCACACTGTGCAACGCGATTGCTCGCTGCCGTCGGATCTGCGGTAGCCGCTGGCGGCGATGCCTGCGCCTGCGCCCGCACGGCTCCCGCCCGTGCGGCTCCCGCCCGCGCCGTTGGTGGCGTAGCTCGCATCGCGGCGCCCGCTGTCATGCACATGGAATACCTGTTCTTCCTTTACAAAAAACTCGGCGCGCGCTTGCCACGCACACGCTGCCTTCTGGGCAACCTCCAGTGCCTGCGTGAAGGTGAGGCTCTTTGAGTCGCATTCAAATAGTCGATCACGCTCCGGTCCTATTCTGAAGCCAAGCACGAAGCGGTCACGCAAAAGCGTGTCCAGCGCCGAGCCAAAATCGCAGTACACAGCTAGCCCTCGCAGCCGTGCAGACCACTCCTCGATGCTTTCACCGACGGATTTTATCGCTTCATAGAACTTCGCCCTATCGGCGAATGTTGACCTTTTTGGTGTGAAATGATTGTTGAGTAAATTCACTAGTTCACTATATTTGATTTCTTCGAGCTTATTCGGATGCACTAAATTCCGAACTAGGCGGTAGGATTCGTCCGATAAATGCGTTAACAACACTGCACTTTGGTTAACTTCCAAAATGTTATTTAACTTGATAAACTGTGTCAACCTGCCATGAAAAACGTCCCATTCGTTAATTTTATTATCAAACACAGTTAAATTTCCAATAAAATTAGCCATTTTTTTTTTAAATATACGCGGGTAGATCCCAGCCTCGTCGTCAGATGGTTTGTCGGGGAGTAAAAGTAAACAACCGTTCAGCTTCGTGGCTAGTTTATTACTGACTGAGGTACCCCCAGTCATCTCATTGTATGTGTCGTTTATACATCGTAGGTACATATAGTTCAGTTAGCCTAAGTTTAATGATTGCATGTTGATACAACTTTATGCAAATGTTTTTGTAGATAACATAGTTATGTGTATAGACCTCGTCCGTATGTGTTAGTCTAAGTTTAATGATTGCATGTTGATACAACTTTATGCAATTGTTTTTGTAGATAACATAGTTATGTGTATAGACCTCGTCCGTATGTGTTAGTCTAAGTTTAATGATTGCATGTTGACACAACTTTATGCAATTGTTTTGTAGATAACATAGTTATGTATAGACTTCGTCCGTATGTGTTAGCCTAAGTTTAATGATTGCATGTTGACACAAGTTTTGTTTTTGTAGATAACATAGTTATGTATAGACCTCGTCTGTATGTGTTAGTCTAACTTTAATGATTGCATGTTGACACAACGTTATACAATTGTTTTTGTATATAACAAAGTTATGCATACACCTCGTCCGTATGTGCTAGTCTAAGTTTAGCTTACTTTGCACAGAGTTCAGCTGCACACTACTTAACAATTCTTGTAACTGCATGCTATTATTGCTGATGTAGTGCAGCTGCACACTGCTGCACAATTCTTGTAACTGTACGATAATTGCTGATACAGGCGTCTACGCTTTGGCACCGGTTGTATCGTGTGAATGAAATTATTATTAAACCGCCTCCAACTCGGCGAACACATATAATAATCACTTAGTTTTATTATTAGATTTAAATAAGTATCCATTTTCTTCTACGCTCCAAACCAAAACTACATTGTACTGTTTTCAATACTATGTCAGGTTGATATCCATACCAATATATAAAAGTGAAACGTTGTCTGTTTGATTGTTTGTTTGTTTATTTATTTGTTGGTTTGTTTGGGGAGCTTTGACGCAATAACGGCTCGACAGATTTTGATCAAATTTGGAATGGATATAGCTTCTACCCTGGAATAAAACATAGGATACTATTTCCCGGAAAATTGTAAGTTTCCACGGGAAAACTGTAAAAACGGTAAAAATGTTGCATATTCGCTGTAAGAAACGGGTGCCATGGAAACGATATAACAAGTATGTAACAAGAGTGGTGCCTTACCTACTTTTGAATTAGTTTTTAATATCCTAGAAGAACATAGGATGCTTTTTTCGCGATAAACAGTAGTCCGCGTGGATGAAGTCGCGGGCGGGAAAACTAGTGTTTTCTAAAACCAACCATGAAAATGACATTATGAATGCCCAATTATATTATTTTACAGTTCCGCATTACAGTAGAATCGGTTTTGATATAAAAATATAATTTATGTCCTGGAATAAATAACACATAGAATTTTCATTTTCATTATTCTGTTAAAAATTACAAATCTGGAATTGCTATCATTTGGAGGAATGTCAATAAAATAATAATAAAAAAAAAACGACTTCAAATAGTGTAAAACTTAAAAGTTTTTTTTTATATCTGTTGCTACGCCCAAACCAACTAAAGTAAGTAAGTAGGCACTTACCAGGCACAGACCTCAAAAATAATAATTATTTATTTCTATTGAATTTGGGTACATCTTTTATACTTTATTCTTTATTTCTTACTTTTATGTTTTGTTAATGTAGGCCTAAGAAAATCAGGTTCCTAATCCGTTCGCTATAGTTAACAATACGTATCTATTAAACTACTCAACGGATTTTGACCAAATTTTAACTATTCTTTAAGTTGAAAGATACTGAAACTACATAAAAATAATATAATTTACTGCAATAAGACTTATAGTTTACGAAACGTACGTCGACAAACATACACTAATACCAACACGAAATCTATACCTATAATAGAGCATTAGAAGCGAAAAAAAAACTAGGGTACTTAAAATAAGCTACTGAATAAGAATAAAACATTTTTAAAATTCGTGTCTGTGTTTGTTTGTCTGTTTATCTGTTTGTCTGTATATTTGTTCGTGTATCACGTTAGAACTACTGGACCATTTGCGATGCTATGTTGGGTAAAAACTGGTAAAAACTGGTGTACTTGGAATCTCAAACCGATGAGTAGAAGCCGAGCAATCGATAAAAACTTATTGACGGCTGAGGAAATATTGATCAAATGTTAGTATATTGGTATTAATATTGGCCTTGAAATAGTACATATAAAAAAATCTAGACTCGTCTTCTGGGCCCTATGTCATAAAGCGACTAATCATAATAAAACTACAAATATATATCAGTCAAATCAAACGCAGATTCGTCTAAATTGATTTGGAGACCTCGCTGCGTTCGGTCGTACTTCCAACCTAATAGTGCAAGTTTCACAAAGTCAAAGCTTTCCTTTACGATATTTTTACTAAGCATACATTTTCCAACTAACGACTGAAACTCTCAAGGTGATCGGCCGTCAGGTACATGAAAAATGACGGGCGACTAGCCCATTAACTGGCCACGACTCAAGGAGAACTCGGAGCGTTTTCACCAACTTTAAATGTAATGTTAGAAAACAAATGAATGAAGGTAGCATGTGAAAAGTCATTACCGTTTTCAATTATTATTGTCAGTGATTAATACTCGAAAAACCTATAGCAATTAAAAAGCATGATTTGTAGATTGTATCATAGATCATGCGGATTTCATTGCAGCCTTGGTTAGTATGTTCATATTCAAGTAGTACATCAAAATGAACTGTCAATTTTAGAGTAGCGGGTTAGACCTGTGAGCCAGTAATGGTTTGTAGGCTATCAGAATCCTTTAGGTACCTATTTAGTTAATAAAGGCACATGCCCATATTTTTATTGTAATACAAATGCATTGTTAAAAAATGCCTGTACTTTACACTTATTTCTAATAAATGTAGCAGTTCACAAATAACGTTTCTGAAAAGTTGTATCAATAGCTATTGCAGATTATAAAACATTGATTGTGAACACACATAATCTAAAATAGTAGTGAAAAATATTTCATATGAAAAAGTATACGCAATGATTTCAATTTCTAGTGTTAAAACCAAATCCTTTCACTTTGTGGGTGTATGCGAATTTAATGTCATGTTTTTAGTCTGCGAGTTAGTCAATTCAGTTTGTGGAATGGGACAGTTTGCACAAATGGTTGGAATTTTGTAAGTGCTTTATTGGAGAATGGTGCTTGTTTTTGTCTGTTAGTTTTCTGATCAAAGCACCATAGCTTTTACACAGCCAAACTATCAGAAGCTCTATTGTTTGAAATAAAGTTTATACTATTATATTTTTCAATTTTATTAAGATGTGTGATCGCCTTTAAATATATTTTTTTAGTTGTAAGAGATCCTATAAATATCAAATAAATCCTCATTGTTTCGTTGTTCGTTGTTTCGGTTATCTGTCTGCCTTGGTAGTCCCTTCCTCGTTTTTTACACGACTGCTTAGGATTCATGTATGTATGTATGTAAGTTTCTTCTTCCACTTTAACTTTAAATGCCTGATAAGATTTGTATGTATGAGGGTAAGTCATCCCGAGTAACATAGGCTATATATATATTTTATAAATTCTATAAATTCTATATGGCCTCAGTAAAGCGTCTCTATAAAAAACAAATATTTATTTAATTTTACAATATGGGTATTAAATTGTAGGCCTTGATGAGCACATCGCAACAATATATAATTTATTGGCATAACTCAACAGTTGACAATAAAAATTATGTGATAAAAATAAATAAATAAATTAATTAAAAAACACGACTGTCCGGCCAAATACAAACAAAAAGTCAAAAATAAGAGATAAATTACATTTTCGTTGCAGTCGGGGTACCTCTTAGATTATATTTTTATTCTTTCAATTATCTATTTTTGCTCAAAAATATATAAGAATTTAAGTATATAAGATCGCCAACATCATCCCTGAGTCTAAATGTAATTTTACCTTAGCTTTGAACAGAACTCAACTCTTTCCAATCATTAAGCACCAGCAGCAGCTGGCAGTACCCGCGAGAGCGCCTCACAGTCGAACGACTTATTCTCAATGATACATTTATATCCTTTTGTCTGTCATACACCTCCCCTCCACAGTCAGCTGCGTTATTGCGGCGGAAAAAAACGGATGGATACATTTCTATTGCCTTTGAGATATTTCATTGGCTTTTACACATGCAGATGTCTCTGTGTCACTCGGATCGGATACTCGTGCTCAATTGCTATCCATATCCGAGAATTCCCTCTTTTGTCGCGATGAAATTATTTAATCCAGTGCTATTTACGTCCGGCTGATATTTCCCAGCTCACTCAAAGTAGTTTTCAACATTGATTTAACAATTGACTTAATTTGTGTCAAAAGGACGCTTGATAAAACAATGAGAGGGCTTGACTTACAAAGTAGTTCCTCCACTCGGGCAAACATACTTAGGGTTTTGTGGGCGGGCTAGGTCCGTCAAATTCAACGGAGTGACACAGAAAGGGTTGACCGACCAAACCCTTGGGTGCGCTATTGCGGTAATTATAATATCCCAAAAGAAACTTCCAAATTCAGCAGTTTTACGACTGTCCGATTACATGAACTGATACCCGAATGGAAAATTAACTTTCAGATTAAATTTCACTCATAAATTGCGATTTAATGTAATTTTATGGTGATTTCCAATCAATTAAAGCAGATCCATTGAATCGCTGCAATTGAGACGATCCTATGATGGCTTTTTTTTTGTGATTGTGATGGCACTTTGTTTGATACATGTAATACTGATGAATGGACAGGAAAGCTATCAGCCATATTTTCTTAATCTGCACGAGGGTCCAGCTTTATACAGCAACTTTATCCAATATATAAGAATATACTTTTTTATACCAATTTATAAAAGTGAAACGTCGTCTATTTGTTTGGGGAGCTTTCACGCGATAACAGCTGGACGGATTTTGATGAAATTTTGACCTATTTTATTATCTTCTTTGTACAGCCTTTTTCGTTCTTATTGCTTTATTATAAGTATAGATGATGGTATTTAAACTAACATGAGCGTGATTCATTATATATAGATATGTTACGACTGTCACTCACGAGTTATTTCATCGAACAATTCGACCGGTGTTCGAACGTTAACGACGTCCATCCTCAGAAGTTTGCGCAGTGAGGGCACGACGCGAACTGCGGATTGCCGCGCGTGTCGCCCGTTGCGTCAGTGGCGCTGGCGTCGCAGGTGTTGTATACTTTACAACTCATATTATTTATTTTATTAGAGATTTTTGAAAATTTTCAGTACCTTGGTTTACATTATTGCAATTTTAGAAAGGAACTCAATTTTTTTCAAAAATAAAATACTGCTCGTGTTACTTTCTGATAATTTAGTTTTCTATAGATGAAATAATGTTTTAAATCAGGTCAGTATTTTTTGAGTTTATCCATTACAATCAAACAAACAAACAAAAAAATCAATTCTTTCCTCTTTATAATATTAGTGTATATAATATTTTAGAGCTTACAATGATTACTAACATATTATATTGACGAATAAATGCGGAAAAGTAAGAAAAATAATTTATACATCAATGCAAGTATATATATGTTACCCTTTCACACAATAAACACAACACAATAAAATGAAGCTAGGAGATCTAGAAGATACCAAATCTTTCTTACCTTGAGAGTTATCTTGGAAACAGCAACGCATTTCATACAGCACTACCACGTATTTATAATGTGAGGACTATCGATGGGCACAGTTGTTTTCAACAACGCTCTGTATGATTACTTCGATGTAAGCACAAACAGTAGTATGCTTAAATCTAAACTAGCGCTGTCTCAAACAATACATTCCTTATTGCTCCTTTAAATATATTGCTTTCAAAGCTAGCTCGAAGACAAACTGTGCTCTAAGTGTGGCTCTTTAGCGAGTAAGTCACTTTAGTGCCAAGCGGACTTGTTTGAACTGACATATAAGAAAGCTATCATTGGCAAGTTGCATTGATACTTTATATGCGAAGAAGAGATCACTTAGACTATATTAAATTTGTTACAAAGAGAATTCCGGTATTAACCGGAATGCGTAACTACATATACCCCGAGCGTTACATGAGCGGGCATGAGACGGTACCAATACACAAGTAGCCTGGCGTAGGCGGCAAAACCGCTAAGTTGCGTCTGGAGGGCCAGCGCCAGGCAGGGATGTACAACTAGATAAGGCATGCCTTTTGTATTAGAATTAAGTTTTATTTGTCAGTCTGAACGACACTCTCGAATGAATCGTACATTCAATAAATTTACACTTTATAATTTTTGTGCCTGCAGTGCCGCTTTGCACTTGCACGGAATCCACGAACCAAAAATATTGTCAAGTGATTTGGATTGCAGTGAGGAAACTACCTGGCTATAACGGAAGGATGAGTTCGATACACTGTGAGTAAACCCTTTCACATCCCTCTCGTTCCTGTCTATTTCTGTTTGCCAGATTATTAATCGTTATTTGATTTTCTTTATTACGCACTATATTTTGTGTGTGTTAATTAAGTATTATTGAGCACTTATGTCGGCGCTAAATTTAAGAATTTTGTTGCTAGTAAAGTAGAGTTTTTAATAATGGAACAAATACGTGTAGTACCGAAAGAGCCTCTTTGCCTCATCCCTAAGTTTGAAGGAGAAGAAAACTTGTTAAATTTGTTCATTAAAAAATCTCAGTACATATATGCAGGATTTTCTGGTAATACCCCAGCAAAATTATTGTATGTATTCCATACGATTAGCAGTAGGTTGGCCGGTAGAGCTGCAGCCTTATTAAGTGAACGCGAATACATTGCTACTTGGGATAGCTTAAAAGGGTTGTTAGTTCAACATTTTGGCGACCCTCGTTCCGAGGTGTTCGAACTTGAACAGTTAAAATTAAAACGGCGAGTCTAACATCATTTTTTGCTATGAAATACAACATGTGCGCAGTACCTTATTTGCCAAAGTGAATTTATTGAGTGACGAGGGAGTAAAAGCAGCAAAAATGATCATATATAATAACATGGCATTAAACGTGTTTTTATTTAATTTGCCAGAGGATTTAATCCACATAGTTCGCCTCAAACAGTGTGTATTTGGAAACGGCTTTGAGCGTGGTAGTTAAGGGAGTTAATTTTACGAATCAGTACAACGCTAAAAACAAAACAGAACAAGCCCTCACGTCCCAAAATTTCAAACCACTACAAGCCATTCAGCCTGTGATGTTGCCTAACTTTACGCCTAATGTAACCTAATTTCAGGTTTGGAATCCCACATCAACTACAAAATCCACCTAGATTTGGGTCTACAAACCAGCAGAATACCAGTGGCTGGAAATTCAATCAAAATTTGGGACCCCAAAATTACAGATTTGGTATTCCAAACCAACAGCAAAACTTAAGATTCGGAATTCCCCAACAAGTTCAAGGCTTCAGGCCACCACTTAACAATTTTGCGAGGTCACCACCGGGATACAAACCACAAAACAATTCTAAATTTGGGATTCCCCATCAAAACATACAAGGTCAAAAACAGACCGTGAAATCCGATGTATCCATGCGCACTGCTAGCCCATTCAGACAAAATATGTTAGACACCCCCCATGAAGCTGATAATAGTAACGTATTTTACAACAATGAAGTCGATGCATCGCAAGAGTTTTATAAATACCAAAATTACATGGCCGATGTAGATACACCTCAAATTGCGGTCGAGTTTTATGCGGAGACACCGGAAGTATATCATCAGGAAGTAGATTCATACAATGGCGAAAATTTTCAGCTGGAAGCCTCCAGTTTTCACCCGAAATAATACAAATTAATTGTGATTCTATTTTAAAGCTTCCACATATTGAAATTCCGGAAATACGTGCTCACCGTAAATATAATAGACGCGTGTGGAGATACAACTCAGCCGATTGGGACGAGATGCGACAATTCCTTGCATGAAACGTTACTGGTATATTTATTTTAAGCAATTAGTATAATAATATTACAGAAAACCTAGATAGTCAATTATATATATATATTAATTTAAAAGTTCATTTTAAAATGTTTAGTTCTTTGTATGTACTAAACAATTTCATAGTTTTGCCTTTAAACCAGAACGCATTGTGTGACTGTGTAATTGGTACGCACACAGCCACTCAGCCTGCGGGACAAGACTCAAAGGAAGGGGAGGCAAACGAAGCAAGCTGACGTCCGCGGATCGCACGCACTCTCAGCGAACTTAGCTCAAGCAAGGCTAGCGATTGTCGGCGTCCTAGCTGTCAAGCGCGATCATAATTATAAACTTTTAATATCAGCGGTTTAGCTGGATTACGAAAATTAACGTTCCGTGTGAGTAGTGAGTGTTTTCCCGATATAGGGTAAGTTTTGAATGGCACACAAAACACACATCACGACTTGCTTTTTATACTGTTATATTTTACGATTTGTGTAATCAATATTCCATTTTCAGCTTTTTCCATACTATTCATATTTGCACAAATCTAGTTTTATTACCACTTGGAAATTTCCGTTAGTATTATATCACCTTAAGCTTCTCTTGCTTTTAAAGTGTGAACTCCGTTCTGATAGTAGGTACAACCGCGGCAAGACTACTACGTATGTACCTTCCCACTTTTCTTCGTAATTCCGTGGTGTGCCCTCAGAACGGATGCATAGATGAGCCAAATTGTGATTTTTGAGGGTTTATTGTTTGCTCGCGTCCGTAGGATTCAGCCCTCGATGTCCTACACGTGACCCTCGGGTGGTGCCAAAAGAGCAACCGAATCACCTGGTGGTAGGCTTCGGCCGCCGGCTTTTTATATTACCACCCTCTGGACAAAGTCTTGATGCCAAACGATTTGTCGTGTTCCATCATGATGTTCAGGGAAGCCGTCCGGATGAGTTGTAGGATGCAGTTGTGTTGGAAGGGTGGACCGTGATCGGAATCATGGTGTTTCTGCGTCGGAGGCCTTGCTTTGGAGGGTAGCGGGATCCGAAGCACGGTGTTCTCTGCTGGCCGACCGCAAGTTGTAGGGGGCCCAAGTAGTAGTTTAGCCAGCTACGAAAGGCCGCTTGTGAAAATCCTGAAATGATCCATTGGACCGGCTGGCGACCGGATGTGAGGAACTGATGTATTATTTCAGGGGGGTTCGGGCGTCCCCGCGGTATCCACGCAAGTTTTTCAATGGCGTAGTTATGCCTTGACTTCCGTGGGTTAGCCATTCCGACATCTCGTTTGCTATTACTCGTCCAACTTATCCACAAAAACACATCATGAAAAAAGTCCAAAGAAGATATAAGTTAAAACGGCAGATGCACGTCCTGACACTTAAAGTGGATCTTGCGAATATTCGCGGGATTCACTCCAATCTCCAACCGGTCCATTCTCATCTGGAGACCTCTAAGCTCCACTTGTTCTTCTTGTCGGAGACGCAGATAGGATGTCCAGCTGATACGGCGTACTTGGATTACCCAGGCTATATCTTGGAGCATCTATTTATCCCAAATGCCGGCGTTTGTGTATACGCCCGTGATGATATTTGCTGTCTGCGTCTCCGAAATCTTGAGAACCCTAACTTCTCAGTGATTTGGGTGCTGGTGGACACGGGCATAAAGAAAATTATGTATGCTTGTGTGTACCGCTCACACAGCGGAGATCGGGGGACGACTTTATTGGTAGACTATCTAGATGAGGTGGCAAGTGTGGCCCAATAGCGTTACCCGTCTGCTCAATTGGTGTTTTTGGGGGATTTTAACGCCCACCACAAGGAGTGGCTTGTCCCATACCAAAAAACCAACCGCGCTGGTAGAGAGACGCGGAAGCTTGCTCTGGTGTTAGATCTCTCTCAGCTTGTGCAGGAACCGACACGGGTACCTGACCGTGACGGTGACACTGCCAACTGTCTCGACCTGTTGATGACGACTGAACCAGACCGATACTCCGTATCAGTATCGCCACCACGGACTGAACCAGGCAGTGATCAGAGCTACCAAGATAGCTCTGATCACTGCCTGGTTTAGTCCATCTCAGTGTATTCCCCACCTGATCCTAGCCTTAAGGGAAATGGGCGCGTGTGGAGATACAACTCAGCAGATTGGGACGAGATGCGGCAATTCCTTGCATCGTACCCTTGGCGGAAAACATGTTTCATCTCCCAGGACCCGTCGACTTGCGCGTCTGCTGTTACAGAGGTAATAAGGTCAGGAAATGGAATATTTCATTCCATTCAGTGACAAGACTCTTTCCAGCAAAGCTCAGCCTTGGTTTGGATCCAGCTGTGGTCATGCTGTGGCTCTAAAGAGTGCGGCATATCTAGACTGGGCTGATGCTCGAAAGTACAAGTATTCTGATATTCGGGCTAAGAAGAGAAAATTTAAAGTTGCCGCTAAGACCTGCAAGAAGATACTTAGGAAGGCCCATTTTGATCACGTAAGTCGAATTGGGGCCAAACTGGCTTCATACCCCGCGGGTAGCAAAGCTTTTTGGTCCCTGGCTAAGTCGGTCGAAGTAAACTTCTGCCGCCCCTCACTGCCACCATTGCTAAAACCTGATGGATCACTAGCTCACACTGCTGGAGATTAAGCGAATTTATTTGCTTCTCTTTTTGCAGAAGCCTCGCATCTAGATGCTTCTGGCAAGACACCTTCCTGTCTTCCTCATTGCGGGGTTTTTATGCCCGAAATTCGCATTCGCCAGATCTTCTCAGTGACCGGCAATACGGATTTCGCCGAAACCGGTCTACTGGGGATCTTCTCGCGTATGCCACTCACGTACTGAGCGAAGCCATAGAGATGCATGGTGAGGCGCTTGCCGTCTCCCTTGACATATCGAAGGCATTTAATCGGGTCTGGCACGATGGCCTTTTAAACAAGCTTCTCTCATATGGTTTACTGTTGGCTTATGCAATTGGATAGTTGATTTCTTGAAGGAACGATCTATTCGAGTAGTCTTAGAGGGCTGCTCGTCTGATTAAATGGCTATCAATGCCGGTATATCTTAGGGATCGGTTCTCTCGGCTACACTGTTTTTACTGCACATTAATGACCTTCTGAAGCCCGGCACCTTTGGGTATGCTGAGGACAGTACTGTAGTTGAGAGATACACTTCCAATGCTCCAGCCAGCTTGGGGCGATGCTAACCTGGTTAAGTTTAATGCTACTAAAACGCAGGTGTGTTTGTTCTCTGCTAAGAAGAGTCCTCTTAACCCATCACCATCTTTCCGTAGTGTTACAATACCATTAGGCGACCACCTTAGGAGCTTTTGGGTGTCGAACTCACATCGAACCTGAATTTTGGGTCTTACATTGAATCCAAAGCCAAGGTAGCTGCAAATAAACTTGGTATTTTGTCTAAGGTTAGGCGGTACTTCACATCGGGACAGCTTTTGAATCTTTACCAAGCACAGGTCCGATCTTGTATGGAGTACTGCTGCCACCTCTGGGACGGTTCTGCCAAGTATCAGCTTGAGGCTTTGGATTCAATTGAGAGACGTGCTATGAGGCTCATTGGATATGACACTCTGGTAAAGAGTAAGCTTCAAAGTCTGGCGCATCGACGTGAGATCGCATGCCTGTCGGTATTCTACAGATTGCACTATGGAGAGTGTGCACAAGAACTGCCCAATCTGATTCCCCCATCACCTTTCCATTACCACACGACTAGACGATCGGCAAAGCGCCATTCTATTATGGTTGAAATACCTCGCACAAGAACGAGGCGTTACGCATCTTCATTTATTAGAATAGAATAGAATAGAATAATTGTATTGGCCTTATAATAGATAGCGTCACATTAGGCAAGTAAATTTTCACATCAAATGAAATCACATTACAATTAGTTATAAATTAAAAAATAATAATAAATTGTCCATGAAAGATGGAGATGACAAAACCAGGATAAAGTTTAGCCGCGACTAACGTAAATGGACCAGCTCAGCCCAGGCTAAGCCAGTAGGATCTCCTTTGAAAACTAACTTCACTTGATGCTGTGCCCTCCTTGAAAACAGTACAAAGTGACTACTGCATTTGTTCTATACTAGCTGTGTCCCACGGCTTTGACAGCGTGGTAATTTTTTCAGAACATGAAGTACCTTTAAGTTTCTTTTAACTGTGGAATGCACTTCCGCTGGATATCAGACGAGCTAAAACATAACCTATATTTAAAAACTAGCTGGTGCGTGCGGCTTCGCACGCGTGGACATTTTTCTAGGTTAAAAGTACTCTATGTGCTATACCAGGACCTACAATACCAATATACCAACATTTGATCAAAATTTCTTCAGCCTTCAATAACAGTTTTATCGTTTGCTCAGCTTCTACTCATCGGATTGAGATACCAAGTCCACCCCCAAGCTATCCAACAGTGAAAGCAGCATTGCAATCGGTTTATTAGTTTTAACGCGATGCGCGAACAAACATAGGTACAGACAAACATACAACTAACTAACAAACAAACAAACAGACAGACACGATTTAAAAATATATTATATTCTTGTTTAATAGCTTATTTCAAGTACCCTTGATCATATTTTTTTAATTATCTTCTTTGTATAGACTTTTTCGTTCTTATTGCTTTATTATAAGTATAGATAGATTAGCTGTGCCCGAGGCTTTGCCCGCGTGGTTGTGTAATTAAAAACTAGCCCATACGTGTTATTACAGGACCAAAAACCATTATTTTGACGAGTAACTTCAATCGCCCTACATAATTATTATATTGCAAAACATTTAAATTCTATTCTCTTTACCTCGCTAACAAACAATTCATTTCAATCAAAACAACAGCATATCGCTTACTCGATAATTATAATTGAAAATGAATTTAATTAATTTCGGAGCGGAACATTTTACCGATAATCTCTCGCTCTACCATAAAACCGGCTTAAAGCGCAATTTTGACTCAGTTCATTTGCAACGAGTGTTCACTAAAGTTCAATATTGTACGAATAACTGCGCCGACATGAGTTGGGGTTATCTAGTATGGTAGTGAACAGATGAAAATGAGTTGGCTCATTTTTCAGATTATCATATCCCTCTTCTATCTAGAAAATCTAGTCTCACTCAAGTCTGCTACAATGCTATGTCTGCCATGAAAAAGCGAGTTTTTGAACGTACCAAAGACATAAGAACATTAGCTTCATTCCGATTTCTGAACTAATGCAGTTACTGAGTTAGGTGATAGATGCGCTCTTCTAACTTAGTAATAACTTAATTACTCTCGGCTCATACCTTCAGTTGAAAAAGATGCGCTCTCATTTCTTTCAAGTGATATATCTCGTACTCGCACTCTCTGGTGTGGGACACAGAGGCACATAAAGAGGAATTCCTGCCGGTCCACATTAGCGCCGGTTTCCTACAGCCTCAAATAAATGTGGGCAATTTGTGAGAGCGTTTATCACCTAAAGAAAAGTTCTGGCGACGTCTGAAACTGCCGAAATTTTGCGCTGATGTTTGAGGGTTAATCACGCTGGCCTTACATCACGCTTATTTAATACTGGCAACTTTCGGGGTTTGATTAGAGCTGTGTTTGATAGTTGGAAATCGTTATAAAACTGCGATCAATAGTTTATAAACCCAGATGCGAAAAAGGGGGTGTTTAAAGTTTGAAGCATTATCAGTGTGTGGAATAATATAACATTTCAAGTTGGAACGCATGACAAGACTGCCGTTACGCGACAATAGTTTTTTCAAAATACCTACCTCGCGTTTTCACGAAGAAGTAATTTACGTGACACGGTGACATAAATGCACTACCGCAGTCACTGCGACCTAAATAATATCTTAATTCATATGTGCAATAAATTTGAAGTATTTAAATGGGTCTAATCGAACGATTACATTAAGTAGAAGCATTTAATGTAAACAATTTTTCATGCTCCCTCTATTTACCCAGTAAGATGGGATTCCTTCGGGATAACCATTAGAATAACTTAAGACAGCAAGATGGATGGCGTAAAAAAAGTGTTTACCATCGTACTCGTATCTCGATCGTTTCATACTGACGTTTTGCTGACGCCATTCATATCGCTCCAGCTCGAAAAATTTACAATATTTCCCCGAACAAAATCAATTTACTTTGATAGAGTGTTAGTCAGAAGCTCGTGTGGAGTCATCTGTGAAGAATGTCACGTATTACGGACATAAACAAGCTACGAACGGGTTCTGTAAAAACAGCGACGTAATATAAAAGTGATAATGTGTCGCATGTTCTTTTGAGATTACAATGGGTTTTAACAAAGGCTTGAGGGATTTCCTAAAAGGTTTCACAGAGTTTGGGTATCCTTATCTCGTTTAATTCGTAATGAATTTTTTTGATGTTAAAAGGTTTGTTTGGTGACTAAACGGCTTTCGACTACGGTCAGACTCGTGATTACGAGGTTGCTATTCCGAAATGACTGCCACGACATAATCCGCTACAGGATTCCACTTTCCTAAAACGAATTCAAATCCAATTTTTGCATTATCAGACTTTAAATATATATTTATGTTAGGTTAGCGTTTGCGGTCTCTCACTTATGCCTACCGATATTTCGGTGATAAAACATTTTTGTGGTGTTTGTATTTGATGCTATTTTTAAAATGGCTATAAAATGTTGTTAGCTGAAAAATATTAATATGCATAGGTACATTTGTGGATAAACACAAATTCCTGATAGTTTTGGTACAGTCAAAATATTTTGCCATCATAATATCTCGTAAACTCGTAAAATAAAGTTTTAACATTCTGTGTTATGTTACATACCAGTGTTAGGGTGGGTTACCAACATTTATTTGTTAGAAAATAGTGTTTACCCTTTATCACAAAAATGTGTGCATGTATTCAGTGTTTCGCTAACTGAACAAACCTTGCTCAGCATGGCTGTGGTTGTCAAATAACTACGGAGCCTTTTTTTCTTCAAATTTCCAGGAGACTAATTAGAGGTCTACTTTTTCATACAAAAAACAATCATTCCATTCTTTTAAAAAATCCAGAAGATTTAAAATAACAGTTCAAATACGAACCTCCACTTTTGTGCAATCAATGAAAATACGTTCCATAGATATATAGATAGATAATACTTTATTGTACACCAGTTTTCAAAAAATTGACTGCTAATAGAAACAATCTTATAACTAAAGTACAACGGGCGGACTTATCGCTAAAAGCGATCTCTTCCTGACTGGAGACCTTTGGATGGAAAGAAATAATGGAGTGAGAGAGGATGGCGGTGTAAACAATTAAAATAAATATATAAATATATATATATATATATATTGAAATAATAATTATTATGAACTAATTAATACAAATAAATAAACATATACATACATGCCATTAAATTCAAATACACATACTTTAATAAAATTAAACAAATAAAAATAATAATAATAATAATAATAGATATATAGATTCCAACACATAGAACCTCTAAATATTATTTTTTTATTTTATTTGTTTAATTTTGTTCCATGTCTACTTACAATAATAAACGTTTGTGAAAAGTCAATTTATTATACAAATTACAATGCTGGACCTTTGATGATTAATCATCAAACTGCACAATATTTATAGAACTAAGTATGCCCTACTTTATTTTGGAATAAAACCCAACGACACACACGCATGTATAGTATTGTACGCGCTTCAGCCGCTGCTCCACAGAATAAATAATAGTACGAGGCCACGCGCCAGTGCCACAGAATAAATAGCGCACCGCGGCCGCTTCACTCGTGCTGCGTAGCAACAAGGTCTATGATTTATTTAGGTATTTTAAAGAGTTGCACAGAAGGATGTAAACCGCGAAAAAAATGATTTTTAAATTTTATCTGCCATCCTCTCCTCATATTACCACCTTACTTGAGCGGGCTTAAGACCGTCAAAAACACCTACCTAATTAGTCTAAGTCTAATCTAAAATAATACAAAGAAAATATCAACCTATCAAGTTAGGAAACGAGCGTGTGACAACTGACTGACCAGTGATAACAGAATAAATAATTATTACAAGACACAGCTGACAGAAAAGGCGACGCGCGACGGGGCAGTGACCCGCGCGAATTAAGTAACGTACTACTCCATTTCTGAACATAGGCTTCCCCCAAAGAGCGCCATGACGAGCGATCTTGTGCCACCTCCATCCACCGACTTTCTGCGATGGCTACAATGTCGTCGGTCCATCGTGTGGGGGGTCTCCCCACACTTCGCTTGCTTGTTCGTGATCGCCATTCGAGAACCTTTATTCACCACCGGTTGTCGGTACTGCAAACTATATGGCCTGCCCATTGCCACTTCAACTTGCAAACTCTGAGAACTATGTCGGTAACCTTCGTTCTTCTACGGATTTCCTCATTTCTGATTCTATCACGTAGTGAAACACCGAGCATAACTTTCTCCATTGCACGCTGCGCAACTCTGAGCTTTTGTATGAGACCAATAGTTAGCGACCACGTCTCAGTGCCGAATGTCATCACTGGCAACACGCACTGATTATAGACTTTCGACTTGACGCTCTGCGGTATCTGCGACGAGAAGATATGGCGTAATTTCCCGAACGCTGCCCATCCGAGTTGGATTCATCGGGTGACCTCTTTGTCGAAGTTGGATCTACCCAGTTGAATCGTCTGACCCAAGTAGACATAGTGATCAACAGCTTCGATAATATGGTTCCCTAATTAAACCGACATGGGTACGACATGGGCATTTGACATGATGTTCGTTTTGCCCATGTTCATTTTAAGACCCACCTGTTGGGAAACAATATTGAGGTCACTGAGCATTGTTCTTAGGTCTTCCAGGGTTTCAGCCATGATGACTTTATCATCAGCAAATCGAAGGTGAGTGATGTATTTGCCATTGATGTTAACACCAAATTCGTTCCAGTTCAGAAGCTTGAATATATCTTCCAGTGCAGAGGTGAACAGTTTCGGAGAAATAAAGTCTCCCTGTCTCACTCCTTTTTGCAGCTGGATAGAATTCGTGCTCTGATCCTGAAGACAAACTGACATGGTGGCTTTGCTGTACAAACACTTCAACACTTCGATGTCCCGGTAATTAATCTGGCACCGCTGTAATGACTGTAGCACTGCCCAGGTCTCAACTGAATCAAAGGCTTTCTCGTAGTCCACAAACGCTAGACATAGTGGCACTGACATAGTGGAACGTACGTGGTTTAGTTGAAAAAAAAAACTTTTTTCAAACGAACAGAGTCGCAAAATAGCCTTAGCAAATAATAATTAATTATATTTTACAAAATTTGGATCTTATATACTAATTTAATATAAATTCAGCATTTCTCCACCAGTGCCACATGTCCTACTTAATTAGTGCTGATCTCGTGGTGTGGTATTGTTGACGAAGCTGATTTGGGCGTATTGGGGTTTATTAACTCCTCCCTCCCCAAGAGAGAAATTATCCGAAGGTAACAGTGACGACTTCAGAGAATTTCGACAAATTAACTAGTGCTGAAATTTGAGCATTATTATAACAGTTCCTACAATTGAATAAAAATATAAATGCAGACAGTCCATACACTAATTTTAAAAGTTACTATGTTTTGTTCTAAATTTTCACTATCACTATAACTTAGTTTTGCACTTTGTAGTACTTCTTTTATATCAGTAAAGTCCACGTTTTGTAAGTCCATTTTCTTGGTCCTGGTTTCAATGTTGAACTGTAGCTCTGGTATCTGAATAACTGGAAGTTTGAAGACTGGAGTCCATCGTGTTTGTACTGGCATTTATTATTATATCTTCTATTTGTATTTCACACTGTAGACTCGGTGTTAAAATGTACGTTCCTTGAATGTTATGTTTGAGAACTTCGTTGTTACAATTTTCCGTTAGTACTAGGTTTTCTTCGGAATAGATCAACCAATTGTTGCCGTTCACCTTCTGTATTTTCGTTTTCTCTATTATGATATGTTTTTGCAGGCATTGACTGTAATTATTTTTCAAAAGCATTATCTGCTCCATACAGGTTTCCATGGGGTATTGGATCAAGTTGTTTTCCTCGCACAGGAATCTGTTGTTTTCCATTTCTTCGCATGGTCTCGAATTCCATTTTACTTCTCATGTCCTTTGAATTACTATTTGGCCTTTGTTGGTCCTCCGTTATTTTCCAGTGTGGGTCCATAAATTTGTTTGTTAGTTGATCCTTGCCAAACCGTAGAAACGGACGTCAATTGCTTCAGTTAATGTTGAAATTACAACGAATTGCTGCAAGGATTCTGTCCTCAGCGCCAATTAAGTAACGTACTACTGGTTTAGTTTAAAAAATAACTTTATTCAAACGAACAGAGTGGCAACATAGCCTTAGCAAATAATAATTAATTCTATTTTACAAAATTTGGATCTTATATACTAATTTAATGTAAATTCAGCATTTCCCCACGAGTGCCACATGCCCTACTTGATTAGTGCTGATCTCGCGGTGTAGCAAATCATTATGTCGCGGTATTGTTGACATAATGATTTGCTCGTATTGGGGTTCCTAAACTCGCGCGACTTGTCTTTGTCAGGTTCCATGCCGGGGCGCCGACAAAGGCCAGGCGGCGCGCCGCTTCCCTTTGTCGGCAGGGCTTTATTTGTGTGTATATGTATGCGTGTGGAAAGACACAGGGTTATTTCAAATTAGGATTGCGTACACATATCGCTTTTTATAAACTATTTTTATTTAATTTTAATCTAAATTTTTTGGTACTTTTTTTTATTAATGATTCGTGTTCTTTATCTGTAAATATGGCGGGAGTGCAAAACAACAACTTGTTTTATACAAGTTTATAAAGTTAAAAAAGTGATATGTAAAAACAAACCACCTACACAAAGTCAAATAAACTACACCCATCCTTCGAAATAACCCTTATCAACCATCTCCGCAAATAAAACTGGAAAAGGTGGAAAGGACTGGCTACCACAAGCAATATGCGTAAAATCCGTTATTTCAAAACATATTATAACAAAGGTCGTTATAACGATATTTGGGTATTAAAATTTAATATTCATATGCAGACTAACCCCATTCTATAACTACCGTTGTCGACGCAAATTTTATGTTGGTCTTTTGATCTAATATGATATTCGGGCCTTAATTTCGGATGTGTTGAGCCCATTTGTAATCTGTTTTCTTCTAAGCCGGGCGATTAAAATTTCCTCTCATTAGGAATACTACCTGCGTATTTAGTGGGATCTCTGCGGGCTAATTATGTATAATTTATTCGATTCAAATAGATGATATACTTAATAATGATATTGTTTTAATAGCTTTAGGTACATTTATTACGGGAAACGGCAAAGTTTACCCCACTTTCATTGCATTCTTTGCTTTATTCAAACAAAGAAAAAAAAAACGAAGATAATAGAGAAAAAAAATTTGCTTATTCTGATATATTTTCTCTCACATCTTTTTAGGGTTCCGTGGTCAAACAAGAAACCTTTATAGTTTCACCCTGTCCGTCTGTCCGTCAGTTACAGACATTTCATTCATAAACTGTTAATACTACAAAGTTGAAATTTAGCAAATGTAGCTATAACCGCTACAGAGGCGAACAATTTTTTTTTTTCGATTTGCTCGTTTGCCTTAAAACTGAAGAACCCCTTCGACTGGGTTCTCGTTGAATAACAATTTTAAAATTATAATGAGGTTTCTTTGACAGTTTTTTAAGACTCAGTAACTCACTAGGAAAAAGGAACCCTTATAGGATCACAAGTTAAAGGCAAAAATCCAAAAAACCGTAAATTTGTAGATACATCACAAAAAAATTTTAGAGTCTAACCAACGAAAGCTGTCCACGCATTATTTTCAGAAGTTTTGATATGGCAATAATTTAAGACTGTCAAAAAACAATAAAAAGTTAGACGAGGAAGCTTCTATTTACTATGATTTACAAAAATAAAGACAAGAAGTAATTTGAATCAGAAATCTGCAGAGAAAATACTACGACTGGATTCAATCCTTTCACTTTTAGGTTAGTTTATTGAATTTCTAATGAAACAACTTCATACTTTTCGACTATTTATAACAAATCTCAATATCTTTCACGGTGTATCTACTTTTCAAGAAGTATTAACAACGAGGAGACAATACTTAAAATTGTGGAAGCAGTAAAGAAATTGAAAACTCTCGAAAAAAATGAAATGGCGACATCTGAATCACATTATTTAGAAAATATATTTTCAATGACAGGTATTACTTTAGAAATTATAGATTTTTAACAGTTACTTCGAAGGGTTTATATATATTTATGATAATGTATGGATGCCTAAATTAAATAATATACTATCTTTGTATTTTATTATGTTTACTTTTATTTTAATGACTGATTAGTAATAATATACTATTACATAATTTATTGTATTTGTTCTCTTCAGATGTAAGTGTGAAGACCCTAAGAAGAATTAAAATTGAAGGGTCTAAAAATCAAGGACAGTGGAATACTCCGGGAAAAAATCGTCCACATTTAGCAACAGTTTCCAATTTGGATGATTTTGATATTTCAGCTATAAGAAACAAAATAAACGAATTTTATGGATTTAGAAAACATGTCCCAACACTGATAAGCCTGCACAATGAGCTGAGGGAAGCAATTTAATTTATGGGATGCCGTGAAACCCTTACACAAGAACGGGTTTGATTTTCAAAACAATAAAAATGAACGGGCTTTACTTACAGAAAAATATGAATTTGCGGCATGGAGACATAGATTCTTGAGGACAATACATAGAGGCTAGAAGGTAAACAAATAATTTACCTTGATGAGACATATGTACATCAGAACTATAAAGTTAAAAAATCGTGGCAAGGACCTTCAACAAGTGGTGTCACTACTAATATATCGTCAGGATAAAGACATATTATTGTGCATGCAGGATCGGAGAAAGGGTTTGTGCCAGGTGCATTATTGGTAATCAGCACAAAATCCAAATCAGCTGACTACCATGATGATATGAATGCTACCAACTTTATGAAATGGTTTAAGGAAATGTTGATACATAATCTCACTAAACCTAGTGTAATTGTGATGGACAATGCAAGTTACCATGTGAAACAAGTAAACAAACCCCCTACTATGTCTGATTCTAAATCTAATCTCCAAATATGGCTTCAAGAGAATAACATTCATTTTGAAGAATATCACACCAAAGCTGAATTAATGTGTTTGGTGAAAGATACTAAACCTGCAGTTGTTTACGAAACAGAAGCACTTCTAAAAAACACAGTCATATCCACAATCATAAAATTGTTACTGCCACCGTATAATTGCGACCTCAATGCTATTGAGCTTGTATGGAGTCAAGCGAAGAGAAAAGCAGCAAGCAAAAATATAGGAATACCAGGGTCTGATATTCAAAATTTAATAAAATAATGTTTTCTATCCATAACTGCTGATGACTGGAAGAAGTACACATTTTCCACATTTAGTACACTGATCATGTACTAAATGGGGAAAATCAGTACAAATTAAGGGACCGTATTACTGAAAACGAACTTGAACCATTCATAATTCATCTTGGCGACAGTTGCAGTAGCAGCAAAGAAAGCAATGAAGCTGATTCAATATTATCAGGTGTAGAGTTTTTGGAATCCAATTTCAACGATGACTTGTTTGTACCCCTATGTTTTGTACGGCTAAATTACGAATAGTGGCAAGTGCTCATAAAATTAAGTCCTCGACTGTACATAAAATTATGGATTATTTAAAAAGGCAGAATTAAAGTACTCTTTTATCTCATATTCTTCATAATACACTAAGCATTTTTTAAATTCCCGTCTTTTTTCTTGGACAGTTTTCGTTGGCCAGACTCTATATACTTTCATATAGTAAAATCCGGATTATGAACTCAAAAATAGTGGCATAATGATATACATTACGCACGGCACGACTAGACAATAAGAAATAACACTGTTTTATGACCTAAACAGTGTTAGAATATATATTTTTTCCCCATTAAAGCACTGAGTTGGCTCCGCACAACGAGGGTTTTCGCCATTTATTATTTATGGTGGCACGTGTTTGACCGTATGCGTGCCAATTCGCTATGGACTGGATTTTGGCGCCATAATTTACTTTACATTAGTACCTAACTAATTTAATGTGATCAAAAGTTTTATCTTGATTAAAAATGTCTAACGGCAGTGTTAGTGAGCTGAATTTGACTCCACCTGACATCACGGAAACAGCAACGAACATAACGTACGAGCTTTTACCACAAAAATCAAGAAAAAATATTTTTTTCTTCATTAAATGTACGTTCCTATAGTATGAGTACATATTTGTGACACTGCGGTCACCAATCCGACTGCCAAGTGTGGTGACTATGACAACCCCCATTTTGTCATACAGGTGTTCGCCCCACACTCGAAACGCCCAAACGATTAAGTGGAGGCTATGTACGACGAAATTTCTAATACCATACATGCCCTGAAAACACACTTCACAGTGGTGGTGGAGAATTTTAACGCACGGCTGGGCATGAGGAATGGCGATGAACTGAGAGTAGGGCAGTTTGGATTTGGGCAGCGGAACCAAAGGGGTGAGCCGACTTCATGGAGAAGGCGGGTTTCTTTATGATAAACTCTTTTTTCAAGAAGCACCCGTCCAGGAAATGGACGTGGCTGCACCCGGTGGTCATAAACACAAGATAAATTTCGTTTTGTCGACCAATAGGCATATTCAATTTTGTCTGTGTGATTTACATAGTTAAGACCGGCAGTGACCGTATGGTAAGAGGCTATTGCAGGAATATCAATGAAAATCTGGATCTGGAGGTCTCGTTTGATGAGATCTACTCATCGCCCAAGTCCTGTCCAAATCCAAAACCACGAGAGCTTTCAGTTGGAACTCCAAAATCGCTTCCAAATCCTTACCGAATGCGATACAGTGGACGAACTAAACAACGGGCTGGTGGAAATTGGTCACGCGGTCGGGTCGGAGTTCTTCCATTGCAAAAATAGAACACAGAAACTCTCTGAGCATACACATAAACTTATGGCAGAACGAAGCGAGATGAGGCTGCAGTCTTCAGTGGATATATCGAGTTACAACTTGCTTAATAAACAGATCTCCAAGTCGATGCGAAACGATTTGCGTTCCCATAATATTAATTGTATTAGGAACGCAATGAAGCGGAATAAGGGCTCCAAAGTGTTCGCAAGAGATCTGTCTATTAGGCAAAGCCTGTAGACGAAGCTGAAGACCGACAGTGGCAGCATCGTTTCGTCGAAGCTAGAGATTTTGAGTGAGCTTGACATACCAAGTACTACGAAACCGGTTCTAGCGTTAAATTTTGCAAGTGAAATATATAAAATATATTCGGGATAATTCACATCAATTACTTAACCCAAAACAAGGATACCATGTACTATGTTTGGGTACTAGACAACGGATAAATATAAACAGATACGAATATTACATCCATGACTCGAAACAAACATTTCTGCTCATCACACAAATGATTGACCATTGGTTGACTTTGCAGATAGGATGACTAAACATTTGGCCAACCGGTCGTCAATAGTTCCCGAGATCTCTTCACAGATAGTCGCAAATAGTAGTATATAGAGGTTCTGATCACTATTTGTATATTTTGGAAACGACAGCATAATTTTTTTGCAATAAAAGCTTTATGAACTGACTTATTAAATCCAGCTCTGATAAAAAAGAACTGCATTGAAGTCAATTCATCCTTTTCCGTTTGGGAATATAAAATAACTTAGAAGTACAAAAACACAAAAAATGTTTTCACCATTCAATAAATCTTCGTGCATTAATCATATTTCGAATATTGAATACAGAATCAGTGACATATAAAATCTGCATTAACACCTAGTCATTAATAACATTATCTTCAATTCATTGGGTTTTACACAATGTTGGTGGCCGGCTTTTGTAAGCTTAGCCACAAACGCCATAGCAACTCATCGTCCCCATTTAGTGAACTGCGATAAACCGTTAATCCTAACGTATTCATCAATTTCCAGCAGGTCACACAGTCCGAATGTCATAAAGATTAATAGAAACGACATTCCTACGGGAGGCAGTAAAATCGTCAAAAGTGGCGAGCGGCGAGCCAATGCGCATCGATAGGTACTAGGTACTCGATATCGCTTCCTTTAGCTCGCATAGACTGAGGAACCCTATAGAAACGCAGATTTGATTTTAAATTAGTAATGTATCCTGATAATATATTTTTTGTGTCCTCTTAAACTTTTAATCATGTTCCAGCTCGACTATTGGATTAGAGATGTTTTTGGTTAGATAATACTAAAGTGCAAACTTCAAAAAATATGTCTAGAAAAAACTATTGCATGCAGTCTAGTAGGGTTTTCTAGTCCACGAGTCCAGTCACGGTAAAACCTTTGATATAGCATGTATATTCGATCGTATCTGTACGAGAACATTTTGATGGCCGCTAAAATAAGATTGGAAAGGCATGTACGCGCTCGATACGTCTAGTTATTGTATCTAATAACTGGCTTCTAGAACTCAAGAGTTTTCACTCTTGCTTAGAAGCTTTGTGACTTTTTCAAGTCCCTTCTAACAGTTTTCTATCGCTTTATGTTACTTTAATATAAAATTGATCAATTATTGTGTCTAACTTCTAAATACTTGCTTGTCGGATCAGTGCTCGCGTGGTTGTTGACACACATCACACAGGGAATCCTATTTTGGGGTTATTCTATGTGAGTCCTGTTATTTTTGAATAGCAAATACTTAATTTAACTAGGTACTTTTGATTATGTACCTACCTAACTGTTCTAAAATACCATATAATAATACTACTTTGTAAATTTTAGGGTGATATTTGAAATTCTACCATTGGCAACACTGTGTTGTCAAACAAACATGAAATGAATGAAACAAACAAATACAAAATATACATATAGTCAGCTAGACGTTTATTTAAATATTTTAAATTGTATTCTCTTTGTAACAAATTTAATATATGTAGTATAAGTGAACTAATAGGTAATCTCTTCTTCGCATGTAAAGTAACAATACAATTTGCCAATGATAGCTTTCTCATAATATGTCAGTTAAAAACAATAAAAAAAAGCGTTCAAAGTATAAAAATTCTAAACTCTAATGAATGCTGCGCCCCGCGCAGAAACTTGTATCCCACAATACCGAAAGCAATACTTTAAATCTATTAGTCTGTGCTCTAAAACGCCCTTATCGATATACCTAGCATAATATTTGTGATTCGATCCAACAGTTGGAAACTAGGTCTTTTCATTAGCAGAGTGTAAAAAAAATAATGTATAGTGTGATAAATTCTAGATCGAATTAGGACAATACTGGAGCACTGTGGAAACGGACTGACAGGTATTGAACTTTATAATTTTACTTTTCAAGTAGTTTTGGAATAGAGAGTCGGCAGTGGCCGTTTAACTTTTAAGCTTACATTGTTTCACAAGTTTTCATAATATTGTGATTTTAGTACCTATTAATTTCATAATCCCATAGAGAAAAAGCCTATAAATATCAATAGATATCACTACACAAAATCACTACTTGTGACAGGGTTTGTTTGTAGGTACTCAAATTTGTTAGTATATTCTAAATGATATATTTTGTTAGTAATTAAGTTTTAGGCTGTAATTCCGACTTTAAGTGATTTAAGTGATTACCTACATTGGATTCAGCATTTTTAATTGTTTGTTTGAACTCCATATTGTGTAAATTTTGAAATGGTAAGCTTGTTATATCAAGAAGGCTTTAGATGTGTTACTATTATTGATTCTATTATGTGTTCGTTTCAAGGTTAGTATAATGTTAAACAAGTGGCAAATCTCAGTTAATAGCGGAGTTATGTGAAAATGTGTGACCAAGCATTATAGGTACCTACTAGTTATTTTTCATATTTTATATAGGTATAAGTTAAATATAATGTACCTCCTTGTATATTTTTGGAACGTTAAATATTGTTATTATTATTAGTTATATCCGGTTTGACCCTGTATTTTGGAGCTTTCCGTTTACATCTTTTTGCTTTCCAACAAGCGAATAGTTTCGTTCTCGATCTCGAATCGCAATACTTTTTCTGAATACAAGGATTCAGATGGCTTTACATTTCTTGTGGGATGCTATAAAAACGAATAAAGTGTTTTACGATGATATGTTTTAGATCGAACTTGGATGGAAGTGGAAACGGGGAATGTTCTAAGAAATATTGGGCTTTATAAGTGTAACGATAAAGTTTTATTTGCTCTTCAGTTACACCGCCGGCCACACGCGGCGCGTGGGTAGCGCAAACTAATAACGCCATGCATATTTAAAAAAATGGATGTTGAACCAATGAAATATTAATATTTTGACTGTGAGTATTTGACAATGCACAATGCATCTTAAAAATCATGTCTAGTTTTGTTCAAATGTTTGCGCCCGCGCGAATGTTAAAAACTTGCTATACCCAGAGCTTCGCACGCGTGGCCATTTCTCTAGGTTAAAATAACTCTATTACTATTCCAAGATCTAAAATACCAATATACCAACATTTAAACAAAATTCCTTCAGCCGTCTAAAAGTTTTTATCGATTGATTGGCTTTTACTTATCGGATTGAGATAATATGTACACCAGTTTTTAAGTCAAACCCTAAGCTATCCAATAATGCAAGCCTAGCCCTTTTAAATTTGAAATCTGTCATCGAAAACGAAGATTATGGATGAGATCTATCACTTATGTAATGAAACTACTAGCCAAAGATCAATAGTTTCCGGGTAATAGCTGTTTTAAGTTTGACAGCTGTCACTTTTACACCTGTCACTTTAACTACTACCTACTCAGTAAAACAAATGTTTTTTTGTTGTTGTCCAATCTGTTCTATAGAAGAGCAACATGGGCGGCACAATTTATTCGGATCCAATCTTCGAGCATATATCCAATGGAGATGTAATGCAAGGCGTACCCCTCTGCTGGCCATATGGCATTACTTGACCATTCACATTATTTTTTCTTTTTTTCTTTTTTAATCTCAAAATTTTTAAGGGACTTTAGTCACTTAGTGACTATGTCAGCCCCGTCATTCACATTATATAAAACTATTTCACTCACGACCGCGGCCATTCGGTATCGTTTCGTGTCGCAAAGCAGAGCTCCGTGAAAATTATGCATAGTGCGGTATTTTCGTGTAGAAGGCGATCAGCAACATCAAACTTACGGGTTATTTATGTGAATTGGGCTTGTAATTTTGTATAATTTTGATTCAAATGAACTACCAGTTGTGACAGATTAGCGACAGTTTTACGACGCCAACGTCTTGGTAGAAGGCGTAGTGTGGGGACAAGTTGAGTGAAATTGATTGAACGAATGATGGAATGAACGTTAAATTATCTCAAAATGAGGAGTGGTAGTACCTAACAGTTTTTTTTTAGTGAGCATTAAAAGTGTTTTAATCTACATTTAAAAAGCGATACGATCTAAAAACTTACAACGCTGAAATTTTCCCTATTAGAATCATATAGGCGACAATTACGAACGGATGTTACGAATGGGCCGGATCAAGAGGGTGAAAAATGAATTCTGGGTTCTATTAAAGTTCATGTTATTTAAGTTCGGGACACAACACAACTTTAGGTATTAAGTTAATAGTTTAGACAATTCTGAACTATTAACCCGTGGACGAGTGCGTTTTTGGAGTACTTGAGCTATTATTTAAATATAGAATGATTAAAAGGTTTGCCATTTACAAAATCAGTATTCGAGGAAGGTATATGAACCAAAAAACGGGTTTTTTTCTTTGTTTTTTTTTTTCAAAATTTGTAAAAAATAAATTCATATATCTCGTACAGGATACCGATAGGTGACAGGTTAACTAAAAATGCAGTTATATTATCTTGTAATATAATAAAGTACTGCTATTAAATGATAACAAACTATATTCAACTCTTGTTTTATGAATGACTGTTACAGAAGAGATAAATATTTCCGATCTGGATAAAAATGATTGTACAAGCAACTATGTATGAAATAAGTAATAAATAAAGTAATGTAAGTTTATTTAAGTACAGCGTGTTTTAAATTAATATAAAACCTTTCGTGGGTTAACCTTAGATTGTACTTAACAACATTTAATCCATGAATTTTTAAACAGGTATTTACACGTCTTAAAAAACAATTTAAAGTTTAAGATTATTTTCCAAGTATTTTAAAATGGTAAAATCATAGCTTTCGCCCGTGACTTCGTCCGCGCGGACTACAGTATAAAATTGCGAAAAAAACATCCCATGTTCTTCTAGAATATTGAAAAACCAATGCAAAAGTATAGCACCAACGTATTGTATTCTCTTTGGCACCAACGGTCTCGATGCTTTTTGACAGACTTGTTATTATTTCGTTTCTATGGTACCCGTTCCTTAAAGCGAGTAATCAACATTTTCCAGTTTTCCCGTGGAAACTTATGTTTTATTCCAAGGTATCATCTCCAGGAGTGGGTTTTAGCTATATCCATTCCAAATTTCATCAAAATCCGTCCAACCATTATCGCGTCATCTCCAGGAGTGGGTTTTAGCTATATCCATTCCAAATTTTATCAAAATCCATCCAACCATTATCGGGTTAAAACTCCCCAAACAAACAACGTTTCACTTTTATGTAGTGGTGTGGATTGCTAGAGCTTCCTCTAGGTATTTTGTCCTATACTTTACTTCAAAGACCTGTAATTATAGCCATTCCGTGTTTTTTTTTTATCATTAATTTCAAGGAAAAAACCGCCGAAGTATATAACGTCAAAGAATAAAAGTTCTTGAGTATCAGATAGGGAAGCTGCCCACGTGAAAGTTTGCATTAATTCAAAAACACGCTGTATAAATAAATAAATTCACCAAGTTGCGAAAATTTGCTCACAAAGTAGTACAAGTTCATTACAAATATTTAATATACATAAATATATTTAAATAAACTCAAATTATAAATAGCTATATCTTTACATCTCGAAAAAAAACGTCATGTTACATCTTCAACGAAACGTTAGACATAAGTATTTAGTAAAGCCACGTTCATTTCATTCATTCATTCATTCATTCATTTATCGTTCAGCTTACCGGTCTTTGTGAATGCCCATCACTAGAGATTATCATAGTGTGCGTCTAAACACTGCGTAACTATGTTGTATTTTATAACTGTGTGCGTATTTTATTATGGTTTGCGAGTTTTTTTTAGTATGCGTTTACGTGAATAAGATTTTTATTTGCACTTGTGCAATGCGTGTTTACCTCGTCCCCCGTCAAAATTGTCAGAAAATAATGTTTGCGGGTTAAAACGTGAGCATCTCCATTGGATATATGCTCTAAGGATCCAACATGTCATACTGCCTAGTTATAGAACCAATAACGAAGGAAATGTCTAATAGACAGGACTTGTCATGTCACAACGTCCATGACGCATAGCAACGAAACAAACAATGAATTAAAAATGGCCGACCTCATAGTGATGTGAATCAAACAACAATTTATCGGATCGAAAGACTATTACTTTGTATCGATTTTATAAAAACTTTATGTACTACCTGTGATACCTTTATGACGTCATAGCGCATTTATAAAAATGGATGTCCAGATTTTAGTGTCCGCTGCGATTTATTTGTTTACCGCATCTTTAAAATCATATGTATAACTATAATTGACCTATTACTAATGATAATACTACGCCTTCTTATTGTGACCCTCTGTTTCACACGCATCATCATCATCATCATGTTTTATGTATGAATCGCCTGCATATCATACGCGCTCTGGAGTTAGTCAGGGGTCTATTCTCGGACCTCTTCTCTTTATTCTTATCGACATTCCCTCTGTCATAAGACACGCCAAGTGTCTATTGTATGCTGACGATTTGAAGTTGATCCTAGAAATAAAGTCCGTGGATGACTGTCTGTTGCTTCAGCATGATGTGGACGCTGTTTACGATTGGGGAGTGGCAAACGGGATGGAGTTTAATACTTCCAAATGCTATGCCATGACCTTCGGTTGCATGTAGCACCCAATTGAATTTAACTACAAATTATATTCCATTGACATAACAAAATCTAATAACATGAAAGACCTGGGTGTCACATTCGACCGAAAACTGTCATTTCACGACCATATCACAACAATTGCCAAGGAATCCTTTAGAAGGTTGGGTTTTGTGCTGAGAAATTGTCGTGATTTTGAAAGTGGCCGTGTCATTGGGCTCATCTTTGGGGCTCTGGTTCGTAGCAAGCTTGAGGCCAGCTCATGTGTTTGGCATCCACATGAGAGCACATACGCTCTGTTACTGGAAAAGGTGCAAAAGGCATTTCTTCGTTTTCTTTATAAACGTATATTTGGGTATTACCCATACATGTGTACCCGACAAGGTTTCTCCTAGGCAGCCTAAACTATAACTCATTAGAGGTTAGAAGAGCAAATTGCCAACTTATTACCATGTGTAAGATTCTCCGTGGGAAAATAGACGCGTCCGATCTCCACAATGAGCTGTCGCGTTTTTTCGCTCCGAATAATTACCGACGTAACAGGAGACATAAATTGTTCGCAGTGCCATCATGCCGAACTAAAGCGCATGCTCAATCTCCTATTCCCCGAACTCTCGCTGCGCTCAATGCCCTCCTGTGCACAAACCCTGAGATTGATGTGTTTGCTGATGAATGGAAGGTGATTATTTCTGAATGCTTGGAGTATTGTGAGAAGAATTTATGAAAATGTGTTTATTGATTTTAATTTTAATTTATTTTGACTGATTTATTTGACTTCTATTATTATTATTATTTTTCTAATATGTGTTTGACATAGTTTCTTATTATTATCTAATTTAATATTTTTGTAATGTAATTAATTATAATAATTGGCCAAGGCCGTGTAATTAATTGAATAAATAAATAAATAAATCATCAAATGACATCATCTGCTAACAAAAGTCTACAGCTGAAGATTGGCCTCCCTCATACCCGCCACAAGCGGTTGCTCGTAATTATCATTGGGGGGTTTTTCTCTAGTATAAGATTTTATAAAACTTTGTAATATACGCACCTACAACTTTGTAATAGAGGTATATACATACCTGCTTATGTGGCTACCCCCACTCGTATCTACTTACTATCATTTTATCCAAATTATAATATTATTTACCATCAGACATTCAACATTTATAAACTGTATCTATTTATATGAATTACATATAAGCAGTACCAACATAAATAATAAAAAAACAGTAAATTTCACGTATATTTATATTTTCCATTATATGTAGATTGATTTATTTGATTTATAAATAAAATTGAAACGTTACAACAGACCCTTCACAATAACCAAGGTTAACCCACGAAAGGTTTTATATTATTTTAAAACACGCTGTACATAAATAAACTTACATTACTTTATTTATTACTTATTTCATACATAGTTGCTTGTACAATCATTTTTATCCAGATCGGAAATATTTATCTCTTCTGTAACAGTCATTCATAAAAACCAATGCAATAGTAGATACCTATAGCACCAATGCTCTTGATGTTTTTTTAAATACTTGTTAATTTGTTTTCATGGCAACCGTTTCTTACAGCGAGTAATCAACATTTTTCCAGTATTTTCAGTTTTCCCGTGAAAACTTTCAAATTTCCTGGATAAAAAGTATTCAATGTTTTATTCCATGGTATAAGCTATCTTCATTCCAAATTCCATCAAAATCCGTCCAGCCGTTACCAAGTGAAAGCTCCCCAAACAAACAAACAAACAGATAACGTTTCACTTTTATATACTGGTATGGATTTCTAATAAGTCTAATTATGTTTTAGTTTCTCAACTAGGATTTTACTTAGATTTAACTATTATGCAAGGACCCATGATTGCAAGAACCTACGAAGGTACATGAAGGTACATGAAGCTATCTTTGTTACTACTTTGTTACATAATTTAGATAGGTGTCTCAAATAAATTCATAAAATAAAAAAATAAAACGAATAAATTCATAAAAAAAGGGTCATATATAACTTTTCAATAAGGTTTATAAGGCTTCGCACGTATTTGGCAAAGTGTCATGTAGTTTGAGTCATACATTGAGTAAAACAAAAAGCTGTACTTACTTAATTTCTGGGAAAAAAACTTGCATGGCTTTTTTTGCGGGGAAATTTAATGTGGCGCGCAATTTTTGATAACGTTGCAAGGTTTGCAACAAGGGTCAAATACCTTAATACAATAACGCATTCAGAGCGGTGCTGAGGCTGCCCCACTTCGGCAGTGCCTCTGGCATGTTTGCGGAGGCGCGCACCAGCTGCTTCCATGTGACCATGCGCAAGCGAGCCGCGTCATTGGTGGGCAGCTCCAATACCGTTTTGGCTATGGTAGCGGGTAGGTTGGATTGTCTCTATATTCGACATTGTAGCGACAGACATATCGCTGCAATGGCGGCTTATGTTTAAGTAGTTTTAATTTATTTTTGTTTATGGGTCTTATTAATTACCTGTTTTTTTTATGTATCATAGCTGCTGGAATTTCCTCGGAATAAAGTACCACTGCCGAACATCTCTTTTGAGCACTCACGATTAGCTATCTGGCTATCACGACACGACGATGACACATATAAAAAAATATGGTTAAAAAGCACATTTAAACTTTTTTTCTTTTTTATGTTATGTTTTATAATTGCTTGGCTTCTACTCATCGAATTGAGATGCAAAGTACCTACACCTGATTTTAAGTCAAATTCTAACCTGTCCACCAATTCCATTGCAATCTGTCTGGAAGTTTTTAAGTATTTCGAAAACAAACAGACAGGCAGACACCATTTAATAAAATGTTTAGTTATTTATTTTGGGTCCCCTAGACCATTTGATTATATATCTTCATTGTACAGTTTTTTTTTGTTACTTACTGCTGTATGTTTGTTGTTTGTTTGTCGTATGAGGTGGTGCTGGCCTCTGATGTCAGAGTTTGTCAAGCCGCCCGAGGGCCTCTGACATGGCTTAACGACTGATATTAATCAATAACAGCCGGGACCGACAGCTTAACGTGCCCTCCGAAGCACGGAGCGATGGAAAACCTAGAAAAGTCATTGGTGCGGAGCCTAGGTTTTGAACCCGGTATCGTTGGATTAAATTGCACTATAGAACCGTTATGCCACCATCGCTCTAGTACTACTGCTGTATTAAAAGTATAGATATAATCTATATCAATCCAAACCTGAAGTAGTAGTAGTTTTCACGGGAAAACTGGAAATACTGGAAAAATGTTGATTACTCGCTGTAAGAAACGGTTGCCATGGAAACAAATTAACAAGTATTTAAAAAACATCAAGAGCATTGGTGCTATAGGTATCTACTTTTGCATTGGTTTTTAATATCCTAGAAGAACATAGGATGTTTTTTCGCGATAAGCAGTAGCCCGCGCGGACCAAGTTGCGGGCGGGAAAGCTAGTAACTTATATTCCTCATCTATTAGTTAAAACCAAAAGAAAATTTGTAGTTAAAACAAAACAACCATGCAGACTGTAATTAACAATGCATACAAATGCGAAATATTACAACTTACTGTAAAGTTATGACGTTCATAAACATCTCACAAAGTTATTCTTCTACAAATGTTCCAGAGAAATATTGTAGCATTATATATTGACAATGTAACATTAATATACAACCAAATCACAGAAAAATTTGCATTTTTGACAAGGGGATGACAGTCAAATTTTGATGAAATAATCAAGGAATATGACAAACCCAGGATCTGCCGTATTACTATCCTTCTTGGCCTATATTAAAGATTAGCTTTCACCCGCGACTTCGTCCGCGCGAACTACAGTTTATCGCGAAAAAAGCATCCTGTGTTCTTCTAGGATATAAATAACAATGCAAAGGACTAGTACATTGGTGCACATTGGTGCATTAGAGCATTGGCTCTTGATGCCTTTTGACAGACTTGTTATTATTTCGTTTCAATGGCAACCGTTCCTTACAGCGAGTTATCGACATTTTCCAGTTTTTCCGTAGAAACATACTATTTTCCGGGATGAAAAGTATACAGTTGGTATCTATATTGTACAGTACTTATTTACAAAGTTTCATCAAAATCCGTCCAGCCGTTATCGCGTTAAGTTTTTTACGCGATAACCCCTACGAACAAACAAACAAACAAACAGACAGTCACTTTTATGGATATTTCTGTCGGTTCATAATATAACGAAGAAAATTAATGAGCCCCTAATCATTGAAATTTGTAAGTTTTGGATAAGGTATAATGATAGTTTGTATCAAAAATCGACATCAAAGTATAGATCTAAGAACTATTAAAACTTATGATCAAATTTTGATGAACATTATATAACGGGTCTATTACCATTTTAAATAAAAAAAAATAACCCATTGGTCCAGACATTACGGAGATATGTGTGTTACATACAAGCAGACTTTCGACCGACTTATGAATTTATTCCTTTTGCAGGCTGATTAAAAATATTAAATGCTCACCATCAGATACAAAAATAAAAGTTCCATCGTTTCATTGTTAAATCAGCGTAAGATTAGCTGCACTATTTTGTATTGACACAAGACATAAGTTCAAAAACAAAAAACCCTACTACGGTCGGGTTAAAAATAGCCTATGACACTCTTACGATGTAGACGAATCGGTTGACACCTCGCTTGTCAAAATCGAACCAATAGGGGCGATGCTATGGTGGAACATCCACATAACCATATTCATAGGTACATACATACCATATATACATACATACATAGACTGTTAAACTCATTACCCTTCCCTTGCTTTGCTGTAGTCGGGTAAAAATACACACCAAGCAGAAATAGAACAAATGAAAACAATTTAACGCTAACTTTATAACGTCACAACCGTGGACAGTATTCTGTTGCTACTCTTCGAATTATCTATATTGGAAACTCTTCCACCCCATTTCCCGATTTCATTACCTAAAATAAAGATTTAATTTTAAACTTTCCACTCAACGATTTCACCTAAACAAACTCTAATCTCATTTTATCAATTGTCAAAGTTTAAAAACTTAATCTACGTAAGGACCCTTTAAAGGGGGAGTTCATAGTGCGCATGACGTCAGCCCTCGCAGCGGGAAAACCAAGGACATAACACGGGTAGCCCTCGCGAAGGCCGCCAGCGGCACGCTCGCTCCGGCACCATTCAACAATGGATCACGAACGCGGTCGGTTACTTCTAACTGCCAACTAGAAACTTTGAAATTCGAACTGCTTTTTCTCGTTACTTTTTTTTCAGTGAATTCACTTCAATTGAAATGGATTGTGCCGTGGAGTAAAAATGTGTGAAAATAGCTAAATTTTGTGACTGAAGTTGAGATTAAATGGTGAAAATTTAACGTCGGTCATGCAAATGAAGAAAATTATGAGAACTGTAAAAATGAAGCTTTTAGCGCTAATCGCACTATGTGGTAAGCGATATCAATTTACTACCTAAACCGTTATAAACATACTAATGAAATAGCAATTTTTGGGTCGTTTCGTTAGTCGAATATTGAAATTAAAACATAATTAAGTACTTTCTACCACCTCGGGTGATATTTCTATAAACAAAAGTATTTTTACTATTTTTTATACATCTTATGACACGCGAAAGTTTTCCAATGAAAATATTAATAGTGAATTAGTGAAATAATTATATATGCTAAAAAATTGTTAGTCCGTTTCTTATTTTTTTCTATACTTCAGCAGTTTTATTCAAGTAAATATACCAACAAAAACGGTTTTATTGCATATTGTTCCGCACCTATCGGATATCCATCAAAACGGAACCCGATCGCAGTGGGAACGCTCTCTGTCTGCCCGTCCATCCGGTCCATTTTAGCTTTTAAGCTAGATAAGGTAGTGATCTGAAATTTACACATGTTATAAAAGAGAGAAACAATACTTCAGGGCCACTAAGCATTAAAAGAGTGATAGTTTTATTAAAACTCTATATAGGTGCTCATGGGGTATTGTAGAAAATAACTTTTTGAGAAGAGCACTTTTTTATCAGCAATGTTGGGAGCGTCTCTGAAGGACAAGATTCGTAATGAAGTGATCCGACAGAGAAGCGAGGTTACCGAAATAGCTTTTAAAGATCTGTAATTATTATATTTACCATTTTCCATATATCGTTATATATTTCTAATTTTCGTCTTGCCACGGGAATAAAACTAGTAAATACCCTCGTTTAGTTTCTCAGCAGTGAGGTTCTCAGTGATCAGTGAGCAGTGAGCACAAAATGAGACAGGCTGTAAGTAAACGTTTACAACAGTCACAGGGAGAGTTATAAAATTGTTATGTCTATTAATATCCATAAGCGTCTTGCTGCAGCAAATTATGATTATTAGAAATCTGCAATTAATTTAACCAGAATACGATGGAGGCTATCAATATATTAAGTGTACTACAGTCAAAGTATAAAATAATCCCTAGACATTGCAGTAGTAAGTACCTTAACTGTCTTCAAAGGGTAAGATCCGCAATAGGAGGATCCCGTAGCGAACAAAAGTCATCGACATAGCTCAGAGGATTAGCGAGCTGAAGCAGCAGAGAGTTGGTCACATTTCTTAGAGGACTAACCATTGGGTTGATGCGTCGTTGATTGGAGTTAGATTGACGAACATTTCCCAAATGTAGGTAACGGTGACTTTTAGACCTTGAAGCTTTGACAGCTTCTTTCCGCAATATGTGTTGGACCACATTGAAAGAATATGCAGTTCGATCATATGTATCAACAGTATATAATAATTTTCTAATTGAAAAACTGGGGTCACGGACGAGACCCAAATTTGTCCATTAGAAAATTATTATATATATCTACGCTTAGCGTTAACTGCTATAAAAAATAGTATAAATGTATCAACAGTATCGCTGAAAAGAATCATTATAGATTGCATTTTAGGTTAATTCTTTAGGCACATGTTTTTGGCACCATATCAATGACGTATCTTAATATAAATTACTACCTGTGCCCGCAGCTTTGTCCACGTGGTCGTTTTTCTGGGTTAAAAGTTATCTACCTATGTGTTATTCCAGGACCAAAAGATGCAATATATTGCATTTCATCAAAATTTGTTTCGCTGTCAAATACTTTTTATCGATTACTCGCCCTCTACTCATCGGATTGAGATACCAAATGCATAAATTAAAGTTTTAACTCAATACTTAAGCTTTAAAACAATGAAAACCGCATTGCAATCCATCCAATATCAGTTACGTGATGCGCAACACAATTTTATTTACATTCTTGTTCAGTAGGTTATTGTGAGTCCCTAGACTTTTTTTTTATAATATTCACTTTGTAGACGTACTGCTTTATTATAAGTATAGATCGATATAAAATAGAAGTACATTATAGGTACATTTTAAAGTTATTCCCTGTTTTACGAGTTGTTGTACAACCAAAGTCTTATTATTCATAGATAAAATGAAATCGTTATCATTTTTCATACAGCACATTTGAACTCGGGGAGGCCTCCCCTTAGTAATCATAATTATCTGCGCACATCCCCGGCCCTTCAATAATGCGGTGTTAGATTTATTGTTATGCGTAGTATGTATAAGCGGGGCCAAATTATTGTAGGGTACCGTATAGAACACGCTGGGAAAGTGACGTCATATTTTTACTTTGTTCATGGATATTATGGTGTATCTACCTTCCACCTCTGTTTGTATACTTATCTTAATTAATACGCTAAGCAAGTTTTGGCAGTCGTGATGTTATCTTAGGATGGTCAATTTAACAATATATACGTAAAAGATTTTGGGGCCAAACGTTTACTTGTACTTTACAAGGAGACGCCAACGGATTCGAACCTCGGCCATGCATGAATGAATTATTTATACCCTGAGCAAGTTATCGGTTCTGCGAACTATATGGCCTGCCCATTGCCACTTCAACTTGCAAACTCGCAATGTCGGTAACCTTCGTTCTTCTACGGATTTCCTCATTTCTGATTCTATCACGTAGTGAAACACAGAGCATAGCTCTCTCCATTGCACGCTGCGCAACTCTGAGCTTTTGTATAAGACCAATAGTTAGCGACCACGTCTCAGTGCCGTATGTCATCACTGGCAACACGCACTGATTATAAACTTTCGTCTTGAGGCTCTGCGGTATCTGCGACGAGAAGAAAAAAGTCCGCTGGGGAATAAAGGTTCTCGAATGGCGACCACGAACAAGCAAGCGAAGTGTGGGGAGACCCCCCACACGATGGACCGACGACATTGTAGCCATCGCAGCAAGTCGGTGAATGGAGGTGGCACAGGATCGCTCGTCATGGCGCTCTTTGGGGGAGGCCTATGTTCAGCAGTGGACTTCTGAAGGCTGACATGATGATGATGAGCCAGTTATGTTAGGCGTAGTAGCCGTGAGGTTTTCTTAGGTCAGCCTATTATCTATCTATACTGTGAATCTTATAATAAAGCGGTAAGTAGCTAAACTTCTGTGAAATGAAGATAATAATAAAAATAATGGTTCTTATAAGTTACTGTACAAGAATATATCATTTTTTAAATCGTGTCTGTTTATCTGTTTGGTTGTCTGTCTGTCTTATGGTTCACCCATCGTCACGAAAAAAACTACTGGACCGATTGCGATGCAGTTTTGATATAAAAACGGGTGTACTTGGTATCTCAATCTGATTAGTAGAAGCCGAGCAATCGATAAAAAACTATTGGACGGTTGAACGAAATTTTGTATTTTGTACTTTGTAGGTAATTTTGGCACAAAGGTAACCAGATAAATTACCACGCGGGCATAGCCGTGGGCACAGCTAATACAAAACATACTTAAACTATTTTTTTGGGGCTGAATATGAACTTGTACTCCTTACAAGCAGACAACACCGGGTTCGAACCACAGCCTTGCACTAGTGAATTAAGTGATATGTTATGAGTTAATTTGCTCAAAACCGTGAAGGGAAACAACGTGAAAAAAACAGTATGTCCACTATCCAGGAAACATAAAATTTAGTTACAAGTATATTGTGTGTAACACTCACAATCCACTTTGGGCTATAATGGTGGACTGTTTTATGCGCTCTCTCTCTGTCTCTCTCTCTCTCTCTGTCTGTCTGTCTTAAGCTAGTAGGTATTACTAACGTAATATTTGGCTTTATACATACAACAACAAAAGTATAAATATTTTAGTCCATTTTTGTGTGTGTGGGTTTACCCAATGTAACTTGAAAATTTGGTTGAAACATTGTTAGAGACAGGACTAACCAGCTAAAAAAGAAAATACCTACATATATTAATAACAAAAATAAACAATTTAAGTTTCACGATTAAAACTGCGGCCGATGGTTAATTATATTAATTAACTAGTTTTCCCGCCCGCGACTTCGCACGCGCGGACTACTGTTTATCGCGAAAAAAAGCATCCTATTTTCTTCTATGATATTAAAAACCAATTCAAAAGTAGGTATAGCACCAATGCTCTTGATGTTTTTTGACATACTTGTTATTTCGTTTCCATGGCAATCACAGACCATGCTGTGGTGGCAACCGTTCCTTACAGTGAGTAATCAACATTTTCTAGTTTTCCCGCGGAGAATTTCGATTTTACGGGACAAAAAGTATCCTTTGTTTTATTCTAGGGTATAAGCCGTCTCCATTCTAAATTTCAATAAAAATCCGTTATCGCGTGAAAGCTCCCCAAACAAACAAACAAACAAACAAACAGACAGACAACGTTTCACTTTTACTTATTGGTATGGATTGTACTTTATCGGTTTGCTATTTGTTTGGATATATGAAAGCTATATTTAAATGAAAAAAGGGGAAATATTTTAAAAACAAAGTTGTTGGAGACATGAGACATACAATGAAATAAGTTATACTAGTGGCTCTGTGAGCTGTAGATCTCGTACGTACATTCTTTTTTGCAAACAATCTAGCGGTGCACAGTAGCGCCATCTAGTTACTTTATTGTACAGCTAACATTAATAACCAAGATGCTCCATCAATCCATACCAAGTAGGCAAAGGGAACTACTAGAAAGTAACCTAAAAGTGAGTAATTTACTACAGTTTGAGGAGCTATTCTATTAATCACGCCAAAGACCCTCATCAGATCTTCATCAAATTTGTATGAGGCTAACTTTAAGTTAGTACCTTTCAAATTAAAAAATAACCATCGAAATTGGATTTAAGAAGGCGGAGATATTCAGTAGCCCCCTTTTTCCCTTTTTTGGAGGATACTTCCTCCAATCAAAAATACAAGGTGATTACAAAAATAAAAAGTGTTTATTTTTTCGTCTTGATCAGTTGAGAAATGCAATCTGTAAAGGCGAACAGCCGGACAGACATGCAAACATATGTTTTTTTTTTGCCCAAGCTGAAACAGAGACGCTTCGCTCGCGCTTCGCGCTTGCTCGGTCAATCAAAGTTTTGAAAACGACTTTTATATTTTTTTAAGGTCCAGACGGAATCATAATATTGTTTTAACAACAGCTCTATATGTCTGCCTGTCGCAGGATTGTAGAGAGAAGAACGAAATAAGATAGGGACTTGAAATTTACACTTATGATGTATTTCCGTGACCCAAAACAGAAAACACTTTTGTTTCTACTTTACTTCAGAAAAGGAGACGGTTATTATGTTCGGCTGTATGAATGCTTTTTTTTTGTGTATGTCGGTCGATATCTCCGTCAATTACGTAACGATTTAAAAAAATCTTTATTTGTTTGAAAGGGTATACTCTCCAAGTGGTCCCATATAGTTTAGCAGATTTTCTAAAATAAATAGTTTAGTAAATCCAGTCGATTTTGTGTTTATATTGCTTTTATTTTATGTTTATCTCTAAGATTTCTAAACCTATTTAGATGGTTGTTTTTTATTCAAAGGGTAAACTTTCCGTGTAGTTCCAAATAAACTTCATCAAAATTGGTTCAGTAGTTTTATTAGAAATTCAATTTGCTTTATAGTTTGTGTTCTTTAATATCTTGGGATTTCTGAACCGAACTAAATGATTGTTTTTACTTGAGTAAGAAGACCTCTACCATACCTCTAGATTGTTTGTTTGTTTGTTTGTCGTATGAGGTAGTGCTTGCCTCTGATGTCAGAGTTTGACAAGCCGCCCGAGGGCCTCTGACATGGCTTAACGACTGGTATTAATCAATAACAGCCGGGACCGACAGCTTAACGTGCCCTCCGAAGCACGGAGCGATGGGAAACCGCACATAACTTATAAAAGTCATTGGTGCGGAGCCTAGGTTTTGAACCCGGTATCGTTGGATTCTAAAGTGCACTATAGAACCGTTAGGCCACCATCGCTCTAGATTGTGGTACTGTATAAATTACATAAAAATTGGTTAAGGAGCTTTAAACAAGATTTAAAATAATTCACTGTGCTACAATGTTTAGGACTGGATTGCAATCAATTTTGAACAATTGGAGGACGTCCAAAGATGCTGAAGTTTTAAACATGGGTGTAGTTTTGATAACAATTTAAAACTACAGTAGTATTAGTAGTAGTAGTAGTAGTAGTAGAAGCAGTAGTAGCAGCTGCAGCAGCAGCAGCAGCAGCAGCAGAAGCAGCAGCAGTAGTAGTAGTAGTAGTCAAAGGAACTACACAATCGGATGATGGAATCCCTTCGAGTTTGGGCTCATTTGGTTTGTCTTGATGAGTTCTCTGGTTTTATGTGGTATCCAGGGTCTGATGATGGAGCCGGAAAGAAGTCACAGGAACTTAACAACAAAATGATGGAACCCATTCGAGTTTGGGCTCATTTCGTTTGTCTTCATGAGTTCTCTAGTGTTATGTGGTTTTCCGGGTCTGATGATGGAGCCGGAAGGTAGTCACAGGAACGCAACAACAAAATGTTGGAAAATGGTCAAAACTAATTCAGTTTTATATATGTAGGTTTTATTTATCCTTGGTTTTAATTTACCAACGCTTTGAGTCTTAAGTGAGTGACTGTCTACTATTTTCTTTGGAATATATTCTTTCCGATGTTTGCTTAGACCACTGAAAATCTAAAAATTTAATATTTTTCCAAGAATATAATTAAACCGACTTCATAATAAAAATGATATTTTGTAAACAACCACTAAACAGAATCAAATTATTACAATTGAGCCAGAACAGTATCACATTTTCGAAATTAGCAACGTAATTATAATGCATAAATACAACATATGATACGAAAGAGTTTTTTGAAGGCGGTGCCAAACCCACGCATCATTTAAATAGAATATCGTTACAAAATTAATACATACATATCTACGTACGAAGTAATATGCAGTTGTCTATGACGCACCCTCATACAAAACACGAAACGCAAAAGAGACAAAACAAGAGACTCACATGAGCAGATTTCTATCTTGAAATCCTCATACGACAAATCCTCATATATATATATTGATTTTGAGTATCTGTATATTATATTTAAAAGTTTATAAACCAGTGATATCATGATTGTGTTGATTTTGCGACTTTAGAAATAAGATCTTTGAAATACGGAACCCTGCACATACGCGGCACGACTCGCAACTTGCACAGTTATTTCCATTGTCAATGGCATATACGAATCCACGTCGTCACTGACTCCCAAAGTAAAACTTCGTACAACTAGCCGTCCGAATACAATCGCGCGTTTGTGTCCACACGGTCTGTGCCGAGTCAAGCGAATAACGAGATAAAGTAGTGATGGCTGATTTAAAACGAAAATATTCGGACTATACAACTTGCTTTTTTGATTTAAGAGTTGCCAACGTGAAGGGTTGTTTTTCCTAAATTGGGTAATTTGGTAAGGACATGCATGGTTGGATATGGGCAGAGAGATTGGGTGCGTAAGGTTGCCTGATAAAATAGTGCTCCTTGTTTTCTGCGTCGTTCTTGAGCCACTTTGTTGAACACTTTAATAGAAACTAGTATTTTCCACAACTATTTTCCAGCAACTTTAAGTTTCTCAAGGTTTTCTCAAGGTTCTTCCTTGCAATAGTCCGAAATACTCGAGTAGTGATTTGAGGCAGATGGTTGAGAGCCTTATTAAAATGTTGTAATGTTTTAATATTTATGCATTGGTCCGATGTACTCTACGAGGAAATTGCAACATCTTCGTACCTACTTTTAGTTATTCTATGATATCATAGTGCAACGACGCTGGAGTGTTGGTGAGATACAGGCGGTGCACATACTTTTTATTCATATAAATATTAAGAAAAATTCTAGACTTACACGAGCTAAGTAGCGGGTCGCTAGTCACTACGGTGTCGTTCGCTATCCACACATATATATATATATATAAATATATATAAAAGTGAAAACGTTTGTTTGTTTATTTGGCGAGTTTTAACGCGACGGATTTTCATGAACTTTAGAATGAACATAGCTTTATACCCTGGAGTAACACATATAATACTTTTTATCCCGAAAAATAGTAAGTTTCTACGGGAAATTTAGAAAATTTCGATTATTTGCTGTAAGGAACGGTTGCCATGAAAACAAAATAATAAAAGTCTGTCAAAAAGCATAAAGAGCGTTGGTGGCAAAGAGAATACAATACGTAGGTTTACTTTTCCATTGTTTTTCAATAACCTAGATGAACACAGGATGTTTTTTTCGCGATAAATTGTAGCCCACTCAGATGAAGTCGCGGGCGGGTCGCTAGTTTTAAAATATTTCCAGACACGCGAAGAGTCCACGGTTTGTCTACAAACTCGCAGCTACTCTGTCGACGGCATTGTGCCGTTCGTCTGAAAGAGCCCTGTGGCATCATCAAGGTCGAATCAAGTCGGACCATGTATTCTTCACATTGCCACTGCCACTTACTTGGTGTCTAAATATACTTGTATATATATTTTATCTAACAACATGTTTTTATGGACTTTGTGTCGGACAAGATAGATAGATAGATAGATATTACTTTATTGTACACCAGTTTCCAAAAAAATACTACAAGTAGGAACAATATTATAACTAAAGTAAAACGGGCGGACTTATCGCTATAAGCGATCTCTTCCAGTCAACCTTGAAATAAATAATTGAGTGAGTGAGACAAGCAACAACCTCATAGATGAACAGATTGTGAGCATGCCCCAGGATGATTATGACAATGATGAAATGAAACTGAATTTGTTGTAGTTATATTACTTAGATAATGGTTCTATGATAATTACTATCATCATCATCATCATCATCATCAATGTCAGCTTCAAATGCAGGGCATAAACCTTCTCCCTCTGACACTATCATCTCTGCCTTCAGCCAATCTATGCTAAGGTCATATCAAATTTAGCTCGACCCCTCGTTGTTGCACTGGTCTTCTACGGCTGCGATTTTCCACGCTGGGCCACCAATCTATCAGTGACCTACTTCACCTGCCATCAATGCATTTTGCCAAGAGTCCTTCTCATCGCCACTTGAGGTTTATGTACTGATGTCTTCCACCTTGGTTTTTCTTTGGATCTCCGTCTTTCGCACTCAGTCGCTCAATGTGAGCTTAGAAACAGTAACTACTTAAATAAAATAAGAAATCACATGGTGTAGTATTGGATCTACTTACCTAGAGCAAATAAAATTCTGTTCAAAACTGAAACAGTGATATCACTTTTAGATATCGTCACATAAAAGAGCAGTGGGAAAAATGTTTTAACCAGTTCTATAAAATAATTGTTCAGTTGGTTTTGCCGTAACAGTTCCAATGTGTTCTTTTTAAATACCTCCTTAACTGTTATTTTGGACTGTTTCTATAAATATTCCTTAATCTTACATTGCAGTAGTACCACATCACTGCTTAGCAAGGTGGTGCGGGATGAATTTTAAAGAGCTAATGTAAGGCCGGCTTAAGAAAAGTCGAGGGCTTCCTTCCCTTCACTTTTTTTTAACTTTCTTTATTAAACAGTAGGCTCGGGTCCTAGAACATAGATAATTAGAGAAGTAAAACACTTGTATGCACTAGAGCATAAAACACAGTTAGATAACTTACACCCATCATAAACAGAGCATGATAACTAAAAATGATTTTAGAATATTTTGTGAGTAAACAAAATACTTCTTTTTCAAAACAAAAACAAAATTAATTACGAAGTCTAAGCCTAAATATAATCAAAATATCCTGCATTTAACACCTCTCGTCTTGTAACGATGAAATAATACAGCTTGTTTGCAAGCCCCTAACAATAAAACACAAACGGTCCATTAGACACGCTAACTTAATTATAATTGTAGCAATCGGACGAAACACAAAATTAATTACACAACTGATATGAGCTCGTTTCTCTACCGCCGCATTTTTTCCTTTTTTGCTGTTGTAGCAAAATTATGGATTACTACCAAGTGGAAAAGAGAGATAATCGAGAGTATGGCTCGATTATTAAGCTTTTATCTACAGATTGCGATCCGGTTTGGCTCTCTAATCTTTGAATTGATACATGTGATTTAGAACCTCAATTTGCTGAAAGTGGTCGCGTCTTCGTATCAGTTCACTGATCTATGATAAATCGTAATATCCCCGAGATTGGATCGACTGATCGCATCATTTGGATCACAATATACGAACAAAGGCTTTACAATTCTCGAATACAAAAGAGATACTCGTAAGAACTGCTAAGAATATTATTTTAGATGTAATTCAAAACAAAGGTCGCGGTATTTAAATCCCATCAAAACCTAGAAACTGGAAACAAAATCCGCGTGACAATTTCGTTAACGTCTTAAATTATTTTTCCTTTAAAATTTGTCAATTGGCGTCGAAATTAAACAAAGTTAGACGTTTTTTGACAATGTACGATGGCTGGCTCGTGGCCAGGCATTGTTTTATCTCAAATTTGTTTAGGTTAACGTTAGAGCTCATATATATGGAGTTTGTCACAGCAGTGTCCCAAATACGAAGCGTCAAACAAAAGATCGCGTTCTAAATATGTGTACGTCCCGGGTAAACAAACTTGAATTTCCGAGATTTATATGGAGCTGTAATTTCACCAAAACGCAATTAATCATAAGATCATCATCATATTCCCAAGACTTTGTTTGCAAGAACCGATGGGAAATGAACCGTGCCTTTTATAATCTCGTAATTATTATGTTGATTAAGAGGGATGATTTAGGATCCTAATTTGGAATAAGCAAACACTAGCTCGGCTTTTTATTAGCATGCTATTAAAATAATGTTTTTTTACAGCTTAACCTTTAAATTGTACCTACTAGTAAAGAACACAGAATTGATGTGTTTATTTTTACATTAGAACGACAATAGAATGTTTCATTTTTATAATTACCGCTACCTTATTGGTAAAAAAATAATTTGGTATTCAACTGCATATTGTACATGCAACTGAAGGGACAGATACGAATGTGTTAGATTTAGGAACATAAAGTTGAGAGATGTATATATTATTATTATTATTATTATATATATATATATATAGATATAAATCATTTATATATACATATTATTATTATTATTAGTTACCTTGGGATCATTATTATTCTGAACCTAACAATATAAAAGAAAGTTGCCATCGCATAAGAGCTTGAAATTTACTCAGCAGTTATGTACCTATCTAAAATATACTGAATAGAATAGCAAAACATAAGGAGTATTCATAGAAACAAGGAAATGTAATTGTTATATTTTTTTTATTGATTCTACCACCGGATTCGGAATACACTACATAGAAGAACCGGCAAGAAACTATGTAGCAAATATATTTTGTATCATTATTTTTACAATTATAATTAACTTATTATAGCATTTAAATGAAGTGATTCTAACCTAATCATTTCAAACACAATCACATATACCATATTGGTTATAATAACATCACATTGAACCGACAGTACCTTTGTAGTATTTGTATACTCTTTAGTACCTATTTGCAAAATACTCAGCTACACACAGTAAATATAAGCCAAGGAAACAGTATCAGAACAATAAAGTAATATCAATAGTACATGCCAGGGTCCTGTTGGTGCCACGGCCACAGTAAAAGTGAACATTGCTAAGCCACCTTCATAAAATGGCAGAAATAAATCATGCCACCTTACACCATTTTTTCCACCAGGCATCCGTCAAACAGATCGACCAATCAGGAACCATCAATGGCGTCAGGCGTGACGGAAATTTACAATTCAGTTCTACTTACATTTGGATACTCCTAATAATCGTATTTTAAATATTGTAAGACAATTTTAAATCATTTTTATGGAATTATACTTACAGATATTATACTTACATATTAGGTATATACACAACTTTTCGCAAATGACTTGGTAATTTTACTTAGAATAATGAATAACTCTATTAAGCATTTTAAACATCATTATATTACTCAATAATCATAAATTCAAAGTTTTTGCATATTATGTAGTTTTATAGATTCAACCACATTATCAGTTTCGTTCAGAAACATAATTTGTAATTACCACAGATTACAAACTCACTATAAATCTAAGAAAAGACATATTTACAAATAGATTCAATCGGTTGTTACTTTTGGCTTGACAAGCAATATTTTATGATATCGTAAGTGGTAAGGTTATTCAGTGAGAATAATAATTACATTGTTAAATATTAAGTCATAACCTAACAAATGCAACAAAGAATATTGTTCTACGATCCCATCGATTTGTTAAACATATTTGGAAGAAAACTTCCAATTGCTCAACAAAAAATAATTCAACACAGCAAAACAGCAGAAAGTAGCTTGCTAACCCGTCAAGGAATAACAGGAAAACAGAGATGTGAGAATAGTCTACTATGCATTCACCGAGAGCGAGCAGTTGTGGCTGCATAGGAAATTGTTAATTCCATTAGAGTGAAACACATAAGAAGCTGCGTCTCGCATCCCTCGTGGAGCTTGACACACTTCCAGTCTGCGATTGTACTTTACTACGTCACCATGGTACAGGGTGGGGAAGAGCGGTTGTCGAGTACCTAGTATACCTAAAATCATAGAACTACCCCTAGTAATTCTATACCTAAAATAGGCATTTAATGCGCTCCGTATACGAAGATAGTTCAAGTAACAGTTCAATCACTGGCCTCTTTTACGAATATATTTGAAGAAAATCCAATGAGTAAGTCTGTGAGAAACCAGTTACGTCTGATACACCACTCCCAAGGCGATAGCGAGTCAGTGCAGTACAGGGACGAGGAAGGGGTTTATCAGAATTAACTAGCTTCTCATTGACTTACCTCACTGAACTGACTCGCAAACTGTTCGCTCTTTAGTTATAATGTTATATAAAATATTTAACTGTTCGCTCTTTATCCTGGGCAGTGTCCGATGCTTCTAATAGTCTGTATGGTGCGTAAAATTCAAAACTAACTTGAGCTTATTTTTTTGGTGTAATTTTTGCCAGATATCATTTACCTAATATAATATTCCGCTTCAGACAGATTTTGTTTACGCGATACAGATTTGGACAGTAGCAAGCCTCTTTTCTGGTTATGTTTCTCTTCACAGTTTTAAATGAGGGAAATAAAATAGATTGTGCACTTAACTAATCAAACTGAAGCAAACCAGAGTTGAAAAGAGCGAGTGTAACTAGCTAACCGAAAATAGACATTGTCCTTAATGTTTGGTGCTTAAACATACGAAATAACAGAATAGTTTTTTTTCCAAACATTTAAAACTTCTTTTGTTTTAGAAACATGTCTGCTTAATGTTTGTTGTATAAAAAGCAGAAACAGATATAGGTTCTCGCATTGTAGTGACATTTAGCTACCAAAAGTAGGTAGGCATAAATAGTACCTAAATTTTTAGTGCGTAGAAGAAATAAGTAGAGGTAGGTTACTGTAGTGAACTTCTTAACAAGTCCTTTGCTTAAAGTAGTTCACATGTTTAACTCAATGTAGTTATCGGAACAAAACTGAGAATAGTTCACTGGCACGTCCGTCAACTCTACTTTCGCTCTATTCTCTGAAACCGATTCTGTTCACTGCACACATTAAACAGCGCTTGAATCAAACGGGTGGTGCGCATGAAATAAATTTCAGGCCACCGAAACATAATGACCTTTCCTTGTCGGAAAACTGAAACGGTTTTTGATTATTTTATTATAATTTACCAAAAACGTGATGTTGTCCACTCCAATATATAAAAGTGAAACGTTCGTCTGTTTGTTTGATTGGGGAGTTTACGCGTTAACGGTTAAACGGATTTTTATGAAATTTGGAATGGATATAGCTTATACCCTGGAATAACATCAGTACAGCTAGAATGTAATATTGTTTTTCTCTGGAAGCCTGAACGTACGACGCGATGGCTCTCCCCGATGTGAAATAATGTAAAATAAACACAATTCAATCATTATCAAAAACACCGTACACCACAAAAACTAACTGCATAAATTTAGGCTAAAACTACTGCCCACTGAACGTAGCAAACTGTAGCAGATCATAAACGACGTGACGAAATTGAAAACATAAATTAATGTACCATGAATTTTTATATTTTTTTACTAGCAGTGCTCGGGGATTTGCCCGCCTGCTCGTTGTTCTCTTGGTAAAAAGCTGCTTATATCTATGAACTGAGTGAGTACCTTTATGTAGTTTATTGTCGTTTAGTTATGCTATTAGAAAGTAAGTTATTGACAATAATTAATTTAAAGGCAACAACAACACAATCCCTCGTGAGAGTCGTGGTATATTATTTATTCAATGAAAAAGGATACTTAGATTTATGTGAGTAGAAGTAAACTCTTCAGAAATAGCGAGCTTGTTGAATATTTCACAAAAAAAACATATTTTTTCAAAAAAAAATCTTCATATTGTAATGATATTTTGTACTACTATACCATTAAAAATAATAAAATAACTACAATTCAACAACAATAATATCACTTTATCAATATTATAAATGTATTACCAATACAAATATAAATATTAGGAAGAGTTCTTTGGGAAAAAAAGGCTTCTTGAGAACCTTCTCCTTTTAGAATTCGATTAAAAATGGATATAACTTTTTAGTTGTTCGATTGATCACTAAAGGACATTGAGACATTTCATCATCACCACAGCTAATACTCTGCTGGTCTTCTCTCAGAGAAAGGAAACGGGCCATAGTCAATGATATTAAGTCAAAGTCAAAGTCAAAGAAAACTGAGAAACTGATTAAACTGAGATGTGTTGACTGCGCTATAAAATGGCAACGAAAAAGTATGCTGAGCAACGAGGTCGCGAGGTGCTCGCGACGACGACTCAGGCTACTTACCGTAAGCACCTACTTCGGCTCGTCGAACACTCTTTTTTTTATAAAACCAGAAAATGGATTATGTCAGCTTGACGGTAAGTGTCGCGCCTTCTAGTAGCATATTGCGTACTTATTTGAAATGAATGTTGAGATAGTACAATTGTGCCTTTTTTAGTGCATTTAGTAAGAGTATGACGTGTTTTTTTATACAAAAATAGCAACAGTGAACAGTGCTCTATAAGTGCGGGTACCAACCCGCATGGGACAACGTAGGTGGATTTTTCAAGAAACTAAACTTGTGACCCAGATTTCACAAGTTCTAGAATTTTCAGGTTATCGGACGTATTGGTTTCCTACCGATATTTTCTTTTACCGTTTTTAATATTGTCATAACTTGGTGAGTTTGAAACGCCATCATCTTGGACCCCTGCATTTTGGACGTTGTAGGGGCAACCTGTGTTAGTTGGGTATGGTTGACTACTCACAGATGCAGTAAGACCATGTCACATTTGCTGGATTGTCCTTTATGGACCTACCGCTGTACACTGGAAGAAGTGTATCAATATACTGGTAATGACGTCACCACATACTGTGTACCGTAGACACAAATAAGAAGAAGAAGGAAACCGTTTTTGAGAGATGACATCAAAATTCGCATAGAGTTTATTATATCAGCCATGGCTGGAGATGCCGTTGGAAGTGCATAATGTTACCGATTAGCCTCCTATACTAACCCAGACATGAATCTTTTTTTATTTTACATTATTATATTTTATCTATCTTCTATACAAAAAAGACAATTAAAAATAATTGGTCAAAGGTACTTAAAATAAACTACTAAACATGAATTTAGCATTTAAAAAAATGTGTCTATCTGTTTGTCTTTTCACGCTTCACACGTAAAAGCTACTGAACCGATTGCGATATGGTTTTCTATAATGGATAGCTTAGGTTTTGATTTCAAAATGTAACCTATGAAAAATCGTGTCTACTTTGTACCTCAATCCGATTAGTAGAAGCCGAGCAATATAAACGTAATAATATTGACTTCTAATATAAATTAAATATAAGTTTTAGTACGACGGATTAAACCATAGATTAGGTACTTTTTCCCCAGAAAAATTACCACTCGGGCCAACACGCGGACACAGCTAGTTGATAGTAATAAACTATTATCTATACAAATATATAAAAGTGAAACGTTGTCTGTTTGTTTGTTTGCATAGCTTTCACGAAATAACGGCTGAACGGATTTTAATGTTTGAAATGAAGATAGCTAGAATAAAACATAGGACTTTTTATCCCGGGAAATTGTAAGTTTCCACGGGAAAGCTGTAAAATGTTGATTTCTAGTTTTAAAGCACGGTTGCCAAGGAAACGAAATATCCTAGAATAATATAGGAATGTTTTTTTCGCGATAATCAGTAGTCCACGCGGACGACATCGCGGGCGGGTAACCTAGTTATATATATTTTCCACTAGTCTACCAACTGCTGGATATACCTTCCAAGATCTCTTTTCGCTATTGTCAAGCTTTTTGTCCATCTTTCCTTCGCGCTACTGGGAATTTCTACATTCTTACCTCCCTTTTTACCTTCTTCTCGCCTCGCAAGTCAGTCTCTGACTTACAAACCTCAAAGATTGCACCAACGATAAACGTAATAATTGTACGTAGAACATAGTCACTCATCTCAATCACTGTTTGTCGTTCTCTCACTTATGATATTATTAAACATACGTAATGTATGTGTAGGTATATTTAATCATATTCTAGTGTCGTGTAGAGCAACGTTTCATCATAATAACAAAGACGGGTGCAGATGGCATGTACGTTACTGTATTATACCACAACCAACCAACAATGATGGATCGCGGCTGTATCATTATTGTGTTCTCTACTCTACGTAAAAATATTTCTTTGAAGATAAATGGTGTAGTATTTATTTGGTGCCTCGCTACCGGATTTACTTTTACGAAATTATTAATTTGTCGTTATTCTTAAAATTAATTGTCCCGGTACCGGGGTTTATAATCTTCCAGATATAACATAATTAAACTATTAACTTAAAAAGTTACGAGCATGTAAAAATGAACGAATATATCTCAGTTGAAGATATGGAAAATATTATTTTACTACTGTTTGGTTTCAAGTACTTGTTTAAATGAATTGATGCAAAATATAACTAAAACGTTTTAAAAACACAGGGGATTTTCATATCTATAGAAACTGTTTTCGTCAGTGACATTAAAGGCTCAAATAAATGAAAAAAAACCGCCCGTATCAAAAAAAATACAAAATGTTTTTTCCACTTGTATAATTAAAGTTCAGACAAATTGATGCGCACCATCAGAAGCTGTGACATGCGATCGCAATTAAATCTTTATTTAGCACTTGTGGACAATTTGCCTAGGTATCCATTCGTTTACCGAAACGAAATGATCCATAAATGTTGTTTGATTTGTTTATCGATGTTTATCAATCGTCCCTTAAGTACGGAAATGATGCGCCGCTACGTTTGCCTTTTTCTGCTAAGTAAACTTTATTTGTGTGTTTGACAGGCTCCGCTATGCTTTAGTAGATCTTTTTTTCGGCCATTATCGTAATTATTATAATCAATCACTTGCTGAAACCCTCAATGCTGATTGAGATATGACTAGTACCATATAGACATCTCAGCAGCTCTTTTTTTACTACGAATATTTATCGAAGGAAACTTAAATTTTAAAACGTCAATTTTATGATGACTGGGCTGAATTTTATATGAAAATAGAAATTTTTATATAGAAATCTCCCAGACAAATATAGCCTTACAACGGGCGGTAGGAACTTCCAAGCAATGCAAGCGACTTCTTCATCTACATAATATGCGCGCATTAGAGCATCGGGAAAAAAGTTATCTATAATTTTATTGGTATTAAGTTGATATGCTTTTACAAATTGTGTGCTATTTTATTTGCCAGGATACAGACAGCCAGACAAAAAGACAAAAAAAAAGTATAAGCTTTAGTATCGAAAATATTACAGCCTCCAACAAAAATACAGCATGTCTTTAATGTACAAAATTTGGACCCCTATCCTGCAGGAACCTTTATTTTTTCGGGTTGAAAAGTATCCTCAATTTTCACGCATTATATAAACTATGACTTTGCCAAGTTGCATAAAAATCCATCCAGTAGTTTTAGCGTGATAAGAATTCATTGAATTAACTTTCAACCCCTACCCTGCGGGAACCCTTTATTTTTTCGGGATGAAAAGTATTCTATGTCTTACCTCATAGTATGAACTCAAATCATGCCAAGTTTCATTCGAATTCAATTAGTAGTTTCGGCATGTTGGACGTCCAAGATACAGACAGACAGAAAGACAGACAAAAGAAAAAAACAGTTTTGGCTTCAGTACGCATATAGAAAAGCCTCCAAAAATTTTTACTAAATATCTTCAATGTACAGAATTTGGACCCCTATCCCGCAGGAACCGTATATATTGCCGGGTTTAAAAGTATCCTTAATTTTCACCCATCATTTAAACTATGACTGTGCCAAGGTGCATCAAAATCCGTCCAGTAGTCCAGTAGTTGGTAAGTGTTTCTTTAAAGAACTTTCAACCCTTATCCTGCGGAAACCGTTTAATTTTTCGGGATGAAAGTACCCAACCTTCTACCTTGTAGTATGAACTCAAATCATGATAAGTTTCATTTAAATTCATTCAGTAGTGTTGGCGTGATGTCTAGCAAAGATAGATACAGACAGACAGACGAACAAAAATAATTTAATATTATTAAATAAATTCAATCTACAGAATTGGACCTGTTACAGTTTTATTATAAGTGAAAAATAACAATTTATAATGATTTCATTTAGTACATAAGCCATAGAATTTTATCCATACCATATATAAAAGTGAAACGTTGTCTGTGTGTTTGTTGGTATGATTGTTTGTTTGTTTGTTTAGGGCCTTACTTGGATACAACACAGTATCCAAGTAAGGATTCACAAAGTGTCCTCACTTGGATAAGTGTAAACAAGTAGCAAAACACAAAGGACTGCTGAGTTGTGTAACAGTTTCATGGCGTATACGATTTTCCCAACCCGCTTTGAAGAAGGTTTGATCGACCTCTTTATCTACGTTAGTTTACTGGAATGATTGCAAACAACTTAATATGAAGACACAGGGGTCTTCAAAACTAGCGCTGGACTTTTACTCACTGAAAAATTTAGAAAAGCAAAATTTGCGTTAGAATGAAATTGTTTCGTAAAATTATACGTGAGAAAATGGAAAAAGAAGAAGAAAAGAAGAAGAAGAAGAAAAAAGAATTAAAAAGAAAAATAAAGAAAGAAGAATATGTATGTATGTATGTGTTATTTGGTAACAATATAAAGGAACGGGAATTATGATGATTATTTTCACGGTATCGCGTTATCTATCATTACTTAAGTAATCCCTTGGTCATCGTGTCTGAAGCAGGAGTCAGCACTAGATTACTTTTCAGTTTCAGTACGTGAGAGCTGCATAGCAACGCAAAAACTGTGTAGCAAGAGCACATGTCGTATTTCAAAGCATTTTATACCATGTATTACTGAACCAGAGTTTATTTTCGATAGTGCTCCTAAAAAATGGTGTAAGGTACTAATTTTCAAAGGCTGAAGTAATTACGGCGCTGTTTAATGGACGGGATAATCGCGATGGGCCTCCGACGGATATGAATTGACGTTTCAGTAAGCTTGAAGAATGTTTAGGGGTATTTACTCTAAAGGTGCGCGATTTGAATCGATTTCAAATCGATTTTTCTGGATTATATATTTCCGGTAAAATATAACCCAGGTGTGTTCAAGTCAAGAGCGAAAAGGTATCTACTTGGCAACCATGTTAAACTTTCGATTACATCATCGCTTTCCATCAGGTGAATTTGTAGTAAAAAGATTGCAAAGTATGAGACAAAAAAAAAACATACTGCATATAAGTGATTTCTCATCATTGGCAATTTTTTTATAATTAGAATTTTTATCTGTGATCCTCAAGAGACAAAAATCTATTATGCGGTTGACCAACTAATTATAACGTATTCATACAAAAAAAAAACTCAAAATTAAACAAAGCTCTCAACATTGACCTCAAAATTGTTACCCAACAGGCCTTAAAATGAACATGGGTAAGACGAACATCATGTCAAATGCCGCACCCATGCCGGTTTATATTGGGAACGATATAATCGAAGCTGTTAATCACTATGTCTACTTAGGTCAGACGATCCAACTGGGTAGACACAACTTCGACAAAGAGGTCAACCGACGAATCCAACTCAGATTTTCCAAATGCTGCCCATTTGGAAAATTACGGTAGAGCCTCAAGACGAAAGTTTATAATCAGTGCGTGTTGCCAGTTATGACATAGCTCATACACAAGCTCAAAGTCGCACAGCGTGCAACGGAGAGAGCTATGCTTGAACAATAGACGTCCAATTGGCTCCTAAGGGCATGAATTCCGAGGCCGATTTCGAAAATGAAACGCTAGGGTGCCTCCAGAATCTATGTTATTGGCAGTAACAAAAAGTTATGCTTTAGTACCGGAGAATCTTGTCACCGCGATGCAGAAACGTGCATCGGGCAACACGCGTCTATCTAGTGGATTTCTCCGGTACTAACTCGAGCGTACAAATTTTGTAAGGTTTGAATATGTATGAATGGATTCTACAATGCTCGTTGTTTCACTACGTGATAGAATCCGAAACGAGGAAATCCGTAGAAGAACCAAGGATACCGACATAGCTCTCAGAGTTTACAAATTGGAAGTGTTAATGGGCAGGCCATATAGTTCGTAGAACCGACAACCAACCGACTTTATTGTGGAATAAAGATTCTCGAATGGTGACCACAAACAAGCAAGCGAAGTATAGGGAGACCTCCCACACGATGGACCGATGACATTGTAGCCATCGCAGGAAGTCGGTGGATGGAGGTGGCTAGCACAAGATCGCTTGACATGCCGCACTTTGGGGGAGGCTTTTGTTGAGCAGTGGACTTCTAAAGGCTGATATGATGATGATAAGAGAAAGCTAAATATTACAGACGATTATTTCGATACGTTTTCCTGTCAATAAATTAAAAAGGAATTTTACAACAAGATGATTTTAGCTCTAACGCGGAAGCTTATTCATTTATTCATTTAATAATGCCAACAACTTAAAACTTTTTTACAAATAAGTAAATCATTTAAATATTTATTTGATTATTTGGATCGATTCATTTTTGTATAGGGTTACACAATAGCTCATTTGTCTGACTTTATCGCGTTTTTGGCTGCGCCGTTTCTCGATGACCTGTATAGGGTTGTGATTTAAAAAAAAAAAACGTAAACTAGGCGAAGTCTTTTGACCCAAAAGGTGGTCCACCGTCGCTGGCTGAGTTGATAACTCGAATCGAGCAAACATGTCGCGTAATTAGAGCACCATGGCGCTAGCTGCCGTGCCCACTATCTTTTGCACCTCCATCCATTTACTATCAGTATCTGCGGAGATTAAGTACAGCTTACCTTGAAACTCTGCATAATCTACATGATCGCGATGCCAGGATCACGCGGGGATGGCCACGGGTGCAACAGCGAGCGCAGCGGTGCGTCGCGATGTTGTTGTCACGAAATCCACTCGCTGCAATAACTTTTAATCTCCGAGTCCAAGTGAGGCCAGTAAACGTAGCTCCGTGCTGTGCTTTTCATTTTGACAATGCCTAAATGACCATCGTGCTGTTCATTCAATGTCATGAACTGTTCGACGCGTCGAATATAATGCACACCACTTTTTACTGGAAACATCAAACTGTTCCGCTTTTCCGATAGGCATTATCGTTAAATGCCACTTGAAGTTCTTTAAGTACCTATTCAATTAGACGCATTTATACTCGTCGACAGTTAAATATTTGGGATATATGGGAGCGAAAATAATCTCAATGCTCCAAGCCAACCTCACCTACACGCGGTCATCCTGCTGGATAACGAACGAGGTTCTGGCGACCGACAGATAGCGGTATAACCATCCCAAAAACAGCGTAGCCAAATGACACAGGCCGGTGACAGGCAGCAGCGTCACCGGTGCGAGAAGCTACGCCCTGCAATCGCGAACCCACATGCCCAGCGTGGCGATTATGGGCAAATAGAAAATGTCCCCCGGTTCCCGGTTGCCCTGATATTCCTGACCAAGGTAGTGGTCAAGAAAACGGTAGGGCAGGGGGTGCGAAGAATCCCCGAGCTACTGTAGGCCATCCAAAACAAAACCAACTGACCCTGGCTACGAACAACGGACGAACGATTATGCATGACGATTACATGGCGCAACTCGAGATGGAGCTTACCAAGATGAGGTGGCACATCCTAGGGTTAAGTGAAGTCCGAAGAGAGGGTGAGGATACAGTAACTCTGGTATTGGGCCACCTATTCTACTTCCGAGAGGGTGATCAGCAGTCTCAGTGTGGCGTGGAGTTCCTCGTCAAAAAAGTCCTCATTGATAAGGTTGCAGAAATATCTAGTGTGTCGACCAGGGTAGCGTACCTGGTTTTTAAGCTGACCAAAAGGTATAACCTTAAGATTGTACAAGTTTACGCACCGACCTTGGCACACTCAGATGATGAGGTATGTTTGATGATATATCTTTGGCCTTACACAACACCACAAGGGCCCAATACAACGTTATCATGGGAGACTTTAACGCCAAAGGAGGAGTACAGACTTGCAGTGCACCATAGACCACATACACACAGTGAGGCAGGTTAGACAGAAGTTTGAAGAGTGTAACCAGCCACTGTGTTTTGCGTTTGTGGACTATGAGAAGGTCTTTCACTCCGTTGAAACCTGGGCGGTTCTAGAGTCTTTGCAGCGTTGTCAAGTGGCCTGGCAATACATCGAAGTGCTGAGGTTTCTGTATGATGCCACGACTATGAATGTCTAAGTACAAAACCAGCAGTCTAAACATATCCAACTGCGCAGGGGAGTGATAAAGGGAAATGTTATATCCCCGAAACTGTTCACTTATGCACTGGAAGATAAGTTTAAGACGCTGGATTGAAACAGAAGAGGCATTAATATAGATGGCGAGAACATCTCGCAATTACGATTTTCCGATGATATCATCCTAATGGCCAAGTCACTGCAAGACTTGCTAACCAAGCTAGATGATGCTTCTCGACGGATCGGTCTCGGAATGAACATAGTTATGACCAAGATCATGTTCAGCGATCTTGTTGACCCGGAACCGATTGCAGTTAATGGTGTGCCTCTTGAAGTTGTCCAACAATACGTTATAAATATTGCCATTGGGTAAAAACTACTTTGAAAAGGAAGCCAACAGAAGAATTCAGCTGGGTTCGTCATCGTCCATACCCAGTGCCTGAAGACAAATGTCTTCAATCAGTGCGTCCTACAAGTCATGACCTACAGTGCCGAAACGTGGACACTCACGGTCAAACTAGTCCACAAATTTAAGGTCAATCAGCAAACTATGGAGAGAGCTATGCTTGGAGTTTTTTTGAAGGACATGATTCGTAATGAAGGTATCCGACGGAGAACCAAGGTAACCGACATACCTCAAAGGATAAACAAGATAAAGTGGCAGTGGGCTGGTCACATTTTCCGAAGAACCAAAAACCGTTGGGGTAGATGAGTTTTTGAGTGGAAACCACGTTTAGGCAAACGTAGTATAGGACGCCCTGTGGCCAGGTGGAGTGATGATCTACGAATAGCGGCTGGCAGAAAATGGATGAGCAGAGTTGAAGACCGAGCTCAGTGGCGCGCATTAGGAGAGGCCTACGTCCAGTAGTGGACAAATATAGGCTGATGATGATGATGAATCAATCAAACATCAACTTAAGGACACAACTGGTTTATATTGTATCCTACCTATCCACTACAAACACTAAAAACATTGCAAATTAAATAAAACTTGTTAAAAAATGATTTATAATGAAGCAAATTGCTCGCAAAACACTTATTATACCCGGCAAAATCAGTAACGTGTAGTTTCTATTTTACCCAATAAGTACAACCCCGCTTAACACGCTCTAACCTAAGTTCAAACTACTTCCATCTCCCATAATAACTTCTAATTAAAACTGTTTGTTACAAAGTGAGTAAAACGAGGGGTGAAAGCTGAAAAACTGCAGCCCAGTTTCCTCAACTTTTCCCGCAAAACCTTTTGAAAGTATGAAGCTGCAGGGATTTTTAAAATATTTGGTGTCGATTTTCCCGACAGATTGAAATTAAAAAAAAACGGATCAGTGCGAATTGAACTCGCGTGGAGAGGGTTTCTTAAGATGAATATACACAACAATCAATCTCACAATATTGAGAGATTTACCATGTTATTTTTAGACTAAAGAATTCGTTATCTGTAAGTGAAGCAACATATACTGCATTTTTTTAAAAAAATAGGCTTATTTGTTTCGGAGATATGTATATACATTTATTTTCTTTAATTACTCTAAAACTAAGTATGTGAAAATAAAACAAATTGAGGCCTTCTCAATACGCTCTTTCATTTGTTATGTCATACGGTATGCAATAGTTTATTTTCCATTTTTTTATTTTCTCCTAAAAGTGACACTTCCGTGTTTAAGTCACAGATATGTGTACTAAACTTAATCGGTCCAGTAGATTTGGAACAAATTGGCTGTGACAGATGGACAGACAGCGCACTACAGAATCTGTGTGTCGCAGGTGATATAGATACACATCAACACATCAAAAGCATCAAAGACCAGAACAACCTGAACACCTCGAATTAAATTGATCTTGAAAAAGAAATAGAATGGTGACGTGAATTTAAACCATCCTTCGCTAAACAACGATGCGTGCAAAAAGATTTTGGCCGCTCGCTGGTTTGTTTCCGTCAATACAAACTGTATTCTGAAAACAGTTCACCGATTTTTTTCTCAATTTCCTGATGTGGTACGAAGACTTTCGATAACTGGAAACAGATATAAACAACTACATTATTATTATTTTTTCACTATACCACTTTTCTCTTTTTACTCGACTGAGCGGAGTTATTATTGTGTTTATCAGCCTATACACAAAAAGGATGTGTGTTTGTCTGTGCGCGATGCGCTCCTAACCCATTGAACGGATTGTGACGAAACTATGCCAGGGTATTCTGATGACGCCCGGGATGGTTGATGGCTAAAAAAATCATCATAATTTAGAAGAAAAATATAATGTTTTTTTTTTTTTATCTTATTAGATTTGAAGGATATGACGCATTTGAAGATTTTGAATCAAATTTGACCAAACATTTAAGCTTTGAAGGAATTTTCAAAACGACGGGTGTTAAAAGTGACAGGTGTATGTATATTATCTATGTCTACACTATATAGACCAAACGAGTGAACCAATTGTTATGATTTTCATGTCAAACGATTACTCTTAATCTTGCGAATTTCACTAAAGACATGTCATTAATCAAAATTAAATATGGTGACAACCAGACGACATAGTGAAAAAATAAATGAAAGTACGAAGTATGTTCACTGAGATATAATTGAATAAGTATTTGAAAATTATCATTAGGTTTTCAAGTTACGTCAAAAATACATGAAAAATCCAATGATGATTTTTAATATTTAAGAAGTATAACGATTAAAATTTCATTAGCAACCATTCTCAGTCGCTGTTTTTCTATGTGCGTAAATTTTCTTGTTGTTACTTAAAACTAAGTTAAACTTTTTTGTTATTTGTTCTTGTCTTAAATCCAAAAGAGGAAAGTTTTAAATAAGAAGGTCACAATATATCAGATGAAGTTATTATCGCTACTATTTTAACGTAATTACAAATAAGCAGATATCTCCATTTAAAAACTGTTGTCGGATGGATTAATGTCAGATAGCGACTATCACGCAAGAAATTGTACCCTTATGACCTTGAGAGTGCGATAAACAAAGCCAAGAAACAACGGTACAGTATTCCTGAGCAGGCGGGAAATGTCCTAAGTAAGTCTTAAAGCGTAGGGATTAAGATTTAAATTCAACTTTGTTCAAAAATACATTCCAACATTTAGGTAGAATACTGTCTAGTAGCCAGGAGAGGCGACAATGCTTCTATCTTTCAGTTGTCGATATAATTTGAAACATCCATAAAATGTTTCACCTCCCAGCGCACTCGTTACCATAAAAAACACGGAATTCCAAGGATTCCCAGGAAATGTGTCATGGTAAATTATTGATCTAAATCCGTAATCTTCCTTTGTATCACAATTAAAATGAACTGAAAGAGACGAGGGAATCGTTGTAGCTTTTTTGTTCTAGTTTGTCTGATTTATATAATTGGTTTATTTTATGCTTTATCCAATATAATCCTAATTATATTTAGGTCCGTTTGAAGTAATTAGTGGTCCTACTTTTTAATCGACTTCAGAAAAGGAGATGGTTACACGAGTATATATGTTCGGCTGCATGTAGATTTTTTTTATTTGTTTTTCTTTTATTTCTTCAAAAAAATCTTTTGTTTAAAAGGGTATACTTTTCAGGTAGTCCCTTATAAATTGTATCAAAATTGGTTTATCAGTTTTTCGAGAATAAAATAGTTTTGTTGAGTAAATCCATTCGATTTTGTGTTACATTGCTTTTATTGTAAGTTTATCTCTAAGATTTCTAAACCGATTTAGATGGTTATTTTTTTATTCAAAAGCATAATCTTTGCGTGTAGTCCCATATAAGTTTAATCAAAATTGGTTCAGTAGTTTTATTAGAAAAACAATTTGTTTTATAGTTTATATTTTCTTATATCTTGTGATTTCTAAACCAAATTCTAATTCGATTGATGTTTGTTTTTACTTGAGTAAGAAGACCTGTAGTGTGGTACTGTATAAATTTCATCAAAATTGGTTTAGTAGCTTTAAACAAGCTTTAATTTAATTCACTGTGTTATATTGTTTAGGATTGGATTGCAAGTCAATTTTGAACAGTTTAAGGACGTCCAAAGATGCTGAAGTTTTGCACATGGGTGTAGTTCTGATGACAATTAAAAACTACAGTAGTAGTAGTTGTAGTTAAAGGAACAACACAATTTGATGATGGAATCCCTTCGAGTTTGAGCTTATTTGGTTTGTCTTGATGAGATCATGTCAGGTTTTATTTGGTATCCAGGGTCTGATGTTGGAGCTGGAAGGTAGTCACAGTAACTCAACGAAAAAATGTCGGAAATCATTCGAATTTGGGCTCATTTCGTATGATTTGATGAGTTCTCTAGTTTTATGGGGTATCCAGGGTCTGATGATGGAGCCGGAAGGTAGTTAATGGATTTCAACAACAAAATGATGGAACCCTTTCGAGTTTGTGCTCATTTGGTTTGTCTTGGTGAGTTCTCTGGTTTTAAGTAGTATCCAGGGATGATGGAGCTGGATGGTAGTCTCAGAAACTCAACAACAAAATGATGGAACCCCTTCGAGTTTGGGTTCATTTGGTTTGTCTTGATGAGTACTCTGGTGTTATGTGATTTTCAGGGTCTGGTGATGGAGCCGGAAGGTATTCACAGGAACGCAACAAGAAAATGATGGAAAATGGTCAATACTAATTCTATATATGTAGGTTTTATTCATCCTTGGTCTTAATTTACCAACGCTTTGTCTAAAGTGAGCGAGTGTCTACTTTTTTCTTTGGCAACTACAACAACTGCATATTACTTCGTAAGTAGATAGGTATGTATTAATTTTGTAAAGATATTAGATTTAAATGGTGTCTGGGTTGGGCACCGCCTTCAAAAAACTCTTTCTTATCTTATGTTGTATTTATTCATTATTTTTGCATTGGTAATTTCGAAAAAGTGATACTGGTCTGACTCAATTGTAATTATTTTATTCATTTTAGTGGTTGATTACAAAATAACATTTATATTATGAAGTCGTTGTTTTTTTTTGGAAAAATATTTTATTTAACATGCCTTGTTTTGCAATAGTTGTACCCTTGATATTTTAATGGAATTCCTAAATACTTATAATAACTAGTTTGGAAGGAAAACATAATAAAAAATAGCCTCTTAAAATTAAATGCTCTTCAAGTAAGTAACAGCTCGGTACTAACTAAAATACAATGAAGTCATGTCATTTCTAGCTGTAGGGATGTAGTAGACTTATAATAATGCCATACGGAACATTGATAAACTAACTGTCTACATCCAACAACAAACAATTGACAACAATTTGGCATTTGGTGGAATAATAACGTCTTTAACTTTGTCAATTAAATCTTAGCTATTTATCAAACTATACTGTGGCTTGAAACTCGTTTTGATTTTTAAAAGAAAATTAAGATGCTTAGCCAGATTGTATACTGGAGCTCTAATGTTTACATGTTTTGTAATGTTTAACACATTTGCGAAAAGGGGTTCCGTACATAAAAATGATAAGTATACAACCAAACCAACTTAGTTTCATCTTTGTTGCGTATTTTCACTGGAAATGCGTCACAAGTAACAGGTTGCGAAGACGTAATCGTAAATATGGTGCAATAGTGGCGCGACCTTGTGAAATCGTAGTGATTCATGCCGGCACAGACTGGTTCGCGGCGGTGTAGTGGTGCAGTTGCACTGGATCAGGCGCGTAGCCTATATAAAGGGATTTGTCACCATTGCTTAGTCACTCTCAGTCCAGCACTCGACGAGTCAACATCACCCGAAGATGCCTCGTGCAGAGGCGAAACATGTGTCGTATACATGTGAGACGTTTGATATTTGGATTTGGTATATGTTTTTTATTGTGTATTTTTATTATATGTAAATAAATATATAAGTATTACGATACTTGTATTTGGGTAGGGTTTGTTTACCGTGTTTTTTTTATTGTGTATATATATTTATATATATTATATGTTTATGAATATATAAGTTTTTATTCTGGCCTCCAGGCTTTAGTTTTCATTTCATTTATATTTTCAATAGTTAAATTTGTGTAGGGTTTGTTTAGCGTGGGGTTTTACTTTTAATTTAATTTTACCATTTATCAATTGTCTGACTTACAGTTTTGGCGGAAGTAAGCTACATATTTTATTTTGTTCATTTTTTACCACATTAATACTTTGTAAAAAGAGATCTAATGAGAAAATATTCTCCATGGATCCATTTTACATCTATAGGTTTATGAGCAGATCTTAGGAGAAAATAAAATTTTGATAGATCCATTATGGATCTTAGCACTGGATCTAACGTGACTGATCCACAAATATGCCGAACTCTAAGACGCAGTTAAATAAATTTCACGTATAATTTGCAAGCGTGAGTTTCAAAACGTCCTAAAATAACGTGTACTGAAGCATTAGTAGCTATTGCCGTTTCCAGGAAATTTGATTGCAACAATGACGTCAGCCGCCTAAGCTAAATAGTAGTGTAATAGTAGGGCAGTTAATTTGGGCGGGCACTAGCAGACATTTTAAATATGTATACTATTGCCTGCTCTAGCCTTGATAGTTAAGTAGGTGTCTGACTTGGTTTCGTTACGTAGTTAGTAACAGACTAACTGCGAAGCATGAGGTTGTGAAGTTATTCTTCTTGTAGTACACCTAATTCTCGCCCAATATAGTTGTTATAGTTTTCAAATTTTTCCTGACTTCTAATTCTTCTTAATTACGAGTACTATTTTTTTATTCTTCCTAATTCTCTAGATACAGGAAATCACAGTTAAGGGTCTCGATGTATATGGTCGAAAAAATGTAGCGCTACTTCTTATTTAACCCTCTGCGACTGACGTGCCCAAACTTTTACAATTTCGCTGATGTGGTAGTATACTAGACACCAGCTTTGGAAAGCTTCAAACTTTATAAGTTATTTTTTAAACTTATTTAGTTTAAAAACTTATACCCTAACAAAAAGTGAAAAATCGGAAATAATATTAAAATTTTTCGTAGAAAGTTATATATTTATCAAAGATAACACTCTACACAAATCAGTCTTTTTTTTTTAAGGAATATTCATTCCAGAGGTACAGGCTCTCAAAATTTAACATATTTTTTGACAATCTTCTCACAATGGCTTCGAGCACTGGAGGCATATGGACTTCATACAATTACAGCAACAATATTTTGTAACCCTTTTTATATTTGTTGGGCAAATATAGCAGCTCTCTTCCACTTGTTGGAATAAACCGAGATGGTGGAGGGGAGAGATCTTATTCCAAAACTCTCCTCATCGTCAAACTTTCCAACATTGCATGGTCAAAAAGCTTGGACCTAAGTTAAACAAAGGCTTCAAAAATTGATGTATTCGGACTTGTTGGTTATCGTACTATATTTTGGGCTGCAGTTCGTGTTGCCCTGGGGCCCTCTTGACAATTCCAAATAAGTCCATTTTTTCCTTTGATATGTGCAGATGACAATTTCGATGCTTCTGGACGCACTTCTTCAGTAGGTCCATGCTTGAATTTTCAGATGGTTTCTGATGTTCTGCTTCATCTGAAACTTCGTCGGCATCCAAGTAAATACAAGGTTTCAGGTAAAAAAAACGAGTCATCACTAAAAACACATCAAGATCGCTGATTTCTTCTTCCAGGCACTCTTTTAGATAGATAGATAGATAGATAACTCTTTATTGAAACACACAAATAAAAATCTTACAACTAAAAAATAAAACAAAATTAATAATAAAGTGTCACAATGGGCGGTCTTATCGCTCAAAGCGATCTCTTCCAGACAACCGTGCATGGAAAGGAATAGCGGAGGTAATAGGGAAAAATCTTTTAATAGTTGGTCATGGCTTTTGTAATTTACGGTCGCTGTTCTTTTAGTCAACCTCACCTGCCCGGGGTATTTCCTGCTGAACAACAGACGAGGCTCTGACGCCCGGCAAATGGCGGTATAACCATTTAAAATTGGCGTAGTTAAATTATACAGACCACGGGCTGCAGCGTCATCGGTGCAAGAAATTGTGCCCTGCGATCGTCAACCAGCCTGCCCAGCGTGGCGATTATGGGCATTACGTCCCATGTTAAGCACAAACAAAATACGGCCCCCAGTTCCCGGCAGCTTTGTTATTCTTGGCCATGGCGGCGGTCATGGTCACAGCATGGCGGGGGGTGATAAGAATCCCCGGGCTACGGAAGGCCGCCAAAACCGACTGACTCTGGCTACGTATAACGGACGTACGTTACGGCTCGACGAACATCTGACGCAATTGAAAGAGGAGCTGGGGCACATGAGATGGCACATTCTGGGGTTATGTGAAGTCCGAAGGAGAGGATACCGTAACCTTAGAGTCGGACCATCTTATATATTTCAGGGAATGAGACCAGCAATCCCAAGGCGATGTCGGGTTTCTTGTAAATAAGGTTCTCTCTGACAACATTGTAGAAATCTCCAGTGTTTCGAATAGCGTTGCGTACCTTGTAATGAAATAAACCGAGAGGTATACCCTCAAGGTTATTCCTCGAAACACTGATGATGAAGTAGAGGATATATACGAAGACATATCTAAAGCCTTGCACAAAACCTCCAAGGCTCACTTAAATGTTGTCATGGGTGACTTCAACGTTCAAGTGGGAGTACAGACATGCAGAGAGTCGGTAGTAGGACAACATGGATTTGGCAGCAGAAATCACAGGGGGCAAATACTAGTCATCTTCTTCGAAAAAGAAGGGCTGTTTTTAATGAACTCATTCCATAAAAAGCAGCTCCAACGAAAGTGGACGTGGCAAAGCCATGATAGTGTGACGAAAACTGAGATCGATTTCATCATAGCGGACAAAAAGTGCATATTCAAAGATATCTCTGTGATCATTAGGTTTAAAACCGGGAGTGATAACCGACTTGTCCAAGGCACTCTGGATATTGATTGCAAGCTTGAGCGTCTCCGTTTGATGAACTCCACGCTCCGACCTAACATGCTTCAAACTGTTGTTGGATCTGAAACATTCCAGTTGAAACTGGAGAACGGATTCGCTGCCTTGGAAAGCACAATTGACGTTGACATTGACAAGGAACTTGACCAAGTGGTGAGAATCCTGAGAGAAGAGGGAACGAAATTCTGCGAGATGCGGCGTACAGGCAGGAAATCAAAACTTTCGGTGGAGTCTCTGAAGCTCATTGAGAAACGACGCGAAGATCCAGAAGTCACTTCGTCAGGACAGTGGGCTTTCAATAAGCAAATAACCAAGCTGGTAAGGCAAGACCTCCGAAGCTCCAATACAAGCGCTAAAGAAGAAGCGATAGAGCGAAATTGGGGGTCAAAAGTCTTCTTACAACAGCTTGGTCGAAGCCATCTGAAGAAGTTGACCACATCAAGCGGGAAAGTTGTCGTTTCTAAGCCGGAGATTCTCGCGGAAGTTGAAGATTTCTATGTCCGACTATACGTGTCATACGCGTCGCAACCCAAACCCAATATCGAGGATATTAGGGCCACTCTGACCCGCCACTATACTTCGGTCTTCGGAGGCAGACGCCTTGATGAAATTGAGATGGCTCTGAAACAGCTCAAAAATGGAAAAGCCCCGGTTGAGGACGGAATTACTACAGAGCTCCTAAAGGCAGGAGGTACTCCCACGCTTTAAGAGCTTCAGCGTATGTTTAATTCTGTTCTCTTCTCTAGGAGAACTCCAAAGGCCTAGAACAAGAGTGTGGCCGTCCTATTTTTCAAAAAGGGTGACACAGCAGGCCGGATTTCGAGGAGGATGCGGCACCATAGACCACATCCAAACAGTGTGGTAGATTATACAGAAAACAGAAGAGTATAATCAGCCCCTGTGCCTGTCGTTTGTGGACTATGAGAAAGCCTTTGACTATATCGAGACTTGGTCTGTTTGGAGTCCCTGCAACGATGCCAAGTGAACTGGCGGTATATCCAAGTGTTGAGATGTCTGTATGACGCCGCAACAATGACCGTCCAAGTACAGAACTAGCAGACTAAGCATATCCCCCTGCATCGAGGTGTGAGACAAGGGGACGTTGTTTCTCCGAAATTGTTCTCAAATGCATTGAAGGATATGTTTAGGACTCTGGACTGGAAAAGATGTGGTATTAACATTAACGGTGAGTACATCTCACCCTTTAGATTCGCAGATGACATCGTCATTGTGGCAGAAACGTTACAGGACTTGCAACATATGTTGGACAGCCTAGCTGATTCTTCTCAAAGCATTGGTCTCCGGATGAACTTGGACAAAACAAAGGTTATGTTCAACGAACACGTTATTCCGGAACCAATTGCTGTTAACGAAACTGCTCTCGAGGTTTTTCAGGAGTATTTTTATCTGGGGCAAACTTTGCAACTAGGTAAATACAACTTCGAAAGAGAGACCAGAGACGCAGAAGAATACAGCTGGACTGGGCAGCATTTGCGAAACTTTGTCGAGTCTTCTCGTCACCAATACCGCAAAGTTTGAAGACAAAAGTCTTCAAGTGTGTTCTACCTGTTATGACAAACGGAGTCGAGTCGTGGACACTCGAAATACGAATAGTCCACCAATTTAAGGTCGCTCAGCGGGCTATGGAAAGACTATGCTTGGAGTTTCTCTGAAAGATCGTATCCGGAATGAGATGATCCGGCAGAGAACTAAAGTTGTCGACATAGCCCTTAGGATTAGTAAGCTGAAGTGGCAGTGGGTCTGGTCATATTTGTCAAAGGACTGATAACCGTTGGGGTAGACGTGTTCTTGAGTGGAGACCACGGCTCGATAAACGTAGTGTAGGGTGCCCTCCAACTAGGTGGAGCGAAGATTTACGCAAAGTGGCAGGCAGCAATTGGGAAAGAAGAGCCGAAGGTGGGACTCAGTGGTGTGCATTGGGAAAGGCCTATGTCCAGCAGTGAAGTGACACGGGCTGATGATGATGATGATGATGTTATTTTAGAGCCTCGAGGACACTCGTTAATATATAAAAAAAGCCATCTAAACAAACATCAATTCGAAAGTTACGATACAACTTCACTGAGATGTTGTCTAGGAAACATTATGAAAATATAACGATTTTACTGTGGTGGTTGTCTATCAGACACATACCTTAACACTGATGTGGTTGACTGGTAGACACCCGCCCGCGTAGAAAAGCACGTAAGCCAGCTACGATCACCCGTAGTTCACTGATCGACGCCTGGGTACGCGTTACAAAGGTACTCAAAAAGCTGGAATGATAAATTAAAAAATAAAGTCTTTAGACACAGTTTTCGGTTTGCGGTGTCTGTCTCACTACAACGACAGTTGCAGACGGTTAATAACACCATTTCAAGTTCACAATATTCAACAAAAGAAGATTTATCAAAAATGATTTTTGCACTTGAAACAGTTACTTATTACGCAGTTCAAGAGCAAATTGTTAATCTTGTTAACATAATCAGAATTAACATTTATAAGCGCCTGTATATTTATTTTAAAATAAGCATTATTTTAGCTAATGAAACGGTTACAACAATGAATATTCAATATGGCGAATTAGTTTCAAACTGTTGATGTTCTCAATGGTGACTCGCCGACTCGCCATAACGAAGCGTCTTAAGTAAATTACTTCGAGACAGGGAGCGATTGAGTTATTTATAATCTAAACTAGCTACTCATGCTTACTTTATTTTCCTTGAAACTTTGTTTTCAAACTCAAAATATTCGTTCCAAATGTTGCGTAATTTAAACTTAAACAACATGTGTGTGCTGTACCCACCGTGGTTATGGACCTCTTTGTACCTATATCATTACGTGGGACAGTTTTGCACTAATTGGCATTGCATGATCTTCCTAAAGTTATGAAATTAAATATTTTATTTTTAGATACATTTTAGATCCTACTATGTTACTTTAAAATATCTGTGCGAAACCTTTATTGAAAAAAATACTATATGTAATAATATATTAATAACATAATAATTTCTAAATTACAAAGTCTTAGAAATGCCGTTCGCTTTAAAAGCTCCTTAAATCATGAAATAAATAAAACATTAATTATTTCATTAAACAACGATAGCACATTTTAAATTGCGAAGCTTTTGTGAGATTGACCACGTGCTACCTAATTACACAACTTCTTAACAAGAGCAGAAAAAATATTCCGTTACTCTCCATATTTTAGTGGGGATATCCATAATTATTATAATTAAATACTTTAATTTATTAACAAAGCTTTTCTCTCCAACCGATGAAACAAAGAGCTTAATTTGAGTAAATCGACTGGAATTTTCGTTGCAAGAAAAAATGTTATTGAAATAATAGTGGGAACTCGTAGGCACAAATAAACAGTTCGTATTGTTTTTTTATTACTGACTAGCTGTACTCGCGGCTTCGCACGCGTGGTCTTTTTTAGGTTCAAAGTACTATAATGTGCTATTCAAGGAACAATATGCAAACAAATGTTGGTATATTGATCCTCAAATGAACAAAATTTATGCAGCCGTCAAAAATACTTTTATCAATTTCTCGGTTTCTAACTCACCGGATTGAGATACCAATTACACCAGATTTAAATCAAACCCTAAGCTATCTAACAATGAAAACCGCATTGCAATCGGTCCAGTAGTTTTTAAGTGATGCGTGAACAAACAAATATACAGACAAACAGAAAGAAAGGCACGAAAACAAAAACAAAAGTTGTTCAATACCTTTTTATGCACCCAAAAGCATGTTTTTCATTTGAATTCACTTAGTAGTTTGGGTGCGAAGCGCGGTCAAGATACGGACAAACAGACAGACAAAATTAAAATGTAAAAAAGTTTGGCTTCAGTATCGAATATAGAGAACCATCCAAAAAATATTTTTTATTACCTAAATATTAACATAACTTTGCACCCATATCCTGCAGAAACCCTTTACTTTTTAGGGATAAAACCTGTCATCAATTTTAACCCATCATATAACTTAAGACAGTGCCAAGTTGTATCAAACCCCGTCCATTAGTTTCAGCGTGCTACGTGTTCTTTTAAATAATTTTCCACTCCTATCCTGCAGGAACACTTATTTTTTTCGGGATGAAAAGTATCCAATGTCCTACCTCGAAGTTAGGAACTCAAATCTTACCAAATTTCATTCGAATTCATTGATTATTTGCGTGGTGCGCTGCGCCAAGGTACAGACAGACAGACGGACAGACATACAGACAGACAAAAATTAAAAAATACAGTGTTGGCTTTAGTATTGTACGGCCTCCACAAAAAAAAACATAATATCTTCAATTTACAGAATTTTGGACATTATCCCTCAGGAACACTTTATTTTTCGGGATAATAAGTATTCTCAATTTTTATCCATTATATAAACTATGACTGTGCCAAGTTTCGATAAAATCCGTCGAGTAGTTTCAGCGTGATACGTGTTCTTTTAAATAACTTTCAACGCCTATCCTGCAGGAAGGAGCCCATTAATTTTTCGGGATGAAAAGTATCCAAGGACCCCATTTTTTTACGATATATAATTAATTTACAGAATTTGGGACATTATCCTGCAGGAACTCTCTATTTTTCGGGATAAAAAGGACCCTCAATTTTTAACCCTTCATATAAATTATGACTGTGCCAAGTTGCATCAAAATCCGTCCAGTAGTTTAAGAGTGGTAAGAGTTTTTGAAATAACTTTCAACCGCTATCCTGCGGGAACCCTTTCATTTTTAGGGATGAAAAGTAGCCTATGTTCTACCTAGTAGTATGAACTCAAATCATACCAAGTTTAATTTAAATTCATTCAGTAGTTTCGGCGTGATGCCTAGCCAAGATACATACATACATACAGACAGACAGACAGACAGACAAAAAAGAAAAAAAAAATAGTTTTGGCTTCTGTATCGAAGTACGGTCGAAAAAAATAATTCAAAATATCTTCAATGTACAGTATTGGACCCGTTACAGTTTTATTATAAGTATAGATTAAGCATTCGTTTGACCTGGGCCTACAGTCTCAACATAGACAGCGAATGCTCTATAACCAAAATCGGTCGCAAAGTCCAATTATTACGTTATTTGGTACTCTTTCTTTGATGTCAATCATGATCAATGTCAGTACAGATACCTATGACTATCGATAGCTTTTGACAATAACTGTCAAAGCTAACGATTGTCCGCATCGGTATGTACCGATTGCGGTTGTGAAGCAATCACTATCTACATGCCGAGACTGCATGCCCAGGATCTCGCCTTATGGAAAGCGATAATTTGTTCAAAAGTGTAGCACACTTGCCTAGTAGAGTAAAGTACCTACTTAACAAAGGTTTTTCAGTCCAACAGCCGAATGAAACTGAACCTAGAGCCATACATATAATTAGAAAAATTAAAAAAAAATTGAGTATTCATTACAGTTTTTTTTAACTTGGCGACTTTATTGACCCTAATGTAGATCTCATTAAAAAGATAATATCCAAATCGCTTACTTTACCTCCGTAATAATTTGTTACGTCGTAAAATTTTGTAAATTGAGTCTTGAAGAAATACTTGGACTTTTACTTGACATTAATTAAGAAACGTTATTTCTGGCTGATTAATTTTAATGTTATCAATTCCGCTTAGAATCGCTTAATGGTGTTTTAATATAAACATACTGGGGAAATGTACTGGGAATGAAAATTATCTTAAGTTAATGTTATGTTGGTTCCATAGTAAAATGTTATTTAACTTTCTAAAAAGTCACTGTTACGTGTTGCCTGTATCACTGTATTGACTACTAGCGGTGCCCGCAGTATGCTCGGGTTGTCATTTATCTGAGTTAAAATTATCCTATTGGTCGTACCAATATACCAAGTTAGATAAAATTCTTTCAGCAATCAATTAGTCTTTTATTGATTAATCGGCTTCTACTTGTTTGATTGAGATACATAATACACCAAATTTTAAGTCAAATCGTAAACTATTCAGTTGAAACCGCATTTCAGTCGATCCATTGCTCATTCAGTAATCCATGCGTGAACAAACATCCAGGCAGACTAACTTCTACGAAAAATCGTAGACTAGCTACAGTGTAGGCATAATTTCGTAGCTGACTCTACGTAAGACTAGGCAAATGAAAATTAGATTATCTTGGTATAAATTATTTAGTAGAAGTAGGTCGTGTACTGTAAGCCAACAATTGTAGCATGCTTATAAAATAAATAAAAGTATTTCATTTGGGCACATTTTATATATTATACGAGTATTTAACTCCTAAATACTCGTAGTACATAGTTGTAAGGATACCGATAGTATTCATTATTAAGTATTATTGTTTCTAGTAGCTCGTCTTTTTATTTCTCAACTAAAACAAGCATACAATCATGGAGCGTCAGTTGCCTTTTTTTGCCAGATACTGTACATACTGTAGTTCGATTAATTAGCAAGGCGTAGATAACTTTGAGAGCAATACGTTATGTAATTAGATACAAAAAGGTACTTGTTTTTGAAACTTAGGTTAAAGCCATAAATATTTGGGATAGACTTATGCTTATTATGTCCTTGGGATGTTAATTGGTACTTACTATATCAGCACTACAATAAGCTTTATTTGAATTTTAAAGTAGAATCGATTCGGAATAAGTGGAACTTGTTTATAGTTGAAGGATTATTAAAAAAACACTTTCTGCTCACTTTGGATTATTATGCAATTGGAGTGACTTTATAGCATTTTGATAACATCGCAAGCTTGTCTAAAATAGAACAAAATTGTTCAGTAAGATTGCTAGGTCATAGAATAACTATATAAGCTCCAACCAAACCTGTAAGATTTTGTGCAACTTTATCGGACGACACTCTAATTTTACATTTCACTTTGACGGAGATATTTAAAAAAAATGATTAGGGTAGTTTTTACATTTTTTATTTGATTGTGAGATGAGACGAGCAGGTCAGTCGCCTGATGGTAAGCGTCATGCCTGCCCATACCACCACCGCTGTCCTTATAAACTCCTTTTCTACCGTAGAAGTTGATACAAGTACAACTTATTACAATAATTTAACAAGATCTAGTCTAGATCTTCAAAATCAAATCTTTTTTGTAGTCTTTGCCCAATGTAAGTAAAATTATTGACATATTGAGGTATAACACTTAATTTACCTTCAAAAAACTCTTTCTTATCTTATGTTGTATTTATGCATTATTATTACGTTGGTAATTTCGAAAAAGTGATACTGTTCTGGCTCAATTGTAAATGATTTCATTCTTTTTAGTGGTTGTTTACAAAATAACATTTTTATTATGAAGTCGATTTAATTTGTTTTGGGAAAATATTTTATTTTTTGATTTTTAGTGGCCTAAGAAAACATCGGAAAGAATATATGCCATAGAAAATAGTAGACACTCACTCACTTTAGTGAATAAAATCTACATATATAACAACTGAATTAGTTTTGTCCATTTTCCATCATTTTGTTGTTGCGTTCCTATGACTACCTTCCGGCTCCATCATCAGACTCTGAATACCACAGACCACCTGAAAACTCACCAAGACAAACCAAATGAGCCCAAACTCGAAGGGTTTCCATCATTTTGTTTTTTAGTTCTTGTGATTACCTTCCTGCTCCATCATCAGACCCTTGATACCACATGAACTCAAAGGGATTCCATCATCCGATTGTGTAGTTGTTTTATATACTACTACTACTACTACTACTACTACTACTACTACTACTACTACTACTACTACTACTACTTACTACTACTACTACTACTACTACTGTAGTTTTTAATTGTCATCAGAACTATATGCAAAACTTCAGCATCTTTGGACGTCCTTAAATTGTTCAAAATTGACTTGCAATCCAGTCCTAAACATGATAACACAAATAATTAAATTAAAGCTTGTTTAAAGCTACGAAACCAATTTTGATGAAATTTATACAGTTCCACACTAGAGGTCTTCTTACTCAAGTAAAAACAATCATCTAATTCAGTTCAGAAATCCCAAGATATTAGAGAACAATAACTATAAAACAAATTGATTTTATAATAAAACTACTAAACCAATTTTGATGAAATTTATATGAGACTACACAGAAAGTTTACCCTTTTGAATAAAAAAACAACCATCTAAATCGATTTAGAAATCTCAGAGATAAACACAAAATAAAAGCAATATAAACACAAAATCGAATGGATTTACTCAACAAAACTTTTTATTCCCGAAAAACTGCTGAACTAATTTTGATACAATTTATATGGGACCATTCGGAAAGTATACCCTTTAAAAGAAAAAAAAATATTTTTAAAATCGGTCTACAATTAATGGAGATATCGACCGACCAATATAAAAAAAAAAAAAAAACAACCATCTCCTTTTCTGAAGTCGATTAAAAACGGTCCGTTGACTTTATTTTTTTAGTCGTAATAAATGTACACAAAATACTATATCCGGTTGTGGTCACCGAAACACGATTAAATAAAGGATCATGCCCAAAACCAGGCTGAAGATGCGTCATCACCATTCATGTACCAAAAATGCTGGTCTTAATTGTTAATCCTCTTATATATATATTTTAGCCCTATTGGAATAGGGATTTAGAAATAAAATATAATGATAACGTTGCTTGATTTGTATCGGCGACCACAGGCCGACCGGTAACTGTCAAGTTTTCAACCGAAGTTAGTGAAAGAAAAGCGATTTAAAATCGATGTACATATAAGTACCTACTCATAATCGATATTTGTACAAAAATATTTGAAACTGATCCTTCAGTTATTAACACGGCTAATCCACCACATTTTTAATTTACTGTCTGGAAAAGTGGTATTTAAATTTATTTAAAGAATAGGTACACACTTTCGTAAAAGAATGAAATTATTGTTAGGTACGTAATCAAAATATCCATTAATCGATTTGATAAATGGAATTACTATAGCATCACTACCGACATGATCTATGGTTGCAGTCCATAGAGTCATAGAGTAACGTCAATGTTGCAGCCAGACTGTCACTGTGTCACGAATGGTGTCCAACGACAGTAAGAAATGTCTATGATGGTGTCACGTCATGTCATTCCAATATAAAAAGTTACTCTATGACAGTAGCGTTAAACGTTTAACGCAACCTTTTTGGAAGTCGCTTAAGAAGTTTCACTAAAAAGTTACTCCATGTCTCCTACTTAGTTTGTGATGGTATTATCGGTTGCATTTTCTTATTGGGTGAAAAATTCGAATAATATGATTGCATTATCTCATTCATTTCCATCATTTTTTGTGCAGTCAAAAAAGTAAGTAAGCTAAGTAGGTATCTATAATAATATTATAATAATGGATAAGTAAAGTATGAATGCCTTAGTTTGTACTACCTATCTTTTAAAAAAATAGGATTTCTCCAATTTCCCATCAAATATTTAAACGATTTTCTGTTTACAATAATCCTTACTACATTTCCTGTCTTTTGGCGATAATTTAGTCCAGACGCAAGTTCAGCCTAATTTCATTCCAGTATTGAGCATGATCCTTTGTCACTATAGAAATAATACGTAAAATTTCCTAAAAAATACCCATTTTAACGTTCCCGCCGATGGAATGAATCTACTTCATTCAGTATCTATAGAAGATATTTTTACAAAAAATAAAGTTTGTAATCCTAACAAACATTTAAATACTTCAAATCAGTTTTTATAAATCGTTAAGACTATTAAAAAAATAAAAATAAAATTGAAAATATTAACTAAAACCGGCTCCCGAGATGCATCACCTCTCCTGCTTAACCTGTACCTTGACGAGCAGGACAACAATTTTGGAGCCATAGCGCCTTAACATTAAACATCATGGCGCAGAGGCAGGTATTATTCAGAAACAGTATGAACCGTAGCAAATTTGCATATTTTCGTACCCTGTTGTTATATTTAATGTTTACCGCCAGGATCATTATAATTTCATGGCACTTAATGAATTTTTGAAGAGTCAAGGACATAAAATATTCATTGTTTGTGCGTATAAATCACATTTATATAGTCACACAAAGAAAAATTTACCATAATAGCTATGCAATACAAGTTCGAGTGAGCCACATTCTGTTGACTGCGATTTGAGCCACGCTCTTCCCAGCGTTGAACAAAACTCGCAAGAACCGACTGAATGTATGTACCTAGTTTTCGGAACATTTTTAACGCGTAATTTTGTCTACTGTCTGATATTTAATATTATTAGACAAATCTATACTAAACTTATAATAAAATTGTAACAGGTCCAATTTTGTACATTGAAGATATTTAGTTTTTTTTTGTAGGGTACTCCTATTACACATACGGTACTGAAGCCAAAACAGTATTTTGCTTCATTTTTGTCTGTCTGTCTGTCTGTCTGTCTGTCTGTCTGTCTGTCTGTCTGTATCTTTGCAGCGCATCACGCCGAAAATACTGAATAAATTCTAATAAAACCAGGTATGATTTGAGTTTATACTACGAGCCAAGACATAGGAGAATTTAAACCCGAAAAATGAAAGGGTTCCCGCAGAATAGGGGTTGAGAGTTATTTTAAAGTACACGTACCACGCTGAAACTACGGAACGGATTTTGATGCAACTTGAAACAGTCAAAGTTTATATGATGGGTTAAAATTGAGAATATTTTTTATCCTGAAAAACTAAAAGGTTCCTGCGGGAGAGGGGTCCAACATTATGTATTTTTTTTAGTAATATATATATAGATATATATAGTGTTAGTATATATATCTATATATAGTATAGTATATATATCTATATATAGTATAGTATAGTATTAGTAATATATATATAGATATATATTACTAAAAAAAATACATAATATACATATCTATATCTATACGTATAATAGAGCAATAAGAACGAAAAACTCTGTACAACGAAGATAATTAAAAAAAATGCTCTAGGGTACTTAAAATAAGCTGTATGTTTGTTTGTTTGTTAGTTTTTTTGTCTGTAGGTTTGATCGCACATCTCGTAAAAATTGCTGCACTGAATGTGATGCGGTTTTCACTGTTGAATAGCTTAGGGTTTGACTAAAAAACTGGGGTACTTGGTATCTTAATCCAAAGATGCCAAGCAACCAATAAAAACTTTTTGACAGCTGAAGGAATTTTGATGAAATGTTGTTATATCGGTATTTGAGGTCTTGGAATATGAGTAGCACATAGAGTTTTTTTTTTAACTGGAGGAATGACCACGCGTGCGAAACCGCGGGTACAGATAGTTTTAAATAGGCTTTTGTATAGTGGTGTTCAATCAGTGGGTTCTACCAGTCATGACCTACGGAGCCGAAATGTGGTCACATACGGTCAGACTAGTACACAAATTTAAAAACGCTATGCGAGCCATAGGGAGAACTATGCTTGGTGTGGCTCTGAAGCGTGTGGCTCTAAGCGAGCCATAGAAAGAACTATGCTTGGTGTGGCTCTGAAGGACAAAATTTGAAATAAAGTGATCCGACAAAGAACCAAAGTAACCGAAATAGGTATAAGGATAAGCAAGCTGAAGTAGCAGTCACATTTTCCGAAAAACCGACAACCGTTGGGGTAGACGAGTTCTCGAGTGGAGACTGCGCTTAGGCAAACGTAGTGTATGACACCCTGTGGCCATATGGAGTGACGACCTGTGGAAAGCGTCTGGCAAAAGCTGGATGCAGAGAGCTGAAGACCGAGCTCAGTGGCATGCATAAGGAGAGGCCTACGTCCAGCAGTCGACAGGTATAAGCTGATGATTATGCATGGTTTAGTATACCTACATCTGTTTCTTACACCTATTATATTGTGTATTATCAGGTGCTAACATCATGTATTAATCCTGCAACATTTACGAAAAACTGCTTTAAAAAAAATGCTATTATGTTTCAACTACCCTATTACTGCCTCTATTTAACTACATAAGCATGTTGGACTTAATTAGGTTAACACCCTATTTGGCTACCATAAGTTGAGCCACACTCGCTCCGTGTTCCTCCAGAATGGCTTTTAACATAATTTCTCAAACAACATCAAAGTTACTAAACACCGTCCTGTGTCAGTACAAATTGTGAGCGACTGTGAAAACGGTTAAATTTTGACTATGGCTGTGTTTACACAAACAAACAGCATGTTCACCGAGAGAGGCCCCGGGACACGCTAATATTCGCTTCCTGCGTTTCACATGTGGTGCTTCCAACATCATGCTAATTTTGGGACGATAACGTTTCTATTTAATTATTGTTTCTTATTTGCTATCAAGCGCGTATATTTGCGTGAGGAAATTGTGATTGCACAACACGCAAATATTAGGTATCAAATACATGATGCATTTTGAGTTATTTCCTGTTTACTTAATACGCGTGTTTACGCGAATGTAATAGGACAAAAAACAAGCAGCAATGACGATGAAAATTTGCTAACAACAAAAATATAGCAAGCCATTTTCCCGAGCCATTTATCCGCCCGAGCCGAAGACGAGAGTAGATATTGAAGTCGAGTCGATACACTGCTTTTCACTTCGATGGCGAGAAAATTAAACAGTGATATTGTAAATATTTACTTGTTTATTACCTAGTTATATGTACCACAAACCCACCGTTGTTTACCGAAGTCCAATTGCGACATATTTAATCATACAAGTAGGTACTTAGATTGTGAAAGTACCAATTAAGCACTTTTTGTACTTATGTTGTTTTTCTATGAATAATGCGCAGTAGAGGTACTCTACATGTTGTTTTGATTTAATTGCGCATAGCTGAATAAGCATTTATGTACTTAGATGTTTTTCTCGATAAATTATGAGAAATGTAACTACTTAGTTGTTATTGCAAATGAAGAATGAACTAGAAATCGCCTACGCATTTATAAAAATTATATAAGGAAGTTACTAAGTACAAATTGTCATTATTTTATCTTCGCTTGAATTGTACGGTCAAAAGTAAGACCAATAAAATTAACTTCAAATTTAATTTGTTGTTTATTTTATTAAAATCTCGGCTCCGTCCAATTTGTCTGGCGCAGCCGGTAGGATTTTTTTTTAAAGTCGTGGAAATTTAATTTGTCCGGCGCTTACTTCAAAAATTGTGAAATATAATTTGTCTGGCGCAACCTACATATCTGGTGCAGCTGTCCTGAATAACTTCGTGTGTTCCTGACAAATCCACGTAAAAAAATACCCGAACCAAACAAATACGACTGTATTGGAAAAAGGAGTTGAGAAACAATTCAGCGAGTGGAATAATCACCGAGGCATGGGATCGAGCGGTTTTAAGTGAGTCGAAAATCATTCACTTTCCGTATTCTTGGCCTGCTATTCGACCCTTAGTGTTTTTGGACAAAAATTGCCAATACACTTGTTATTTTTGATTTATTGTATGCGAATTTATGATTTTTATGTGAATTTATGACGTTTTATGTGTTTTTATTGATTTTTATGTGAATTTATGTGTCTTTATTGATTTATTGATTTGTATTTCGTCATAATTGATTTTTATGTGAATTTATTGATTTTATTGCGTCATAATTGATTTTTATGTGAATTTATTGATTTTTATGTGAACTTATTGATTTTATGTGTTTTTATTGATTTTTATGTGATTTTTTTGACGTTTTATGCGTTTTTATTGGTTTTTATGTGAATTTATGAGTCTTTATTGATTTTTATGTGAATGTATTGTCATTTTATGCGTTTTTATTTGAATTTTAAGTGAATGTATTGATTTTTATGCGTCATAATTGTTTTTTATGTGAATTTATTGTTTTTTATGCGTCATAATTGATTTTTATGTGAATTTATTGATTTTAATGTGTCTTTATTGATTTTTATGTGTTTTTATTGCTTTGAAGTGTTTTTATTAAACTTTTATGTGCCTTTCGTTAATTATTTTTGAATTTGTGTATTTTATGCGTTATATTGTACAAACGCATACTCAATTTTAATAATTTGAATTTATTTTAAATAATAATAATTTAAAATGGAATCTATGAGGATTATAACAAATGAAATTGTGAAATTAATTCCTAAATTTGATGGGAATGAAAAATTATTAAATTTATTTATTTCAAAATGTGAATATGTGCGTAGCTTAAGTGGAACCGAAATTACTGCAGCACAAGAGTTATATTTATTTCATGTTATTTCAAGTAGACTTATAGGCAGAGCAGCCTCATTATTAAGTGAACGTAGCGACATGGCTACAATTGAAAAATCTTTTTATTCAAGTTAATAATATAATTGAAAATGGAAACAGATTGTGAATTAGATGATATATTATCTGAAAATCTAATGAAACTTAGATTAAATCATATGAATCAAGAAGAACGAAATGCATTTTTTTTATTGATATAATCAAGATGAATTATTGAAATTAAAACTAAGCAAGATGCTATTTTGCTAATACTTCTTATTATAATTTTATACAATTTGAGTTTTTTTTTATTGATATTGAGAAAGTATTGAATAGAAGTAAAATAAATGATTTTAAAAATAAAGTTACTCGTGCTTATAGTTTGTTAACTCATAATCTATAGAATTATTTGAATTGTTAAAAAATATTGAGAGAACAGATAAATTAATTTTCCCTGTTAATTATGAAAATTTAGTAAACATAGAGCAAAATATAGAGATAAAAGCTTATATTAAGGGTAGGCAAATTACATAAGTACTGGCAATTCCAATTGTACGCAAAAACACTTACAAATATTACCAGTTATTCCCCTTACCTATCCTTGATACTTCTAATAATATTACATCCTTGATACTTCCTAAATATCCTTTTATCCTCGTGAAGGATTTGAACTCTATTACATTGCTCTCCAAGCCATGCGACGAGATTGATGAGAAATTATTTCTTTGTAAAGAAAGTTGTGCAGTCGTATTGGAACAAGATAAATGTATAACTGATTTAATGAAATTTACGTTGAATATTACGTCGTGTTCTCCAATTTTAATCGAAACTTCAGAGATAAAAGTTCAACAAATTGAAATGAACATATGGATAATTTTTGCAAGTTACCAAACGTACTTGACAAAAACCTGTGAAAATGAGATTACGCGAGAGAAAATCCTTGGTACTTATATTTTAACCTTGGACGATAATTGTAAAATACAAGTTGAAGATATTACTCTACGGAAGAAATTGTTCAGAGGAATGAACTTACATATTCCTAAACTACCATTGATAAATTTACCAAGTGTTCCAGTTACAAATAATTTCAAAAGAAAACCTGTTAACCTAGATGGAGTAAACATGGAAAATCTCCAAATGCTGTCTTATATTTTGAAGAAAAGTGAAAACAGTGAATATAGTGAAATAAGTGAAATGGTCAATAAAGTGCATATAAAAAGTGTTAGTTTATGGACATTAATACTTTATATTATAATGTTTTTTACTATTGTATACTTTATTATAAAATATAAAAATAAGATTTTGAAATTATGTAAAATTGAAAATAATCTGACTTCAGAAAATGAACTTTCAGATAATTTTCAATCTCAGGGTGGAGAAGTTATATGTACCACAAACCCACCGTTGTTTACCGAAGTCCAATTGCGACATATTTAATCATACAAGTAGGTACTTAGATTGTGAAAGTACCAATTAAGCACTTTTTGTACTTATGTTGTTTTTCTATGAATAATGCGCAGTAGAGGTACTCTACATGTTGTTTTGATTTAATTGCGCATAGCTGAATAAGCATTTATGTACTTAGATGTTTTTCTCGATAAATTATGAGAAATGTAACTACTTAGTTGTTATTGCAAATGAAGAATGAACTAGAAATCGCCTACGCATTTATAAAAATTATATAAGGAAGTTACTAAGTACAAATTGTCATTATTTTATCTTCGCTTGAATTGTACGGTCAAAAGTAAGACCAATAAAATTAACTTCAAATTTAATTTGTTGTTTATTTTATTAAAATCTCGGCTCCGTCCAATTTGTCTACCTATCCAATGAAAATTTAAATGTTATCTGTTTCAAAATATATTTGCCTAGATTTTGGCGGCAGTATCTACTGAACAACTTTCTTTGCATTTCTGCTTCGTGGCATAATATTTAACCTTCATGGCATAATACTTAATTAAACTTTCAGTAATACATAGGTAATTCAAATTTAAATAACCAAATATTGAAATACTGCTAAGAAAAGACGAGAGCTTCTTTCCCGCCACTTTTTTATTACATTCTTCATGAATAAACTAGCTTGGGTAATTGTATTTATATCGGCCGGCGTATTCTGGTGTAACGATCTCGTATAAGCGAGCGAGTATAACATATGTTTACGAATTTAAAACGTAAGATTTAATTTAGTTTGACCTAATAGATTTACATTTTATTCCAGTTAATGACAATGACACCGGCCACATAAGATCACTTTCATAACTGTCAGTTTTAACTAAAATTAATAAACTGACAAAGAAAACTGACAGTTTTTCATTCATATAACGTCGGTTATCGCCATCAGTTATAACTGTTCAGTTACAACTGTCATTTAAATGTGATTATATGTGGCTTGTGGAAACTCAAAGAATAATAAATTCGTTATTTCCCAGTGGTGAACAAAGCTTTTTACTTACAAAGATGAAATATTTCTCAAAACTAACAAGCTTCATTCTTGCAAATCAGATCTATTTGTTTAGCTTCCGGTCTGACTTTCGGAGAAAAAACGTAGATGTGACAACAGAGCACCAACACAAGTAAAGACCGGGATCACATACACTTATACAAACAAAAGCTTATATAAGAAAACTTCCATGCGTATTTTAGGTTCAGTCAACAAAATTGACATCGTAGAACCTTTTCATCGCAGGCCATAATAAACAGTTAAGCAACACTTCATAGATAATGTTTGAAATAAGTTCTTCGCCATCATTTAAGAATGTTTGTCATAATCGAAGGTAAATATAGAAAAATCTTTGTTTAATAACGGGCATATGTGATTAATATTAGTTTCATGTTTCATAATATTATGCTACTATCTGTGCCCGCGCGATGCCCGCGTGATCACTTGTCAGGACCAATATTCAAAATTAAATAAAAATGCATTCAGCCGTCTTAAAATACTGTTAATAATTGCTTGGCATCTGCTCATCGGATTTATATATATGAAGTACACCAGATTTGGAGTAAAACCTAAGCTATTCAACAGTGGGAAGCCCATTTTAATCGGTCAAATAGTTTAACGTGATGCACTAACAAATATCCAGACAGACAGATACGATTTAAAAAACCTTATATTCTTGTTCTCTAGCTCATTTCAAGTACTTGAGACATTATTTTGACTATCTTCTTTCCAAATACTTTTTACTACGTACTGTTTTATTGTATGTATGCTTTATGTAAGATTAAAGGTCAATTTCTTTGGAAAGCAATTCATCTAGTTTATTTACAAAAATGTTGATTGCCTTATTTATTTATTTCATAAAAATAAAATGTTAACGGTTTGCTTACTAGAACCGGTAAACCTAGAAAGGTTTGTCTTGGCACTATACCCTGCTTTATAACTAGAGACCTACAATGTAAACAATGAGGTTGACAGAAAGAAAATATTGATAGAAAATTTTGAAATCCATAATTTGATAATAGACATTACTATTAATAGATTTAAATTATAGCATGATAAACATAAATTATTAAAAAAAAACTGAATGGTTATTTTACGCAAAATTGTTATTTTAAACAAAACTAAAATAAAATCAAGTTTTTTTGTGCAGTTTTTTTTGACATGGGAACACAACAGAGATTTGAAACATTTTGTGAAATCACTGCCATTTTATTTTTCTGACTGTTCCATTCACTGTGTGTTTGACAAATTCTTCCTGATGACCGTTTCACACAAGGGCAGAGCAGTGAGGCAGAAAAGAGTCTATCTCTATCCGAAATTTACACGTCTACTGTTCTGACTGTACCAACAGTTCAAAGAGAATTTAAAATGACCACTACATGTTGCGAGATGGATTGTAGACGACAAAAGCGATGTTTTATTCGCCACATATTAAATATGAGAAAATCTATAAGAAAGCAAAACTTTGGGTGCGAAATTGGATGGCAAGGAGACCATAGATTGGCTGTTCAGTTCACCGGGGCAATTATCCATCTTGTTACAATCAGATTTTTAATATCAGGTGCACTTTATGCGGCGCGTTATAGTTGATATTGCTTTGAAAATCTGATCTGATCTGAATCTGATCTGATTGCAACAAATCGCATTCCATGGCATGTGCTGGGAGAAATAAAAAAATGAAGATCCTAAGGAATTTACTAAGATAATGCGAATGACAATAGAACATTATAATACATTGTTGGAACTTATCCGAAGCGAACTTATAGCGAAGGTGGTGGGGGAAGCAAACTGCCATGAAACAAGCACAAATGAAAACATTATATAATCCCAGACCCCCCAACATTTCAATCATATCAGTATCAGTTTTCAAACATAAAAACTGCATCAAAATCAGTCCATCTGTTTTGGAGCTACGATCCTCACCCCAATTGCCCCCTTCCCTCCATTAATAATAATAATAATAATAATATATTCGGGACATTTCCACACCAATTACCTATCTCTAAACTAGGGTAGCCTGTACTATGGGCACTAGATAACGGATAAACATACATATATACCAATATTACATCCATGACTCGGACACAATCATTTCTGCTCATCACACAAATGATTGCACCTTGCAGGATTCGAACCCGTGACCGTTCGATTTCGTACCTAGGGTCTCGAGCCACTAGAGCTACTGGCCGTCATTACAGCTAAGAACCATCTCGTTTACCTCAGCTTTGAACATTAAAACCGCAGCTAAATCGGGCCATTTATTTCTCACCCCCCCCCCCCCAACTCCTTCCCCCTTTCCCTCATCTCATTTACCCCATCTTTCAAACATAAAAAAACCGCAGCTAAATCGGTCCATCCGTTTGGAAACTACGATGCTCACCCCTTTATCACACCTCCACCCTCCCCATATAGCTAAGAACCATCTCGATCCATTAGTTTAAAAAAAAAACGCATTAAAATAGGTCCATTCGTTTGGGAGCTACGATGTCACAGTCACAGTCAGACACACACGCGACCACACCAAATGTATAAACGAGCGCGGCACACGAGCACCAGGCAAGGTACCTACGACGCGAAGTTCGTAGGTATCACAAGACCAGTATTATACGTAGCATAGCTACTCGTACCTACGCACAGCAAGCTCCCGGTGCACGGTGCAGCACTCACTCAGCTATAAAGGATGCTCCGTAATAATTGTGTCAATGCACAGAAATATTGTTGTTTCAAAATACGTTTTATATTTTTTTGGGATAATTTATTTCGAATATCCTTTGGTAAGCTGTTAACTAAACAGTTTACCAAAGGATATTTTAATTATTTTTGTATGGCACGATTCAATAAGTATTCTGTATTGTATGTTATAGATTTGGTCTAAGTAAGTCTTGTAAGTTCGACCGTAGTTACTCAATCCGTAAGATACTATACTTTCTGCTAGTGCTTTATATGTCGTGAGCAAAACTGCAAATGCTACGCGGCTCTTTAAGATATAGAATTTAGCCATTATAGCTCGAAACTTTTCACAAACTTTGTCAACGTGACTGGCCCCGCTAAACCTATTATCTATAATGACCCTGATATGTCTGTTTTGTCACCTGACTTAATTTTAGACAATTAGCTGGACACGTGTTATTATTCGTGACTGTAGACATGTGTAGGCAATCATGAGAATGAGCCATTACTTTTTGACCGAGCCAGCGTAAAGCGCGAGCAAAGCGTCTCTGTTTCAGGTTCGGCATAAATTTTTTTGTATGTCCGGATGTCTGTCTGGAGGTCTGTCCGGCGGTTCTAATCTACAGGTCGCATTTCTCAACCGATCGAGACGAAACTTAGTATACAGGTTACGCGAATTTTTTAGTCGTCGGAGATTTTTGATTGGGTGGGAACTTCCACTGAAAAAGGGTAAAAAGGGGGCTACTGAATATCTCCGCCATATAAAATCCGATTAAGATGGTTCTTTTTTTATTTCAACGGTGGTAACTTTAAATTAGTCTCATAAATATTTGATAAATATCTGATGAGGATCTTCGGCGTGATGAGCAGAATAGCTCCTCAAAATGCAGTAAATTAAGGTTTTAGGTTTCTACCAGTGGAATCAGCCGTTCACCTACTAGGTAGGGATTGATGGAGCGCCTTGGTTACATATGTTAGTTTTACAATAAGTTAACTAGATGGCGCTACTGTGCACTGCTAGATTGTTTGCAAAAAAGGTTGTACGCGCGAGGTCTACAGCTCACAGAGCCAAAAGTATATTTTGTGTACAATAATTGCGACTGAAGCGGACATGAATAAACTTGGTCTTATCAGAATTTAGGACTAACCCTGCATCATGCGACCATTTACAGATAGATGTGAAATCTGCTTGTATTTATCTTTGCGTCTTAGCGATATCTCTGTCAGCGGCTACCAGGCAGTAGTCATCTGTAGGAGACATAAGCCAGATAGTGCAACGGGCCTAGGACAGATCCTTGTGATGTACTTTCACTGACATTGACATGATCGCTATAATCAGCACTCACCTTTACCTAATAGCTACGATTAACTAAGTAGTCTTTACACCAGTTTAGTAGGTTACCTCTTACGCCGCTGTTGTCCAGTTTCCTGATCAATAAGTCATGCCTCAAGGTGTCAAAAGCCTATGACTATCAATAAAAACTAATAGTACATGTTTATTTTCATTTAAGCATAAGTTGATGTCATCAGTGAACCTTGACAAGAGTAGTGTCGTACTTTTATTAGGCTGAAAGCCATACTGCGTAGTAGATAAGCTTATTTAACTTGGCTTACATTATAATTTTAACTATAAATGCGAAATTAGTTATTAACTGTATAAATCTGTATATGTACATCCGGATTCAAAATCTTTGCGTATATTGTTTACCCCTACTCTTCTGTTCAGCAATCTAAGTTTTCTACTAAGGTAGGTTTTATAAATAAGTGCCATCTCATTTTTAGTCGGATGGTTAGAACTATAGGCATTCTGTGCTAACGGTTGCAGCTTACGGGGAAACATTTTCTAATTTAATGCAGGCAAACAAAACACAACCTTCCACCTTTCATTATACAGTCTATTTTTCTTTGCAGCAATAACATCGGCCCACAACATCACACAGTTGAAGGTGCCACTGTATGCGGACCCGAGACGAGCCGCGGAACTCAGCTGCCACTTTCATATGGACGACCAGAAGCTACATTCTGTCAAGTGGTACAGAGACATGAACGAGATCTTTAGATATAATCCTTCTTTGAAGGTAACACTAATTTCTGTACAAATTATATACGCAATCGGAGTTCTTTTAGCTGATTCGCTTTAAAAAGTAATGAATGGATTTTGTTGACTTCACAAAGAAATGCTGGTATATTCTCGACCACGAGCAGTCCGCTGACATTTTGTTACTTAATGTGTATCAATTTGTATGATTAAGCAATTCATTTTCATTTCTCAGTACTTAACAACCACTTTAAATCCAAAACCAATGACTAAATATTCCGTAATTTTATAAAGTTTGATATATTTACGACAGTTCCAACAACTTAAGTTTTTTGACAATTTTTATTGGTTTTAATTATATGAAAACCAGTGCTCTCTACTAAACTACCTATGTAACTAGCTAATTAAATAACACAAAACCGCATATTTTTCTACAGCTGCTAAGTATCAATACAAAATGTGAATAATGAAATTTGATAGCGATCTCCAAAGGTATTTAAAAAAAAAGTAAGACAGAACAATACATTTTCTTTCTTATTTTCCAACAGCCTTCATTACGCCTGTTCAACTTAACAGACATAATGGTGCAAGGAGGGGAATGTCAGACAGACTTCTGCATGGTGAGGGTCATGCCCCTTCCTATAGCTACAAGAGCTGCCTACACATGCGAGGTCTCCACGGAGGGACCGAAGTTCCAGATCGCGAGGAAGACGAAACATATGACTGTTGTTGGTGAGCCTTGAAAATAACATTCTGTAGAGTGCTTATAGCATTTTATATCAGCGCGGCATAATTTATTGCGATCAAACCAAGCATTAGCATTTTATAATTTAGAAGGTAGTGAAGCAATATTTCCAAGAATATAAGACCCAAATTAAATGTAATGTCACACAAGTTTATATAATTCAAAGTTACACTGCAACGGATATATCTGGCGCTCGTAATTGGGAAAACAATCTCATACTCTTGCCACTTTCTTATTTAAAATTTAAAAAGCAACTAGAAGAGATTTATAGCATTTGTTACTTATAAACTATTTCAAAAACATTCAAGGATAAGTTTAGATCCTCTAAAAAGGGTGAGAACGATCCAATATTCATTAGAACGATTGTAATCGAGTATCAAGTTCCCGATTATTGGAACGAATAAAATGATCTGTTCGACGGTTTATCACTATCTTTTTTACCTTGGCTATAAAAATCTAATCTTATTTTAAGAGAAGCTAGTCGATACCGCTGCTCAAGTTTTGCAAGCGCTTCCAATAAGCGACGGGTGGATGCTTTAACATGGCTGGGCTTAGAAGCCGCGCGTTTTATCTGCCCAATTATCGCAACGAAATCACAGAATAAATAATAATACAAGAGAAGTCCCGACGACTGTGCCGCCGGTGCCAGTGTAGCCCCAGTCTAACAATAGCTACAGTAAATCTGCAACACGAATTAATAGCTTTTAAATAAGTTTACCATTACCTGCTTGCCAGAAGACTTCGTGCCACTTGATTCCCTTCAGGGATTTATCTTTGGCGTTCTGATCTAGTTAAAATAACAATGCTAGCAATGGCTAATTCCTAATAACACTCTTCATTTTGTGATGTATTCAAATCTGATTTTCCTGTAGCTATGCCAGACATGGACCCTGTGATAACTAGAGCGGAGAAGTTGCTGAAGCCAGGAGATTCTATGTCTTTGAACTGCTCGTCTGATTACTCGTTGCCTCCCGCTGAAATCAATTGGTATCTGGATGACAAGTTACATAAGGTAAGAAATTGCTTGTTGAATGGTGCTGGATCTACCAATTCATTAGGATAAATTGAATGTGATTGCATTAAACAGTGATATATATCATAAAAGGGATGGCAGAGCAATTTAAGATTCATTATTAGATCGTTTGAGTTCGTATGCACTTTGTTCAGTGGCGCTGAGAGCAGCCGCTGCTCTTAGTTCCTGCCTTGTTATTAGGTTCCAGAGGCCCTATAGCTTATATTATGAAGGGGAAATACCAAATGCATTGTTAGCAGACAACAAAGTAAAGATATTGCCTGCTCATCAAAATGTTTAGCAATATGTTTACACTACTATACTTTTTTATTATTTTGTAAATACAAGTACTAAATGACAAGTCTGAATCTAAGCAATTGTTTATCTTTAAAGTTTTCTTTTCTATGTTCGTGTCTGGTTTATAAATAAATAAATAAACTAAAAAGTAGAAAATAAATAATAGTTTAAAAAAACTAAAACACACGCTTTATATAGAAAACCAAACTAAAAAATAGAAAATAAATTTTGATAGTGTCAATAAGAAAAAAATGTTTTATTTAAAAAAAGCGTGGGGTGGTTTTTAAGATATTATCAAAATGATAATCCTTCTTCTCATATCTGTCAATGAAATATTTATAACTATTGACCCGTGCACCCCACGCTTTTTTTGAAATAAAACTTTTTTTTTCTTATTTACACTATTAAAATTTATTTTCTATTTTTTAGTTTGGTTTTCTATATAAAGCGTGTTTTTTAGTTTTTTTAAACTATTATTTATTATTACCTGACTACGGCACTGCAAGGGAATGGTAATGAGTTTAACAGTGTGTATGTTTGTATGTGGATGTTCCACCATAGCGACATCCCTATTGGTCCGATTTTAAACAACGAGGTAATAATCGATTTGTCTTTAAGTAAAGTGTCATTGGTTATATTTTTACCCGAATACGGCAAAATGAAGTAAAGGTTATATGTTCAAACAAAAACTTGGTCCGATTTTGAAAAGCGAGGTATCAATCGACTCGTCTTTATGTTAGAATGTCAAAGGCTATTTTTGTTTACCCAATTACGGCGAAGCAAAGAAATGCTGTATGTTTAAACTAAAAACTTGGTCCCATTGTAACAAGCGAGGTATAAATTGGTTCGTCTTCATCGCAAGAGTATCATAGGCTATTTTTACCCGACCGTAGTCGGGTTTTAGTTTTTGAACTTAAGTCTTGTTTTGACATCAATGTGCTCAACAATGTCATCTATAAATAAATATATTCCTCTTGGTATTTAACCAAAAATCAATCTATACCTACTAATATTATAAAGAGAAAAGATTTAATTGTTTGTATTTTTTTTTTATTTGTTTGTTTGTGTGTAATGGATAAACTCTAAAATTCTTTCACCTTTTTTTAAGCGTTCTTCAAATGTAAAAATCACTTGTCTTGCCTCTTTTAGCCTGACTCTCCAGTTCTAAGCCATTGAATTGAAAAGTTGTTAACCCGGTAACGTGTGGCGCGCTTCTGGCATGCTTCTGGAGAAGCGTTTTTGAAGACTTTGCAACCTTTTAGATTTATTTCAAATTTGGGTGGTGTAAAGGCTCTTTATTTGGTTTATGATGCTAGTCTAATCGTGTGACAAACCAATTCAATGCCAAAATCAACACAAACAGAGTTATTTCATATATTTTTTAATCTGTTACGCGCTCACTCGGGAGAAAAAAGTTTATTTTGAGATAATTTGCAAATTCTGCATATATGCCGTAAGTTTATGTGATTACAAGTGTAATTAATATATTAAAATAATCGTTGTTTCAACCTCTATCGATTAAAACATTTAGATAAATGAAACCCCGATTGTAATGACTAGCTGTACTTCGCACGCGTTTCTCTAGGTTAAAAAAACTCTATTACTATTCCAAGACCTAAAATACCATTATACCAACATTTAAACAAAATTCCTCCAGCCGTCAAAAACTTTTTATCGATTGCTCGACTTCTACTCATTGGATTGAGATAATAAGTACACCAGTTTTTTAGTCAAACACTAAGCTAGCCAACAATTAAAACCTCATCGCAATTGGTTTAGTAGTTTTAACGTGATGCGTGAACAGACTAACAGACAAACAAACAGAACAGACTAGAATTTTAAAAATGTTTTATTCTTGTTCAGTAGCTTATTTTTAGTACCTTTTTTATATATTTTCCTTTTACTGCTATATTATAAGTATAGATGTTCTTCATTTTTGGGCAGAATAATAAAAATATGTGTTTTAGGTATTACATTATTTTAATCATGGCTATAAATGAGTATCGTGACATACCTACTGACTTACTGACTGACCGACAGACAACGCCCAGCTTTAACCATGCCAACTTTAATTTGAATTCATTCAGTAGTTTCAGCGTGATGCGCGTCCAAGAAAGACAAACAGACAGAAAATAGACAAAATTGAAAAAAAGAAACAGTTTTGGCTTCAGTACGAATAGAAGAAGAACCTCCAATAAAAAACAACTAAATATATTAAATGTAATTTGAACCCATATCCCGCAGGAACCATTTATTTTTTCGCCATAAAATGTATTGTAACGAGCTGGGGTTCGGATAAAATTAATGTATGCCAATTACACCAAAAATTAACACTTTTATTCGAAAAACCACACTCCTTAACTCGACAGTACACTCTTATCAATTATCACTGAATACTCGCTTGGGATTACTTTGATCGTTTCGTTCCGAATGCTAATTCAATACAGTCCCAGGCAGTCGATGCGCGCCCTATTTATATCACGACGGAAGTTTCCAGAAAGACCAAGGTACTCGTATGTCTCGTTTGTACTCGTATGTACTAGCGATAGTCTTTTTTTTTTCTTTTTTTTTATTACGGACTAGGCAATCGTTTGTCCACGATCTTACCTGATGGAAAGCGATGATGTGGTCGAAGGTGTAGCACGCTTGCCTAGTAGATACCTATATATACCTATAGATTCACTCTTGACTTGAACACACCGGGGCTATAATTAGGTATTTCAACCATGAAAGGGTGGCGCTTTGCTGATCGTCTAGTCGTACGGTGATGGGGGAATCAGGTTGTGCAGTTCTTGTGCACACTCTCCATAGTGCAATCTGTAGAATACCGCTAGGCTTGCTACCTCACGTCGATGCGCCAGACTTTGAAGCTTACTCTTTACCAGAGTGTCATCCTGACAGTCGGTAGGTATTTGAACTTTTAAGGCCGCGATGCCTTTGATATCACGCCGTACATGTAGGTACCTAAGTCCGGCGGCGCCTTTTATGTTCCCGCGCCCGTAGGTATATACCTACCGCGCGCTCTGGAAACTTCTCTTCGCTAGGTACCTACGCTCTACTGGTGTGTTCCAGAAGGTTCCTGTAGATGTACGTTCTGCGTCATCCGACCGCGGCTACTCGAACAGTTTAGTACCTACTGTTTTTCTAAGAATCGTCTGGCGTAACAGTATCCTTAATTTTCACTCATCATCTGTACTTATAATAAAACTGTAACAGGTCCTATTCTGTACATTGAAGATATTTTGTAATTTTTTTTGGATGCTGTTCTGTTTCCTGTATTGAAGCCAAAACTTTATTTTTGTCTGTCTGTCTGTCTGTCTGTATGTCTGGCTGTCTGTCTGTGTTTCTGTCTGTATCTTGGCTAGGCACCATGCCAAAACTACTGAATTAATTTAAATGAAATTTGGAATAATTTGAGTTCATACTACGAGGAAGGACATAGGATACTTTTCATCCCGAAAAATTAAACTGTTCCCGCAGGATAGGGGTTAAAAGTTATATAAAAGAACACGTATCACGCTGAAACTACTGCACGGATTTTGATGCAACTTGGCACAATCATAGTTAATACTAGCTGTACCCACGGTTTTGCACGCGTGGCCATTTCTCTAGGTTAAAAGAACTCTACTACTATTCCAAGACCTAAAGTACCAATACACTCGTACCAACATTTAAACGAAATTCCTTCAACCACCAAAAAGTTTTTATCGTTTGCTCTGCATCACTCATCGGATTGAAATAATAAGTACACCAGTTTTTAAGTCAAAACCTTAGATATCCAACAGTTAACCACATTGCAATCGGTCCAGTAGTTTTTACGTGATGCGTGAACAGACTAACAGACAAACAGACACACCCGAGTTTTAAAATGTTTTTTTCATTTTCAGTAGCTTATTTTTAGTACGCTAGATCTTTTTTATATATATTTCCTGTTTTTTTTGTTTTTAGTACTTTCTGCCCATATGTATAGAATTAATTCAGTAGTTTCGGCGTGATGCGTGGCCAGCTTATAGACTGACAGACAAAGAGACAAAAAAAACAGTTTTGGCTTCAGAATTGAAAATATAACAACCTAAAAAAATTTGCAAAATATCTTCTATGTACAGAATTTGGACGCCTATTCCGAAGGAACTCTTTATTTTTACGGGATAAAATGAATCCTCAATTTTCAGCCATCATAATTATAAACTATGACTGTGGTGCATCAAAATCCGTTCGGCAGTTTCAGACAGTAAGTGTTTTTTTTTTTAAATAGCTTTCAACCCATATCCTGCGGGATCCATTTAATTTTTCGGGATGAAAGTATCCTATCTCCTACCTCGTAGTATTTAATGAAATCTTGCCAAGTGTCATTTGAATTCATTCAGTAGTTTTGGCGTGATGCGCGACCAGGATACAAACAGATAGACAGAAAGACAAAAAAAAACACTTCAGTGTTGAATATATAACAACCTATATCTGTGGGGTTCTTGCTGTTGTGTTCGAATTCCTTATTTTTGTGCTCTTCTAAGCTTTTATGTTATTTGTTTGAAACAATATGATATGAAGTATAGAGATTTTATTGAAAACTAACGAACAATAATAAACAAAATCCCATATACAACTTTCAACTCGTTCGTGTACATAGATATTGACTGTTCAGAGAGCTAAGGCTTTAAACACACACGACCCTCGTGCACTCAAGAGATAGACCCAGATTGGCTGCTCATTCTAGATACGTAGGTACAGAGGAATCCAATTCTCCAGGATTAGGTGCCCTCTTCATTGATGTGATTGGAAACAATAAATTGTGAGCCGTTCTGGTATCGATTTCAACAAGTTCTGTAAATGTATAAAATATGGCTCTATAATAGTAGTTTATGAAACGGTTGCATAAAAAGGGATATTAAAACACGGGAGTGAGTTTGCGGAATGGTATCACTCGAGTGTTATAATAACTAGTTATGTGCTGTTTCATACACCACTTTATATACACCCATGCAGTAGGAACTTACGAGTACATTTAAAAAAAAAAGAGTAGTCCTATTTTCTTGATTTTTCTGGTAAAAGCTCGTTTGTCGTGTTCGTTGATAGATAGATAGATAGATTAACTCTTTATTGGACACCACAAGTACATCGAGAAATAATATCTAAAAAGAGTGTTATAAGGGGCGATCTTATCGCTCACAGCGGTCTCTTCCAGACAACCGTGCACGGAGAGGAATAACGGTACGGGACTGTTTGTTGCTGATTTCGTGATGTCAGGTGGAGTCGAATGCTCCTCACTAACACTGCTGTCGGACATTTGTAATCAGGATACAACTTTTGATCAACAAAAACACATTAAATTGGTTAGGTACTAATGTAAAGTAAATTATGGCGCCAAAATCCAGTCCACAGCGAATTCACGCGCTTACGGTCTAGTACTTGCTGCCATAGATAATAAATGACGAAAACCCTCGTAGGTGCTGAGCCAACCGCTGCTTGTATGGGGAAAAATATTTATCATAGTATCGTTTATTTCAAAAAACATCAATATTATGTTTTTTTTTCTGCTTATTAGAGACGTGCCGTGCGTAATGTATGTAATTATGCCACCATTTTTGAGTTCATAATCCGGATTTTACGATATGAGGGTCGATAAACATATATTATAGACTTACTGATGCCCATGGCTTTGCACGCGTGGTCATTTCTCTAGTTGAAAAGTACTCTATGTGCTATTCCAGGACCTACACCATTATACGTACCAACATTCGATCAACATTTATCAATATTTTTTTATCGATATGTTTGTTCGCGCATCACGTTAAAACTACTTAACCTATTGCGATGCAATTTTCACTGTTGGACACATTAGTGTTTGACTTAAAAACTGGGGTACTTTATATCTCAATTCGATGAGTAGAAGCTGCTCAGGCGGCCTGACTAAGTCTGACACCAGAGGCCTTCATATAAAAGCAGAATGCTATTTAAATTTTTATCATGCACGCTTAATAACATATTGATCTAATAGTGCAGAGCCAAGGGGTTTGCGTGGAGTTTACTCACTGCTTTTATCTGTACTCATGTAGCCTGAGTAATACCGCTTCTTATCGGAGTTCTTAAACTGCTAAATTAAACTTGACCTACTGTTAATTAATCATGTTTTTACCTCTCTCCAGTAGATTAGAGCTTCCTTCGATTCGTGATTGATACTCATTGATCTTTCCATGTAGTTACTTACATAAGCAGAATGGTTGTGATTAATCATACAATATTTTGTCTTTTGTATTACGAATTCCTAGCTCTTTTTGCTTCTAATGTTATTTGTAAAACAAAGACATATTCATATAAAATGTTTGCTGATACATAAAAAAAATATACACTCTGATGATATTTTCAAACAATAAAAAAAATTTGCAAAAATGCAACATTCGAAGTGTTGCTGATTTTGTTCTTGGGGAAATAATAATATCAAAGTTACATTAAAACACTGCTACAATTTCATCAAAATAATGAAAGTAGCACTTCGTATTCCCATGCCAAATGTGCAGGTACCTGTATACCCCGGAGTCTGCAGTTTTCAGTTAACGTTTGCTACCTATTGTGCAGCACGTTTGCTTTGTTTGCCATTATGGCAGCTCATTGTTAAGCGATTCTAAGCTGTCGTGTACTCTTTAAATCTTCCCTAATGGCCTTTTAAAACGACCAGTATATTTCCCTAAAATGCTCTTCCTTTCTCAGCTTTGAACGTTATCATGTTCCTAATTAGAACTTTGTAAACAGCGGAATGCTCCAAATGTTCAAAAATCGCAAGGGCCGAGGTTAATACATCTTGGAGAACAATGAAACCTTCTCCATGCCTTTAATTGTGCGGTTCTTGAGATCATAAAACAATTCTGCCTGAAAACGCGGCCGGTGGAAAGTGAAACCGTTTTCTGGAGTAACGGTTTATAAGATATGCTACGGATATTAATTTTAAGGGTTTCCGGAATTGTTAACAGCTAAATTTAGATGATAATTGTTAGGTGTATAATAAGGTGTAATGCGTAGGTTTGTTTAAATAACAGATAACGAAACATTATTCTCTATATACCACATATTCTACTAGCCACTAGCCCTGGTTTAGCACGTGCAGCTAAAAGTTTCTCATTATTCGTGCACGATTCTACGGTAATGTAAATTTACTAAAATATTTAGACATACGAGTATAGACTTATGGTCTTTTTTGTATGTATTAATGAGTACTATAAATATGTAGTATATTATTTTATGTTCATCAATAGTTTTCGCAGCGCAATCCAAATAATGACTTTAGTAGGCAAATTTTTGATACTTTGTATTACATTATTACGAATTTCGCAAGGATCTCTAATGTCTTGAAAAATAAATAAAACCCATGTTACTCGCTGATAATGTTACTTTCTATAGACGAAAAATATATCAAAATCGTTTTTTTTACAAACAAACATTCAAACATACAAAAAAATAAATCTTTTCTCTTTATATTATTAGTGTAGATATACTCGTAGATAAACCAGATGCATTCACAGTCTGTTTCATAATGTTAAGAGGGATATTCATTCATTACAACAATAACATTGACGACTGGTTGGTCTAGTGGCTAGTGACCCTAGGGACGAAATCAAGCAGTCGCAGGTTTGAATCCGGTAAGGTGCAATCATTTGTGTGATGAGCAGAAATGTTTGTTTCCGAGTCATGCATGTGATATTCGTATTTATGTATGTTTATCCGTTATCTAGTGCCCATACTCGTATTACAGGGTATCCTAGGTAATTGGTGTGGAATTGTCCCGAATATATTTATTTATTTTAAAATAAACGCAGTCTCCGTAATAGATCAATTCAGTTCAAATAAAAAAAATATGAGGCCAGAACAATAAATGGTGATATATGTATTTACAAACTCTTATATGTTGTTAAGGATAGTATCAATGATAATAAAACAATCGGTATGGCTAATTTGAGATCCATAACAATTTTTGTTTGAGAACTGCCAAATGAATAACTTTGAATTCTTCCACAGCCTGATCCCTGGGAACGGAACGAGTACAGCAGTCCACAGCCCGGCGGCCTGCGCCGCTCCTGGCGGACCCTCCAGCTTCAAGTCCCGGCGACAGCAAGCGGCGCCGTGCGAGTGCGATGCGAGGCGATACTACTAGTAGAGCCGCCGGTCGTGCGGGACACCACTACCGTCATCACTTTCCATTCACGCACGCAGCTTTCTAAATATATTTCTAATAATAGAGGTGAGTTAGCATTGGAGTTAGGCGAACCTTGAAAAAACAAATTTGTGGCACTCAACAAAAATTATAACTTTACGTAATCATAACGATTTTAATGCTAAGAAAAAGGAATATGATATACTTATGTATGTGATATTTTGTGCAACTCTCCCAATATCAAGATAATATTATGTTTCCTCAACATTATTATGTAATTTTGGAAATGGAGAGAACGAGTCACTCACAAACTTTGCCATTTAACTTTTCATTTGACTCCAGTTGCAGTCTTCCCGTATCCGCAGGAACTTTACATTTCCCCCTCTTATAAAGTTAAAGTGTAGCTTTCTAACAAAGAGGACAATTAAAACTTTGTTTGATACCATAACGGAACCAAAATGGTTCAAAAGTAAATAATGTAATAATAAGACCCAATATAATAAGTCAATCCGATTGAGTCATTAGCATTTATCAACATTTTTTTAACAATTTTCAACTAGTTTTAAAAAATATATATTCATTCATGATGATGACTTCTGAGACTTCTGAGAGACAGTGGCCAAGCGGTAATATTGTGTGCTTTGCAATTCACTGGGTTCAGTTTTCGGCCCACACCAATGATTTTAACAAATACATACGGTTTTACGGAAGGCAAGTTATCTTATTCCTAAAAGGTCGGTCCTGGTTGCTAGACTCAAAATGAAAAAGCATTTATTGTATATAGACAAAATAATTGCACTTAACACTAGTCAAATGTATATTAGCAGCTAAAAACTGATAGTAGTTATTAAATCACAACAAATGTCTTTGGTGATGTAGTGATTTTGGTATTACGGCCAATTTATCCTCCACTGACCCCTTACTTTTGATGTTGACTGCATCTAATTAAATGATCATGGTTATTTTCGGCTAAATCGCCAGAAGACTCCTGTAGATGGAATGTAAATTTACTGTCAAACTGAAATAATTCATTACACTAATCAAACCCACTCCACCTTGTTTACTCCGAAGTTACCTGTTGTTTTAACAAAATTAACCCACTTTATTGTTTCAGGTACGAAATTAGGCACAGACGTTATCGTCTTACTAGCAATTATGTTGTCTGTCAAAGAAATATCAAATTTTATGAGCTTATGAGGATCGGTGTGATGGTGATATTAGAATAAGGTAATGTAGATAAAATAACAGCCTGTCAAGTATCTACGTATCTAAGTACTTAAGTTACAGCCTCTTTGCTATATATTTGATGTCCTAATGACAGGACAGAAAGTTTAAACGTGTTTACTTTTAAATGAAAATATCTAAGACTGTTTGTTTTTCTTCTCGATCTGACTTTGTACATTGTGAGAATAGGTTTGCGTTGCGTATATTGAATAAAAAGTTCGTAGATCTTATTGGAGCAGTTTTGTGAACGGGCTAGAGTTGACTGCTGTTTTCTTAGTTATGATAACAACCAACAGGGCACGCCAGTTACATATTAAATGATATTTAATTGCACGGTTGTGAGATTGACATTTATGAAATAAATAATTTATCACTTGGAAACAAATTATTCACAAAACGGTTATTATTCAATAATTTGTTTGGTACTTATATCTTGGATACCTAACTTATATTTTTATAACTAAGAAGGATTTACTTTCTAATTTCAGCAACTGAAATGTCAAGCATAAGTTTAATGTTTGACATAATACTATATTATATGCTGTGGCCCTGACTTAGTTAAAGATTAAAAATAGATTTAATGAATTAACTAGTTAATTCCTAGGTTAAAATATAAAATTTTCGTTACTTACAGTTTTTTTTTTTACTGACTGGGCAATCGTTTGACCACAATCTCACCTGATGGAAAGCGATGATGTGTTCGAAGGTGTAGCACACTTGCCTAGTAGATACCTATTCACTCTTGACTTGAAAACGCCGGGATTATAATTTATCGGAAACACTGACGAGGGCAGGGCATTCCACTCCTTTGCAGTTCTTATAATAAATGAAGAAGCGTAACGCTTCGTCTTGTGCGAGATATTTCAACCATGAATGGGTGGCGCTTTGCTGATCGTCTAGTCGTACGGTGACGGAAAGGTGATGGGCGAATCAGGTTGTGCAGTTCTTGTGCACACACTCCATAGTGCAATCTGTAGAATACCGCCAGGTTTGCTACCTCACGTCAATGCGCCAGTCTTTGAAGCTTACTCTTTACCAGAGTGTCATCTCCAATGAGCCTGATAGCACGTCTCTCAATTGAATCCAAAGACCCGTGCTAATACTTGGCAGAACCGTCCCAGAGGTGGCAGCAGTACTCCATACAAAATCGGACCTGTGCTTGATAAAGATTCAAAAGCTGACCCGGTGTGAAGTACTGCCTAACCTTAGACAAAATACCAAGTTTTTTTGCAGCTACCTTGGCTTGGCTTGGCTTGATTTTTGTGAGATAACTAAAATATTATATTTATTTAATCAAAGTATTTATCCTCGATGTGTATACATTTCTGCCAACTAATCGGAAGATCATTTAAACCTTTGTGTTAGAACTCGGGGACCTGGATTCCACAAACTTTATTTTATATTGCTTCCTGAGAAGAACATTTTTTCCACACAAAAATTGTCCTTATCGTGGAAAAAATGGTAGTTGGTTGGGGCGAGGTACGGTGTGTATGGAGGTTGATGGTTTCTAACTGCAGGTATTGTAGCGTTAAAACTGTTTCTCAAGCAGAGTGAGGTCTTGCGTTATCATGGAGTAATAATGGTGAAGACCGATTGACGAGTCATGGGTGTTTTGCTGCAAGTTTCGCCATCATTGTTCGGAGTTCTGCACAGAAGAAATCTGCAGTTATTTCTTGACCAGATCTCACAAAACTGTAGTGAATTACACCACAAAGTGACGACTAAACAGTTACCATCACTTTGCTAGGGATAAGCTTCGCTTTAGGGCATTCTTGTTGACCTGGGGTCAGACAATGCGTTCCTCGCTTGTGATTATCGTAAAGGATCCAATTTGCATCACACGTCACAAGTCGTTCCAAAATCCCTTCATTTCCGTACAGTTTTAACAAGGTAAGGCAAGCTTCAACGCGCGCCGGCCTCTGCATATCAGTCAAATCAGTCAAGATGGTTTTACCTTAGAGGCTGGTCTTCCTCGTTGTTCATTCTTCAAGTCGAAGTTTCCACTACGAAAACGATTAAGTAAATCAAAAACGCACGGTGCGTTCGTTAGCCTTAACGTCCTCTCCAAACACAGTAACACAGCATTGACATTACGAGCATTTTCTGCTGCGTTAGAGTGACATTGGAATTTATTGATTCAAAAATTACTCTGATTTTTGCTGTATCCATCTTCACGTTAAAAGCTGAATGTTAAAACAATTGAAAGTAGAAAAATCAAACTTGATGATCTTTTTAAATTTACATTGTTATAATTTTCGTGTGAATAAAGTTTCAACATGAAATCTAACACCGTGCAGTTTTAATATTAATTCAAAGTGGCCAGTGCGTTAAAACTGCAATTTTATATTAAAACCCCTGTTATATATCCATACCAATATATAAAAGTGAAACTTTGTCTGTTTGTTTGTTTGGGAAATTTTACGCGATAACGGCTGGACGGATTTTGATGAAATTTAGAATGCAGATAGCTTATATCCTGGAATAAAACATGAAATACTTTTTATCCCGGAAAAATTTTAGTTTCCACGGAAAAACTGGAAAATTTTGATTACTCACTCACTGTACAGAACGGTTGCCATCACAGAATGGTCTGTGGTTGCCATGGAAACGAAATAACAAGTCTATCAAAAAACATCAAGAGTGGTGCTATACCTACTTTTGCATTGGTTTTTAATATCCTAGAAGAAAATAAGATGCTTTTTCGCGATAAACAGTACAACAACAGCAGTACGATAACAGTAGTCCGCGCGTACGAAGTCGCGGGCGGCAAAACTAGTATTGTATAAAACACTATTATTATTGTATATATTAATCAATTTGGAGTAGTCTTTTTAATTGTACATATGTTTTTGTATATTATATTTTCTCCGTATTTTTTCTGTAGTTTTTATATCTTTAGATTTGTTGTACCTTAGCTTCACAAACTCTCGAAAAAATATTGTTTAGTTAAATATTTTTCCTTACATAAAACATAAAATTGCCAGTAGGATGGAAAACATGTTGATCTAGATATTTGGTTACCATCGAAAAGCACTATCCCTCTCATTCATATGGACCGCCTTAAAATTATGACATGTTTTTATAGCAATCATCTTTTTATATTCGGAAAATAATAGTATCCTAATGATTTATTGACTATGGATTTTTACCAATGTTAGAATATATCAGGGATTGTGGACATCAGATTGGTCATTATGGTTCGATGATTTACTTATGTATGCTTGCTTGTCTTGTATGTTTGCATCAGGTATTGCTGGCCTCTGGTGTCAGAATTTGTCAGGCCGCCCGAGGGCATGGCTTAACGACTGTTACTAACTTTTATTTAATTAATTATACTTACAACCAGGAGCTAGCAAGTATCATGTATATTGTCTCTCTTCTTCTTCTTCTTTGTCATATAATATGAGAGATTGTGAAACTCGGGCTGGATGATATAAATATTTTTCTATTTAAATTAGCGTTAACCTATGGCTGTGTTTCACTTAAGGTAATGTCAATTCTTTGCACGATCATATTTTAATATAAATTGTACAGTTCATGTTATAATTGTTTTGTTATTATTTTGTATTGTATATTATTGTAAATTTTAAATTGGATGGAATACGTAATAAAGTTATGAAAAAGTGATTTGTTTTATTGTTCTGCACTATTAATTTAGATCCTGAAATCTATGATACCCATAAACGTCTGAAATACAAAGAAATATGTATATAATAAATCTGCACACAGTAATTTGTGTTCGCACGCAAAAAAACGGTGTTGTCAGAACGGCGAACTTTCATCATACATACGTATAAGGTACTAGCTGTACCCGCGGCTTCTCTAGGCGGCCCTACTAATACGAGCCTCAAAATACCAATATACCAACATAAAAACAAAATTCTTTGTGCCGTCAAAAAGTTTTTATCGATTGCTCGGCTTCTACTCGTCGGATTTTTAAGTCAAATTCTAAGGTATCCAACGGTGAGAGCCGCATCGTAATCGTTCCAGTAGTTTGTAAGTGATGCGTGAACAGACTAACAGACAAACAGACAGACTCGAATTTTAAAAAGGTTTTATTCTTTCTTAGTAGCTTATTTTTAGTAACCTAGTTTTTTTTAAATATATTTTCCTTTTACATTTTTTTTTACTGCTATATTATAAGTATAGATGCCCTTCACTTTTGGGCAGAATACTAAAAATATGTGTATTATTACATTATTTTAATCATGCCCATAAAACAGTACCGTGACATATCTACTGACTGACTGACAGACAACGCTCAGCCTAAACCGGCGGATCTAGGTATTTGAAGTTTGGAGAAATATTCCTTGAGTGTTCTAGAGGTGAAATACGGAAGTAACTATACACCGGGACGACTGGCAACAGAAGCGCCAGGAGCAGAACGCTACGATAAGTTTGTTTACAAAAGTAGATCGAAGTTGTACCGTCTTAGAAATACGTGTAAAGTGTACATACATACCCAGAAAACTCCTGTTAGTGTTATCTTCAAGTTTCATTCGCTGATTGAAGAACAAAGTGCTCATACAAATACTGAACAGTGTCACTTGTAGTTACAGTGGGTTGGGTAGTTTATTTTTCGACCCTATTGCCTAAAATCGAGATATTATCCAGCTTGACACTGACAACGACATATCAATCAGTGATGCCAAGTGATTAAATAAAAATATACCAAGGTGGCTTACGTTCCGTTCCACGCTTTTGTTTAAGTATACATATTTGCAAAACGCACAAGCATAATTTATAAAGTCTATATTTAAAAAACCCATATTTGTACCCAAAAGCATCAATTAAGATATCCGAACTCAAGATGGCCCAGAAATGCGAAGTTTGTAAGAAAGATATCATCATGAAGGATATGATGGCATGTGTATCTTGCCAACTTCTGTATCGTCACCTTTGTCTTAACATTTCTGCGGATAATTTCAAAAAGCAGTCAAAATAATACAAATCGACCTGGACGTGTCCCGCTTGCCGCTCTGCTGAACGCCAAGGCGACAATACTAACACCACCGTCCGCTACAGCTCGTGTGTGAATGTCGTAGCGTCATCGTTACCGTCTCTGGATGCGTCAACTTTGCTGTAAGTGAAGCTGTAAAAAGCGCTGTAACGGCACATGTAAGGTCTGCCGTAAACGCTGCGATGAAAGTAGAGTTTGATACGTTTAGGCAGGCGCTCACTGTTATAAGTTACCTGAAGACATCAGTAGACTACATTTGTAGTGAAAACGATAGAGTTAACTTGGAGTTGGTAAAAACGCAGACTACAGTTACCGACCTGCGTAACGAAAATATTTTGTTGAAATCTGCGGTTCAGGACTTTTCCTCGAGACTTATTTTACTCGAAAAATACACTCGTGAGTGCAACATTGAAATTACTGGCTTACCAGAAAACAAAGCAGAAAATCTAAACAATGTTATATCCCAGATTCTCAAAGTGACGTCTTGTCCTCTCCACGAAGATGTATTAACTTACACAAGAATAAGAAAGATGGACAGTACAGGCACCAAGCCAAGAGTTGTTGTTGTCAAGCTAGGGAGCCCTAACCAGCGAGATACAATCTTGGCAGCAGTCGCCAAATACTATAAATTGCAACCTAATGACAAACTTAACAGCAGCCAACTAGGCTATGGAGGCTCGAAATCGCCCATATTTCTGTCGGAGCATCTATTGCCTCACTACAAGAAGCTACACGCAGAAACGAGGAAGGCCGCTTGTGAGAAGGGCTATAATTATGTTTGGATTCGTAACGGCCGCATTTTCGTTCGCAAGAACGACACCTTACCAGCCAAACAAATAGCAAACTATGACATTTTAAATTCATTGTAACTCTACTTAAGTCCTGAAGCCGTAAATTTACCATTAAAATGTTCAATTTTTATTCTCAAAATTTTGGAAGTATGAGAACCAAGCTAGCTGACATTCATCTAGCTAGCTTGAGCAGCAATTATGATGTCATTGTGGGAACAGATACATGGCTTAACCAGAATATCAACGACGCAGAGATACTCAATTCTAACTATACCATTTACAGACGTGACCGCTGCAACACAAATTCAGCTGGAAAAGGTGGCGTTCTCGTAGCAGTGTCCAACGCAATAACTTCATCTGGAATTGGTCACTGGGAAAGTAATATTGAAGACGTATGGGTCTCTATTGAGGTCTGCGTAAAAGGATCTTTTCAGCGTATCAATATTTGTGCTGTTTATCTGCCTCCACTGGTCCCACAATCAACTCTTGTCAATTTTTTGTATAATCTGAATGATATTATGAACAATAGTAGTGAAAAAAATATTGTGCTTGATGATCATAATTTAGGATTCATAAATTGGACAATGGGAAAAACTTCCCCACCCATTATGCACCCCGAAAACTATCACAACAATCTAGGCTACTAGTTGGTTGATTTTATTTCAGTCAAAAACTTCAGTCAGCTAAATGGCATTAGGAATTATAATCAAAGGATATTGGATTTGGTTTTGTGTAACTTTGCTGGAGGCTGGGTAGATCAATCTCGAGATCCTCTTTCTAAAATAGACTCTCATTATCCTCCATTAGAAATTTATTTTAAATTTACCAAGAATGCTATATGAAAGATTGTTCAGTTTGCTACACACAATTTCAAAAAAGCAGATTACAGCGCTGTTAATGAAGAAATCAAGCGTGTGAACTGGGTATCAGAGCTAAGTCCACATATTTGCCCATGGTGGTTATGGCAGGTGTCTTGGTAATCACAGTTGTTTACAACATGCCCAGTGATTATGGAAAACCCCATACCCCTTCTTATTGGGAAGATAAAATCTTAATCAGGAAATTGCAACTCTGCGATACCCACGACCCAATGTTAAGTTGGTTCCGATCCTATCTCACGCACAGAGTGCAACGTGTGATCGTTGGAGGCTTCACTTCCTCACCTTATGAAGCAAGCTCAGGAGTACCACAGGGTTCTGACCTTGAACCAATTATCTTTTTAGTTTTTGTCAATGACATTGTTAATTGCCTACAACACAGTAAAGCATTACTCTTTGCTGACGACCTCAAAATTTATAAATCAGTAAGATCATCTAATGATGCATCTCTGCTTCAGGTGGATCTAGATGCTGTCATTGAATGGTGTAGAGATAATTACATGATATTAAACGCCTCTTAATGTTTCCATATAAAAATAACTAGAAACAAGAATATAATACAATCCGACTACTGATGGAGTTCGCTTGAAGCAGGTGAATTGTATTAGGAACCTGGGAGTGCTGGTTGACAGCAAGCTCTCTTTCATTCAGCACACTGATAGTGTCGTTGGCAAAGCTGCGAAAATGGTTGGCCTTATCAAGCGAAACTGCAAAAACTTCAAGAAACCGGCATCGTTACGTTGTCTCTTTAACGCTCTTGCACGAAGTCATTTAGAATATGCTTCGACGGTATGGAACCCTACATATAAAAACCACATCTACAGAATTGAACGAGTCCAACGCCATTTCACCCGGTTTCTTGCTCATAAAGATATAAATATGCTCAAGAATCTGGAGTACCCCCCGCGCCTAAGTTTTCTCAAAGCAGATTCACTACATGAACGACGTAACATCATTGATTTGGTTAACTTTTGTAAAAAAAAAATGGATTGTTGTGTTCTGTCTGAGAGAACAACTGAGAGTTGTTGTCTGAGATCGCGATTACAGTCCCACGCCCAAATTTTAGGTTAAAACCCCGTCTTTTTTACAGAATAGAACAAAATTGGGTCACAATTCGTCGCTAAATCGTATTATTAATAGCTACAATAACTTTTACAAGGATAACCCAAGCCTTAATGTATTTGATGCTAGTTTGTCTCATTTTAATTAGAAAATAAATAATAGTTAAAAAAAAAAACTCTTTATATAGAAAACCAAACTAAAAAATAGAAAATAAATTTAATAGTGTAAATAAGAAAAAAATGTTTTATTTCAAAAAAATCGTGGAGTCAATAGTTATAAATATTCATTGACAGATATGAGAAGCACCCCACGCTTTTTTTTTATATAAAACATTTTTTTCTTATATACACTATTAAATTTATTTTCTATTTTTTAGTTTGGTTTTCTATATAAAGCGTGTTTTTTTAGTTTTTTTAAACTATTATTTATTTTCTAATTGTTTTTTTTTTTCGAATTATTGCATTGTCATCGGTCTTTGACAGGTGTGCAAAATTTGAATGAAATCTGACCGTTTAAAGTGGGTCAAAATAGCGTCCAAAGGAGTCGGTTACAAACATACAAACATACAAGTGAAGCTAATATAAAGCGTATAATAAAAAGTAGGCTCATAGAGCCATTTCACAAGCCTGATTGCTTCACGTTAATGTCATATTAATGTTAACTTTTAGATTTATTATTTATTTAATATTATTTTGTTTAATACTACCTATATTTATAATACCATAATATCTAAGTTTCATTTCTAATCTAATTAACTTTTAATTTATTTTATTAGTTTATTCTTATATTTATATTTAAGTATAATATAAACCAAATGTTGTGTTTTTACTGTATACACCTTGTGTCTTGTATACACCTGTAATTGATTGGTTCACATAATCAGTATGTACCCTTATCCTAAGCTAACTATTAATGTTTTGTGAATTGTTCGTTAGTGTATCTAAATGAATAAATAAATAAACGGTTAAACATGAATACCAACTCCAAAAGAATACCCCTATCCTGCGGGGGCCCTTTAATTTACCGGTATGAAAAGTATTCAAGAAGTATAAACTCAAATCAAGCCAAGTTTCATTTGAATTCATTCAGTAGTTTCGGCCTGATGCGCGTCTAAGATGATAATAATAATTTATTCATAAAAAAAAAAATGTACAAGATATACAAAACCAACAAAATATAGTATAAAAGTAAACATGGTGATCATTAGATTAGGTAGGTTAAGAAAGGTTAGCTGCGGGCGCCAAACTAGGCAATGCCTGTATCTTGGGGACCCAGGTGAAAAGAATTACCAAAAAATTATGAATACGCTTGACGATCTGTACATGTACATGTTCAACCAAACATTTGTAATCTACATTGAAAATTATATTACAAATATGCAAATAACTAAAATAGTTAGTACTAGTAGGTTATTACATTATTTTTATAAATTTAAATGATTATTGTTTTATTATTCTACATACATAATAAATTAAAACTAAGATTTGATAAGTAAATAATACAGATTTAACATTGCGATCATTAATTATTAGAATTTGACAAAAACTTATTTTCAATTTAATAATCTCAGGCTGTTAATCAAACTACAAATTGAGATAATATATAATAACGTAATATGTGAAAAAGCTAAACTAACATTTCATTACGCCATAATATAACCTTCATAAGATAGCTAGAAAGAAAGGGAAGGTAAGTGATTCAAGAAAAGATATACACTAAATTAAATTTCTCTTAGAATTATTATAATCAAATAAACATTCTAAAATTATGTGTTCGGGTGCGTGATTTGTTCCTAGATGTAAAGGCGCATTAAGTTTACGGGTTTTTAATGTTACTAAGTAGGTACTAAATAATACCGTGAGTTCAAAAAGTCTCAACTACAGAAATGAGTAGAACCATTACCATGGACTTAGTATAAACCAGCTTTGACAAGACTTTCTGTGGTCTCGTATGTTAACGAAAGCAGCCATATTTTTAATTTTGATTTGGCTACAGGATACGAACAATTTTTGAGGTCATATAATTTGCAGACTGCATTGTATGTGTAAACATAAACGTATTTTGGATGACGTCTGGCAAATGTGGTAGAAATTTTTGGAAGGGCTTGCTTTAAAGGGCGAAGAGAACGTTTCCTGGTTGGTTGTTGTTGAGTTGAGCGAGTGTGACATTTGACAATGGCACGCAGGACAAAAAGCTGGCGGACTCTCAGGACAAACGCTTCCTCATATAGCTTGTCGGTGGAGTACCGGCGAGGTTTGCCCAACATTATTTTGAGAACTGCTCGTTGTGCACGCTCCAGCTCAATCATGTAGGTTTTAGCTGCTCCTCCCCAAACCCCGATGCAATATTGAAGAAGCGATTGACATAATGATATGTATACCAATCTTCTTACCTCAGGCCTAGCAGCGTGTCTTATTGTTTTTACTAGAAAGATGAGCTTGCGTACTCTTTTTGATAAAACAGTGATTTGTTTTTGAATGACAGGTTCTGATCAATCACAACACCAAGATACTTTGTGAAGGTTACTTTATCAATAGAGTTGCATAAGCAGCTTGACAGATCAGTATGCGATTCCTCAATAATGCAATCACTGTCGTGGATCTTGAGTTTTGTCAGAACAGACCCGGTGGCTCGAGTAATGTGAAATGTAATAAAATTTGTTTTCTTAACGTTTAGAGTGAGTAAGTTTACATAAAGCCAACGGATCAGCTCCGACATTCCTCTTTCAGCTGCCTTCCTAGTGTTTTTCCAGTCGTCTCCATGAAAAATCGCTACTGTGTCATCGGCGTAGCAAATCAGCTCAGTGCGTGGCAATTTTATTCTGAGGATGTCATCCATGTAGATGGTGAACAAAGTAGGGGCCAGAATGCTGCCCTGTGGGACTCCAAATGTAACGTTTAATTCTTTACTTGTGTAATCTCCCACTATAACACATTGGCGTCTGTTGGTTAGGTAGCTTTCAAACCAGCTGAGAGCGCTTCCTCTTATGCCAAAACATTCCAGTTTTTTAAGAAGGATTGGAGTTGACGAAAGCTTTGGAAAGATCGAGGATGACTCCGATGCATCTTTGCCCAACATCCAAATGAGATGACACTGTTTCAGTAAGTAACTGAACAGCATCTTCAGTCGATTTGCCACGCCGGAAACCAAATTGTCGCCCCGATAGCAGGCAATGTTAAGTTCACTAATCTCTTGTTCACTACTTTCTCTAGAATCTTCGACAGTATGCTGAGAAGAAATGGGCCTGTAATTGTTTGGGCTTGATTTAGAGCCACTTTTGTGAATGGGAGTAACTGCAGCCCTCTTCCAGCATTCCATAAAGACTCCATTTACCAAGCTTAGGTTGCATATATGCGTTAGAGGCTCTGATATAGCATCCTTGGAATATTTTAAAACAAGTGGCGTTATGGCATCGATACCTGGAGCACTATCGGATTTAAGGTCTACAATAATTCTGCTGATCTCGTTGCAGTCCACGGGAGCAAAAAATAAAGAATTGGAACATTTACTTCCGAAAGTTAACGTCTTGCAGAGCGATTCTTGCGTGGTTTCCAATCTATGCAGTATGCTTGAAGCCAAGTTAGCCCCCACATTAGCAAAGTGTCTATTGCAGCTGTTCACTGACTCTTGTGGGGAACTTTCACTATGTAAGAGTTCATGATAGTCTTTAATAGGAGGAGGAATGTAACATATATCTTTTATTGATTTCCAAAGCTTCTTAGGGTTACCGTGGTTTTCAGTTAGCAGTATGTTATCGTTCTCTATCTTGAGCGTATGCAACAAATTATTATAGAAGTTCTTGTAACGTGTGTAAGTTTGTTTTAGTGTTACATTATTTGGTGACAATCAAAGCTGTAAGTGCATGTGGTCACGATTCCTCATACATCTTATCAAGCCAGGTGTGATCCAGGGCTTGAGGTTGAATTTTGATCTATTAACTTTGGCCCGTGTAGTATTTTTTTGGATACAGTCAATAAAATTTTTGTTGAAAGCAATAACTGAGTCGTTGACATTGTCTGAATTTAATATAAGGTGCCAATCAGTGTTTTTCAGTTCGCTAGCTATTTCATGAAAGTTCGTCTTTGTGATAAGTCTGCTCTTTTCTCTGGCCTTCTGCTTATTTAAAGTTAGTCCTACCACTACTATGTCATGGTCTGTTAAAGAGCTCTTGCAAACCAGACCAAGAGCCGAGTTGTTAGATTTTACATATGCATGGTCCAGACATCCTTTGCCCCTAGTTGGTTGTGTTATGGCCGGAAGAAGACCATGCTCTGTCATCAGACACTGATAAGATGCGTTATCATTGCTGGGCAAATCCTCCAATGTATTTATATTCATATCTCCCGTGACTAGGAATAAGTTATGATCTCTGATGCTATCTAAAGTATTATCCAGGGAATTAAAAAACCTATCCAAGTTAGTTACTGAAGGCGATCTGTATACACCCACGATTTTGATAATGTTCTCTATGCTAACAATTAGGCAATTGGCGTCAACAAATGCAGGCTCAACGGCTTTTGCAGACCAGCAATTTTTAACATAAATAGTTACTCCACCACACTTGTTTATGAAGTTGTTAGTATAAAAAACATTACAGCCTGGTAGCTGGCTTATATAGGAAGTCTCTTGAAGCCAACACTCGGTGAGAACCAGTACATCAAAATGAAGATCAAAACGCTTCAGAGTCGTTAGGAAAGGCAGAAAGTTGTGATGGAGGCTCCTGATATTATACGTTAAAGTTTTAAAGTTATAGGGAGAAATGTTATCTTTGCAAAGTTCAGGGGTATCGATAGTGCGGCAATTTATTTGTAAGGTTTCGTCAATATCGGCGTAGAGGTCCAAGTTACCCATTGTTAAAAGTATTAATGTTTTTATGATGTGAGCCGCTGAAAATGGTATATGTCGCACTTTTATAATCAATTATCATTACAAGGGATTTTATTACAGAAGTCTGTTTGTTATTATTTAAAGTTATCTTGAAGCAAAGATCTTCCAGATTAATAAACCAAGCTAATGACGCCAGATCACACACGTAATTTTGAATTGCTGGAAATGGTGGTAGTGTGAAGAGTTCAGTTTGATTAGGTGGCAGTGAGTGTTTTATATGTCTAAGTGCGTAAGGTGTGCAGTAAGTTATTTTGTGTGAAAACTTTATTACAAGACATGGAATAGGAATTAATATCAAGTAAAGCACCGCAGTTATATATGTGCCATTAAAAATACCAGTTCGTTTAGTCGACGTTCTGAGACCGAGGTAGTAAATCAAGATCTGCCGAAGTCATCACTACATGGCGTCTAGTTTTAGCGGCTTTGAAAAATTCGTCCCGTTTCGTCTTCCTGGTCATTTTTACTATAATCGGCCGAGGAGAATTGGTATCTTTGGTGTTAAACTTAGAATTTTTTGGCCCGACGCGAGACACCCAGTCGATGTCACTCTCGGGAAGATTAACACCAACCTTGGTTGCTACAACCATAACAATGTGCTCAAGATTCTCGTTCGTTGTCTCACTGATGCCAATAATTTCAAGTTCATTTTTCAGTGCTGCTTGAGACTGCTGTTTTAACTGTTCCTGAAGTAGATGGACCATGTCGCGTAGTTCTATAATGATCGGCTCCCTCTCTTCAAGTGCTTTGATTCTGTTTTCGAAACAATCAAGTCTGGCCGTACATTTGCCTACTCCTTCAGTAAGTTGCAAGAGACAGGATTTAATTTCAGCCATGTCGAATCTTAGAAGGCGCAGTTCGGAAGCTACAGGGTCAGTCTCAAAATCCTCAAAATCGTGCCCGTTAGGCGAGCCGAGAGCCATACGTTTTGATGCTCGTGATGACGCATTCGCATTCGAGACATCAGGCAGTTTGGATGTCCGGACTGGCGTGTTTAGGTTACCGCATTTCGGTTCTTTAGCTCGGCATAACGGGCACTACCAGTAAACCAGCTTCGCTAAGTCGGATGAACCTGCGTTGACGCAAATCGGATGATAGGCAGTGTTGCAGCTTACGCATTTGAGCGTCCGGGATGTTATCTCTTGATTACAAGCAGCGCAAATGAAGTCCATTTTAGAAGTCGAATATAGCGCAAAGAAATGCAGTGGCTCTGTCCGCCAGTTGACTAGGCTATAAGCGAAAGCGATAAATAGGCAAGGTAACGGGATTAAGCGCGTGCGACCAGCACGATTTGCAGTATGTGCGGGAGCGAGTAGGACGGACTGTCCGACGGTCCACGCAGCGCGTTTGAAATACTGATTCAACGATACTCAAACAGCTGATCAATCCTATTAAGTTGTAAGATATCTGCTTTATTGTTTCCACTTTAGTATATCTGAGTAGCGTACCTTGTGCGTTGGGCAGTGTGCTAACGGTGGTGTTAATCTCACATATGTCCTTGCACTTTTAACCACAGTTTTAATTTTTATTTCGGAGCGGTACATGAACACGTATAGACGTTTAGCGCGACCATTCGCGACCCAATACAGACAGACAGACAGCCAGACAACAGAAAAAATAAAAATAAACAGTTTCGGCTTCAGTACAAATAATAAAAAAGCCTCCAAAATATTTTACTATATATCTTTAATGTACAGAATTGTGACCCATATCCCGCAAAGACCCTTTATTTTTTCGGTATAAAAAGTATCCTTAATTTTCACTCATTATATTTACTATGACTGTGCCAAGTTGCATCAAAATCCATGCAGTAGTTTCAGCGTGATACGTGTTCTTTTAAATAAATTTCAATCCCTATCCTGCGGGAACCCTATAATTTATCGGGATAAAAAGTTTCCAATATCCTCGCAGTATGAACTCAAATCATGCCAAGTTTCATTTTAATTCATTCGGTAGTTTTGGCGTAAAGCGCGGCCAGAATACAGAAACAAAGAATGAGTGCCAAAAAAATAAAAACAGTTTTGGCTTTAATATTAAATATATAATAACCTCCAATAAAAGAATATAAAATATCTTCAATGTACAGAATTTAGACCGCTGTCCTGCAGGAATCCTTTATTTTTTTCGAGATGAAAAGTATCCTTAATTTTTACCCATCATATAAACTAGGACTGTGCCAAGTTGCATCAAAATCCATCTAGTGGTTTCAGCGTGATAAGCATTCGTTGAAATAACTTTCAACCCCTGCAGGAACCCTTTAATTTTTCGGGATGTAAAGTACCCTATGTCCTACCTCGTAGTATAAACTCAAATCATGCCCAGTTTCATTTAATTCTTTTAGAAGTTTCGGCATGATGCGCGTCCAAGATACAGACAGACAGACAGACACCAGAAAAAAAACAGTTTTAGCTTTAGTACAAAATAAGCATAGAACGGCCTCGAAAAAAAAAATACAAAATATCTTCAATGAACACAATTTGAACCCCTATTCCGCAGTAACACTTTTTTTTTCGGGATAAAAATAATTTTTAATTTGTACTCATCATATAAACTATGACTGTGCCTGGGTGCATCAAAATATCTCCAGTAGTTTCAGTGTGGTAAATGTTCTTTTAAATAATATCCTGCGGGATCCGTTTTATTTTTCGGGATAAATGTATCCTTAATTATTTTCAACCATCATATAAACTACGACTGCTAAGTTGCATCAATAAACCGTCCAGTAGTTTAAGCGTGATACTTATCACGCTTAAACTATTACATTTTAACTATTTGTTCAAATTTCTTTCAACCCCAATCCTGCGGGCACCCTTTAATTTTTCAGGCTAAAAGGTATCCTATGTCCTACCTCGTAGCATGAACTCAAATCATGCCAAGTTTCATTTGAATTAATTCAGTAGTTTCGGCGTGATGCGCGTCCATTATACAGACTGTTAGACAATATACAGACAACTGAAAAAAAAAACTGTTTGGGCTTGAGTACGGATATAAAACAGCCTCCAAAAAAAAATTACAAAATATCTTTATATTTGGATCCCTATCTCGCAGTATCTTTTTATTTTGTCAAGATTAAAAGTATCCACAATTTTCACCCAACATATAAAGCTAAGTTGCATCAAAAAATCGTCCAGTAGTTTCAGCGTGATAAGTATTCGTTGAAATATTTATTAATAAAATTAAACATTCAACCCTATCCTGCGGGAAGCCTTTAATTTTTCGGGATGAAAAGTATCCTATGTCCTACCTCGTAGTATGAACTCAAATCACGCCAAGTTTCATATGAATTAATTCAGTAGTTTCAGCGTGATGCGCGTCCATTATACAGACGGACAGACAATAGACAGACAACTGAAAAATAACAGTTTGGGGTTCAGTACAGATATATCGGCCAGCCTCTATAAAAAATTACAAAATATCTTCAATGTACAGAATTTGGACCCCTATCCCGCAGGAACACTTTATTTTTTTGGGATAAAAATAATCTGTAATTTTCACTCATCATATAAACTATGACTGTGCCAGGGTGCATCAAAATCTGTCCAGTAATTTCAGAGTAGTAAGTGTTTTTTTAAATAAGTTTCAACCCCTATCCTGCGTGAACACTTTACTTTTTCGGGATAAAAAATATTCTAAATGTATATTTACATTTAGAACACAACAGCTATAATTGTGCCAAGTTATATCATAATCCGTAGTGTAGTTTCAGCGTGATGCGTGTTCAAAAAGACAGACAAAAAAAAACATTTTGGACTCCATATCAATTCTGAAGTATATATCAATTATAATTTTCAAAAAATATTTAATTTACACATTTAGCCCAGTTACAGTTTTACAGTAAAGATGTACAGACCTGGACCTGGACCTGTTACCGTTTTATTATAAGTATATAGATAAAGATTATGTGTAACTCAAAGGAAATACATCAAATAAGATTAGAGACGATAATTAACTCAATTACAATGATCGGATGGTGAGTGGTGCAATGGTGGTGCTTAAATTAATGGAAAATTCCATGTAAATTCATTCAAAGAAATTATAATAGAAATTTTATTAAAATGATTTTTAGTCGAATTTGTTGCTTACACAAATCAATTTTGTTTTAATTGTTCAACGGATTACACGACAGGAGAGGGTCTGTATACTGTCGGACATATTTTTGTAAGAAGTAATGTAAATAGTCATCCCTTTTTAGGGTTCCTTACCTCGAAAGGAAAAAAAATAACCCTTATACGATCACTTCTTGTTTGTCCGTCTGTCTGTCTGTCTGTCTGTTAAGACTTATTTTTAGGAACAAATAGTCACCATGAAGGTGAAATTAATATCAAATACTCAGGTCTGCAATACTGTGGAGCTGTGAAATAAACAAGTGTGTAAGTCAAAGCAAACAAAAGATATGGTCGTTTATGCCGCACATTTTGACACTCGCAATTGAATCTAAATGGCTACGGGGCCTTGTCCCCCCTCATGTCCCCCTTGACGGAGACAAGGAGATTTTTTTGTGGTCTTGTCCCCCCTGGGGGATTTTGCTTGTGTTCTTGTCGCCCCCAATTAAGGGGTTAGTCCAACCTCCTGGACGGCATGTACACGGAACACTCTCGCGAAGAGATTCATACGCTTACACTTTGCACATCTTTGACCAAACGCTGGACATCTAAACTTATCATGTGCATTTCTACAAAAATCACACTTCTCACGCCGGTATGTCGACGCTGGTGGCGCGCGCTACCGTACCACACCCATGCCTGGGTGCAGCTGCGGCTGCGGCGCTGCTGGTGGGCCTGTGCTCGGCCCGTTCCCGGGACGCTGTCCTCGATGCTCGTTCTCTGTCTGGAGACGCTGTCCTGCCATAGCTGGGCCAGTTCACTGTCCGCTATGTGCGCGCGTGCTGCTTTGACAAGTGCCGCACGTACCATATTTCTGTCGCTGCACCCAATGCATAGCTATCTTGGTGTCTCTGTCTCGCTCCCTCACCTCGTGAATTCGTCCTCCGTCCTGTTCTGTACTTAAAGTGTTCGCCTGTGCTCGAGACATTTCTGCAACGTTACAAATATCCAATGCCTTCTTAAGTGTTAGTGTTAACGTATAAAGAATTTATGACGCTCGACTGTTAAGTTCTTCTTTGGAGCGAAAAATGCATCAAATTTTTCAATATACTTTTCACAGTGACGTTGCTTTCCATTGGAAAAGTTTCATATACGTCTCGGCATTGTTCGCCAATTATATACTCACTTGAGCATCTATAACTTTCGTGTGTAACTGACAGGCCTTGAAATATATTAAAAATGTTTTTTTCCACTTCGCCCACTGGTTGCTCAAATTTCCTGATGTAATATTCGTTAAATCCTTCTCAAAACAAAATGCCGGGCAGGTGGCAGCATTGATTCCATTTTTGTCAAAAATCACTTATTTTAAAACTGTTTTGCACTGTACTTCATTATTTCCTGGATTATTGTAATTTATTCTGCAGGTTTTTCCACAAATTGCACCGGCTGCGCCATGTAAAGTATTTGATATAAGGGAGATATGAAATGAGTACACCGAGTGCCATGCAAAGACTGATTTATTTCCTCCTACCCACTTCACATATTTATTGTTTATCTACATTTACCCACAAACGTAAACCTGTACAAACTTAAGGCTATACCTTTCGGTCAGCTTAAGTACCAGGTACGCTACCTTGGTCGACACACTGGATATTTCTACAACATTATCAATATGGACCTTATTGACGCGGAACCCCACGTCCCACCCTGGGGCTGCTGATCGCCCTCACGGAAGTAGAATTAGTGGCCCGATTCTAGGGTCATTGTGTTCTCTTTGGACTTCACATACCCTTAGAATACGCCACCTGATCTTTCTAAGCTCCGTCTTAAGTTGCACCATGTGTTCGTCAAGAAACCTAATCGTTCGTCCGTTGTACGTAGCCAGGGTCAGTTGTTTTAGTTTCAATACGGTAGCCCAGAGATTCTTCATACCTTCTGCCCTGCCATTTCCGTGACCACCACCGTGGTCAGGACTAGCAGGGTGACTGGCAACTGGGGGGCATTTTTTGGTTGTGCCGTTAATTGCCACGCTGGGAATGCGGGGTGGCGATCGTAGGGCGTTGCTTCTCGCAACGGTGACGCTGCTGCCCGTCGCCGGCCTGTGTCATTTGGCTACGCTTGTTTTTTAGATGGTTGTACCGCCATCTGTCGTTCACCAGAGCCTTGTTTGTTATCCAGCAAGCCTACCTATACTATATGCTATACCTACTTTGGCATTGGTTTTTAATATCCTAGATGAACATAGGATGCTTTTTTTCGCGATACAGTAGTCCGCGTGGATGAAGTCGCGGGCGAGAAAGCTAGTATTTCATAAATTATTCTTTTGATTGTTTGTTTTGATGAGCTTATTATGATGTTGAATTTTTAATTTAAATCTCTTTTGAAATGAATTTACAGGACCTCATAGAGGCCACGAGGCAGCTCCGACTTTATTAATAACGTTATTAGGCAGTGTCTCGGTTAGGCCACTTGTTTTAATTTTTAGCGAAAATAGCGTCATTACAGCACAGAGTGGAGTGTGCACGCCATTACAACAGTGGACAACAGTATATAAAGTTCTGAGAGGTCCTAGTAACTTACACTTTGATAATACACTTTTTTTCTGTACACGGCATTTCAATACTTTGACCTTTTGTCCAGAGTCCCTGGGTGAAAAGATAGAGTGATACATCCAGTTCTGATCCAGAAACTTGAAAAAATTTCAAGTTAAGAATACCACGTTGACTTTATATGCAACTGCCGGATATGTAGCGCGAGCATTTAAGATTTACAATGAAAACGTGATATGAAATTTTACAGTTATATCCATATACTCGTATTATAGATTATATATAATTAACGTCCACGTCTTAAATGGTTGGATGAAAGCAAAGGGTGGACTGAATACAGGAAACTCAGTAACGCACCGTGGGATCGCAAAAAGTGTTACCCAACAACCTCCAAACTTCAATATGAAGATGACAACCAAAGATAGAAATTATGTTGTACAATACAAGGGAACTGGTTAGAAGAACCGCTCAAGATTAACCACTGAAGTCATTGTATCGCACTTCTTATGCCATTACACCTTAAAGCGGGCATTACTCTTTGTTTCTTCATAAGGACCTTTGCCTAAAGCCGCATTAGACGTAATCTGCTTGCGGTGAGCTCTGCTTATTTTACGTATTTTTCTAAAGCTCACAGAAGACAAAAATAAATTAGGCACTGGCCTACTAGCAATTTCACTAAAATCAAGTTTATTTACTTTAAAAATATTGTCATGAATTTTTGGAAAGCATTCATACTGACGTGTTGTTAACTTTTATTATTTCCATACATACTTGTGTTTTTTTTAGTGTTATTGAGTGTGTAATTTTGGTGGAATATTATTCATTAACATTAAGGTGTTTGTTAACGTGCACGAGCGTAGGCAAAGGATAAAAATTCAGAAAAAGTGACTATTTGTGATATTTTTAAAACTCTCCTGGAAGTATTAGTACTCGTTGACTTTCACCATTTTACTGATTCGTGACTTTCACAACATTATTGACTGTGACGTGACAATATTATTATTAAACTACACTACACTTGAAATTGGCGGAATTGCTAGTAGGCCGGTGCCTCCGCAGAAGCCATTCTATTAAAAAAATAAGAATAAGTCTATTTCATTCATTGTGATCATACGATGGTGCACAAAATTTAGCTTGAAACAAGACATGATTATAGAAACTATAACCGTACGTTCCAAAAAATATATTTAAAATATCTTCAATGTACGGAATTGGACCCGTTACAGTTTTATTATAAGTATATAGATTAGTTTTCCCGCTCGCAACTTCGTGCGCGGTGACTTCCATTTATCGCGAAAAAAAGCCTCCTATGTCCTCTAGGATATTAAAAACCAATGCAAAAGTAGGTATAGCAACAATACTCTTGATGTTTTTTGATATACTTGTTATTTTGTTTCCATGGCAACCGTTTCTTAAAGCGAGTTATCAATATTTTTCCAGGTTTTCCAGTTTTCCCGTGCAAATTTACAATTTTTTGGGATAAAAAGTATCCTATATTTTATTTCAGTGTATAAAGAAAGAAAGAAAGAAAATACATTTATTCAACACACACAAAAATAAAAGATACAAATAATTAGAATAATTAATTAGGTTCAATAGAAAAGGAAAACAAAGAAAATGTAAAAGTAGACAGTTAAAGTGGTGATGAATGGGCCTTAATTCAGCATTAGGCTGTTTGCGGAAGGCACGCAGCGCTGGTTTTCAGCTAAAGCCCAGAGGGAGCGGAAAAATAAGCATACAAGAATAGGTATAAAAAATGAAATTAAATATGAATACATTTATAAATACATATATTATATATATATATATATATATTTATTTATCTATGTTTATTTAAATAATTTAAATAAAAAAGTATATTTAAAGATATAGCAACGACAAAGGAATTAAGTAATGTAGTATCTGAATGGTGTAAAATAACTGACGAAAAAGGTGTCGTTAAAAATTGCCTAAGGGTAGCGCTGACTATTAAGAATACCACGCATGTGGGTTGCAGCGAAATAACCTCTACTATTACGTGCAACTAATAAGTGAGAAGAAATGAATTTCAAGGAAAAATAATAATAATAATAATAAGTATATATATATATATCACAAAAACGTTATGTCTATATTAATATTGCCATGCTGCCTCTGCTCATCAATTAAAAATTGCCTGAGTTTAAGCCTAAAAGAGTATTAATTTCTTAGCCCCGGATTGGTGGCGGCAGATTATTCCTACACTTGGTCGCAGCATAGCGGAAGCAACCTTTGAAAGACGCAGTACGGTGCCGCGGTATTGACAACTGTTGAGAGCCATGCCTACTAGAATATTTCTTGCTAGGAGTATAATGTTTTCAGGGTTCATGTATGTAAATAAACGCAGATACATACAAACATACATAAATACATACATACATACCTACATGGATACATTGACTGTTAAACTCATTACTCTTCCCTTGCTTTGTTGTACTCGGGTAATAACATTTTCCCCGCTAGGACATAGAAAACATCCGATACAATAACGCATCTTCATTTATTACAAGAACTGCAAAGGAGTGGAATGCCCTGCCCCCGTCAGTGTTTCCGGTAAAATATAACCCAGGTATGTACAAGTCAAGAGTGAATATTCGCTTTCTATCAGGTGAGATCGTGGTCAAACGACTGTATATTCCGTAACAAAAAAAAACAACGAAGCAAATGCCATAAGCTATTTTACTGGTGAGTATTTCCAACTATCACTATAAAATCCCGATATCCCTACGAGTGCAGGTAATGGAGGTAACGCTTAAGCAAACGACTCTCGTTTTTAGGATTTACTTTATTCGCTACTTTCTTACGCGTTATGCGAAGGTATTTGCATTTAACAGTTCATAATACACAGTATTGTCATATGTGTGATAAATCCTAATAGTGAGTCAACTCGGCTGCTTGACAGAGCAACGATGAGTTGCGGTGTGAAGGAGAGCGGAGTCCCCCTCCTGCCCACGACGCCTGCGGGGCGTACCGGCCGGCGCCTATTGCAAATTGGTACAACGTATTAGGTGTGTCAAGTACACGAAATCGCTCGCACGTGTTTGCCAAAGTACATAATAATTATATCGTATGTGTGGTGTTCACGCAACGAGGCGTTTTATTGACTGAGTGAGCGCGAAGCACGAGCGAAGCGTCTCTGTTTCAGCTTCGGCAAAAAATCTTTCGAAATCCGGGCAATCATCTTTATGTCCAGATGATTGCCCGGATTTCCGGCTGCTCTCCTTTACAGGTCGCATTTCTCAACCGATCTAGACGAAACTTGGTGTAAAGGTTAAGCGAATTTTAAGAATTTTTTAGTCGTCGCATATTTTTGATTGGGGAGGTACTTCCCCTAAAAAGGGGTAAAAAGGGGGCTACTGAAAGAGCTGAAAAAAGCGGAAACCAGCATTGAACAACCAGCAGTGTGGTATAATTATTATATTCAGCCTTAACCTGCTAACTAATATGTCAGAGGTCATCGGGCGGCCAGAAAAACTCTGACACCAGAGGCCTCATACGAAATGAATGAATGAACTGCTAACTGGCTGCATATGATAAGTCTTATTAGTCTCTTTTAACAACCACAAGCAAGTTCATTATTTTTATGTAAAGCGACGGTTCCGTGCGCATAAAATAAACACCGTATTGCGAGCTTGAACAGGGTTTTCCAGCAGGTACCTCATTTTCAATGCGCACGCAGGTAATTTTAATATTAAATATTATTTTTCTTACTAACGACGATTCTCAGACTATTTTACTGACGCACCTCGTTACGAGACAATATGATAATTTTAATGCTATAACGTTTTTTACAGAATTTGGATAATGGACTAACACAATATTCATATTTTTATGAAACATTTCTTTCCACGTGGGTAATTGAAAAGTGATGAAACGTGTAACGTTGGTTGTTAGCCTTTTAGTGAAATGAAAAATAATGTAAAAAGTTGTTCGCGAATGAATAATTTGTTTTATTTTGTAATGCCTGGTATATTTGATTTACATCTAATTTATCTCGTTTACGGTTCAAAGCCACACGAAGATAATGTCATGTGCTGGTTGTGCGATATTATTAGTAACAGTGTTGGTTATTTCACGTGTTGGTCATTCTGTGTCTTTTCGCTTGAAACTTTATGCCCAATAAAAGCATTTAAATTTAAAGCAAAAGGAACATGATTTCACACGTTGATGACAATAATCTGATCTTTTCATCTCAATTAATATTTTCTCAACGATATCGATACATCGTAGATTAATACATACAACTGCGGTACAGATTTTTCGTGGGCATTGATTATTTTAGAGAAAGAATATAAAATGCTACACAATAAAATTAAAATTTTATTAACTTTTGGCGAAAACACGTCCAACCTTTTTATTGTTGTTACCGACCTCCGTAGTATTTTGATACTCGAGCACGATTCAAAAAAGTAGACAGATTATGTCACAGAGTAAATATATGTCAGGCAATACCACTACCCTATATCAAAGCGCTGGAGTGCTCAGTGTGTGTCAACTCTTCACTCTCTAAACATCTATTTTAGTGCATGAATCAGTTTTATCCTCACGTGACTATGAATCATTGAAGATTCGTAGAGTTACTGACTGACCACTCCATCTGTTAACACTAGGTTCGCGCATCGTTTTGGTGATTTTATTAGAGTACATGTTTATAATAGGGTCGTAAAATACTGTGATATTAAAGACAAAACAGGTCGTAAAATACTGTGATATTAAAGATAAAAAAGTAAGGGCAGCAAAAGTCATAGTACATAAATAGCTTACTTCATTGACATATGAAAATACAGAAAATTTAATAAATATCATATGTTAAATTGAAAATACACATTGAAAATAATACATTAAAATTAAAACTACCTATTTAATTTACGTTTTATTAATTTCATTATATTATTATATACGAGTATATAAATGCCTATATATATATATATATATATATATATGTGTGTGTGTAGGCATTTTATAATTAATAATAAAATTAATATTATAAAATTATAAATTTATTTGTACCTTTTTTTTCATATTTTATTGTCTTAACATAAATCATTTTAATAATTATCATGTGTGTAGATAAACTTTTTCTATCCACTGAGTTTCTAAATGTTAAACATATATACGGAATCAGGCTTCCTAGAAACAGGCTTTGCCTAGTTAGGAAGTCGACAGATATTTAGTATTTAAGAAAAGATGTCTGCATAATATGTAGACCGAATTACCGATGTATGTTTCTAAACTGTCATTGTACCTATTGTGTAGTGTGCAATGCTAGATGTATCATTTTTGCAGTAATAAATATATATATATATTTTTATATACTCTTCAAACTCAAAGGAAAGACAAGAGTTATAAAAAGGTAAATTGCCCAAGGGTAGTACAACACCATTTTGAGTTCTCCACTTTCTTATCAAAATCAATAAAAATATTTACTCTCCCGAATATCGACTACTAATTTGTTCCAGATAGCAGGCATCCGAACAAAAAGCAAAGCATCCCAATAAGGATTTATGTCGCAATAAACCGGACTGTTAGAATTTTTTTCACAAATCTGTGGTTAGAACGGATCCAGCGCTTCTATTTGCGCATGAGGTCACCATTGCCTATTTGAAATCTAGGACTGGGATTGAAAGCCTTGTAATGCAGGTTATCTAACCAGTCCAGGGCTTTTTGCCAATAAAGTCCTATAGCTACTGTACTATTATGCTAGTGATATGCACATTCGTAAATTAGGTACATCAGTAGGGCTATTACGCAATGTTGATCATATCGGTTTCAAGCCATCAAATTCATTAATGTCTTGTGATAGAGTCGAAATTGCTATGAAAAAAGTGTCAATCTGATTGAAGCCAAGTTCTGTGGTCGAGCCCCTGATCACAATTCGTTCACACAGATTAGTTACAACGTGTTTTACATAGGAAATTTGAAGAGTTTTTTTCTGGCATAACCAGTACACAAGTACATTCAAAGGTTAAGACTATTAAAACGTCTAGCAACCCTCTGGTGTCGGCCCTGGGTCTCCCCTAAAAGACTAGTCTCGTCCAACGGCTCGTAACCATTTGATGCAATTTATAATTATCTATCCAACTGCGGAAACCGCGTCGCAATCGGTTCAGTTGTTTTTATTTGATGCGTGAATAGACAGACAGACAAACAGACCAGACACATTTTTTTTTAAATGTTATGTCCTTGTTCAATAGTTTATTTAAAGTATCCATGCCATATTTTTTAATATCTTCAATATGCAGACTTTTTGTAACGTACTGCTTGATCATAAGTATTACAATCGAGTAGAATTATTTCTTGAACATCCCGCATAGTAAATAACACTGACACTTCCGTGAAAGTTAACATTGTTGTTGTTACAACACAAAAAATGTAATCGTAGATTTGGAAGACGAATGTCCGAAGAAAATCATTATCGAAGGGAACACTGCACGGAATCCGGAATCCGCAATTGCCAGCGACTTCACTCCCGCCGGTTTTAGATACGATGCAATTTTCACTTGTATTGGGTGCTTCTATATGGCGCCATTTCCGCCTCATTGGAAAGGAAACTTAAGCAGCAATGACCGTTTGAATACTAGTCTTCCCGCTGTTTAAAGGCCTGGATTACTTTAATTAGACTGTGAAAATGAAAAAAAAAACATGTTTGGTCTATTTATAAAAGATAACATTTAAAAGCGGTACCAAAAGTAATGTAAATGTAGACCTCCTTTAGAGTCCGAGTCAGAACAATTAAAATTTGGGGATTGCTTTAGAATCCAGTCGCACAAATTTAAGGGGGTATCCTTCTGGTATTCTGGTATCCTTCCCCTAGAAAATGCCTAGATCCTGTTTTTTTTAGGAATTGTTATGGGAAGGACTTCAATAGTCGGCTAGGCGACCAAACAGCTGTAAACTTTGGCACTCGCCGGCCGCCACCGCGGCATTAATCACAATAAAAAAAAACAATGTCGATTATTTTCCATCATAAAACAATAAAAATAGAATATAAAATAAATTAAGCGTTTTCTCAGGCTAAGACAGCACCATTAGAAAAAGAAGTCAAATGTCCCGCATTGTGGTTTACTTGGGCATTTCCTCGTGGCCTAACTAGGAAGCTTAACTAGTTAGGCCACGAGGAATATTTTTTCCTCGTTGCCTAACTGCTTGTCGTTAGTCTATTGACTCAACCTGTATAAAGTACTGACATGGGTTAAGTACAGTCATACGCACGAATACAGGCAACGGACTCGTGGTCACAACGATTTGTCACACTGGTGTGACCACGAGGGATTATTTTTGCTCGTGGTCATACAGCATGGTGTGACAAATAGTAAACTATAATATATTTAGACTCAGTCACACCAGTGTGGGAAACCAAAAGACCAATTACTTATCGACATAATTCTATAAATTAAATTGTTGTAATTTAATTTATTAATTAAGTGTCAAAGTGTCAGATGTCAAAGTGACAAGTTTCAAACTAAAAAGGGCTTTATCTGTGAAAATATTGATCCTAGTCTAGTAGTTCTTTTTTACAGAAGTGTTAGATCTCATCGAGATCTTCATTTCATATGACAGCTGTCAAACTTAAAAAGGCTATAATTCTGAATCTATTGATCCTATACAAGTAGTTTCTTTACATAAGGGAAAATTATCTATATGAAAAATGATCTTTTATGATCTGTGGCACCATTCATTATCTATGGCACCATTTATTATCTATGGCATCATTTATTTTATACCAACGTCATCACTGTTTAGGCATCTAAAATAAACTCACATACATACAAACATACATGAATCCTAAAAACATTACACTCCTTTTTTTGGGCAGTCGTGTAAAAACATAACACTCCTTTTTTGGTTAGTCGTTTAATAAAAATCATAAAAACATTCAGTGAAATTTATTTTCAAAACCGTAACCTAGTCAAAAGAACTGACCCCGACGAGGAAGATTGTAAACTTTGGGATAATACCCGACGAGTCACCTCAAGCCGCTGATTATACCTTTGGGTTTAAGATAAGGCCTTGAATACCTAGATTTTGCCTAAAGCTTGCGACAACGCTTCAAAGGTAAGGCACTGATTAAAGATATGTTAAAAGTCATTGATTACGTTAAAGATATGTTAAAAGTCATTGATTACGTTAAAGATCTACAGGTTCCGTAAAAATGTATAGTTTGTTTTTTTTCCATCAAAGTAGGTTCTGTTTTTCCCATGAATGTTGTAGTTTTCTTATAATTTTAAGTTACGCTATAATCTTCTAATTGTGTATGTACTGAACTGTCGTATAAGACAAAAGAGAAGATCTAAAAAAAAACACTTTAATGATGCGCCAGTTTTAAAAGCGACGCCCTAAAACACCATTAAAATAATGTTCATTATTAAATAACCAAATCACAGAACAATGAACTTTTAACCGCTAATATCCCAATGTGACACTTATATACACTATATCACCATTTTCCATTTTATGACTAATAACCTAATGAATATTACAGATATTAAGAGCATTGCCAGAAAATAATACAATCTTTGTAAGTGTCAATAAAACCAATGTAAGTACACATTACTTTATGAGGTTCTTTAGTAAATTTAATTACAATAATGCGATGAAAGAAGTTGTGATAGGTCAGACAAAGGACGAGACAAAAGTTATTTTGCAGTTATATACGTCTGGCGCCTTTGTATTCTACATTTTTACTAAATTAATTCAAAGAAGTTACTATTGTTGCATAAAATTAATTAAATAACACACAATGTCTAAAATTGGCTGATTATATGACTAAAGGATCCTATGATACACCTCTAACTGACAAAGCTGTAGGACTCTAAAGACTTTACCTGCTATTGTTTTTTTTATTAAAATAGGCTCCCATTTATCTCGCGTGTAACTCGCATCATGAAACGTTAATATTCGGAATGCAAGCAATGTTTCTAGGAGGTGACACTTCCCTAGAAGGTTCACTTTTGCTTTGAAGACTCCCCAATTTGATAAGGAAAATAGTGATTTCGAGATAACGCCGTAGAGTCGCAGATGGACCTGTGAAATTAATGTTAGTACTCAGTAACTTTGAAGATATACACATTTACATAATAGTCACGTCTCGTTAATATTAAATTAGTTATATGTATATCTATTGCCTTCTTAGATATACGTCCTGTGGTCATGTTGCTAGTGTCCAATGATGGTCCTTCAACACGCATATATTTCAAACGACCTTTTGAAGAATCTCCATACTTGAGAATAATGTTTCAAAAGGTGTCAATATCATCAGGGATATAACCAAAGAACGCAGCTGAAATCTCAAAATAATTGGAATTGTGAAAACCTCAGTCAGCACACAGTTCTATTGAATAACACTTTATTTAGAAGTAGTTTCTTGTATTATGATTTGTTGAAATTGTGCTACGAGTATTATACCCTAAAGGCAGAAACTTTATTACTTTAAGTTAACACTATGTAAATCCTTTTTGAAAACTGTGAAGGTTTGCGTCTGATTTAATTGCCCTCAATATTTGCTGCGACAAGGTTTCTCTCTATGTTAGTATTAAAACAAATATCAATATCACTAGGGATATCACCGAACGCAGCTGGAATCTCGGAATAAATGGAATAAGGAAAATGTGCACCCCTGCGTCGTGTCAGTGATTCGATTATGCGTGAAGAATATACATAAGCTATTGCCTCGTTCTAAATTGTACTGGATATTTCGGAGATTTTGTCGTTATTGAGCGCAGGAGCCTGAGATTGACATTCCATTATGCTTGGCTTGAATTGATTGACAGCGCCCGTGTTTTGGTTGAAACTGACGTTGAAAATACTGCAGGGAAATTATATATATAAATACACGCTTATTCTAGTCTGTTTTTTTGATTAATTCAATATCAGCAATCAGCTCAACGAATCTCAAATTGGTTAAGCAAGATACACAGTCCATAATGCGATATTTTCGACTTGAACATGAGGTTACAGTGGGGTATATAAATAGAAGAAAATCTTATATAATTAATTTCTAGTAAACACCGATGTATAATGTAGAACCACCCCTGCTCATCCTGTGGGTGCTGTGAGGACCGGCGTGAGGAAATTTAGGAAATAGCCAGCAGCACTTCCTGTGTATTATCACCAACTGATGCGATCACCGCGCCGCCCTCTCAACCGCTTCCCTTTATTGTCGGCAGCGAGCAACAGAAATGGGAGTCCGATGTTCTACGGTGGAAGTTACCGGCTGATTATACCGTTATGGTAGTTACCGTTTACTTCAACCTGAAGTTTAAAAAATAATAATTATTCTTTTAGCAATACACGCCAAACATAATCAAACATATTTACAAAGCACTGTTTACTAAATTGAAAGCACCGCAAATATATTTTCAGCACTTGTAATTAATAGAGCTCACTTTGTGTGAAGAGTCGTGTATATGAAGGTTAATTAACGCTTCCACACGTCCTTTTAACAAAACGTTGGTAAAGCTACCGATATTTTCGATCTGTAGTTCTACTTCTTTTTCATTTTGGTATAAGTGAAGCCTTTAAAAAAAAGCAGCTACTTAACAAGACGTAGTTCAACTTCGTGCAACATTGACAAACTTTCTTCACACGCGGTATTTGAATTCACTAATTTGTGAAGACAGCCAACTTTGCAACACTTTGCCCGTAACGCAAGTTCCATACCAATATATAAAAGTGAAACGTTGTCTGTTTGTTTGTTTGTTCGTTTGGGGAGCTTTCACGTGATAACGGCTAGACGGATTTTGAAGAAATTTGGAATGGAGATAGCTTATATCCTGGAATAAAACAAACAATACTTTTATCCCGGAAAGTTGTAAGTTTCCACGGAAAAACTGGAAAATGTTGATAACTCACTGTAAGGAACGGTTGCCACCACAGAATGGTCGGTTGCCATGGAAACGAAATAACAAGTGTGTCAAAAAACATCAAGAGCATTGGTGCTATACTTTTTTATTACCTTTTACATTGATTTTTAATATTCTAGAAGAAAATAGGATACTTTTTTCGAGATGAACAGTAGTTTGCGCGTACGAAGTCGCGGGCGGGTTTTTTTTTTTTATTACTGACTAGGCAATCGTATGAACACGATCTCACCTGATGGAAAGCGATGATGTCGAAGGTAAGAAAAACACTAGTAAGAAAAACTAAAATACTAAAAAAAATACAAAAAATAAACAATGTGGAAATACTACTGTGTTGTGTGGGAATACTAGTAAGTTATAAAACTAATAAATATCTTCTAATCTAGGACATATACCATATATAAAAACAGCAGAACGGCAAACAGCCTAATGCTGAGTTAAGGCCCATTCATCACCACTTTAATTATCTACTTTTACCTTTTCTTTGTTTTCCTTTTCTATTGTTCCTACTTAATTTTGCTAATTATTTGTATCTTTTATTTTTGTGTGTGTTGAATAAATGTATTTTCTTTCTTTCTTTCTTCTTTCTTATATATGCTTCTATGCAATTACCGCACTGGGGTGAAAACTGTATGTGACTATTTTGTATTATACAAGTTTTTACTTATTAAAGCTATACGGTAAAATATACTATAGGTAAAGAATAATACAAAGTAAAATATATCAGTTTTCTCAATAAACAAATATGCTCACCCCCATCGGATAGACAAATTCAAAGTAGCACAACATAAACACAAAAATACTGCCATGTATAAAAATAACAACAATAACAATATGGTCCTATCACAAGGCACGTGTCAAACGCAACATTAGGCCCTCTACGTGAATAAAGAAGGCAAAAAAACATCGCAATGAATACAGCCATTCTACATTGTGACGGGCAAGAAACAAGTTAAAGTGAACTCCGCAATATACTTGAGGAAATAGGTAAGAATAGCTTAGTCGAACGTGCCTCACCAAATAACGCAATGTGTGGCATAGAAAATGGAAAACAGAAATAATTATATTTAGAAAAGTGAATAAGAGAATTTGCTACGGCGTAGGCAATCGCTACAGACTTTCGAACTATGGGTAATTTACGTAGCTGTGCTACAACTATAATTTTTAAAGCAAGTAAATCGTCTTATTCCACAGGAGCTAGAGATAAACTAAAAAACAGATTCATGTCGTATAACATGCTCCATGAGCTTAAGGTATTGAATGCCTTAGTAATTAAATAGTTTAACTTGAATACTACGAGTATATAGTTTGAATCCCTATAATGTTTAACTCATACGCATGGGGTCTTATCTATGTTGACCTCTGCTGCGACTCAATTTTCTCTAAATATATTCTTTTGACCATATGACCACCTAGTACTACTAGTACTGTTTTGTGGTTGAACCCCGGTCCGCCTCTCGCTTCAGAGGAAGTTTGTCTAGCTTTAAAGTTAATTAAATGTCTCTCCCTCTTGACTTCGCCATGTTTTATGCGATACGTGTGGCACTTCGTTTTTTTTTTTATTGCGGACTAGGCAATCGTTTGACCACGATCTCACCTGATGGAAAGCGATGATGTGGTCAAAGGTGTAGCACGCTTGCCTAGTAGATACCTATTCACTCTTGACTTGAACACACCGGGGCTATAATTTACCGGAAACACTGACGAGGGCAGGGCATTCCACTCCTTTGCAGTTCTTATAATAAATGAAGAAGCGTAACGCTTCGTTCTTGTGCGAGGTATATCAACCATGAAAGAGTGGCAAGCATGAGCTATGTTTGCTAGCAGTGCGGAACGGGTTGTTTTTGATTTGAATAATAGTTTTTCCCCCACTAATTTGAGGCATGAGGTACAGTTACTTTGGCTTTAAAACATACTTGAACGGTCATCACTTCAATACTTATAGTTTCTTGTCTATGTAAGAAATAAAACCACTTTAAATTAAATTCCACACAAAGATTACTACTATTTTAGCAGCATCATGATCTATGTTCTAATTACAACAATGAAACATGAACACTGTAAATTGCACCAAAAACTGTGAATTTACTAATAGTGTAATTTCCGGACGTGGCGCTGCGACGGGAACAGTTACGAAAATTCTTGTTCTCGCATCGGTTTCAACATCAGTGGAGCGGCGGGCGCTGTGCTGGGCTTCTGTTAGGGTTTCGTCAAGGAAGGCTGATTACGAACGAGTGTAATGATATTCATTAATGGTGAAAATGTTTCAGGGGCAGTGCGGGGTAGGGTGAAGTAGGTAGATGAGGTGCAGGCGCATCGTGTGTTGCGAGTGAGGGGGTAAGGAGTGAGGGGAAGGGAGGAGAGTGTGGAGTGGGGGAGGGAGATTTGAGTGTGGAGTGGGGGAGGGAGATTTGCGGAGTGGTAAGCGTGATTTTAGTTTTTCATATCCTCCTCCCCCACAACCCAGATTCACCCCGCACCAGGGGCTAAAAAAAAACACTTAGAAAAGTGAAAGGTCAAAGTTCGCCCTCAAACGCAATCCTAGCAACCCTTCTAACTACACCTAACGTTAATTTTGGCTACGGAGATTTTGCTGCTTTCGATTTAGCATTATGATTGCTCTGACGTTTTTGATTGACGTCAGAATATTGCTTTGTTAAATGCAAAAGTGGGTTATTTTCATGGAAATTATCACAAAATAACGGTTAACAATGCCAGTGTTCTGGAAAAGCTTCCTCGAAACAAGGCGTAAGTTAAAAAACTAAAACCCATACGATCTGGTTAAAAATAGCCTATGACACTCTTGCGATGAAGACGAATCGATTGATTCCTCGCTTGTCAAAATCAGAACTTTCCTTTGCCTTGCCCTATTTTTTTTTTGTATTTTCTAATACATGAAGACAAATCGATTGATACATAGCTTGTCAAAATCGGAACAAGTTTTTAGTTTGTACACAGAACCCTTCCTTCATTTGCTTCGCAGTAGTCGGGTAAAAAAATATAACTTGACACTCTATACTTTAAAATCAATTGATTAACACCTAGTTTGACAAAATCGGACGAATAGGGGCAACGCTATGGTAGAACATTCACATACCCACTTAGATACATACATAGACTGTTAACCTTGCTTCGCAGTGGTCGGATAAGATTACAGATTTTTTAAATTTTCTGTTTTCTTAACATGCGGGGTTAAACACAGTTTTGATATTTTCAAACAATCCTCAAATATCATACTGCATTACAAAAAGCTGCAGGACACAGAACACCAAGTTCAGAACTCACGCTCGCCAGCTGTGCCCAACATTCGTGTTTGTTTTTCTTTGGAGACCTAGCTGTCACGAGGAAAAAAATGGGCGAGTCACTGGTCACGAGCGGCGACGGGCAGATTGTTGTAGCCGTTAAGTTGAATGATTTCTGTGTGGTTTGTCAGGATTTTTCACATCTGACCCCTCAGGCGGTGTTTTTTCATTGGATGAAAGCCTTTTTACTTTCAATGCAAATGTTAGTTATTTTTCGTGGTGGTGATGAATTTGAAATAGGAATTTTCCATTGAAATTGTATTTTTCTTCGTCGTATCGACGTTTCAACCGTTGCGCCGTAACATAGGTCATCACCAATCTTAAGGTCATTTGGATACAAATATCGTGTTTGATGGGAATAGCCAGCCAGGAGCGTCGGGCGTTTTGTTTTATGTGCTTGTACATCCTACAACTATAACGTATAATTCTGTAGAAAAATCCCGTATTTAGAATTTACCAAAGCGACTCAAAGTTGACTTTGACTTTGACGCCAAAGTGGACAATGATCAAACTGATATAAGACCAATACTAAATGTCAGACCCTAAAAAGCTAGTATCATTTTTAATTTTTAGGAATAGACAAAAAATTGAAAAACGGTTTAATTTTGTCGTGCAAATAGGATTAAAGTGGTATTTTATGGTAGTTTTACCACCCCATTTTTTAACGGTCTGATAAACAGAAAGAGGAAATAGTGTAATAAAGGTTTTAAAGTTTCCTTTAAAATATATCCCATATCTATGTATCTATTCATACCAATATATAAAAGTGAAACGTTGTCTGTTTGTTTGGGGAGCTTTCACGCGATAATGGCTGGACGGATTTTGATGAAATTTGAAATGGATACCTCCATTTCAAATTATACCCTAAAATAAAACATAGGATATCTTTATTCCGAAAAATTGTAGGTTTCCACGGGAAAACTGGCAAATGTTGATTACTCGCTGTATGGAACGGTTGTCATGGAAACGAAATAACAAATCTGTCAAAAAACATCATAGAACATTGGTGCTATACTACTTTTGCATTGGTTTTGAAACTTTTTAATATCCTAGAAGAACATATGATGCTTTTTTCGCTATAAACTGTAGTCCGCGCGGATGAAGTCGCGGACGGGAAAACTAGTACTTATAGTAAAGCAAGAGAGCTAGAGATCCTAGGTACGAAATCGAACGGTCGTAGGTTCGAATCCTGCAAGGTGCAATCATTTGTGTGATGAGCAGAAATGTTTGTTTCCGAGTCATGGATGTAATATTCTTATCTATGTATGTTTATCCGTTATCTAGTGCCCATAGCACAGGGTATCCTCGTTTGGGGCTAGATAATTGGTGTGGAAATGTCCCGTTTTTTTTTTTTTTTTTTTTTTTTAAGAAAGAAAAAGTCTGTACTAACAAGATAATTAAAAAAAATGTCTAGGATACTTAAAACAAGCTACTGAACAAGTTTTTTTTTTAAATCGTTTCTGTTTGTTTGTCTGTTTGTTAGTCTATATGTTTGTTCGCGCATCACGTTAAAAGTACTGGACTTATTGCGATGCGATTTTCACTTTTGCATAGCTTAGGGTTGGACTTAAAAACTGGTGTATCTGGTATCTCAATCCGATTAGTAGAAGCCAAGCAAACGATAAAAAAAAATTGACGGCTGATGGAATTTCGATCAAATGTTGTCCGCTTACTCCCCCCGCTTTAACAACAACCTTGTGTAAACACTCGACCACGTGACCGTGACATCACTGCGGCTAGACGGCAAAATGGCGCGATAATATTGTTGCTGCGTAGAACTTATTTTCCGTTCCTACCTCAATGCCTTGGCGCAATCGTACAAAACTCGGCTTGTGATTGGCTGAATACATGTAGCCATTGAGAAACCGTACCAAAGAGTTTTGTAATTATTATTTAATGAGAGGGCACCGCGGAAAAATAATAAAGCCAAAAATGGGAGTAGTTCTAGAAAAAAAAAAGTTTTGGAAATGAAAGGGATGATATGCTGTTATTTTGTCTTATTTAAATACAAGATGAACCTTCCTACCTGTTAATATTAAAACATCAACACAGTTTAGTAAAAAAAGAGACCAGAATATTTTTCTGAAAACCTACTAAAATTGCAAAAAAGTACGGCTCGCGAACAAACAAAACATATTTTTTTAATTTAGATATATTTTTGTTGTTTTAACTGATAGTAAATATATCCTTTAGAGGAGGGAAACACAAATTCAATAATAAATTCGGGATTACATTTAAATCGATTTAAATCGGTCAAACGGTATAACTTAAATTCCGTATTCCGTGTAGGTCGCTACAGCAACCAAGGAGGATCGGGCGGATAATACGAGCCAAGTTACAAGTTAGTTTTTGTGAGTGAATAGGTATCTACTAGGCAAGCGTGCTACACCTTCGACCACATCATCGCTTTCCATCAGGTGAGATCGTGGTCAAACGATTGCTTAGTACGTAATAAAAAATAAATAAAACCTATAATGCCTACTTTTGACTTTACGCGCAGTATGCGCGTGGTAGTGCTCAATGTTAGATATATCGCCACCCGATAATCGACTAGAAAATCAGAATAAGCGTTAACAAATAATCTAAAACATTTACGCATCTTTATGTCATTGTTATTTACCTAGTTCCTTCTTAGAGCTCAATAAGTGTATGCCTGAAGGAAGACCGAATCTAAATGTTAATAATAAATTTTATTATTACCCAACACATTATGAACACAAATCTTATAAACTTCCTAGCTACGCAAGTGTATCCTACTGTATCTCAGCAATATCCATACACTAAAGCAAATCCTTATCACACAGGCAGACACTGAAACTTCCAGCCGACCAACTCGGATTTCCTGAAATAATGACATTCACATTAGCTGTATTGAGTGCACAACCCTTATCATATGCAAGGGTGGAGATTATCAAGGAGACGTAATTAACATTATGATATGGTTATCAAATTCTGTGTGAAGTTTGAGATCAATTAAATTTGGCTTAAAAATTGGAATAGTTATCATTGTAGCAGACTCATCTTTGACTTCTATCCCCCCCCCCCCCCGTGTAACGCATTGTAACGGTTTACAAGACTCCCCCCCCCCCCCACCTTTTGTTTTTCTGTACTCCCCCCTCCCCCCTATTAAAACGTTACGTAACTACCAAGTGATTTTTTTAATCTAAAAGTCACAATTATGTGGCGTAGTCACAAGTGTGTGTGTGTGGGTTATGTGGTGTACCGGAAAGTCGCTAAAGTACCTTTGTTATTGTTTTAATCGCGTTAATATTATTTATTAACATTTGAAATATAGTTAAATACTAAATACGTAACGCGTAGTTCAAACGCGTAGGTGTCTACACAAGTAGCGTCCGACACCAAAGGCTGTCCTATATTTCATAGAATAAGAGTCATTCCGTCAGGTATTTTACAATCGTCGCGTATGAGGCCATTAGATTTTAAAATAGCAGCTCTGTTGGCGGTGGTAAAATCCCGACGGATGATATCATTAAGGCTGGAGTGACGAGGAATTCTTCTTGCGCTTCTGCAACAAGATAAGCCATGATGACCAAGCCAGTCAACACCAGAGCCACATTGGCAGCGGTGAGGAGCACAGCATGATGCTCCCAAGCGGAGTGACGCTGCAATGCCAAAAGCTGACGAATCCATAAAAGTTCCGGTGTTTGGAGATGGGACAACCTGCAGCCACAAACCCGATTCCCACTCAACATCCACGTAAAAGTCCATCCTCTGGGCAATCTGAATCGCTGATCAATCAAATACCTACAGCTGCTATAGTTTAGTTCTTGACAATTTAGCAGGATCATTCTTAAAAAAAAACAGGTCGTAATTTTAATGACTTTTCATTGATCTGTATTCAATAAATAGTAAAATTTTAAATACATATTCCATTCAGAAAATATTATTCACAGACTTATTTATATATTTTTATTATATTTACGGAGATAGAAAAGTAACAAAATAAATTAGTAAATAAAAAACTAGGAAAACTGAGAACGAAGGAGAACTATAATAATTGATTTAACAGAAACTACAAAGGAAACTTTCAAATTACAGTTTGCTTTTTAACAAAAATATTGTTACTAATTTATTCTGTGACTTTACCTGTATCTTGGGAAGGTAGATGTAGTTGCTGGCAAATTTTATTATTATAATATTTGCATTGAAACTATATTTCCAATATTATTTCTTTAATCGTCACATCCCTAACCACAGCTAGTATCAACACACACGAGTAATCAATCACATATGTGCGATCGTTCCGAAAAACTTCTTAAAAAGGTGTTTCTCTCCTTTCTCGGAAGCTTCCTCGAAGGTGACATGACTTTGATAAATTATTTCTCGGCTCCTGTTGCCGAAATCTTAGGGAAATACAACTCAGATATATCAGCTACTAGCTTTCGCGCCCGCGACTTCAGCCGCGCGCACTACTGTTTATCGTGAAAAAGCATCCTATGTTCTTCTAAGATATTAAAAACCAATGCAAAAGGAGGTATAGTACCAATGCTCTTGATGTTTTTAGGTATTGTTGATCAAAGTGCTGCGCTCAATTCCTATCACGGATACGTTGCATCTGTTCTGAGGTATGGTCTTTTGCTCTGGGAAAATTCCATCAACATTAACAAATTGTTCCTCGTACAAAGATTGTACAAAAGAAATGCATAATGACTATATGTGGTATTAGTCAATTTTCGGCTATATACACGCGGCCCCTCCGTTTATTACTAAATATTTAATAAATAATGTGAACATTCATATTCAGCCCATTTTCATTTTCCATTTTTTTCTAAAATCACAAAATCTAAAGCCAAAAAAAATAAATGTTTGGTTGAGTCATCAAAAGACCGGCAGTGATCACCGCGTGGTAAGAGGCTTATTGAATATCAACGTTAAGCTGAAGAGCTCTTGTTTGATAAGATCTACTCTTCGCCCAAGTCCTGCCCAAATCCAAAACCCCGAGAGCTTTCAGTTGGAGCTCCAAACTAGCTTCCGAATCCTTACCGAATGCGATACAGTGGACGAATGGGCTGGTGGAAATTGTTCAAGCAGTCGGGCCAGAGTTCTTTAAGACCCACCGCAAAAGTAGAACACAGAAACTCTCTGAGCATACTCAAACTTATGGCAGAACGAGGCAAAATGAGGCTGCAGTCTTCAGTGGATATGTCAAGTTACAGCTTGCTTAATAAAAAGATCTCCAAGACGATGCGACACGATGTGCGTTCCTATAATACTACTTGTATTAAAAACGCAGTAGAGTGGAACAAGGGCTCCAAAGTAATCGCAAGAGATCTGTTTATTGGGCAAAGCCTATTGACGAAGCTGAAAACCGACAGTGGCAGCATAGTTTCGTCGAAGCCAGAGATTTTGAGTGAGCTCGAGAAGTTCTATGGACAATTATAACCTCATCGCCTAGTTCACCTAGACTAGCGACGCAAGAGCAAGTTTAACCCGACATTATACCGAAGATATCCCGGACGTCAGCCTATACGAGATCAAAATGGCTCTCAAACAGCTTAAGAGCAACAAGGCACCAGGGGAGCACGAAATAACGACAGAGTTTCTGAAAGCGGGTGTAACACCGGTACTTAAAGTCCTTCAGAGGCTGTTTAACTTGGTCATCCTCGAGGGTACTACGCTAGAGGCGAGGCACAGGAGTGTAGTTGTATTGTTCTTTAAGAAAGGTGATAACACTCTCTTGAAGAATTATAGGCCCATTTCGCTGCTGAGCCACGTCTATACGCTGTTTTCGAGAGTAATAACAAACCATCTGGCTCGTAGGTTCGACGACTTTCAGCCTCCCAAAACAAGCTGGATTCCAGTAAGGCTTTAGCATCGTAGACCACATCCATACGCTTCGGCAGATTATACGGAAGACCGAACAGTATAATCGGTCACTATGTCTAGCGTTTGTGGACTACGAGAAAGCTTTTGATTCAGTCGAGACCTAGGCAGTGCTACAGTCATTACAGCAGTGCCAGATTGACTACCAGTACATCGAAGTGTTTGTACAGAAAGGCCACCATGATTGTCTATTTTCAGGATTGGAGCACGAATTCTATCCAGCTGCAAAAAGGGGTGAGACAGGGACACGTTATTTCTCCGAAACTGTTCACCTCTGCACTGGAAGATATATTCAAGATTCTGAACTGGAACGGATATGGTATTAACATCAATAGCGAATGCATCACTCACCTTCGATTTGCTGATGATATAGTCATAATGGCAGAAACCCTGGAAGACCTGAGCACAATGTTCAGTGACCTCAATATTGTTTCTCAACAGGTGAGTCTTAAAATGAACATGGGCAAGACGAACATTATGTCAAATGCCCATTGACGTCGTATCAGATACCAGTATAAATTCTGTGAGTCCCGTGCTACAAAAATAGACAATATCGTGTCGGTAAAAAGGGGGCTTGTCGGCGATCACAACTAATATAGCTGAGTTTATCAAATGTATTTGATCTAGACCTTTTTTGATTCTTTTTTAGATAAACAAAAGGTTCCTATATTTTTTTGTACAGACAAAGTCTAAAAGTCTAGATCGGATGTTTACTCTGTTTTATTTTGTGCATGTGTGCGTTATTTGATCGAAATAACTTATAAACACTGAGGTCTCTTATGTACATAATATAATATTGTTTAGCGTCTCTATTCTTCCTTTTTTACGATTTATGATAACAGCTATTAATATTCATTGTATTATAGAAGGTAAGAAATCATTCTGAAAAAAAAACGCTTCCCAGTTTCTTTGCGCTTTCTTCTGGATTGGCTTGTAACTTTCGGGAAACGGGTGGTCAATAAAAATACTTAAATTTACTTTACTCGTTTGATTAATTCCATATTGCCTAACAAAATCTAACATAATAATTTTATAAGCTAGGTAGCAGTTACGAGGGTATAGCATGCAATGTCATACTCTGCTTTTATCGCCAGTGAATGAGAGGTTCGACATCTGATACAGAAAGAATAACTGCTTAGAATATTTATTCAATTAACATCTCGTGCCATGCACTATAAATAACTCATCTTCGTCGAGTAAAGTTATAAGGGGCTTGACAGCTTACTTGCACAGGTAGTGGCGATAAGTGATCATCAGATGATCACTTAATCTCTAAGGAATTCCACAAATATTATGATTATTACAAAGGCTTTTGTAACGCTAAATAAACCGTGTTCTGGAGAGGCAGCAAAACTTTAAAAGACATCTGCTATAAAGTAGACGATACACAAATATAAAATATACAAGGAAATACATACATACGCCACTTTAAAGTATACAAGTTGACAATTAACTCGAGTTCTTTAGAGCAGACGTAAAAAAATCACTACCCCGCAAAATACCGGGAAAACAGCCCGTAAGGTTGCGAGCGACACACCTATTTTGACCAGAATCCGCCCACATTAAATTTAATATTTCAGCTTTGAAACTACGCTTACATGCATTGAAATTAGGGCGATCATAAACTATAACAAATGCATTTTGAATGTCATAGTCAGTGTACAGTTAGCTATCAGTTCAATACATTACAATCCCAGAAACAAAGGTCCATCGAAGTCGTAAGTATACCTGCAGGCATATCTATGTCAATATACGCTAAAAGTATATTGTGGAAGGGGGCTGGCTCCATTAGCGGTTAGCCTTATAATATGTTACTAGTTGAGCCACGCGGTTTCATCTGCGTGGATGATGATGAAAAGAATCCTATGTATTATTCCAGGACCAAAATAATTTAGATAACAAATTTCATTAAAATCCGTTGAGCCGTTTCAGCGTGAAGTATTAACAAACATACATATACACCAACATCGCATTTGTAGTATTTTAGATTTTATACTATTCCTATGAATTTAATTATCTTATTTTATCTCTAAAAATTCTATCAAAAACAGTAAAACATACATAAGGATATAGGTATAATACAAACATCACTCTCAGAAACACAACAATCAACTTCATCTACTCGTATTAGAGGGCCGGAATAAACGAGTTATAATTGAACGAGTTTCTGTGTAAAAGCTTTCAGTGCAAATAAAACGAAAGAGAAAATGCAAGGCTTTTATATTTTTGTTCTCCACTGGCAGCGGTTTACACGCGGGTCTGGTGCAAAGCAGCACTTAACTCTGCTCTTGTGACCCCTGCAGACCCTTTATAAACGTAAAGTAAATGGCGAAAACTAAACAAGTGCTAACGACCACTGGTAACGCTCCCGTGAGAACTCCGTGTTTGTGAAAAGCTGCATTTTATCGTAGATTGTTGTGTTTGTGCACTTGGCCGTATTTCGTAAAATGTAAATAGTTTTTCATGAGTGTTTTAATGTTAGATATAATTGTTGCTCATTATGATTATTGTATGGGATGTCAGGGGTTGAACTACAACCTATAATAAGCCCCAAGTCAATCTCACCTGCCCGCGGCGCATCCTGCCGAACAACAAACGAAGCTTTGATGACCAACTGATGGAAGTATAACCATCACGACAATGTCGTATCAAAATTCCACAGACCAGTGATGGGCAGCAGCATTACTGTGCAAGAAGCTACGCCCTGCGGAAGCTACACCTTTATGCCCAGCGAGGCGAATATGGGTAAATCCCGCCAAATGAAGACTACAAAAAAAAAACGATGAGAAGAGCCGAAGATCTAGCTCAGTGGTGTTCACAAAGAGAGGCCTACGTCAAGCAGTGGATGAATATAGGCTATAAACAAAATAAACAGTGGACCTATTAGTTTCCCACGAACTGAAATTGTGCAGTGCAAGTAGCGCTGTATGTGAGGAATACTTTGGCCTCCTTCACGAAGCACAGTGACATATATTCATACAATAAACTTGTAGGTATCGGAAGATCACTCACGAAGTCATCTGAACTCGAGCATGTCATGTTTAGAGTATTTATTTAGATTATTTGTATAGATTACCTCTTTATATGGCAGAACTATTAGTACAGTAAAAATTAGGAAGATCCATTAAGTATAGTAGTTTAAAAAGAACTGTCGATTTATTGCAAAGTAGTTTTCTCTGTCTGGTCTGTCTGTTTAAACCTACACAGCTAAAGTAATGAACCGATTGAGCTGAAATTTTTACTTAGGGTTCTGGTAGGCGCGGGAAGGACAAAGGGTACGTGACGTATAACCGTTTATCACAAAAATATATTTAAAAACTTATTTATTGATTTCAGTGTTCTGTGCTTGACTCTGAGGTCCCTGGATCGTCAACATTGAGCCCTACTGGAAGGTTGACATCAAATTATCTTTTAGAATACCGAAAGTTGTGTTTTTTTTTTAAAATCACTTGAATAATAAATAAGTCCATATTTAAGTTTTCTAATAGTTTGTTTTTGGCAATGTATACCTAATCTGGGTTCCTCTAGATCTTTTCCTTTTTTATTGCATCTATACAAAATTATTTCAAAACTAAGTAGGCATGTTAGAATAGCAAAATAAAAGTTGCTAGCAAAACAAAATAATTATGATAGAATAGCAAAATAAAAGTTGCTAGCAAAACAAAATAATTATGATAGAATAGCAAAATAAAGTTGTTAGCTAAACAAAGTAATTTAGCCGTTGCTACAAAATATATTGTAAGCATAACAATGCAAAATTGTCATCAACTTTAGAGCAGGATATCAGGCCAAAACATTGCTAATGGAACAAAGTTATGTTGCTAAAAATGCAACGTTTTTATACGTGCAACGACAATATTAGATTTCATTTGAATATTGTAATTCCAACAATTTTAAAAGTTGCCATAAAATATTCTTAAATTGACAATAAAGTCATTGTTTCACCAACAACGTACCTTTAACGGTTGTGTGGCGTTAAAGTTTCTTTGTTACATCCAACTTTTTTTTTCTCAGTGTGTGTCCTGATGGACTGATGCAGGCTGATAATGATGATGATGAACTGGAAAGATAATGCTTGCAAGCATTAAGTTCGCGTATGTACCATCCTTTTTTAATTGTTAATTTCTGTCCATCCAAAGGTTGCCTGGAGATCACTTTTAGACCGCCCACTGTGCCTATTTTTAAAATAAATTCATGTATATTTTTCTCTCTTAATTCTGGTGCACTAAAGTGTTTACTATTATTTATTATTTTCTTTTGTGTGTAATGAATAATTTTCTATCTTTTATACTCGTATAGAAAAAGAAAATATAATGTCAACGTAGTCTGGAGTTAGTCAATCAGGAATTAACCGCAGCAGGCAGCTTATAATATTAATACCTATATACTCGTAGGTAACTGCTTTTCAGACGTCCGTGACAAATTTTCTGCATATCTAATATGTATTTCATTCGACATTTGATTAAATTCCAATAATGTGTGCGTATTGTTTTAATTTTGAGGAAACTGTACTACTACACTAATTTTACTCTTTTGTGTGTATAAATAACCACGCTTGTAGTTGTTTAGCATTAGACAGTAATATATTAACAAATTTTGAATTCAAATCACCAATAACAGGTCAGGATACATATACATTAAAACCTGTGGCTATGTGAATAGTGAATACTCATTAGAACCAGTGTGTGGTGCTCAACTAAAACAGCTCGGTTTTTCTAAAAAAACTTATAATTAAACCTTGTCATCAGGTCAATGTTATACCCTTGAAACAGCCAGTGCCGTTTTCAGTAGATTCGTACATTACCTTTTTATCTAAATCTACACCAATATTATAAAGAGGAAACATAACATTTGTTTGTTTGTTTGTAATGGATAAACTCAAAAAATATAGATCCGGTTTTAAAAATTCTTTCACATAAAGAAAGTTAAATTATCAGGGAGTAACAATAGCAGTATATTATTTTTCAAAAAATTTGAGTTCCTTTCGTAAATTGCAATAATATAACCCGAGGCACAGTACAATTATATTAGTCTAATACATTACTGTGCCCGAGGTATCAAATTTTGAATAAAAACTCGATTACTTTGTATCACAAACTAAGAAGGAGATACGGGTCTTTGTATATGGAACGTTGCCATGGAAACGAAATCACAGAACATCTAATAATCATTGACGTAGGAAATGCTCTATGCTACATGCTACTAATACACAACGACAGTAAGAAATGTCAGTTACTCTATGCTAATACATGGCTAATACACGAAATAATAACAAGTCTGTCAAGTACGTGAGTAATAATGCAGTTGTCTATGGTCAAAAGTACTGCAGTATTGAATTAAATTACTGGCGTTTTTATAGAAGATACGTCGGATAAAAAAAAATGCCGATACCGATATGCCGATGAGCGATACCGATAAACTCAAAAAAACTAACCTATTTTAAAATTTCTACACGTAGCGTAGACGTTTCACGACAAACAAACGGCCGTGCGCCTCGACACAGCTCTATCCAGTTTTTAAACCCAAGAAGGTTGAATTACGCTTACTTCCCATCCGGTCTTTTTAAACCAAAGGAGGTTGAATTACGCTTACTGGCGTTAATCATTTTAACAGTAACCGTTATTCAACCACCTTGCGTCAAACAGAATAATACTATAGACAAAATAGTACGTAAGTTTATAAACATTTTGTGTAAGAAATTGTTGTTGTTTTATTTGTCCAAATAAAGTACCAACTAATTTTATCTTTGTATATATCTACCCATGTGAAGCCGGGACGCTAGTATGTTATAAAGTCAGTCCGGGCTTAGCAATCTAGCCGGAATAACCGCTACCTAAATATATATATGTAAAGTAATCACAGTCAAATCCTTAAGAGCAGATTTGTTCTAGTAAAAACTCTAGCAAAAAGGAACATGAAATACGTACGTAACTGCGGAATTTATTTGAATGCGCGGGCGATGCAAGCGGCGCGCCTGTGCCATAGTCGCAGCCGTCGGCGCCGACGACGCTCAGATGCCTAGCAATTAGCATTGACGCGAAATTCATCCGTGCTATATTTCGGGCACGGCAACTATATTTTGCAAACGAAAAAGTCAGCCGTTGCCGCCGCACTCACACAGGCGCGCAATGCCATACATTCACTCGGCCCACAAATAGGCCTAGGAATGTAGCGCTCACATGAGTCTACACGCAGCCATGTACCGGAAGTGCATGTGTGCGCTCAGACTTTACCCTTGAACGCATGCGAAACGCTAGATAATTTCCACGCCAAATTGGTGCATTGATAAAAACGTGATAATCTGAATAATCCGTACACAGGTTTCAACTCTTCATGCGATACGACAAGGTAGGGCAATGAGTGCACAATACAGTTGGTTATGGAATATTTTCAATTTTATGCTGTAGAGCTATTTTTGGAATGTTATGGAAAAAATGAGGAAGCCTTTGCTTCCTCTAGCTTTGCACACATCTATGTTTACTGCATTTGTATTTCAAGGTAGACTTGCTACGTAGAGCTCTTCTACGTGACAGCGGCTGCGTGCTACGAACTTTATTTATTTTTAAGTTCAGGTAGGGTTAAAGTACTCTATACTGTGCTATTCCAAGACCTATAAAATACCAAAATTCGATCAACATTCCTTCAGCATTCAAAAAGTTTTTATCGATTGCTCGGCTTGTACTCATCAGATTTATATACCAATCACCCCAGTTTTTAAGTCAACCCCTTAGGTATCAAATAAAAATATATTAAAAAAAACCGCATCGCTATCAGTCCAGTAGTTTTTACGTGATGCGCGATCAAAACAAACAGACAAACAGATCAACAAATAGACAGACACGATTTAAAAAATATTGTTCAGTGGCTAATTTTAAGTACCCTATACCATTTTGTTTCAATTATCTTCTTTGTACCGACTTTTTCGTACTTTTTGCGTTATTATAAGTTTAGTTATAGATCAGAGAAGTATAGCCACTATCGTAAACAGGCCAGTCAGAGATCAGAGTTTGAAAATGTACACTTTCTCATTGAGCGGAAAACTTCGTATGCGCGATGCAGAATTCCATACATTAGAACTGACAGTCCAAAAAAAACGTCATAAAATGCTTAAATACCTATTAGCGTCATCTATCTTTAGAAGTATGTGTGTATGTGATTTGTTACTCCTTCACGCTCAACCGGCTGAACAGATTTGGATGATATTTTGTACCAGGATAGCCTATACCCTGGATTAACACTTGGGCTACCTATCATCATCATCATCCATCATCATATTCCAAGCGGGTAAAATCGCGGGGCACAGCTAGTATTCTATAATTCAATTCAACCATTTTGCGAGCCTTAAGTGAAATGTCTAAGTCAAACCACATAAAGCCACTAAAATAAAACCCACGGGTAGTCTCATTAGTATCGGAGAATAATGCTATCCATTTTTAGAAGGATTACATGAGTTCTTCAAAGGGTACGATGGGCTCCATTAAGGGTCTGAATTAAGTAGCCTCTTGGTTTCAAACAGGAATTTACGTTCACCTATTTGCCTCACTGACGTACTTTTTCGTTCAGGCAGTCATGAAAAAAAGAAAATCAAATATAAAAGGTTTTCTATTTATTTTCATAGCTTGCGTTTTCTAAATGACTTCGGAGGCAAACGGGTAAAGGCGCTCTTGACCTATGCAAAGAAAACAACTGCGAACTTTGATTAGTGCATTTTCAATATATGAGTTTAAAGTTCAGTCAGAACTTGTCGCTGAAGGATGCGTTATATTGAGAGTGAAAGTGTTAATAGTTAACATTTGTTGTTTAAAAGTGTACCTGACATTACATAACCAAACCAATTTTAGCCTCCATCTCTGATGTCATCGATCCCACAGAAAACGCTTAATCGAATTGCGTCTGCTGCTGTAAAACTAAGAAAATCCATTTTACAACTCGGAAACAAAAATTAAACCTGAATGATAATGTTGAACCATTAAGCGAATGAACCAAGTTCTGCGGCAATTCACCAGAAAACGCCTCAAAATCTTTTGGGTCCAACTTTTCTTATAACAATACAAATATTTTTTCTCGCACACCTACTAACCGAGGGAAATCTATAAAAATAACACCACCCATTTTGAGTGGTTCCTCTCAAATGGCTAAATGGCGGACCTCTTTAAAAGGAACCAAATTTCCCGAAGCTTGTCTGAATCTTATTAAAGCCAACGAGTCACTCTCGCCAAATATTCGAAATCAAGATAATGAACCATTAACTATTCGCGGTTTAATTTGCCTCAAATGAGTTCCAATTTTACTTACAAACGTTTTTCTGAGAATTTGACTGGTGTGCTAATTAAAGATGAAAGGTTTTTGTTTATGATAGAAAAACGAACGGATATTTGACGTCTCCTGTTGCACGAAGTAATTTGCTCGCTGGGCTGGGTTTTGGAAATACTTTGACGGGCCTTAAAATTATTATAGCGAAAATACAATATCGGTGGGCAGGTGCTTAGTTCGTTAATTAAAACTCAGTTAGTACTGATACACGAATAATGTTTTGGTTAAAACAGGTTTTGGTTTACAGGGTTCAAACTCTCGATACCAAATTCTATAAAGATCGGTTCAGCGGCTTAGTTTTGAAACGGTAAAAAACTGAAAGACTACACAACAGAGCTACTATCGCTAGTTTAATAATATTAAGCTAGTTTAATAGTATGGTTAAGGATTTGATATTATCTGGCGCTAACCCCTATTAAGATACTGGGGTAGCTGGCAAAATCACAAAGAATATGGGTCTGGCAAGGAGCCAGAATATGGACGGAACAAGGACTGAACGAATCCTCACCTTCTCTTTTATGTCATTTCGCATTGGACGAGTTGTGTCTGTTGATATTATAAGTTAACAAAAGGAAAGTAATGCAAAACTTCTGCGAAGTCTAGATTGTTAATGGTTACATATGAAAATGATCGTACTTGAAAGTACCTTAGGAACTGCCCATATCTGACCGTCCTTTATAGATCGACGACCTTTGAGAGTCGCTGAGAGCCATTGGATGCAAAAAGCGAGAGTGAAATATTTGCAAAAATAATGTTTTAATAAATAATTAGTAGCTAAAGACACATACCGTAATTGACATTACATTACCGAACTAAGTTGTTAGAAAATAGTAAGGTAAGAATAAGTTAAAGCACACAATAGAAGTTTCTAAGAAGTCTTGACATCAATATCGTGGTCAAGTTTGCTGAAGACTGAAGAAAGAAAAGAAACAAAGTTGATGTGTACTAAATAAATAGAGGGCTTATCTAAATTATTTCTTAGCTCATTACTAATTCATTATTTGACAGTGTTTTTCCCATAAACTGCTCGTTACTACACACCGTTTTACTGTACACCGTTTCACGTGAATTTGTCATCTTATGTCATTTTTCATCAACGCAATTTCGAACAGGCATGTCGACGAAGTAACGCGACACAGATATTTTATTACCCGATACGCATTTTTTTTCTCCTTCTTTTCGTGTTATTCATTGCGTGAAGAGTTTTTTCTTTCGAGCAAACAAGTATCGGTCCCGCCGCTTGGAGAGAAGAATAAAATGTAAATCGCTTTCATTTTATATTTCACCAAACAGTGAGTAATGGGTTGTTCATGTTTGTAATCGGTACCATTGGTCTCAGATGATAATTAGCAGTGATACTCAAAGACCGAACAGGGCTTAATTACCATTTGGCCACGTAACGTGCCGCGTCAAGATATCTGCGCGAAATTATTCGTGTGTGCGCGTGAATAGAATAGAAGATCTTTCGAGAAACTTTTCTAGAAGCGTTTCCTGAGAGCTGGTGGGAAAAGTCCTGAATGTGACGAATGGGGTACCTATCTGGTATAGTCCTGGAATTGAGGAGTGCTCGATAGTCATCACAAGGTCTCCGTCATCTTTCTTCTTTACCAGGTGTAGCGCTGATGATCAAGGTCTTTCAGAGCGTTTAGACACACCACTTGCCAGCATATTTTCAAACTCTTTTTTAGCTGCTTGCAAACGTGCGAGGTCAAGACGTCTAGGCTTGCTAGAAACTGGAGGACCTGGAGTTGTCCTAATGTGATGGGGAGTATTATGTTGAGGACTTGAGGGAATACCTGCAAGCCTCGTGATCTCTGGAAACTCACGCAGTAGTTCGTGAAAGTCTGATTCACCAGTGATAGTTTGATGATGGGTCTAGAAACATCAGCGATCGTGAAACTCTAGATGAAAGCACGTCGAAGTCCTAAATCCAGCTGCAGTTGAGTGAGACCATAAGTGTGAATTATCGAGTTGTTTGCACCTGTGAGTTCAAACTTTGACTTTGTGCAGGGCATCTTGACAGCTGATTGCGGAAAAACACACAACTCTGAACCAGTGTCTACTAGAAACTGCATTTTTGTAACGCGATCTGTGACGAAAAGACGGCCTGTAGATGAAGGGCAGTCGCTGGCCGCTACTTCTGCCCTGGAAGTTTTCCGAGGCGAAACTACATGGCTGCTTGCATTTCTGCGCTTTGGATCCGTAAGCTTGTACTATTATTTATTCTGTGCCGCAGGTAAAATGATAAAAACAGTGAGGTTGGTCAGGTGGTGGTGGTTGCTTAGGTCGTGAGCGTGAGCGAGAGCGATCATTCCGTATGAATCGGTTCTGAGATCGAGAACGATCACCGTCGGCTACCTGTTCCGTTAGCTTCGCTACCTGCTTCGTCAGTTCACAGACTTGCCTGGTTAGATCGTCGTAAGATAGTGATGATGCAGGAGCAGCAGCTCTGGATGTGCTTGACACCTGTGGAGATAAAGGGGCTATCTCATGCACCTTATCTGCTAAATCTGACAGCTTGTCCAGAGGAAGGTCTACCTGCAAAGCGATTACCGTTTGAATATTCGAAGGCAGACGGCTTGACCAGATGGTGATCAGGAAATCAATAGGCACCGATGGACCTGCGAGGCTTTTAAGGTGGCGCAGGAACTGCTACGGCTTCCTATCGCCAAGCTCCTCGTTCATCAACAGTTGCTTAACGCGCTTCTCCTGCGATGCTGAAAGTCTCTTAATTAGTTCAGTTTTTAGCTTTAGGTACTTATCGGTTCGTGGAGGATTTGTAATTACTTCCTCTACTTCTGCGGCAAACTGATGGTCCAGCTGAGCAACTAGGTAGCAAAATTTAGTCTCGTCTGTAGTAATTTTTGATAAGAAGAACTGGCTTTCCAACTGGGCGAACCACAACGCTGGTTCCTCTGGCCAGAATGGCGGAACTCTGACGCTTACTGTGAGCACTTCAGGGACAACAGGTGGATCAGCATCTTGAAACTCTCCGTTATCACGGTCTGCCATATTAGTTTAAAAATAAAATCGCTCACCGCTTATAACTTGTTCCACCCTTACTTGTAATACTTCATGTGAGGTCGCTGCGTCGTCTCGAATGTTCCGTGAAGATCAATCCAAGGACAGCGAACGGTGTTTGTATCCCTAACACTTGAAGGTCACCAATGTGGGCGAGAATCCTGGCAGTCCAGATCTCGCACCATCCAGTTATACTGACTCCGGATCAGAAGGTTGATGTGGATCGAAAGTTTTTATATTTAAAAGAAGAAGAAGTTAGGCCGAAAGAAATGAATGTTTTAATAATGATATGAAACTGTTTTTAATCAAGTAAGCAACAAGAAATTATAATAATGCACAAGGAACGATAGGTCTACGACAATATATAAAAAGTAAACAAAACGTGGCCGTGGTCTATCACCGTCTGTGAGCGTGCCGGGCGCGGGCCAGCTGCGATGCAGTGCCACAGAATCTGTACTAGTTAGTACCTGCACGTAGGCAAAACCAGTAATCCATGGAGTTGGCCCATGGTCATAAGAGGTTGCGATTAAATCGCATTGTACGCGGTTCAGTAATGAGGAAATCCGTAGAAGAACGAAGGTTACCGACATAGCTCTCAGAGTTTGCAAGTTGAAGTGGCAATGGGCAGAACATATAGTTCGCAGAACCAACAACCACTGGGGAATAAAGGTTCTCGAATGGCGACCACGAACAAGCAAGCGAAGTGTAGGGAGACCCCCCACACGATGGACCGACGACATTGTAGCCATCGCAGGAAGTCGATGGATGGAGGTGGCACAAGATCGCTCGTCATGGCGCTCTTTGGGGGAGGCCTATGTTCAGCAGTGGACTTCTAAAGACTGACATGATGATGATGATGATGATGATGATGATGATGATGATGATGATGTACGCGGTGGGCCCAACTAGTTAGCGGAGTAATCTTGAGTACCCGTGTAAGTGTGGAAATACTCGTAGTACGCCACAAATCAACTAAACCGGAACTAATTTGGATAAGTAGGTAATTTCTGAGATACTTGTGGACACACTTGTCTATGTGTCTGTGTTTTGTTTGAAATAAAGACGGACAGACGTATGTCTGTCCGTCTTTACGTCTTAACACGTATGCGTATGCGTTCGGTGACTTTCTTTTACAATCTGTAGTGATTGTAACCGATAATATATTTTTTTAGGTATTTAGGGCGTAACTGGTTTGTATTTTTTCTGGTATTCAGCCTTGGTAGGTACAGCAATAATTAATTTAAACCTGCTATATTTCTCTATGATCAAAAGCCTAATAAAATCCGGACGGCAAGTCAAGTAAATTTATGTACCACGATTGGTTTGCCACGCATTCCTCAATGGTTTGTTCTCTTTAGGTCGGATTCGCATTAGGTCAGTTTTTTTTAGAAGACATGTTCGTTTTTTTAAAGAAAAAGGCTGTGTGGACGGAGTACTCACTGTAAGGATTCGCCGAGTACGTTGCTTCGCGAGACGATTTAGTTCGACCTAGAGCATTGTGTATACGCCGCGTGCCACATGCTTCAGTCAAGAAATAATTCTTGGCTTCAGCCTTAGGTCATCGGGCAAGGAGTCTATGTGAAGCAGCATGCCTCGTGGTGCATGTCTCGACATCTAGACGTGGTTAGAGGTAGAACAAAATACTAAGAAACAACTAATTATGTACCTATATTTTATTAGTGACATGAAATAAAAATAAATGAACAGAGAAAAAATAAACAAACCAAATTTTAATAGACCACCAGTTAAATAAAATTCTAAATTGGTACATCGTAACTGTTGACAACGCACATGAAGTAGATCCAAACTGAAACAAAATGATGTCGGTTAGTGGTTAGTAGTTACTATTGCACAAAATAAAAATGGAACACTATGGTTAAAGTCAAAGTCAAATTGTTTTATTGTAAAGAGATCAAACTCAAGGTATGGTTGCCCAATCAACCATACTTTGAGTTTGAAAAGGAATTTTCCCTTTCATTTAGCTACTCAGAGTTGAAAAAGGAATAGTTATTTGTTATGCAAAGCTGCAAAGTGATTTTTTGGCGCGTGTACTTGTTTGAAAACTAGGATAAAATAATAAAAATTCAATGACAAATAAGAAACAGGCTAAACTAGTCCCCACAAGCAATACCCAGGCATCACCCTCCTCAACCATTTTAGTGGGAAGAGCACAAAGTGCAGTCGCAAATCAAGACATTTTAGTTAATATGATATTCTCACTTCGGAGAGCATGACCATAAAAACTATAATTATTCGTAGGCTGAATCCTTAACTTCTAACTATGTTAGAAGACACAATGATTCCTTAAGGCAACAGTACTTATAGTATTTTGTATTATTTTAGGCTGTGCAATGTCTGTCAGTCAGTCAGTCAATAGGTACTGTTTTATAGATAATCATTATTTTGAAAACATTTCCCTTAAAAATCCTCTCGGATCATTTTTTACTCTTGGAGTACAAGATGTCATACGCCGCCGTGTCATATGCATGTACTGCAGTAGCGCAGCTCGCCATGCCACGCACTCTTTCAGATGAGTGTAGCTTTCGCAGATCCAGAACATTTTACATAAAACATTACATAAAAATTATATGAAATAAAAAAAATTACAAATTAAAAAAGTGGTCATATTTTTACAACAAATAAAATTCATAAAATTAAATTAATTAAGAAATTCACAGTTTTGAAAAGACTGACTATCTGACATAGTCGGTCTTTTCAAAACTGTGAATTTTGTAGACGAATATGCCGACATCTTTAGATTTAAAAATAATATCATATTGTCGCACCAACCTTATCAAGGGGGATTTTGACCGAGATTATACGTTATTTAGTGGTTTCATACCACAGGACAAAAAACAAAATAAATTATTGTGATATGGGTAGCTTTTATTATGTTAGTTTAAAATAATCACCACAATCAGATATTTATTACAATAATCAGTTACGCATATTATTACAAAATAATAAAATATCTGTTCAATCCTCTAACTTCTAAGGGATTTGATACTTTTAGGATTCCGTACTTAAAAGGTTCAAACAGAACCTTGACTGTCAAAAGCTTGTTGTTATAATTTAAAAATAATCACCACTAAAAAATATTTTGAACCGCACAGGTAAAAAATTACCCCCAGTTCTTGGTCGCCTGACAACGGTGACAGTCATGGAAATGACAGGGCAGGGGGTGCAAAGAATCCATGTATGTGTACATACCCAAAACAAAAACAACTGACCATGGCTACGTACAACGGACGATCGATTAGGCTTCACAAACACATTGCGCAACTCGAGACTGAGCTAAGATCAGGTGTAATTTTCTTGGGTTCAGTAAAGTCCGACGAGAAGGGGAGGACATAATAACCCTAGAATCGGACCACGTATTCTACTTCCAACAGAGCGATCAGCAGTCTCAGGGTAACGTAGGGTTCTTCGTCAATAAAGTCCTCATTGATAATGTTGTAGAAGTAACCAGTGTGTCGACCAGGGTGGCGTACCTGATTCTTAAGCTGACCGAAAGGAATAGCCTAAAGTTTGTACAGGTAGAATATAATTTTATGACATATCTTCGGCCCTACATAACACCACAAGGGCCCACTACAATTTTTTATTAGGATATTTTAACGCCAAATTGGAAGTACAGACTTGCAGTGAATCGAAAATGGACCTATTTTTGATGTACACTTGTACTATGGAAACAGGAATCACAGGGGGCAAATTCTAGTTAACTTTTTGCGAAATGAGGGCTTCTTTCTCATGAATTATTTCTTCAAAAAGCAGCCCTAGAGTATGTGCACTTGGCAAAGCCTCGATACTGTGACTAAAAATAAGATTGACTTCATCATTACTGACGACAGACACTTATTCAGGGATTTCTCAGTGATCAGCAGATTTAATACCGGTAGTGATCACGGACTTGTTTGAGGCTCCTGAAATATCGACTATAAGCTAGAAAGATGCCGTCTGGTTAAGTCTACGCTCCGAACCAACCTGCTCCAAGCCGTTGTTGGATAAGAACATTTCCAAAACAAGTTTGAAAATCAATTCGCTGCCTTGGAAACCACAAATGACGTAAATTAGGAACCCCAAAAGGTTTTAGGAATCCTTAGGGAGTAAGATACTAAATTTTGTAAGCTGCAGCGTACGGGCACGAATTCTAAAATCTTGGAAGAGGCTCTTCGGCTTATGGACAAACGATGAGAGCAACATCAAGCCACACCATCAGAAAAAAAAGGAGCTCAATCAGAAGATAAGTAACCTGGTGCGTCGTGACCTCCAATGCTCAAATATACGCCACAGAGAAAAGGCAATTGAGCAAAATCGGGGGTCAAAAGTCTTCGCCCAGCAATTGAGTAGATCCCATCTGACAAAACTCAAGACCAATAATGGCACAACCGTCGTCTCTAAACCACAGATCCTGTCTGAGATTGAAGACTTCTATGGCCGATTATATGAATCGCTTTCTTCTAGACACAAACCCAGCCCATAGGATTTCTGCGTATTACTGACCCACCACTACACTGACGAACTGTCCGACGTTAGCCTAGACGAGATTGAGATGGCGCTCAAACAACTTAAGAATGTAAACGCCCCCACGCCTGGTGAGGATTGTATAACTTCGGAGCTCTTGAAAGCCGGGGGAAAACCTGTACTTCGGGATCTTCATGGATTATTTATGAAACAATGCTAGTCTAACGGTTCAATAGTGCAACTTAGAATCCAACGATAACTGGTTCAATCCTAGGCTCCGCACCAATGACTTTTCTAAGTTATGTGCGGTTTTCCATTGCTTCGTTAACTATTGATTAATATCAATCGCTAAGCCATATCAGAAGCCCTCGGGTGAACTGACAAACTCTGACACAAGAGGCCAAAACTACCTCATACGGCAAACAAACAAACATGGGTTATTTAGCACTGTTCTTAACAGTGGGAGAACTCCAGTGACAAGGAGTATGAGTTTGGTAGTACTTTTCTTAAAAAATAGGATAAAACCCATTTAAAAAAATGACCGACATATTTCACTCTATAAGTTGTATTAGAGGGTCATCTCAAATCGGCTCGCAAAAAGACTAGACAAATTCCAGCCTCCTGAACAGACAAGGTTTCACGGAGGATTTAGCAACATAGACCACATACACACAGTGAGGTAGGTTATACAGATGTCTGAGGAGTATAGCCAGCTCCTGTGTCTTGCTTTTGTAGACTATGAGAAAGCCTTTGACTCCGTTGAAACCTGGGCGGCTCTGGAGTCTGTAGCGGTGTCAAGTGGACTGGCGATACATCGAAGTGCTGAGGTTTCTGTATGACGCTGTGACTATGAGTGTCCAAGTACAAAACCAGCAGTCTAAGCATATTCAACAGCGTAGGGATGTAAGACACGGAGATGTTATACACAATAATCTGTTCACTAATGCCGTGGAAGACATGTTTAAGACGCTGGACTGGAAAGGAATGGGTATTAATATCAATGGCGAGGACATCTCAAACTTACGATATGCCGATGATATCTTCCTAATGCAAATGATTGAGTTAAGGTTTATTTAAGTAATAGATTGCAATGCACGGAAATTATGAGTATGATTGATACTCATAATTTCCGTGCAAACAAAAATAAGCTTAAACAGGATACAGGTCAGAATATAGGAAAAATGCATTTGGTGTTCCAGGGTCATTTCTAGGCCCATTAGGTACAACTTAATGTACCTATATAAATGATTTGCCAGACGTGACCACTCATAAATCACAATTGCCGACGACACAACAACACTAATTAATGAAAATATAAATGCAGACATTAAGCAATCAATATACTTACATAATGTGTTATTTATGATAACACATTATGTAAGTATGTATACAAATATTAAGTTATATAGTTGTATATAGTTACATAGTTTATATAGTTGTTATTTATCTATTAACTTTTTTGTTCCAAAGTAAGTCTCCATCACTGACCGCAATGTTTATTTTATATTCCTGTCCATCCAAAGGTTGCCTGTAAGAAATTGCAAATAGCGATAAGGCCGCCTATTGTACAACATTAGATTTTATATTTAATTACTGTTGTTTTTTTATTGTAATGTGTTCAATAAAGAGTAATTGTATTGTATTGTATTGTATTGTATTGTAAACATTGACACATCAAAAATGATGCAATTCTATACAGTGAGGGGTACTCCACTCAGTCTTGACATTTATACTTATAATAAAGCAATATGAACGAAAAAGTCAGCACAAAGAAGATAGTAAAAAAATGGTCTAGGGTACTTAAAATGAGCTACTGAACTAGAATAAAACATTTTTAAAATTCGTGTATCTGTTTGTTTGTCAGTTTGTTTGTTTATCTGTTTGTCTGTGTGTTTGTTCGTGCATCACGTAAAAACCACTGGACCGATTGTGATACAATTTACACTGTTGGATACCTTAAAGTTTGATATAAAAACTGGTGTACTTGGTATCTGAATCCGATAAGTAGAAAACGAGCAATCGATAAAAACTTTCTAACGGCTGAAGGAATTTTGATCAAGTGTTGGTATATTGAAATTTAGGTCTTGGAATAGTTCATAGAGTACTTTTAACCTAGACAAATAACCACAAAGGTGAAACCGCGGGTACCGCTAGTTAAATATAATGACAGAAACATAGAAGACGTGAGTTACCTACATAACTTTTTTAGGTATTCAGTTAGAAATAACCTGAGCTAGATGGTACTTAAAGAAGAAATGTGTAGCTGGTTGAACCGTTTTGTTTATGCATTAAGTACGTCGTAATAGAGAAACCTTCTCACTCGATTCGGCCTTAAAGCTTACCATGGATACGTCGGCGCAGCACTTCAGTACGGTATATTACTATGGGGAAATGCTTCAGAAGTTGACCGGGTATATATAATGAAAAAAAATAGCTAAATATGAATGTGGGGAGCTGATTACCTAGACTCATGCAAACCTATATTTGAGGAACTACATATTCTACCTCTTCCTTGTTTGTACATTAAGCATGTTGCAATATTTGTGAAAAAAACACCCTCACTTCTTTAGAACCAATCAGGATGGGCGGGAAAGGCAGCTGAGAAGTAAAATAAAAAATCAATTATATACTTCTATGTGCAAAAGAGAAATGACTTTTAATGACAGTTAAGATGCCCTACCTAATGATCTTAAAACAATGCCTATGCCTAGATTTAAGTTCAATTTGCACAAGTGGCTACTAGAAAGATCATTCTATTCTGTTAGAGACTTTCTGAAATATCGTAGTTGACATTTTGTATTCTCACTTGACCTCACATTGACATTGTAAGTACCTAATTTAATTGATATTATTGACATTGTATCGAATCTGTACTACCTGTATTGTTTTGTAATTGTTTGTAATAGTCTTTTACTAGAATATTTGCACGCCTTGTTTCAAGGCCGAACATAATGGACAACAACTATTTTTTAAGACCTATTTTTTCTTCACATATATTTATTGAAAATAAAATTGATTTGATTTGATTTAATTTGATTTACTGGTGGACCAATAGCTCCTCTAAGCGTTCTCGACTCGGCGATCGATTTCAATATCCTGCCGGTTGCTGAAAGAGACTATCTGGCCCAGATAAATATACCCATCGACATAGTGTATCTGTTGCCCGTCGACTTCAATCCTACGTTTCGTGCTGTTAGACATCACTTGTGTCTTTGACCGGTTCATCATTAGGCCAACCTCAAAGCTTGCTGTGCTCAGATCTTGGAGCATGTGTTGCAATTCGGCTGCTGTGGGGGCAAAAAGGACAATGTCGTCGGCAAATCGGAGATTAGTAAGTCTCTTGTTACCAATTTCAATGCCCAATGTTGCCCAGGAGACTACTAGAGTTTTAAATACCTCTTCGAGGGTGCTAGTAAATAGTTTGGGAGATAGTGGGTCACCCTGCTTAACGCCTTTTTCAATTTTAAACTGTGGACCAGAAGAATGTAATTTTATATGTGCAAAACTGTTGTTGTAAATTAGTCGGATGAGGTCTATGTAGGTTTTATCTATGTTTTGGTTCTCTAAAGCTGAAAATATTGCATGGTGTTTGATGCTGTCAAAAGCCTTCGTGTAATCCACGAAGGCCAGATACAGTGGTTTATTAAATTCATTGTATTTTTCTAAAATCTAATTTAATGTGTGTAGATGGTCTGTTGTGGAGAAGCTGGGACGAAACCCGGCTTGTTCTGGTGGTTGATGTTGATCTAGCGTAACGTATAGACAGCAATCTATACGTTTTTGAATTATTTTAATGAAAGCTTTATAAATATGTGACACTAAACTTATGGGCCTGTAGTTACTGATATTGCTCTTGTCACCTTTCTTATGGAGCAGTACTATGTTTGAGTGACACATTTTTACTGGATGTTGACCTTTATGAAGCATGGAATTGAAAAGGTTTGCTAAATGGGGAACTAGAATAGGGGAACCTATTTTTAAAGTTTCTGTCGTAATTCCATCCTCTCCAAGACTTCTGTCATATCGCATAGTTGTCAAGGCGTCGTGTACTTCACCGCCTGTTACAAAAGGTATGGTATCAGAGTGGACGTATTCAGTTTGTGAATCTATTTTGGTAGGATCTGAGTATAAGTTTGTGTAAAATTTTGTGCAAATTTCCAATACATTTGTACGGTTGCTATGCTTTACCCCATTATCGTCTTTTAAGCTGTTTATCCATGACTTGCCAGTAGACATTCCTTGTTTTGCAACTCTTAAAGAAGCATGCCTTTCCAAAGCTTTTTTCACCATGAATGTATTTTGTCGTCTTATGTCCTGTCTTATGCTTTTTTTAACTTGCTTATCTATTGTTCTGTGTTCTTGCGTTCCCATTTCGTTTTTTGTTCTTAAATTTATAAGTTTTATTGTATGTTGTCACAGCTTGTTTTTCTTTTTCTTGTCTCCTTTTATTTTTGCACTGCTAGTGTGTATGGCTTTAACAATTCTTTCATATTGTAACTCTACATCTTCAACATCTTCAGTTTTATAAATTTTTAGGTTACTGAAACTAGTTTTAAGCTCTAATTGGAATTTATCAGAGTTGTTTATGAGCTTTTCTTTAACATTTTTGGTAATTTTGTTTTTAAATAAGTATGCTCTATTTATTTTGAAGTCGAATTTAATCTTGGCTCGCAATGGTTTGTGGTCTGAACTGTATTTTATTTTATTTATTACGCTTATGTCTTTATTTATATGATTCTGGGAGCATAGCACTAAATCTATCTAATTTTTTGTTTGGCCGTCAGGTGACTTCCAAGTCCACCGTCTCTGAGGACTCTTTTTGAAAAAGCTGTTGGCAATTTTGAGATTTCGTCCAAACGCAAATTGCATTAGGCGAGCCCCTCGCTCGTTGCGGTTCCCCAGTCCTTATTTACCTAGGATATCTGAGTTATCTGCTTCTTGCCTAGACCCAATCTTCGCGTTGAAATCACGAAGAACTATAGTCCAAGTGCCACGATGTTCTTCGTAAACTTTATCAAGGTGGTCATAAAAGTCCTCAACTTCATCATCAGAATATGAAGAAGATGGCGCGTAAATTTGTTTTAGCGTTAAGATTTAGTTAGTTGTTACCTGGAATTTAAGTATGGCTATTCTTTCTGAATAACCTACAAATTCGAAAATGTTATTTTTCCACTTTTTTGCGACTAGAAAACCTACACCGTGCATTCCGCTAGTTTCTCCTATATGAAAAAAATACATTGTCTTCGCGTTCTATAGTCTGTTCGCCCAGTTTTCTTACTTCTGCAAGGCCTACAATATCCCAATTGATATTTTTGAGGGCGTTTTCTAGTTCAAGCAGTCGCTCGTCTCTCATCAACGTCCGGAGATTATATGTGAATACATTAAGCAAATCGGTACCTTTTACAATGTTAGCCGTGGTCGTTTGACGGTTTGTCGGTCCCGCCCGGAGATTCTTCGCACCCCCAACTCCAATGCTAGTTTGGTGCCCGTCAACGCTAAACCAGCAGTTGGAGTCACCGGGAACTTAGGGCCTTTGTCTTAAAGTACTATCCATAATTGGGAGGAATTGGACCGTAATCCACCACGCTGGTCCAGTGCGTGTTGGTGAGGGAACAGTAAGCCTTCTAACTCGGCTCGGGGCTGCCGCCGTTGACACTTCTATGAAACGTTCTTCCGCCGCCAGCCTAGGTGGATATACTGCCCTTATATCAACCATGCCAATGTAGCCTCTAATGTGCTTAATGCCCATAAGCCCAAATTGGTTCAGCTGTGACTCTCTTTGAGAGCTTGTATGTTACGCCGTTGACCCCACAGAGCTCTTCCGCCGTAACAATTCTGTACATTTCAGCCCAATGTACAGCACCCACTGCAACCTGAGCTCCAAATATGTTGGAGTAGCTTGTAGTGACGGGTTTTTAACGAAGCTTCCTTCTTCGGCCTTTTGGTCCGCGGGAGGTATTTTATTTCCCTCCTACTCTGAGACATCTTTTGTAAAAACATCCGACGAGTTTGCCCCTATCCGCCACCTGGGGATGCGTTCTATAGAGATAAGGCTACCCCAAGAAAATATATGTCTATATTTTCAAAGTTACACTATCTATTAAATAACTTAACGCAATTCATCAACAAATAACTATAATTTATGAAAATAAAAATTCGTTGATTACGTGCTGTATTTCCAGCGCGTATCCTTTGGTTACGATTTCGGATCTTTTTAGACTTCAGCGAGTCCTCGCCAGGTTCTGATATCTACCAAATCTTCGGATCTTTTCGCAATCATGCCAGATAAATTTGTTTATTTCCAGAGGAATATACCTAAAAATATTCTTATAATGATGGTTAATATAATTATAATTATCAACTTCTGACACAGTACTTTCGAAATCCTTGATTCTAGCAACTGGCAATCACACTCTCAAGTCACGGATTGACTGCACTCAATATTATGCATCTCAAAGCACATAGCAAGTGCGCTCTTGAGAGTCGAGATTGATTTATTATTGAACACTAACTCAGCTGATTACGGCATCTCAATCAACAGCTTAAGATATATTTAGTAATTAGATTAGCATCTTGAGATCGCTCTCAATACCGCTCTCAGAGTTGAGATCGGTTTATTAATACGGCCCTTAGTTTACCTAATTTTTATTGATGTGATCTTATTATAAAATTTTATTTATTTCTCCTTGTCCGTGAGATGTTAATTTTGACTTGTAAAAGTTCTATTATTTTTGTCTATTTACAATAAATTCTTTGACTTTGACTTTGAATTCCAGAACCCCTTGGAATAAGGTGCCTTTACTTTAGTGGGCCCTTGTGGTGTTATGTAAGGTCGAAGAAATGTCATCAAACATATATTCTACCTCATCGTCCGAGTGTGCCAAGTTCGGTGCGTAAACCTGTACTACCTAAAGGCTATCCTACCTTTCGGTCAGCTTAATAATCAGGAACGCTACCCCGATCAACACACTGTATACATCCTATAACATTATGAATGAAGACTTTATTGACGAGGAACCCTAGGCCACCCTGAAAGTGCTGATCGCCCTCTCGGATGTAGAAAAGGTGGCTTTCAGGGTTATTGTGCCCCTCCTCCCCTATCTTTGGACTTCACTTAACCCTAAAATGTGCCACCCGATCTTCGTAAGCTCCGTCTCGAGTTGCGCCATGTGCTCGTCAAGTCAAGCTAACCCCATAAAAGTTAAACAAATAAAGGTAGGGGAGACCGGGGACAAAAGCAACAGTTTGTATTCCATGCCAGATTTTTCGTAAGTAATAACATTTGTGATAAAATAATTATAGCCAAATTAAACTTTCATTTATGGTCTATAAATGTACATTATAATTTTACACAATATGACATAGTTTCTGAAAATTATTAAGCTGCCAAAAAAAATTGGAGATTGTTACTTTCGACCCCATGGTCAGGGCGATAGTAACAGGGCGTGGGTCAAAAGTAACACCGTATAAGTCCTCCCCTATTTAAAAAAAGTTATACCTAGTACAAAAATAATTAACTTCTTACGTAAGATTAACTTGAGATTCATGTTTCTATTCAGTCGAAAATAAATCTTGATTATTAGGAGGTAATAAGTAACAAATCTTCTTGACAAAACAAAAAAAAGTTCTCAACAATCAACAAAACAAACAAAAGTAACTTCCTATTGAGTTTTAAACATCTTGAAAAAAACAAAAATAATTCTAAATTTTAAACAACTATAAAAATAAAGTCTATTCAATGGCACAACGTGGGATTTAGGATGAAAGTGACATGTGTCAATTCAAAAATCGCCAAAACTAAACTAACCTAATTTAACAGCACTAAATTTGTGACCGTTTCATAACAATCGAAATAAAAACCATGGCATATTTTTAGTGCTGTCAAATTAGGCTAGTTTAGTTTTTGCGACCTCTGAATTGACACCGATATCACAACTAAACATCTACATATAAAATACATCATACTTTATATTAATTTTACGTGACTTATGTTGCTCTTATCCTACTACCTAGTTGCATGCTATTCATGCAACTTTTGATTGAAAAACTTCATTCATTCCGACTCACAATTATGGCACACATAAAATGCATCCTCGTCTTTGGTGCAAGCAGCGTGGGACTTTTTACATTCACCACATTGGACCCACTTCTCATATGGTAAACTATTGCTGAAAATTTCTAAACAAACGAGGCAATAGCAATCTTCCTCATCAGAAGTGTTGCTGTTTGTTGCTGATATGTTTTCTTTGTATGTTTTTTTCGTCTTTTTTCCCTTTCCTTTTCCTTTTGCAGATACTATATTTTTCTTGCTTCTTCCTAGATTGAGCCGAAGTGCTGGCGTTTTGGCTTTATTCCTTTGGTTAAACTCTTCTTCAATTGCGTTTTTTTTCAGGTGTGTCGGTAAGAATAGCAGTTTTACGTTTTTTACGACCTCTTTGTGTTTCGGATCTTGGACCAGCTCACAATAGGGGTCTTATCACTTCAGGTGAAAAAGTAATTATCGATGCTGATTGTAGCCCACTAAGTCCTGGTAATAGTGAGAGAGGTGACAAAGATATTGTCGATGTTGATTGTAGCACACTAGATCCAGGTTGTGGCGAGAGTGGTGATGGATCAAGAATAACAGCGGTTGACAGTTGATTCAAATCATTGACTTGTAAGTCCAAAAGAGAAGGCAATTTGGGATTATCAAAAGTAACCGAATGATAATCTAGTGGGTTATTTGACACCTGTTCTGAATTATCATGAATTTCGGATGCTGTTTGTAGATTTTCAATCTCAACTTGCAAAGGTCGATCCGTTACAGAAGACGGTGCGAAGTCTACTGCAGTAAAGACGTTTCTATTAAATGGACTGATACCTGTGCATTTAAAACCAGCAATCGCGTTTCTGTCGGTAACGGCTAGAGTAAATGCTTCGCGGACAATCCCAGGAATGTAATGGATGGTCATTGTTTGACCAGGATGATTCCGCATCCAGTTGTCTGTGGCAGTGTTTACCATTTTCTTAAGCGGTCCAAAAACTGCTCTACCTAACGGTTGCAACTTGTGGGTGCAGTGCGGCGGAAAAGACAACAACACGATCTCATTTGTTTTACAAAAATCTAGTGCTTTAATAGATATATGGGATGCGTTATTGTCAAGCAGAAGCAGACATTTTTGCTCAGGAGTGGGCTTTACTTGTATTTTGAAGTGTTCTAAGAACAGCAAAAACTCATCTTCCTGCATACATCCACTTGCATTCCCTGCCCCAGCAGATCCGATCGGACCTTCCCGTATCATATGGTCTTGGTATCTCTTCAATGGGAACACGAAAAATGGTGGTATATGTCCTCCTTGAGCATTAACAGCAACTGCAACAGTCACTAGCCTCCCACGTTCGGCTGAGGTTACCGCACCTACTTGCTTAACTCCTTTCTGAACCACTATTTTGTTCGGTCTTTGTACCGTTGTCACCCCTGTCTCATCCATATTCCATATGTTTTTTGGCGCAAAGTTATCCCTGTCCATAACTTCAGCCAGGTTATCAAAATATTTGTTCACATTATGTTCGTTGAAGCTTGTAGCGCGCGATAAACTCGTTCCTCGTAGACTTCTCAGGGACAGGCTTGGGTGTCTTTTCAAAAATCCAGCTAGCCATTTCTTACCCGCAATATGATTGTGGTTCCACTGCTCTGGATATGTCTTCTCATATTTTATGGCCGATTCGTAGGCCAGCTTGCGTACTTCTGTTGGGATCAATCCAAAATAGACACTGGAACATAAAATGATGTAGTCCCGTAAAACTAATTCCTCCTCTGAAGTGAAAACGCGGTTGACACAACGGTAGCCAACTTTTGCATGTGAATTTCCTGCTTTACGTTTTTGAATATATATATTTAATGTGACATGACAAACACCATATTTTCTTGCTAGTGCTCTTATCTTTGTGTTGTCTTTAAAATGTTCATCTGCTGCTTTTTTATATACTTCTGTGCTAGTGGTGCCTCTATCAGTTTTTCTAATCCGTTGCCATGGCATTCTGTTGAACAAAAAAAAGAAAAAAGAAAATTTAATAACATCACACTCATATTACCATTCTACGGGGACAAAAGTAACACGTTACTTTTGTCCTGCCATGAGATGTTACTTAATAAGTAACAACCCCGTTTTTGAAATTTGATGCCAAATAACCTTGAAACTGAACGTGTTACACGAAAACAAGTTATAGCATGCTAAGGACAATCTTAATGTTGATCAACGAATTAATAGTCATACTGTTATCAGCATCTTAATTCTACGTAAACACTAAATGAATAAACAACAAAAAACTTACTTTTGGTTCAAAAAATCACGATACGTCCACTAACATAACCTTGCCGCGTGGTGCGGGCGCGGAGATTAAACTCATGCGCTGGGGGCAGTGCAAGCTAACGACCAACGGTCGCGCGCGTCGTTCCGGCCATTGGACACGGCTACGGAGCATTTGTTACTTTCAACCCGCCGTTACTTTTGCCCCCGGTCTCCCCTGCTGGTCGCAGGCAAGTATTGAGTAGCTTACCCCAGAGAACGAATATTGAATTTAAAAAAAAACGTTGTGTGGAGGCCTGCAGCCCCAGCCACCAGCTCTCCTATTTTAGTAATTATAAGGCGTCCAATATAAATTGTAAAATACTGTATATTACTGTAAATTATAGCTTTATTGTACCAACACATCAACTTTGTGTAATAAAGAAACAATCACCAGATACAACCGTTGTTTCATTCAGCTCTGCCCTGTAGCCATATTAAAGCTTATCCGATATTTTATCAAGATTACAAAAACCCGACATTACATGTGAGTTGTTTAAAATTTTATTCAATAGTATTGTTTGCAGCCGGGTCATACATTTTTATTTTTATAAAAAAAAACTTTATGTTATTTCTTTTATTCAATACATTTAATTCTAGCCATCTTAATTTGTTTTTTAAAATTCGATTGCAGACCTACCTCGTAACAGAACCGTTATCGTTTCGTCATGTCCGCCTATCCATCTGTCCGTCCGTCTATTCCTTCGTGCCACTCTTGCTCGCTACCTCATTCAAATGCTGGAAATCTCCAATTGTGCCCGGTTTTACACAGCCAACTTTATACCACCGTTTCGAGGAAGACTTTAATGTAGTGTAAAAATCAAGTGAATGCATGATAGGTACATTAATCGATTGAAAATAGCCTCCTTGCACCTGACAACCCCTTATGTTTCAGCTCTTTTCTTTCGGTCGGTTTCTTTCCGATGCCTTTTCGTTTACCTTCAAAACATGGGGGTGCAATTTATTTTAAATTTAGCAATGTTGTCTATGTTTGTACTCGTGTCAAGATTTTGCTCGGCAACCTAGCGGAAGTGTCCGGTGTGTAGCGTTACAGTACATATATACTATGTATGTACAGTGGTAGCGGTGTGTGTGCACTTTTATTGAAGTGACATTTCGATTAAATAGCCGCTGTGTAAATATTTTAACGGTGGGAAGTTAATCAATTCCTAAAAATAAAATAAGAAGTTAAATATACGGACTTACGAATAGGATTTAATAGGAGAAACGTAACCATCGAAATCCAATGGAGATTTATAGCCGTTTTAGGATCTGTGAACAGCATAGGACTTGCCAAAACTCCATAAATAAACATAACCACCAGGTAAAGTGCGCAAGCGAACAGCCACAGCGGGATCGTCCACTCATAGTCCTAAAAACATAAAATATATTCAGTACCACGAATGTGTTCAGTAGGTAATATTATATAGAGTTTATTCAAGGGCCCCTGAGGTTTAAATTAACCATCTATTAAATTTTCGGTCGAAAAGGTTTTAACGATTGCTTGGCTTCTACTCATCGAAATGAGATATAGTTAGTTCTACTAATTGTGGAATTTTGGGTGGCTGACCTCGTAGCTCCAACAATAAAAAAAAATTATCCCCTTCTCCATCCCCACTAATATATAAAAGTGAAACATTGTTTGTTTATTTATTTGGGGCGTTTCACGCCAAAACGGCTGGATGGATTTTAATGAAAATTTGTATGTAGCTACTGCATACAACAATACAATACAATAACACTTTATTGACACACAGTTAAACAAATTACAAAATTGAAAAAACATAAACAATAGGTACAATGGGCGGTCTTATCGCTCATAATGATCTCTTCCAGACAACCTTAGGATGGAAAGAAGTTAATTGCTAATAAGGGTCGGTAGTGTTGCAATTAGTTATTAAACTTAATTCTTGTTTGTTTGACAATTGGAATTGGAATTTGTTAAAATCAGATCTTAAATCATTAAAAAATGACAAATTTATTTTATTTTAAAAATACTTATTTTTTTCAAACTCCTTTCCTAGTTTCCCAAGATCGTTTTCCCATTAGTATAACAGTTTTATATTTTAGCATCAGGGGCCCTCGAAACAAACTCAGCCTGAGAGGGTCTGGCATTCTATACTTACCTACATTTTAGGAATGTAGTCATGGAATACCGGACCCTCTTAAGGATTGTAATGATATGAATAATTCTTGTCTGTAACAACTATTTTATATAGCTAGAACTAACTTCTTGCTATATGAAATAATTGTAACAGAGAAGAATTAATAATAAGCAATTTGGAGAATAAAAAACTTACCATTAATAGTCCAATAAGTAGCAGCATGCTAGCGATGACAAATAAAACGTTTACACCAATACCAACATACTGTAAAATGTCGAGGGCACCCTTGATGCTGCTCTCATCGCAGCAGCCGTAGTACATCCACACTATGCATGGGGATAGCTGAAATATTTCATTTTGATTCATGAGATTTGTAAAACACGTAAATGACAAAATTACAACAGCGTTTTACAAGCTAAAGGTTCTTTATAGTACACGAAAACATAATTCGGAAGATGTAAGTATTTTGCTATGCGATCTTATGATATTATCACTTTTTAACTACTGCAGTGCAGTTTATGGACCGAGGTTGTATGCTGAAACAGTAAATGCAATTCAAAGAGTACAGAATGCATGTGCAAGATTCTGTTTTTGCATACCAAGACGAGGGCATGTTACTTCTTACCTCAGAAAAAACATTTTCAATATGAAAGCTAGGAGAGACCTTCACCTAGTCACAGAATAAATAATAGTACAAACCTAGTCTGCACAACTCAAAGGTAATGTGGAGCAAAAAGCCAGAATATCTTTTTGAAAGGTTTACGTGGATTAGGGATATTCACTCACTAAAAACTCGCTCAAAATCCCCGAATATTCTGTCTGTACCCAAGCACAAGATCACTGGATTTAAAGGCTGCTACAACACAATTCAAAATTCTACGATTTTAAACAATATACCACTTCCTATGAGAAAAAAATTTAGTTCGGCTCTATTTAAATTTAAATACAAGGGTCTTCTTTTGCAGCGTTGCATAAAGCAGTTTGAAGCAACCTTTATAACAAAATAACTAAACACACATGCACAACCTCTTATCATCAAATTACACACTTGTACTCATACACACCTACCCCCATCCCCTTACTCTCACAATCTCCCGCATATTGTAATAATAATAATAATGGCTTCACCTCCTTGCTCCATAAGTCCGGTAGTACCACGGAAGCTAAAAATTATAGACCCATTACATGCTTGCTCACTATGTACAAGCTCCTTACATCCATTCTGAGAACAAAAATGTATTCGCATATTGTTGCGAACAATATTTTGGCCCTCGCTCAGAATGGATGTAGGGATGGGTCCCGTGGTACTAAAGAGCTCCTCCTCATAGACACTACCATTTGCCAACAAGTCCGGCGGAACAGAGGGATCCTTTCTACTGCCTGGATTGACTACAAGAAGGCCTATGATTCAGTGCCTCATTCATGGCTAGAGAGGATCTTAGAGTTGTATAAAATCGATGCAACTCTGAGATCTTTCTTAGGTGCGTGTATGAGGCAGTGGACCACAGTTCTTCGTCAACCAGGTGGTGGAGACAGCCTTTATGGTTCGCAGGACTTTATAAGGATAGAGCGAGGCATATTTCAGGGTGACAGTTTGAGTCCTTTGTGGTTTTGCCTAGCACTGAATCCTCTCAGCACTTTGTTGAAGGATTCAGGGTTAGGCTATCGGCTACGGAGAGAAGGCGAGATCATTTCTCATCTGCTGTACATGGATGAACTCAAGTTGTTTGCACTGAAACGTCCAGACTTGATGGAGTTACTGAAAATCACAGAAGTTTTCAGTAAAGACATCAACATGGAGTTCGGTGTGGACAAATGTGTGGTCATGCATGTGCAGCGGGGGAAAGTTGTAAATTCTATGAATTTGCAGCTTTCCGAGACAATTACTCTCAAATCTCTCTCTGAGACCGAGACCTACAAATACCTTGGTATGTCACAATCGTTGGGTATCATGGACAGGGAGATTAAGCAGTCGGTGAAGGGGCGCTTTTTCTGCCGCCTGACCAAAGTACTTAACAGTCTTTTGTCGGGTGGCAATAAGGCGCGTGCCTTCAACGGTTGGGTGATGCCCTTGCTCATATACTCTTTTGGCATACTAAAGTGGACTCAAACTGAGCTTGACGCCTTGGATAAGAGAGTCCGTCAACTGCTTACGTCACATCGTATGTTACACCCGCGCTCGTCTGTTATGAGATTGTACATACCACGGAAGTGGGGGGGTCGTGGCTTTTTAAATGCCAAGAACCTCCACAACGGTGAAGTGTGCAGTCTCAGGGAGTACTTCCTAAACACCGAATGTGGGTTGCATCGTGATGTGGTGGCAGTTGATAAGACTCTCACACCGCTCTCCTTGGCAAACGAGAGTTGGCGCAAACCATCGGTGTTGAGTACCAATGACCGCAAAGACGTATGGAAGGGCAAGGAGCTGCACGGGCGGTTCTATCGGGCCTTAACAGGGCCTGATGTGAACTTGCTCGCGTCGGTGAACTGGCTACGCTTTGGTGACCTCTTTGGGGAAACTGAGGGTTTTGTCTGTGCAATTGCGGACGAAGTTATCAAGACGAATAACTACCGGAAATATATTATGAAGGACGGTACGGTCGACATTTGTCGGGCATGCCGCCGTCCAGGGGAGTCCCTCAGGCATATAATTTCCGGCTGTTCTCATCTTGCTAACGGAGAGTACTTGCACAGACACAACCAAGTAGCCAGGATCATCCATCAGCAAATTGCCCTTCGGTATGACCTTGTCGAGTCTGAGGTGCCGTACTATAAGTACGTACCGGCGCCAGTTCTCGAAAATGGTCGTCCATTGCTCTATTGGGACCGCTCTATTATCACGGACATGACTATTGTTGCCAATAAGCCTGACATTGTGCTGGTAGACCGGTTCCAACGCCGGGCAGTGCTCGTGGACATCACCATTCCACACGATGAGAACCTCGTGAAGGCCGAGAAAGACAAGCTCAGCAAGTACCTTGACTTGGCTCATGAGGTGACCGCTATGTGGAATGTTGACTCAACGATCATTGTCCCGATAGTTGTTTCGGCGAACAGCCTTATAGCGAAGAGCCTCGACCAACATCTTAAGAGGCTCTCGCTAGATGGTTGGATTAAGGGTCAGATGCAGAAGGCAGTACTCCTTGACACGGCGCGTATAGTCAGGAGGTTCCTTACTCTGCAGCCCTAGCCACCGGTAGTTTGGGCCCTGCTCCGCTACCGTTGGTACCCTAGGTTTAGGTTTTTTATAATATTTTTATTTGCTTTTATTTAAAGAAACTAGCTGTGCTTTGTGGTCATTTCATTTAAAAGTAGCCCACACGTTTTATTCCAGGACCAAAAGCGAAACCACCACCAGACCAGTTGTAGGTTTGGTCCTGGTCCTCCTGGTCCTCCTGGTCCTCTGGACCAGAGGACCAGGAGGACCAGGTCCAGGTAGTATAATATTGTACTTTGTAGGTTTGGTCCAGAGGACCAGGAGGACCAGGACCAAACCTACAAAGTACAATATATATATAATATACACTTGCACTTCTATGACATTGTCATAGAAGTACACGTATTGCAATGAAATGAACGCATATAATAAAATATGAAATAAACGTATATAATACAATGTGAAATAAACGATAGAACAAACGCACCGCGTTCCACTGCAAGGCAGTGCGTGCAAGGCCTAAGATACCAAGTACCCCAGTTTTTAAATCAGTCGCAAGGGCTTGAGAGCAGGGCCTGGATTCTGTATGACCACTCACGTTAATTCCACGCCACCTGCGTGGAATTAGGGAAGGTGGGTATTTACGCAACCAGGTTTTTAAACCAGGTTTTGGCTTGTAAGTACGCCGCCCTGGTGCGTACCCGCAATACTTGCAAGACTTTCAAAGTATTTTACTCACCAACTCGCTCTTTCGCCACGTCCGCACCTACATACTCGGTGGCTGGTTCGGCTGTGTTCGGCTGCACTCGGCCAGCCGGTGTCACAACAACCTAGGTGGCTGATAGATCGCTCAAAAAACTTGCAAAGCTTCGAAGTTTTTTTTCGCAAACACGATTGTGCTCCTTATTTATTGGACACGAAGATCAATTTCCTATGCAAGTATTTTCTACTTTCAAGGCTTCGGTTTACAAAAACACTTGAATGTATTTTGAACCCTGGTTTTTATAATGAAAGATTCATGACATGAATGAGTTAAATTTATTTTTTTAATTAATAAATTACTATTTTACTATAAATAATTCGCTTAATTTCGCTGCGCGTTTTACAACTGAAGCCGACTTATTCTATCAAAAAACACAAAAAACATCTAAATACGTTTTAAGAGCCTTTAGGTTATAAAAAAAATTAAGAAAACGTGTTGTTCGAGTTCATTCAACGTTCAAACCACTTCGTAACAAACCGCTAGCGTGTTTTAAGGGTAGACAACGCCATCTAGTTTAGATGAAGTAACTTGTTATCATGAACGTCTTGAGTAGAGAAAATTATCTCCGAAGAGCACAGATGGCACAGATTAGAGAGTAATTAAGGTGGTGAGGTAAATTGGATGGGGCATCAAGGGATTCAAGGGTCGGTCATTATTATGAGGTCCATACGAACAAATTTTAATGCAACGAAACATTGTGTTCTTAGTACAAATTATTTTTTATGATGTTTCACAGAACGACGTACTTACTGGCACTTTAACTGGCTCTTAATAATTACCTACCCTACCTACCTACTTTTTGAGCTTTTTCAACACGATATGAGGATTGATTTGAAAAAATAAAAGTTTCCTATACTTTCTCTGTGAAGAGCAATACATGTACCTACCTCTGTATGTACACATTTCAATACCGACAACTAACCATTTTGCCAGTAAGACATTATGAAGAAACCTCCGATATAACTATATAATTATGTAGGTATGTAGGTAGTACATTATAATATCTCAATGGAAGAAACAATTGATTTTGAAGTTCATCTCAATTAAAATTTTCATAAAATATTTAATGTACAGATTTAGCCCAGTTACAGTTTTATTATAGTATAGATAGATATCAAGGAAAATGTAAAAAATAACGCATAAATAATGTAAAAATCTTTTAATAATGGAGCAAAATATTTATACAGCCCGTGATTTCGATCCACGTACGTCTGGATTACGCACCCATGCATCTGTCCAACTGGGCCAGTGAGCCTCGTAGCAGAATGACGAAATTCGGTACCAGTCTAGTCGTAAACGGATGTATGATTACTTTAAATTTAACACAACTTTGGACCCATAGGCTGCAGGAACTTTTTAATTTTTCGGGATAAAAAGTATTCAACATTTTAACACATTATATAAACTATGACTGTGCCAAGTTACATCAAAATCCGTCCAGTAGTTTTAGCTTGATACGTGTTATTTTAAATAACTTTCTACCCCTATCCTGCGGGAACCGTTGATTTTTCCGGGATAAAAAGTATCCTAAATGTTAATCCAGTACATCAGCTATGATTCTGCCAAGTTGCATCAAAATCAGTCTGGTAGTTTCAGCGTGATGCGTGTTCAAAGAGACAGACATACAGACAGACAAAAAATAAAAAAATAACCTTTTTGCACTCCATATCAATTTTGAAGTTTATCTCAATCAAAATTTTCAAAAAATATTTAATGTACAGATTTAGCCCAGTTACAGTTTTATTATAGTAATAGATATTGTAAAAAAAATAAATTTAAGATAAAAAGATAAATAAAGTGAATAATAATAATAAACACTTTATTGCGCCAGAATGAAGGGAAAAAATATATTCATTTATTTTAAAAAACAGGCACAGTGGGCGGTAAAAGTGATCTCTTCCAGACAACCTTTGGATGGACAAAAATTACTAATTAAAAAAGGGTGGTGGTGCAAAACAATACAATAAATGTTGCAAAAAAAAAATTACTATATCTACATTTTTATATACTAACTAGCTGTGCCCGCGGCTTCGCTCGCGTGGTCATTTCTCTAGGTTAAAAGTACTCTATGTGCTATTTATTCCAAGACCTACAATAAACATTTGATCAAAATTCCTTCAGCCGTTTAAAAGTTTTTTATCGATTGCTCGGCATCTAATCATTGGATTACGATACCAAGTACGCTAGGTCTTGGTCAAACCCTAAGCTATCCAACACTGAAAACTGCATCGCAATCGGTCTAATAGTTTTTACGTGATGCGCGAACAAACATACAGACAAACAAACAGACAGACACGAATTTTAAAAATGTTTTATTCTTGTTCAGTAGCTCAGACCAATTTTTTAAAATGATCTTCTTTGTACAGACTTTTACGTTATTATTGCCTATAGCTGTGCCCGCAGCGTAGCTCGCGTGGTAGTTTTTCTGGGATATAATGATCCTATGAATTATTCCAGTACCAAAAGTACCAATATAGGTACCTACCTACCTGTGTTAACAACCTTCAGTGGCGATCCGATATGGTCGTGATAGGTTAGAAGACGAAGGCGGGAGCGAAGCGTAGCGAGCATAAAGCCCCATTATAGCTAAGAACCATATTGTTTACCTCAGCTTTGAAACATAAAAACCCGCAGTTAAATTGGTCCATTCGTCTGAAAGATACGATTCTCACCCCCCCCCCCCCCATTTTTTTCAACTCCCCCCCCCCCTTTTTTAACTCCTCCCCCCCCCCCTTTTTTCAACTCCTCTCCCTCCTCCCTTATAGCAAAGGAACATGATGAACCATCTCGATCACATCCTTTTTAAAACATAAAAAACTGCATCAAATTTGGTCCATTCATTTGGGAGCTATGAACTTCACCATATCCCCCCCCCCTCCCCCCATATTATAGCTAAGACAAATCTTGTTTACCTCAGCTTTGAAACATAAAAAATCGCAGCTAAATTGGTCGATTCGTTTGAAAGGTACGGTACTCACCCCTTTTTTCTCGAAACTCCCCCCTTTTCTCGCAACCCTCCCTCCCACCCCATATAGTTAAGAACAATCTCGATCACATCAGTTTCAAACATAAAAAACCAAATCAAAATCGGTCCATTTGTTGGAGATCAACGATCCTAACCCCCATCCCCCCCCCCCCCCCCCCCTCGTCCCTCCCATTATAGCAAAGAACCATCTCGTTTACCTCAGCTTTCAGATATAAAAAATTCACAGCTATTTCGGACCATTCGTTTGGAAGCTACGATTCTCACTCGCTTTTCTCGCTTTTTTCAGCGTGATGCGTGTTCAAAGAGACAGACAGACAGACAGATAGACAGACAGACAGACAGAAAGTCAAAAATTAAAAAAATATCCTTTTTGCACTCTATATCGATTTTGAAGTTTATCTCAATAATAATTTTCAAAAAATATTTAATGTACAGATTTAGCCCAGTTACAGTTTTATTATAGTATAGATATATAAAAATGAAACGTTATCTGTTTGTTTTTTTATTTGTTTGGAGAGCTTTCACGCGATAGCGGCAGGACGGATTTTGATGAAATTTGGAATAGAGATAGCTTATACCCTAGAAAAAAACATAGGATACTTTTTCCCCGGAAAGTTTTCACGGGAAAACGTGAAAATGTTCCTTACTCTCTGTAAGGAACGGTTGCCATGGAAAAGAAATATCAAGTCTGTCAAAAAACTTCTAGAGCATTGGTCATTGAGCTTTAAAGCAATTCAGCGATTGAGCGCGTCTAATAGTGACCGGAAGGGCATTCCAGAGAAGCACAGCCTGGACAGTATAAGATGAGCCGTAGGAAGTGGTACGATGTACCGGAGTGTGCAGGCGGAGGTTTTGTGATGACCTAAGAGACAAAGGATGGGAGCAATGATTGTAGTCAATGGTGAACCTTTTGAAGTCTTTGAATCGTAGAGTATACGGCCTTTAATAGATTAATTATGTAATGTCCATGATGAAGTCCTGTTGTGCAATCATTATTTTTGTGTACTATTCATTTATATATTTTTGATTACTGCTCACTTAACACTATTTATTTGCGCTTGACTAACACCAGAGCTCAAGCAATAAGGTATGCTGAGAACCAGCCCTGCGTAGATTCATACTGCCTTATATATAAAAAGTTATGCAATTATTAGTAATACTGCGCACTACAATATTGTACTGCGCAGTACTAATTGATGTTTTTAACTTTTTATAAATGAGGCGGTTAGTCTACGCAGTACAGTGCTGAGAATAACCCAATTGCTAAACAAGCTCAATACTGTAAAAAAAAAAGTTATGCGTGCTAATATGACGCGCGGCTCGGTAAATTTGTTTTTACAATGTTACTTACTGTCGACAGTCATGTTATCGTGAAATATCTATATTGATGATTAAATTTATTGTTTTGTTTGTTTGCAATAAATACATTTTATAATTATTTGTATTTACATTGAAGAGAATATATTTTGTTTTTTCGCAACTTTTGATAAAAACAACTAGGTATAACAGTTTTTACGACCGCCCAGACTCAGCAGCCGAAAGTAAAGGCTTTTTCTAAATAGTAGTTTTAATAATAGTTGTGCGCCGCCCTCATCCTTCCCGCACCGAGTGCCGTGTCCCAGACTGCAACTGCATAGTAGAAACAGAAACCCGTATCCCTTCTGCAACCGCGCTGCAGCCGCTTTTTGACACTGAATAATGAATAGTACGAATACTTGGTATGAAGAAAGCCACACCGCAACTCTCGAAAAAAAATTGTACTGGCTGTGCTCGTGGTAATTTATCTGGTATATAAGGCTCTTATGTGTTATTCCAAAGAAAAAGTACCAATTTACTAAATAAAATTCTTTCTTTGGTTCAGAAATTTCCACTCTAATGGAAGCTTGGGTATTTTATAGATTGCGGCCGTCAAAACATTCCATCAGTTATATCTGAGACTTAAAAACTGTTTTCATCTTACACAACTTTAGTTTTCACTGTGTTAGTCAAACTGTTTTCATGTTACACAACTTTAGTTTTCACTGTGTTAGTCAAACTGTTTTCATGTTACACAACTTTAGTTTTAACTGTTTCAGTTAAACTGTTTTCATGTTACACAACTTTAGTTTCCACTGTGTCAGTTGAACTGTTTTCATGTTACACAACTTTAGTTTTCACTGTGTCAGTTAAGGTGATATCAGACGATTCATTTTTTTTCATTTTCGTCTTTCATTCGGCACCTTTCACTCGAAATGAAACGTCTGAACACAAAATGAAACCAGAGTGCCGAATGAATTCATTAATGAATCGATCCAACTATGTTGGATATTTTCATTCGCATCTTTCACTTCCATTCCGAATGATAGAAAAATGAACTGTCTGAACACAGAGAGAACGTTCACTCAGATTTGGTCATTTTGTCTCGAGTTCTGTAGGTAGGAGACGGACATCGCTACGCCACATCGCTATTTTAAATATTTTCTCTGAGTTTGCGGCAAAATGGTGTTCAAGTGGAATTATGAAAATACGCTCTTATTTTTGGAGAAATTTAAAAACTACCAATGCCTTTGGAACCACAAACTTGGTGAATACAAAGACAAAACAATACGGGCAAACGCTATGAAATCTCTAATTAGTGGTTATTAGTAGCAATATGATTCAGGATCTTCATCCGCTAGTTCCTCAACAATGTATCTGAAACTCCCAATAAATTTCTTCGTGCATCCATAGTCACACCCACCACCATCGACGTTTTCTTTACTTATTTTTTTGTTAATTACTTGATTAAATGATCACACATTAAACTAATTCCAAGACGCACGACTTCATTCGACGACATATTGAATGAAAAGAAAAGTGAATGTACATTTCTATTTCATTCCAGCTAAGCCGTGTGAACATGGAATGAAAGAAAGATGAAGCATTCACTCGAGTGAACATTCATTCGAGTGAAACGTCTGATATCACCTTTAAAACTGTCAGTGAAAAGTGATCGTAGTATAATAGCCATAGACATTTCTTACTGTCGTTGATTATAGCCTCTATTACGACGTTTACAACATCCCTCCGGATATTGTAAGCCCGCGTCTCCGCCTTTTTATATTATGTATCCACATAATATAAAATACGGAGACGCGGAGGGAGATTTGCCTCTGCCCAGTGCCCACTGTAACAATGCAGGCACCCACATGAGCGAGCATAAATACCTGCGCCTTGTAACGCAAGAGCAACGGGGCACCCGTAGCGCCTGCAGCAGCTAAAATTACAACATGTATGATAGAAGTCAGGTTAGTTTCTAAGATGCATGGGGATTTCTAGTTCAGAACACAATATACTTACTATGCCACAAATACTGATGAGTATTGATCCCAAATACAGGGATATGCAGCAACAACATCTTTCTACACTTGGTAAAAATTCAAAGTACATCCTGAGTTTCTACAGATGCTTCGTCCAAATTAATGTTATTAACTTATAACTTGCACGAAAAAGTTAAATACATATAATTATAGTTTTATGAAACCTTAGAATACGAACTGCGATAATATAGTAAAGTACTTAAATGTAAGTAAAATAAAACAAATTACAGTGGATTGAAAATTATGTCTATGATTCTATCCACAGACCATAGATACACATTGGTATCAATTCAATTGTAACTCATTAAACTAAACTAAAGCTAATTAAAATTAATTAATTTAGTTGATTCCTAAATCAGTGTTCATTCCAATTAAATTAAGACATCATTGTGACAGAAGTAATTTGATTTTGATAACTACAAAATTTAGTTTTAGTGTAGTCCACATTTCAGAAATGAACGAATGAATATCTTTGAATGTGAGCCGTTTTCATAGACTTTTTCATAAGCCACTATGCGCATGCGTTATTGATTGTTTCTAATAATGGGAGTTTTGACGTGAAACGTCTTCAATATCACTCTGAAACATAACGGGTACCAGGTTTAAAAAGTGGACCAAAAACTAAAAAAAAGGACAAGGACTATAAAAAAAAGTGGAAAAGGACTATATTGTCTAGCTTTTATAACTTTGTAATTATAAATTTCAGAGATCTAATTTTGGCGTATTTTTAACTAACATAGTCAGATCAACGTTGTAATGTTTAATTTTTGACAAAAGACACAGGTAGAGGAAGCAGGACGCACAGAGCAAAATTTAGCAAAATTGATGTTTTTGTGATCTTTAATTCGTTATACCTCGCGATTTAGACCGGGTAGCATATTTATTTTATAGGGTGGTAAATTACTTGCCGGAGAAAGTCAGCATAGCTCGCTGTCTTTTATTTGCAGATGATTTGAAACTTTTCTTAAAAATACAGCGATAGATTTCTTCTCCAGCGAGACATAGTGTGTGAGCGCAATAAGCTATTTTTCAATGTCAAAAAAAATAAAAAATGCTCAATCATAACAACGCAATAGCTTTCACTCATTCTAAGCAACCAGTACATTATCAGCTCGGTGACGTTGTTATTCCAGGAACAAATCTGGCTAGGGATCTGGGGGTTCTAATGAGCGAAGATTTATCTTTTATGGATCATGTAAGCAAATTCTGTGCCCAAGCATTTAGGAATCTTAGATTTGTTCTGCGTCTGGCTCGACATAGAGTATAACTAGCCCCTGTGTCTTGCTTTTGTGGATTATGAGAAGGCCTTTGAATCCAGTAAACCCTGGATAGTTCTGAAGTTTTTGCAGCGTTGTCGAGTGAGTTTCTATATGACGCCGCGACTACGAGTGTCCAAGTACAAAATCAGCAGTCTAAACATATCCATCCACAGCGTAAGGGAGTGAGACAGGGGAATGTTAAATCCACGAAACTGTTCACTTGTGTCTTGGAAGATATGTTTAAGACGCTGAATTGTAAAGGAATGGGCATTAGTGGCAAGAAAATCTCACACTAACAATTTGCCAATGATGTCGTCCTAATGGCAGTCACTGCAAGACTTGCAAAATATGCTGTCCAATCAAGATGATGCTTCTTGACGCATCGGTCTCGGAATAACATAGATAAGACAAAGATCATGTTTAATGATCTTATTGACCCGTAACCAATTGCAGTCAATGGTGTACCTTGGAGTTGCCCTTGGGCAAATATTACGATCAGGCAAGAACATTTATAAGAAGGAAGACAACAGTAGAATTCAGCTGGGTTGGGCAGCATTCGGTAAGCTTTTTCAAGTCTTCTCGTCATCCATACCACAGTACCTAAAGACAAAAGTCTTCAACCAATGCGTCCTATCACTCATTACCTACGGAGTCAAAACGTGGACATTCATGGTCAAACTAATCCACAAATTTAAAGTCACTCAGCGAGCTGTGGATGTGATTCTTTGAAGTACAATATTTGTAATGAAGATATCCGATAACCAAGAGACCAAGAACAGGAGAACCAAGGTAACCGACATAGCCCAAAGAATAGGCAAGCTAAAGTGGCAGTGGGCTGGTCATATTTCTGGTTTTGTTAGTGTGAGATTTTCTTTCCCGAAGAACCGATAACCGTTGGGGTAGGTGAGTTCTCGAGAGGAGATCACATTTAGGCAAATGTAGTATAGGACGCCCTGTGGCCAGGTGGAGTGACGACCTGCGAAAAGCGGCCGGAAGAAAATTGATGAAAAGAGCTGTCTGAACTCAGTGGCATGTATTAGGAGATGCCAACGTTCAGCAGTGGACAAATATAGGCTGATGATGATGCTAAGGCTCGACATTTAGATAGTATTCTGGCTATGAAAGCTCTATACAATGCTTTTGTTTGGAAACTGGAGAGTAACGCATTATTTGGGAATCCTTACGAAGCCAAGTACATACATATGGAGAAAAAATACAATGAAAGTTTATTCGGTGGCTATACCAGAAAGAATATGGTTACAATGAAGGATAACTATATATCGCTAATCTTTTGTGTGCATTGAACTACTATCGATTAATGTACCAAACATTGTTTAGACATATATATGTGATTACTATGCTTGATGGACATGAAACAGGTGCAAGCTACTGTTTATTTCATAGCACGCGGCATTTCCCTTCTACTGAACTATATTTACCCCCTTTGGGACTATACATTGTTATCTGCTTGGAATAGGATTAAACTTATTTTAATGTAGTTTAGTCTAGTTTGTAACAAGCGAATTGATACCATTGTTTGTCTGACAAATTATGGTCAAATTGATGCACAGTTGGAAATTTGACAAGGAGGTTGAATTAAGGAATTGGTAATTTATGAATAGAACGGAGATCAACATACTCGCGTCTACGGAGATCAATGACAGAGTACCACAGAACACCTAATATATTAGGTATAGAATGGACACTGTCCGCCCCCCCCCCCCCCCCCCCCACACCAATAGGGGCTTCCTCACCTCGTCACCGTTTCTGAGGTGTCCAGGAGCTAACTTGAGCACAGGACGCGCCACACGAGCACGTCGTGACGACGCAGCAAGACAGTTGTTTTTTAACTTGCAATGTTTGTGTGTATGTCTGTATATATGTCTGTATGTATGTCTCTACGTGTGTTTGTATGTTTGTCTGTATGTGTTTGTTTAGGTCAAATGTCTCTACGTATGTCTGTATATATGTTTGTATGTGTTTGTTTAGGTCAAATCTTGCAAGCTGAATTAGAACCACTTTCTTTTACCCTACGGAGTTGAATTTTTGCATCTTGGTTAAATTCCGATGACAATGCATGTTAATGGTAAGCATGATCTGATTCGACTTCCAGGAACAGCTCCAGATAAAGGAACTCTTCGACTTTATTGTGATAGCCGGTTTGAAGTTTTACCATGATATGGCTGCTGCACTCCGGGTTGGCTCCAGACTATGAAACTCCTCAACGGTTAAATAGACAAATAATTTTGTGTACGTATTATATGTATTATGCTAGCCGGTTTGAAGTTGTACCATGACATGGTTGCTGCACTCCGGGTTGGCTCCTGATAAAGGAACTCCTTAACGGTTAACAGCATAGACAAGAAATATTGTATAGGTACGCATTTCATGGTGATAGCACACGGTGGTAGATACACATTCAACACACACACGGACACACACACACACATTACATATACATTCGCTTACTTTTGCGTGTTTCAATTGGAAGCATCGCTTCATTTATGTAATTTAAGGTTCCATAAAGAATTGTATCATTTAGGAAGGAGGTTCCCAAGTTACAGGTTAACCTATGATTGTAATGTTTTGTAACCTGAGCTTATTTCAATAAAATCTTATTATTATTATTATTATTATTATTATAGCCCGTACTAATCTTGATCATGATAAGGCTACTGGCAATTATTTTTTTTACCAAGCGAGTGCAAAACGCACGCGAAGCGTCTCCGTTAGGCAGCTTGGGCAAAAATGCTTTCGTATGTCTGACTGTCCGCTGTCCGGATCTTTGTTCTTCTCTACAGATCGCATTTCACAACCGATCTAGATGAAACTCGGTATACAGGTTAAACGAATTTTTAGAATATTTTAGTCGTCGGGGATTTTTAATTACCCCCCACTTCCTCCAAAAAAGGGAAAAAAAAGGGGCTACTGAATATCTCAGCCTTATTAGATCTGATTTTGATGTTTTTTTTTATTTGAAAGTTAGTTAGTAACTTTAAATTGGTCTTATAAAAAAAATGGTAAAGACTTAATGAGGATTTTAGGCGTGATGAGCAGAATAGCTCCTCAAAATCCAGTAAATATCTCATTTTTGTGTTTCTACCAGTGGAATCAGCCCTTTACCTACTACTAGTGCTAGTACTAGGTACTAGGTAGGGATTGATGGAGCACCTTGTTTATTAGTTTTACTTTTACAATAAAGTAACTAGATGGCGCTACTGTGCACTGCTAGATTGCTTGAAAAAAAGTTTGTACGCGCGAGGTCTACATCTCACAGAGCAACTAGTTTTAAATGTTTTTAAATTAACTAATTACGATTGAAAATGGGGTATTCTTGTGCTGTTTACAAGTGAAAGTGACTTGGATAGGACCTTTTATAGAATCCCTAATGATAAAATAAGGTAAAAATAATTATACATGGTAACCTACAATGAGTAAATTGACATTCTTCAGATAAGTATTATCTTTGTATTTTTTCGCATAAAGTTTTTATTGGTACCTACCTAACACAATTCAAAAAACGTAATTGATTTTACTTATTTAAACATTAGATCCGAATATTTTCGTTTGCAAAAACTTTCGCAACTGTCTCATTCGCACGCGTATTCAGTGACAACCTTAGACTTCACGCATACAATTACGCGTGTACAAAAATGACATAGGTAAGTGTAGTGTCTGTGTAGTAGGTACTTATAACGCGGCTTTTATATAAAAATCTGGTCGAGTGTCCGGGGTGTGACAGTACATATACACCGTGACATTTGTAGGTGACTTACTATATTCACTACATATTTACATAATTAAGCACACAATTACATTCATACTTCAACTACTTAATCATTAATCACATATAACTAATAAACATCATAATAATATTTTATCGACAAGCAAAGTCGGGCGAATCCCGTAGTATGCAGCGGGCATTGTTCACTCCTATAGATGCGCTAAAGCGTATAGCTGTATATTCATATATTCGATGCATAGCTATAGCTATGCACCGCTCAGCCGCGCGATAACAATACGGCACGCGGTGGTTAGGGCTTCGCTGCCGGACTTGCTAGTCGATATCGAGCATTTTACGCGACACCCGTGTTGCTTTCTGCACCACACACGCGCACGCAGCTTACGTAATTCATTGTCTGTGTGAATATCATATACATAGTTTCTCTTGTACCTTTCTGTCACAATCGGCTGCGACATTATGCGATGTAACTCTGTAACTCTTCTTCAATTATTTCCCTTCATGTAAAACTTGTGAACTGGTGTATAATATACTTTATTACTGTGAACGGAGTTCAACTGGAGTTGCTTATTTCTTCACCTCCGCAATCACCACGAGTAGAAGCACACCTGGACCACCAAACTGGTGACCCCGAAGTGATTGTTTGTTTATCTACGTGCACAGGCATGTCAAACATGCCTTATACCAATCACGGCAATTCTTGCGCATTAAGGGCCATACGAACCGTTGTGCAACGAGCTTAGCTGTGGCATTTGCTCCTGGGTGGCTGAGAGAGTGTAGGCAGTTAAACACTTGCTGACGTAGGTGTTTGGGGACGAAAGACCTGGGTGTCGGGGTACTGACGTCACAGTACATTTCGGTACGACTTCCAGGAATGTTCGTCTTGATCTGGCGAAGGGATGATTCATCTTGTAGGTGTTCTGCCAGTTCAGGATCTTTGGCTTGGAGTTTGGCCATCAGTTCGAGATCAACGGGTATTTGCAGTTCATCAACTCTGGAAAGTGCATCAGCAACTACGTTATTGATTCCAGAAATATGCGTAATATCGGTTGTGAACTGTGATATGAAGTCGAGGTGTCTATGCTGACGTGGCGAACAGTTACTTTTCCGTTCATGGAAAGCGTAACTTAGCGGCTTGTGGTCAGTATAGACTATGAAGTGCGTGGCCTCTAGCATATGGCGAAAGTATTTAAAACTCTTCTACATTGCAAGGAGCTCGCGATCATACGTAGAATATTTCGTTTGCGACGGGCTCAACTTGCACGTGAAAAATGCCAGGGGTTGCCAAGCTCCATCCATACGCTGCTGCAGGACACCACCTATCGCCGTATCAGAGGTGTCAGTGACAAGTTATAACTTGGTTTGCGTGTCCGGATGAGCCAAAAAAGCTGCATTGCAAAGGCTCTTTTTGCAATCCTCGAAGGCTTGCAACGAATTTCCTTTTATGTTGACGAAATGACGCGTTAGATAGATAGATTTTTGCCTAGATTTTTGCTATCCGTACCTTGATGACTTTTTAGTATCCAGTAGAAATTATGGTGTACTTGTCAACACCGCAAAATGTGTCTTTGGCGCTCCCGAAGTCACGTTTCTAGGCTATCAAATCTCTGAAAACGGCACAAAACCTCTGGATAGCAAGGTAAGAGCAATTTTTGAATTGATACAGTCCATTATTGAGAATCATTCTGTAGAAACCAATAAAAAAAAGAAGTGTAACTGACCAAAAAGTAATTAGCCTTAAGCTGATATGTCTATTTCACTAATAATGTTACACTTCCACGGCGCGGGTGCTCTGCCAGGAGCGTGATCTTACTTATTGGTTTTCTCTTGACGCAGGGATAACAAGTTTGAATGTTGACTTATTTAATAATGCGTGGTTTTATGTTTTATTAGTTACTAGCTTATCAATTGCTCGGCATCTTATCATTGGAATAAAGCTAGCGCGCACTGCCTTGCGTTTTTATAACGCATATTCTGTGAAGTACGAAGTGTCATAGAAGTGCACGTATTGTGTATGAAATAAACGGTAGAATAAACACACCGTGTTCCACTGCAAGGCAGTGCGCGCAAGGCCCTAAGGTACCAAGTACCCCAGTTTTTAAATGAAACCTTAATTGTCTTCTTTGTACAGACTTTTTTGTTCATAATGCCTTATTATAAGTACAGAAACTACACTCTCTAGTGTAGAGGTCCTACAATAAAAATACTTACGCCCGTGTTAAGGAAGTAGGATACTCCATTGTGCTTTATTCGTACTCTAATATACAGGATGTTTTTTTTTAACCACACCCGGAGGGAAAGTAATCTAAATACTGGAGATAGCAAATTTTACTCAAAAGATTTATTCCGTTATTTTTAAAAAGAAACAAATCTGCATTTATATATTTTCGAAAAATTGCTTGCCATTCTCATAAATCGAACCAGGTAAAATCTAAAAAATAACAATCTGTACTCTTAAGGCATCAATCGATATTGCAATCATAATAATCAAATCTCTCTGACAAACATTATAAATAAAAAATAAATAAAACGAAATCCATAAAATCATAACTTATTTTAATTGAATGAAAAATAGGGGTAACTAATTATTTTCTGAAAACGAGCTCAATTGTATTGGATACACAAGTTTGTTATTTTAATAACGAGAACAGAAATTATCTAAATAAGAGTTTATTTACAAACACGTGCAAATTGAAATCTAAATAGTTCTTCATCAATTTAATAAATAACTGATGTAATCTTACTTACATAAGTAATCAGATCGACCTTTGAGTAATAATGTTTTATTTTGTTCCATTGAATTTATAAGTTAAGATTTCATTTTTTTCCTTTTATTTAATTTACCATATTTGTTAAAGACATTTGGTCCTTATGATTGACCCTATTGATTGATGCCATAAAAGTACAGAATGCTTTTGTTTTTGGATTTTAGCAGGTTCGATTACCGAGTGTGGCAAGCAACTTTTCATAAATCTTTGAATGCAGATAGATTTATTTTTAAATATAATTTAAATTTGCTATCTCCAGTATTTAGAGTACTTTCCTTCCGGGTGTAGTCAAAAAACCATTCTGTATACCCGTTTTAGGCTCTTTATGCGTTCGGAAAATTACGCTATATCTTCTCGTCGCAGATACAGCAGAGCCTCAAGACGAAAGTTTATAATCAGTGCGTGTTGCCAGTGATGACATACGGCACTGAGACGTGGTTGCTAATTATTGGTCTCATACACAAAGCTCAGAGTTGCGCAGTGTGCAATGGAGAGAGCTATGCTCGGAGTTTCACTACGTGGTAAGATCCGTAACGAGGAAATCCGTAGAAGAACCAAGGTTATCGACATAGCTCTCAGAATTTGCAAGTTGAAGTGGCAATGGGCAGGCCATATAGTTTGCAGAGCCGACAACCGCTGGAGATTGAAGGTTCTGGAATGGCGACCACGAACAAGCAAGCAAAGTGTAGGGAGATCCCCCAAACGATGGACGGACGACATTGTAGCCATCGCAGGGAGTCGGTGGATGGAGGCGGCACGAGATCGTTCATCGTGGCGCTCTTTGGGGGAGGCCTATGTTCAGCAGTGGACTGCTAAAGGCTGAAATGATTATGATGAATAAATGAGAGACTAGAATTGATCTTAGATTTTTGTGTAACTAAAAGTTGTTAATTGTAAGTGTAGTCTTTTTATTTAGCAAAGAATAAATCATTAAGCTGTCGGTTCCGGCTAATTATTAACAGTCGTTAAGCCATGTCAGAGGCCCTTGGGCGGCCCGACAATCTTTGACACCAGAGGCCAGCACTACCTCATACGACAAACAAACAAACAACTTTATTTTCCTTGATATTACTTCCTGTCTCTTTCAAAGCTTGTCGTGTCCCAATGTCGTGTTGTCGTATTCAAGACAGTCTACTTATGAGAGGAACGAAATACACTTTTTCTAAAGGTGCAAAATTATATATTTAAGAATAAAGAAAAGTTTATTATTGCATTTTATTTCGATAGTGAAATAAAATAGATTTACAATTCTACTCCAACCTGTTCAAAATGTTGTCTCATCTATTTACTAGAACCTCTCAAGAATAAATGACCCTCGTTTTGTGTGTGACTGCTCATTATCCATGAATATTGGACCATGTGCTATTAGATCTTTCGTGCCACCTCTCCCCTACATTTTTCTAAAATTCGTGAATGCCGTTCAGAATATCTCAAAAAGTTATGGATGGTCTCCTAGGAACTTTTTCCTGTAACTATTACCGTTAAGGTACCTGCCGTCTCTGTCCCGTCATTATTTATTCTGTGGGCCCGTTTCAAAAATCCACCCCAGCTGCCATTTGCTGCGTCCCTCGTGTTTTGGCGGTGCAGACTCCGTATTTTTGAAACCTTCTTGCAAAGAGTGTGTATTTCATTAAAGGTAGGTAGGAAATAAATTTGTTTAAGGTAAATAAAAGAGATTTATTTACTTTTAAAGTTTCAAAAATACCAAATCACCCGAGAAATCACAACTAGAATCGTCGACTACAACACTCTACTACAGGTACACTAGGTACACTACTCGCCGACGCGACGCGTAGAGAAATAAATTCACAGACCTTCTAATATAACAATCTCTACGAGCGTCTGAGAGGAATGGACAGAGCGGGGTCCACTGGAGCGAGAGATCCGACTACCAAAATTATTGTCAATCGAGCGCGCCGAGGGAGGGAGACGCAGGGCTTGGGTCGGCGGCTACGGCGGCTCCTCGGGCGGCTCAGGGCGCGTGCGGTAGCGCGGGGGCGGCGCACGTGGGTTCCCCGCCAGTAGCGCCAGCGGCGCGGGAGGCGGCGAGGGCGCGAACTCCGCCGCCGCCGTCGCCAGCGTCTCGCCGCGCTCCAGCGACCACTGGCGGCGCAGAGCGCGCGCCCCGCCCGCGCCCGCACCAGCGCCGCAGCGGTAGCGAGAGTAGGGCGCGGGCACGCGGTCCACGCTCGCCACCGACACCAAGCGCGCAACGTGCGCGTGCGCGCGCGGGGGACTGCTGTCGGCGGACACTGCACCCGACCGCGCTAATCCTGTCGGAGTCGACAAGGTGAACTATACAACTGTACGTAAGAATTTATTGTGTAAATAGAGAGAGATTATATATAAATAACGTAGATAATAATATGGCCATGAAAAATTGCTAGATTGAAATGTAACTAATGACTAGATTGAAATCCACAACAATTTGAGCATAGTTAAGCAGAATGTGACCAACCCTGTTTTTTGGGAAAATGAGTTATAATGCTTATGACTTATGGTTTTATTTACTTTACGTATTCCAAAGACACGTTTCTTCAAAGCACATGCTGATGTCAAGATATTAAATTATCCAATAAGATCACATGCTATTATCATAAATTTTTTGTGTTAAAGCCGACCATTTTAGGCGATGGTCTAGCAAAATATCCCTAAAAGAGGAAATTGTGGTAAGCAGAATCCGACTATCGCATTTGGTCTGGCTTCTGCAAATTTTATTAATAATGGAATGGTTCCCATTTTTTATTTGCAGAAGCCGACCACAGCAATGGTCTAATTTTGCAAAAATATTTTTGGCGTATTAAAATATTTTTGCTTGATAAGATTTCTTCCGTTTGGATCTCGTGTAGAATCACACAGGGGAAGGACTATGGAAAGAACTCATGCGAGCATAACAGTCCCTTGAGTCGTTCTAAGTGTATTTTATACGGTTATTACAATTTGCGGAATAACACCATTGATTTGGCTTTGCATATCTCTCGGTTGTTGACCAAAAAGTTGATAAGTTGAAGGAGACCATTTCTATGGAGGCGTTCTGCAAAAAACAAACTTATGAATTGTTGCAATAAGCATAAAACATAAACTTATCAATTTTCTAGTTATAAATAGCTCGTTTTGTAGCCTTTGAAGTGTCCATTTAAATCAATTATGTACTGTACATAAAAATAAATAATAGTTTAAAAAACTAAAAAACACGCTTTATATAGAAAACCAAACTAAAAAATAGAAAATAAATTTTAATAGTGTAAATAAGAAAAAAATGTTTTATTAAAACATTTTTGGGGTGCATGGGTCAATAGTTATAAATATTTCATTGACAGATATGAGAATCACCCCACGCTTTTTTTAAAATAAAACATTTTTTTCTTATTTACACTATTAAAATTTATTTTCTATTTTTTAGTTTGGTTTTCTTTTATAATTTTTTTTCTTTTTTTTTCGTATTATTGCATTGTCAGCTGTCTTTGACAGGTGTGTAAAATTTGATTGAATCTGACCGTTTCAACTGGGTCAAAATAGCGTCCAAAGGAGTCGGTTACAAACATACAAACATACAAACATACACACATACAAACATACAAACATACAAACATACAAACATACAAACATACAAACATACAAACATACAAACATACAAACATACAAACATACAAACATACAAACATACAAACATACAAACATACAAACATACAAACATACAAACATACAAACATACAAACATACAAACATACAAACATACAAACATACAAACATACAAACATACAAACATACAAACATACAAACATACAAACATACAAACATACAAACATACAAACATACAAACATACAAACATACAAACATACAAACATACAAACATACAAACATACAAACATACAAACATACAAACATACAAACATACAAACATACAAACATACAAACATACAAACATACAAATATACAAACATACAAGTGAAGCTAATATAAAACGTATAATAAAAACGGCGAAAACCCCTTTAAACGGCTGTATCTCAAAATGCGTTTTTCGTCGATGGTCACTTTTTGTTTAACTACGCCCATTTATAAAAGTGAAACATTGTCTGTTTGTTTATTTGTTTGGGGAGTTTTAACGCGATAACGGCTGGACGGATTTTGGAGAAACTTTTTACATAGGTACTGTACAGAACAAGCAGTACATTGAACTACGCGTTCTGGTGCATGAGCAGTTTACAAAGAAAGATGAAAGAACGAAAAGAGATTTATTAAACACACAACATTACAAAAAAACATAGATAAAAACATAAATAAAGTGTGCTTATGAGTGTGTTGAAAGGGGCTTATAATCAGCACAAATGCCCAGTGCATCACACCAGATGCTGGTTTTCATATATAAACCCCGCGGATGATGTAAAAAAGGGTGTGAAAAATTAATACAATATAATATACTTAATTCATAAAATAATAATTAAATTATAATATATATATGACGGCGGCGTCATTGTGCAGCTGAAAACACCATGTGCAGTGGGCAGTGACCAAGCGCAGTAATATTACCTGTGGAACCATTTATTTTCATACTAAGGGCAACACTGAGAAACCGTCATCTTTCAACATCAGCTGACTTCACCCGACTGACTATAAAAAGGAGCGCTTGGAGTAAAAGTGAATCCCCACTCCGTCATCTTCACCATCTTTCAACACAATTAGACACAGACACCGACCTCGCCGGATGCGAGGTCGAGTTTCTTGCCGATTTTTCTCGAAGGTGTATTCCGAATCGGTGGTCAGTTATGCAATTCATTTAAAGGGCTTCAGCCATTTTATGAGGGCCCCCTCGATCACTACCTAACGGTAAAGATCGAGGGGTGTTTAGTTCGATACTCCCCAAGTAATCAATGGCAACAGTCCAAGCCGAGGTTCGTACCCTTGAGCAAGTGGCCAAAAACTTAACTTTGGCGTGCGCCTTCTGCGTCACGCATTGCGGCGAAGCGCTTTTGCGCCCGCCCCACGTGACGCTGTAGAGGTCAGTTATAGACCAACAGCACATATCCTTTCTAAAAAAAAAGAAAAAAAAGTGACTCAGTCTTACTTCGGACGCGGCCCGGTGCACATTTTGTTGCGTGCTTCTGGCATACCTAATCGTTGTGTTAAAATGTTATTAAACTAGTTGTTAATTATGTCGGAATATAGATCAAAGTATATATATATATATATATTATATTTATTTATTCAATTGAAACGGTAACTCCTATTATATCAATTAATCACATTAAATTCCAGTATACATTAAATTCAGTCCTATTCTAAACACAGAAAGGACTATGCCAGATCTCCAAAGTGACTCAGGCTCGATGTAAAATTATCGCGGACACAACTGAACAGTATTTTGCTTTTGTGTGTTATTAGTTTTTTTCTGGGAACTATTCAAAAATAAGTTACGAGGAAATAAAGTTAACTTTTGTGTAATTGATAGATTCAGGCGTTACTTTGCGGAAATCCATATTTAAAATGAACAAAATAAAAATATGTAGCTTACTTCCGCCAAAACTGTAAGTCAGACAAATGATAAATGGTAAAATTAACACAAGTAAAACCCCACGCTAAACAAAACCCTACCCCAGATTGAACTAATGAAAAATATAAATGAAAGAAAAGACCTCTGCACGAGCCTCTGCACGAGGCATCTTCGGGTGATGTTGACTGTTGACGCATTAATAACGTATAAGCAAGATAAAAAAAAAAACAAATAAAAAAACTAAAAAAAAAACAAAACTAACTAAACTAATAAAACTATAAACAAAGTAAAACCTGTACATGGAAGATAATTTAGAAAAAAAAACTTTTATTTGAGTACTAGCTGTACCCGCGGCTTCGCTAGTCATTTCATTTAAAACTAAATCATACGTGTTATTCCAGGTCCAACAGTACCTACAATGTATAATATTGTTACGCCGGTCGATTCTTATTTATTTATTCATTTAGACACACCAACGAACAATTCACAAAACATTAATAGTTAGCTTAGGATAAAGGTACATACTGATTATGTGAACCAATCAATTACAGGTGTATACAACACTGTATAGTAAAAACACAACATTAGGTTAATATAATACTTAAATATAAGAATAAACTAATAAAATAAAATAAATAAAAGAAGTTAATTTGAAACTTAGATATTATGGTATTATAAATATAAGTAGTATTAAACAAAATAATATAAAATAAATAATAAATCTAAAAGTAACATTAATATGACATTAATGTGAAGCAATCAGGCTTGTGAAATGGCTCTATGAGCCTCTTTTTTAAAATGAGACAAACTAGCATCAAAGACATCTAGGCTAACCCATATCCTTGTACAAGTTATTGCAGCTATTAATAATACGGTTTAGCGGCGAATTGTGACCCAAGTTTGTTCTACTCTGTCGGGACTTAAAAAATTTACGGGTTTTTAACCTAAAATTAGGGCGTGGGACCGTAATCGCGATCTCAGACAACAATTTAGGAGAACTCAACAATCTATTAAGAATTTTATAAAAGTTAACCTAATAATTTTTAGACTCTATATGATATATGGTATAGTCCACGAGTTGGCATTTTTTAAATCGATAAACTCACGACGTGTTATCGAATCAATAAAATTTACCGAGAGGCTAGATCCATGCTACCCATTTTGATAAAATTGATAAAAAAATAACTGTTTACCGGTCGATAAATTTATCGAATTTAATCGATCGATAAGATCCATGCTCGCACTGCATATTCTAAATGACTTCGTCCAAGAGCATTAAACAGACAACACAAGAAAAACAGAAAAACAGTTTCAAAACAGTTTCTTAGAAAAACAATCGGTAACAAAATGTTCGAGAAGGGTGGCTGGATGACGCAATACCAACATTTAAAGGAACATTCTGGAACACACCAGTGACGCGTAGGTACCAACATAAGTTTCCAGAGAGCGCGGCAACATCTAAGGCACCGCCGGCCTTAGGTACCTATGGGTGCGGCGCGGCGCGGCAACTTCATAGGCCCCGCCGATCTTGAAAGTTAAAATACCTATCGACTACTGCTAGTACATACGATTACGTACGAGTAACTTCTGGAAACTTCCATCGCGGTATAAATAGGGCGCGCATCGGCTGTCTGGGACAGTTTTGACTTGGCATTCGGAACGAAACGATCATAGTGTTTTGAAGCGAGTATTCAGTGATAATTGATTACTGTGTACAGTCGAGTTAAAGAGTGTTTGAGTTTTACTTGTCGGTTTAATTTCTTTTTGTGTTTTTTAAATAAACCTTTATTCGAAAAACCATAAAAAGAATATTATTTAATTTATATTTGGTGAAATTGGCATACTTTTATTTTATCCGAACCCCAGCTCGTAACAATTTGGCGTCAGAAGCAATAAAATAATGCCGTCTACACCAAAGCAGGAGACAGAATGCATGAGAACGAGAAGCCAACGAGAGAGGGAGGAGGACGAAAGGCGGTTTGGTTCGCCATTACGAGCGCCTGTTGGTGGTGACAATCAACCAGCCACGGAGTTGGACGCCATCACGGCCGCCGCTACTCGTAGTGATTGCGGAAGTGAAGAAATAAGCAACTCTGGTGTTCACAGTAATGAAGTATATTATATACCAGCCGCACAAGTTTTACATGAAAGGAAATAATTGACGAAGAGTCACAGAGTTACATCACATAATGTCGCAGCCGACTGCAACAGAAAGGTACAAAAGAAACTAAGCATATGATATACACACAAATAATGAATTACGTAAGCTGCGTGCGCGCGTGTGGTGCAGACACGGGCGTCGCCTCCAATGCTCGATGTCGACTGGCGAGTCCGGCAGCGAAGCCGTATTATTATCGCGCGGCCGAGCGGTGCATAGCTATAGCTCATCTATAGTAACATCAACATCAAAGCGTGTACGGCATAACAAGATACCGTACAGGTACTGTACAATATAGAGACCAACATAAAATATGTTTAATCCCGAAAAATGGTAAGTTTCCGCGGGAAAACTGGTAAATGTCGATAACTCACTGTAAGAAACGGTTGCCATGGAAACGAAATAATAGCAAGTCTTTCAAAAATCATCATGAGCGTTGGTGCTATACTTCTGCATTGTTTTTAATATTTTAGTAGAACATAGGTTGCTTTTTTTCTTTTCACGATAAGCAGCAAGCTGTAGTCTGTGCGGACGAAGTCGCGGTCGGAAGCAAGTATTTAATAACTGGTTTAACTAACATTCTTGCGAAGCTCTTAAAACGTATCACGAAAGTTGTTTACCTTGATCTTGACGATCCTCAGTGGCAGCATCGAGGTCAAGACAAGGCTCACGCAACGTCAGTGTAGACGCAGCTGCAGACGCGGGTGCAGGGACGGGCATGGCTAAGAGGGCAGGTGTAGCCGCGGGAGCGAGTGGAGCGAATACGGACGTAGACGTGGTCGTAGGGCCAGAAGACGTGTCACTCTCGTTCTCACCATCGGTTTCGAATAAAGTTTCCTCGGACCTGGTCAAAGTACGACAAACGATTAGAATTCAATTTTGCTAAGAAGCAATCGATAGGATCTGGTACTGCGGCACAGCGGCACTCACTCGAGGGGTGGTGGAGTAGGCAGCGGCTTGTCGAAGCCGTCCTTGCCAAGCAGCCAGTACGTGTGCATGGCGCCCTTGCCCTTGATCATGACGAGGCCACGCGAGCGCAGCCGGAAGCCACCTGCGACCGCCAGCCGGTCAGCCGTGGCCGCTGACACCTGGGTGCGCCACGCCGCGCCCGTGGACTCCATGCGCGAGGCCGTGTTGACCGTGTCGCCAAAGAGGCAGTAGCGTGGCATGGTGAGGCCAACGACGGCGGCGCAGCAGGGCCCTGAGTGCACGCCAGAGCGCAGGTGCAGCGGAGTGTCAGGCAGGTGCCGCACGCGGAACTGGCCTGCCAGGTGCAGCAGGTGCAGTGCCATGGTGGCTACGGCGGCGGCATGGTCAGGCGCACGCGCCGGCAGTCCGCCCACCACCATGTACGCGTCACCGATGGTCTCCACCTTGTAGACGCGGTACCGTTCGATGGCGGCGTCGAACGTGGTGTACAGGTCGTTGAGCAGGTCAACCACCTGCACGGGCGTGGACCGCGCTGCCAGCGCCGTGAACCCCACGATGTCGCTGAAGTACACGGACACGTCGGAAAACTCCTCGGGCTCCACGCGCGACCCCAGTAGCAGCCGTTCTGCGACTGACCTGCGCAACACGAGTGCCTTGTACGAGTGCTGCATAGGCGGGAGACGGATAAGGAACCAGTACGCAACGTCTGTCTAAATTCTTCTTCGATTGGGATCGATGTATGCGATGTGCGGATGACGTTGGGTAGTGATGTGAGAAGTAAATAATACTACATACAGGTTTCATGGAGTTGTATTAATATTAGTAACGCTAGTACCTTGGAAGCATTCTATTCAGTAGTTGTTCCGTCTTTTTCTTTTCCATATCGAGTTGCTCTGTTCGCTCTTTAATCAATTCTTCTAAATTATTGCTGTACTTTTCTAACATCTCGAACATAGAATCGACAATGTTGATTTTTCTGTAAGCAAATGAAAAAAATATTAGTGAAATGAGTCACTGAATTCTTACAAACTTTTTATTTATGTCGCTTAACTTCAAATCAGTAATTCCTAAACACCAAAGTGGAATTATTTACTTGATTTTATTTATTATTTATTGATTAAGTTATCCAAGTAAGTGAGTCCAACACAGTAAATTAAATATAAAACATTATTTAGACGGTCACCAGAAACCATATATTATTATTCAACGATATATTCCCAACTGCCCCATTAACGTCCCCATCAATGGGGCCGAAATCAAGAATACTTTTATCACGAAAAAATAAAGGGTTCCTGCGGGATAGGAGTCTAAAATTATGTTAATTTGAATTCAATTCAATTCAATTTCATTTATTTGCAAGAATATAGTATTTACATAGATGTCAATTATGTACAATTGGTCCAGTATATTCTACCATGGTATTTATGGTGTGCAAATATTATACAATAATTAAAAAATTAAAAAAACACAAATAAAAAACTATTAGACTATCATAAAATTAGCCTGTGGTTAACTTCAATATTGGGTTCCTTTTTAATTAATGTCAAATTTATATAAATGTTCAATGCCAATAATAACTAAGGCAAAACAGATAATATTTATATTAAAATTAAGTCACAAAAATGTCATTTAAAAGAAATAGATTAATTAATCAACTTATTAATTTGATGTATTTTATTATTGAGAAATTCATTTATATTATAGTATGTTTTAATGGTCAAAAAGTGACCAAAAAGTGGTTGTTCTGTAGTTTTATTAGAAAAACAATTTGTTTTATAGTTTATGTTCTCTAATATCTTGGGATTTCTGAACAGAATTAGATAATTGTTTTTACTTAAGTAAGACTATCTCTAGTGTGGTACTGTATAAATTTCAATAAAATTGGTTTAGCACTCGTAGCTTTAAACAAGCTTTAATTTAATTCAATGTGTTATAATGTTTAGGACTGGATTGCAAGTCAATTTTGAACAATTTAAGGACGTCCAAAGATGCTGAAGTTTTGCACATGGGTGTTGTTCTGATGACAATTAAAAAACTACAGTAGTAGTAGTAGAATTCTCTGGTGTTATGTGGTATTCAGGGTCTGATGATATAGCCGGAAGGTAGTCACAGGAACTCAACACCAAAACGATGGAACCCTTTCAAGTTTAAGCTCATTTGGTTTGTCTTGATGAATTCTCTAGTTTTATGTGGTATCCAGTGTCTGATGATGGAGCCGGAAAGTAGTCACAGGAACTCAACAACAATATTATGGAACCCATTCGAGTTTGGGCTCATTTGGTTTATCTTGATGAGTTCTCTGGTGTTATGTGGTATCCAGGATCTGATGATGGAGCCGGAAGGTAGTCACAGGAACTCATAAACAAAATGATGGAACCCTTTCGAGTTTGTGCTCATTTGGTTTGTCTTGATGAGTTCTCTGGTGTTATGTGGTATCCAGGGATGATGAAGCTGGAAGGTAGTCACAGGAACTCATCATCAAAATGATGGAGCCCCTTCGGGTTTGGGCTCATTTGGTTTGTCTTGATGAGTTATCTGGTGTTATGTGGTTTTCAGGGTCTGATGATGGAGCCGGAAGGTAGTCACAAAAGTTTTGTTGTTGCGTTCCGCAACAACAAAACATGGTTTTAAATTACAAAATTATAAATAATAATAATAATAACAGTAATAATATAAATAATAATAATAACAGCTCGGCCATCCTGCTAAAGCGAGTCCCTTCGCGTTTTAATTTTATATTTAAGCTATTTACACTAAAAAAACATATTCTTACAACATTCACTACTTTTGAGTTACAATAATTATGCTTTAAAAAAATAGAAAACTCTTGCAATATATTTTCTTCATAAAATAACATCCATAACAGAACGAATAAACTATAATACATTATTATTAAAACACAAAAATTTCCATTAACAATAATAATTAAATAAATCTTAATTATTTTACAGCTCAATAAAATAATAGTAACATCATGCTGAAGAACATAATATAGCATCAACATCGACCTTATTAGGGAAAGGAGGATGGAACAACCTAGAACTTCATGTAAACTACACCCGGACTAGATACAACTACAGGAAAACACACCCACACAGCTAAATTTGCACTGTCATACACTTCATGCACCAACAACAAAGATAGAGATACATAGGCAGATAAAAGCGCAAAAGAGATGACAACATTAATTCTCGAACCAAATACGATTCAGGTATCGGGTAAGTTCGTCTTAGTCCGTAAACATAAAGGACGGTAAGGAACCGTCAGCAAATAAATTTCAATGAAATAAAATAATATTAGCTTCTACCGCGGTTTTGATCACCAATGTAAATATATAATTGTTAAGTTTGTAGTAGGTACTTAAAACAGCGATGTTTAAATAAAAAAACACAGGCATTAAGGTGTAATTGTCAACATATGACCCTCACAGGGTATAGCAGTAAAAAGTAGCAAGCAGACCGAGTCATTATCTATTATATCAATTAATTATATACGTAGATTTATCATTTAAATACTCGTCAAGGGTATAGTAGCATTTATTAATTATTAAGTTCTTCAGGTTACTATGGAATGTTCTTTGTTTTTCTTCTTTTTTATTATATCGGGTAGTTTATTATATATTTTTACTGCCATTTTATTCGTTCCAGAACTGTGAATTTTTAATTTGGAAGGAGGTAGAACTAGATCATATCCATACCTAGTTGCGAATCTTCGCAACTACACAAACAAAGAATATTGGGTATTTCCGTACGAAATTGCAAATTTCCATTATTTAGATTGATATTAATGTCAAAAGCTCAAAAGCTTATAAAATTTAAAATGTGCTTTATAACTGTCGGTTACTTTTATATTTACAAGAATACGGACACATTTTTTTTGTAAAATAAATATAGGTCCGGTGCGTCAACACTGCTGCCCCACAGGATGATGCCGTACCTTAGCCACGAGTATGCATACGCATAATACTCAGATAAGGCAGTGTTGAAGTCAGTCGCCCTTTTCAGTTCCCTTAGTGCATATTCCTCTCCGCCCGGACCTCGGTGACGAGCAGACGTGTGTGGAAGATACGCGCGAGTTTAATTTTAAAAATAATACACTATTTTGATAATTAAATCAGTTATAAAATATAAGGAGTGCACGCAGCAGTAGGAGGTAAGTACGTGTTTATTACATACGTGTGAGTTAACTTACGTCGGCATGCACACAAACACGCTCGCATCTGGGACTCCCCCACTGCTTCATAGCAGCCTGGTATATAGTGAAGTCAACAGTCACCGTACTTTGGTGCCTACTACGCTCAGCTAGTTAGTTTGCTATCTACTTTTTGCAAGGAGTTATTACTTTCCCTAAAGTTCATCCGCTTTATTGCGAACTAAATAATACAGGTGATTACTGAGTCAATAATATGATTAATACTTCTGACAAGGCTGCATCCGATTCTGATGCTTCCAAAAGGAGTGACCCGGAAATGCAGGGTACTGTAAAAAGACGCCGCGCAGCTCCTGATAACACAGTAGACGGAAACTTTAAACTTTTTGAAACTAATATCATCAAGATGCTTTCTTCCTGGAAATTGGATATGGATTCCAAATTCGAGAAAATTGTTATAAATGATTATCTGAGATAAAGTGTGATATTGAAAAGTCCATTGACTTTATGGCCTCTCAGCATGAAGATATGAGACTTAAGGTAGATGTCTTGCTACAGGAATGCAGGGACAATCAAAATCAAATTAGTCTGCTGGAGGATCATATTGAAGACCTGCTTCGTAGTGCTCGAAGTTCGTCAATAGAGCTCAGGAACGTCCCGCATACAATGAATGAGACAAAGGAAGTATTTACCAACTATCTAGTTCAACTGAGTGATACAGTTGACGCCAAGATGTCCTGTAATAAAATCAAGGACATCTTCAGGATCCCTGGTAAGCCGATCATCGCAAAACTGACCTCTACACTGCAAAAGAACAAGATGGTCAAAGCTGTGAAGAGCTTCAATAGCGCCAACAGGTCCTCCAAACTGAATGCACTCCAACTCACACTTAGGCCTGCGTTCTAAAAGCTTGCCAGTTTACGTTTTGGAGCACCACACAAGCAAAGCGAACCGCTTACACTACCTTGCCAGAGACTTGACGAAAACTGGGCAGTTCAAATACTGCTGGACATCTAATGGGAAAGTTTTTCTGAGGAAGGCCGACGGTGCGCCGATTGTTTTAATTAAAAACGAAGAGCAAATAACGGAACTTAAATCACACGGTGATTGACTATTGATTAGTTTTCTAAATTTGTATTTGTTTTCCTTATTTTTTCTATGTACTATGCATGCAACTATAATATTTACAAAATAAATCTGCCCCTACTGAACTTTTAAAATCTGAATCTGACCCCCCTCACAGCTGTTAATAAAGTAAATTCATTCTTTGCAAATGTTGGTAAATGTTTAGCGGATAATATTTCCAAGAAATTAGGTTCCTCAGTACCTTCCTGTTATATAGTATCACAATCAAGTCTACGTTCGTTTGTGTTACAAAACACGGATTACTAATTTTTATAATTCTAATAGAATAGTATAGGTGTTTCAGCCGTTTTCTTCTAAAAACATTAATACTTATTGAGCTATTACCAATTAATCTTAATAATAATTATATCTTAAGTTTGCTACGGGCTCCAAACTAGGCTATGGTATGGCTATGGTATCTTAGGTACCCATTCTCTAATTATCCAAAAAAGTAGGTATTTAAAACTGAACTGTGCATGGTCTGCGAATCTCTGTGTACAGTAATAATATTCACAAGTGGTAATAACAATTGACCAAACAATGAAACTAACAAATTATAAAAATGTTAAGACAATAATAATTATTATAAAATAAGCCAATATTAATAACAAAACATTGCAATATAAAAATAAATAAAAAAGAAAGACATCTATAACTAGAGAAATAGGTATCAAAAAGCTACACACAAAATTACATTACATCCAAAATAAAATAATAAACATTAAAATTTGAGTTCCAACAAACATTATTCCCAGCCTCATAGAAATCATAGAAACACTGTATACCAACCCTCTGTGAGACCTGACGGCAAGAGTAGCAAAACTGCCTCCCCTTCTTTACAAATTTTCCTGGCAAAAAATATATAATAGTTCATTTTATAATTTTACTGTTATGGCAAAATTAAATAATGTCACTTATCTTTAGCGTTTTGAATCTCAATGGGGAATATTGACGAAGGAGAACTAAACAACTGACATGCAAAAATAAATAAGTGCGTCAAATATTCAAAACCTTTGTGAGGGAAAAATACAGAATTGATTTTTATTTTATTTTCTCATCAACACATGAACCAGAATGTTTTATCATTAGATTCTAAAATAGATACTGTAACAATTTATAAAATATCCAAAGGTCGACGGTTAAATTGTGTGCGAAAAATAAGTTATCTCCACTTTTGTTGCAAAAACATAGTAAATCGCACTTTTCTCGCAGTTTTGATTTTGTTAGTTATTAAATTTTCCAATTAAAGCGACAATAGAATAATAGAAATAAAAATAGAAGTAAAAATAGAAGTAAAAATATATATATATATATATATATATATATATATTTATTAAATATATATTTATTTTTTAATACAAATATTTTTATTTTTACATATTAAAAATAAAAATAGTATATCCGTTTATTAATAAGCATTTATGTTTATAAGCATTTACATATTTAATGCGTTATATTTACATTTTCTTTGAAATTTTTAAGGCTTCTGTAATTTTCTGAAGTAAACCGTCAAGTTTTGTTGGAAAACAAGCAGATAAACTTATACAGATGACCGCGCGTTTGTTATATCATGAGATATTGTTAATTTATGACTCTTTCGATGCAATATACCAAAAACGTAAAATCCCAAAGACGTATTGGTGTTTTGCGTATTTGGCATAATGAGAATTTGACATTAAGCGTACCATTTTACGTCTTTGGGATTTTGCGTTTTTGGTATATTATGTCGAAAGGAAAATGGTACAACTAATGGCTAATTCTCATTATGCCATTATACGCGAAAATCACGGAATACCAAATACTCGACGATGTCAATATTTTAAGTCATCACAGTCATAATAACTCCACTTCGGATTATTTACGAAAAAAGAACTCAAAAACAGAAAACAATTCTGTCAATTTACTTTGTAATATTTTTTGCCTTTGTACATTTCTTAGTTTTACTTTAAGTGCATGTTTTATTTACAATCCCTTAAAAAAAACGCCTTCTTATGGCTGTTTTTATTGGTAACCAAACTGCTTACTGTTTTACATGTTGTACTACCGGAACTGTCACAGCTGTGCAGTCACCCGCGCATAAAATGCTACAAATTTATGGGCAGACGTTGCTGCGTATTTCGAAAATATACATTACCTACACAACGCTTTTGACGTCAGAGATGCCGTGTTGGCATCGGGTATGTTTTCAAATCCACAAAGCGTAAATGTATTCTTTGAAAGTAGAAGAGCTGAGATCGGGTAAAGCTAGTTTCGAATTTAAGATTTCACGCAGCGGGGCAGGCGTCTCAGCGTAGTTTTGAAATAATGCTACGAGCGAGTTTCGCGCATGAAGTATCTTCACGTAAAAATACGAGAAATAGAGATTGTTTTCTGCAAGTAGCATGCCCGTACCACAAATAGATTGGACCAAAGAATATCAGTATATATTATCAAGTTTGGACTCTTTAGTCCAATATTTTCGACACACTATTAGGATGCAAAAAAAAAACTTTATTTATTACCCGACTGTGGAGGGTTATGTGTTTGGGTTGTATGTATGTATGTTTCTTTATTTTTACGTTTCTTTGGCACGTCCTACAGACTAAACGGCTAAATGGATTTTGATAAATAAGGTAGTATTGGATTCGCCTTAACCGCGAGAGTGCTTTTGGAAATATGAAGTGTCAAGCTGCTTACAACTGCCATATTTTATATCCGACAAAAAAAAAGTTTGAATAACTCTAAAAACTCTCAAAATATATCGTTTATAAATATATATACATCCATCTGGCAAAAAAAAACGTAAGATATGAATAAACTAGAATAATATAGGTATGGAGGAGTTTAATTCCTCCGCGGCTTAGGCCGCGTGGTCATATTTTCTGGGGAAAATGTATCCTATGTATTCCAGAACCAAAAGTACAATTTACCAAATTTCGTTCAGTCGTCAAATATTATTTTATCGATTGACGGGCTTCTCTACTCATCGGATACAACGTAGTAACATTCGTTTATGTTACTACTTTGTTAAATAATCGAATTTTGTTTATTCATAGTGAAAAGGACCGTTGCCCGGCTAAGGAAACGGACCTCCTACTCAGTTAAAGGCGAGGAATTAAAACAAGATGGTAAATTCAATAACAAAGGGCTTTATTACAAAAAATAGAAAAAGCACACATGAGTTATCAAATATTGGTACTCTCCCCTTTACTGAGGAATTCAAAAAGAAATATTTTACACTTAATTTAGTTTGTTCTGCATCAAAATAATTATAAACAGCAAGATCTTATAATAGGAAATATTACTAACTTAATACTCAAAACTCAAAATTCTCAAATATGATTACAATTTCCTCAAACATATAAATTTTAGTATATAACTCCGGCCTGTATGATATGAATTTACAATAGAAAAGCTGTATCCTAGGCTAGTAAAACTTAGAGAGTCTGTGCTCAGCAGATTAACATGAATTGGTCACAACGCAACGGAATAATCTTGTCTTTGCCTTAGAATTTTCTAAATTACAAGAGAACTTGTGCAAACAGAGTGTGTGTGTATGATTGTGTTTCCCAGAGGGAAATCAAACTCTAAAAACAGAAAGTAAAACAGAAACTAAGACAGAAAGTATACAGAAAGTATATAGAAAGTATCTTTCAACAGTATCTTAGCACGTTAGAAGGCGAAGGCTTCCCTCAACACTGTAGCTCGCTGACTCAAAATGATTTGGAGTGGACCAACCTGGAAGCTTCCTGGGACGCCGTACCGTAGTCTCGCGTGCCGCCGCGGAACGCCTCCTTACTCCACTCGATCAGCTCCTACTGCTTGACCACGAACGGTGCCTGGTATCTTCTACTGGACAGGTGGTGCGTTGGAGTCCTTCTGGAGTCCCTCGTAGACCGGCTTCTTCCACGAACGGTGGTGAGCCCCGGGTGATCGCGCACAGCAGCTCGCAGTGGTGACGACAATAGCCGACCGTAGATGCACGATTTAACCTGAAACCCACGTTCCTTCGTGTTCAAATGTATCTCGAGATGCCCGCCTTAGATAGACGCGGTGCAAAATCAAAACAGATATTTCGTTAGTACAATACTGAAATCACGGGAAATCACACTAACTTGGCTTTTGCACTTGTATACTTATTTCGCCAGTAACAGGGCAGCTTCGTTCTGGACAGCGTGCCTCGGTCGTTTTGTTCACACAAGAGAACTGCGTGTTTTTCTGCTGCCTGCGACGATCTTAATTACGTGCCAACTATGTAAATTAAATTCAGTTTCACGTCCGAAATCAAAATCCAATCCACAGGCTTCTCTCTTGTATATATACGAACTTTGGTTTGCACTTCGAGTAGCATTCTACTGAGAACTCGAACTTCCGGTATCCAGAAAACTCTAGAAAGAACTCTGGAACTTGCTTCGTAAAGCAGACCATGTCGGCCTAGTAATACTGGTCACTGTCCTCCAGCCAGTTCTGGTACATTCCAGTCAGGTTCCGTTGTTTACTTCGCAACTCCATATAAAAAAAAACATCTCTCCGGAACTTTCATGCGATTTAGACATTATGTCAAAACCTTCCATGGTGTGACCATCGTAAGCGATTTCTAGATTTAAATTATTTTCGACATATGAAACGCTGCCTTCTGTATTTATTATTTGTTAGCCAACTTAAAGATGCGACCTATTCTGGATTTTTAAACAACCCGTTCCTCGTCCAGAGTTATCCAGAGCCCGAAATATTCCTGGAACGTCAATTATTAATAGCAACACTCAGAAGCCCTGCTACTTGCCGACAGAGACCACCACTTCGTTTACACCTTCCTTCTAGTTCACGCCTCTTGTCGCTAGCTGTCGCTGCGTGGATTAACCATTTTATCTATTTTGAGACAGTAGATGAAAACTTATCCCTTTCACTCGCAGAGGCAAATTCAACCATTATTTCTTGATTCCTAGATAGGCGAAATTATCAATCTGTCTTCAACAAGAAAAGCTTTCATTATTCCTTTAACGAAGAAAGTGGCGCACGCGTGGTGGAGTTCGGTGTTTTTTACAAACTCGGCGTCTGGTTTTCAGATACGGAGAAAACACAACTTGATCTAATAGAAAAGACGCTGCTCCTCGCCAGATGGCGTTGTACCCAATATATTTTATTTAATCGAGATCTATAACAAAAATCTAACTTGGAGTCATGATTTAACATGTCACAATAGTATGAATACTACTAATAAGTTTTTTTTTTACAATATTACACACTAGTGATTTTCCCCGGCTTAGCACGGGCGCTCACACCGCGGCATTATTCTTACTTTTAGAATTTTTATACGTATATTGTTAGGGTTTGTAAATTTGTAACGATTAATCTTTATTAATTCAGCTATATAATTCATCTAAATATTTTTGATGCTGGCAACTTTGGAGGGTCTATGATGGGAAGCGAGGAGATGTTGGTCTGTGGCACAATCGGTTATGGAATGCGAAAGAAGGCAGACTGATATTGTTGTAAAAAGATAATAAAAGTTTAAATGGCTTAATTCTTGTATTCATTCAACTCGACGAAATCCTACAACGTTTAGTTTTACATATCAGAAGTGAGCATCGTAACCATTAAAAAAAACGTAAGTGCACGCCCAATTGTTTTTTTAAAGTAGACAAATGTTTTTCTTTTGAGTTAGGTAGTTATTTTACGGTATGACCTTGGCCAAACCCAAAATCATCTGCTATTCGTGTTTTTTGAGATTTTGTGAGATCCTTATTGCATAATAACAGTAGAATTAGTTTCATTATATTCGTGCAAGCATGTGTATCGGTCTATCCGCGACCACCTAGATTTATCCACGACCATCAAGATTCTAGATATTAAATTATATTCGTACAAACTGGTTGTATCGATCTAGGTACGACCATCTAGATATATCCGCGACCATCTAGATCTATCCACGACCATCTAGATCGATCCACTTCTAAACTGTAACAGTACAATAACGAAATATTTTTCCGTTTGCTACCAAGCGGACACATTTCAGACAATGGATGAGCCAGATCGGGGATGGGACCGGGTCAGTCGAAAGCGAGTCACCTGGTCCCAGGATTTTTCGTACGGCTTTCCGGAGTCTCAGCCGAGGTTGGAGTCACAGCCGAGTACGATCTTGCAGCCCTAGTAATCCCGAGCGCGCCTGTGATCGAGATCTGCAGCGAGAAATAGGCCGAGAGCGAGTCAAACTACTAGATTACGAGCTTCAGCGGGAATGTGAAAAACTACTATTGGCAGAAAAACATCGCCGTTCACCATCGCAGCGCGCCTGCAAGCTTCGTGAAGAGAGCCGCGACCAGCGGGACCCGTACGTCAACACTCATTCGGTCGGGGGACGACCTTCGCACACAGCGGCATGCAGAGTGTCACCGAGAATCGCGTGTCGTCGAGGGACCATCATTTAAAAGGTCACGTAGCCCAAACTTTTCAAAAAAATACGTAATATACATTCTTAAATGTTTGAGAGATGGTTTTACGTCACCGGTAGGAGGTCAAATTGCAAAATCTTCTCAAAAAAATTGATCATAAAAATATTCTAACAAATTTTGATCCTTCTACAAAGACTCCACGTATTTCTGTTTCATTAAAAACAAGATGAACGAATGCGCATACCTTGGGTATGACGATAAGACTACTACACATTTTGCCCTGCAGAAGCCCCAAGGTCTGTCTTAAACCTGGTACCAAGGCCTTAATTCAATGCTTTTCACTTGGAAAGAATGGCAGAAAAAAAAGAAGTAGTAAACCCCTTCAAACAGAATTACAGCCAGGCATTGGAAGAAATATTAAGGATGTAGAGTAAATTTAACGAGCCAATTGAGGTTTACTATCCAGTCGCTTACCGCGACGCGCACGCGCAATATGCGCGCTGCAGTGCGCAATGTTAGATATATCGCCACCCGATGATCTATTAAAAAGCTGACACCAATGCGATGTTGTAGAAATACGCGTGGAAGCTTGCATTATTTACGGTCTTAGCGATCGGACTTTATGATCTGGTGCTCTTGTGTTGCGTTGTTGCAGCAATAGAGACTCAAATCAATCTATATTAGACCGCACTCTGTTGAAAGCGAAAAATACTAACAATTCCCCTATCTGTCACAATTAAAGACAGAAGTTATTATTATTATTATTAATTATTCTTATTATTACTATTAGGGACTAGACCTAACGCTACAATGTTTGGCTGCTATAACTGTAAAGAAATAGGATACAGCTTCTTATATTACCTGAAACCTATTACAAAATGCTCAAAGTATGGCAATGTCGAATACAGCTGAAAACTACAATACAATAATCTTAGAGCGCACGCGTGGGCTACATGTGTAGCTCTTACATTTCAATATTTTTTTCTTAAATACAAGAAAAAAAATGACATCCGTGTGCCGTGTCGACTACGCTACTAGAAGGAGCGGGGATGAGTACTCGAAGAATACATGAGACGACAAGCACTCAGGTGCGCGAAATTTTTATAATATATGACAATGAAATGAAATTATTGTAACTGTAAAGCTTAGATGAAGTGAAAGCATGGTTATGTGTATACTTCACCCTATCTCAAAGATAAACGTGCCGTTTCATACACTGTACGTTGACTACCTTAGACCCTTTGTAATAATCTAATAGGTCATAATCATTTACTGATAGTAGTGGACGCGTTCACCAAATTTTGTTTCATCAAACCGGTCAGGAACACAAAATACCCAAAATATTGTTAGAACAAAATATTGTGTCTTATCAGTGATTGAGATAGTTGATTGACCTCTCATGCGTTCAAAATATTTGCTCTTGCTAAAGGCTTCAAGCATATACTGAATGCCATAACTAGCCCTAGGGCAAACGGCCAGGTAAAATAGTACAATCGACTACACTTGACATACACAACTACACACTTACACTTTATATACTTGACTCTCTGAAGGTTTTAACGTAAAACATGGCGAGAAAGATTGGGATAGTCACTTGGGCATGATCCAATGGGGTCTTAACAATACTGTACAGAAGAGCACGGATAGGACTCCCTCGGAGGTGTTATTTGGTACGAGTACCTAACGAAAGTGTAGAAATTAATTCATTCTTAACGAAATAAGAGACGTAAGAATAGTGATGTTTCTGCCGTACGTGAAGAAGTGAAAGATAGGATAGGCAGAGAGCAGGATAGGCAAGGAAGGTAGAAAGCCTGTGCGAGTATATAAGAAAAATTAATTGATAAAGATAAGATAAGATAGGAAACGTGTTTTAGTAACGATTGGCAAAGCAAAAAGCTTTTGCCCACTTATATAGGACCTTATCGCATTGATCAACTGTTAGGAAGAGACAGGTATACCTGCCTGCCTGTATATCTACCTTATAAGGTAGATTCAAGTCTGCGGTTTGTGTGGCACACAAAATAAGCACCCAACTATTGTTGCAGCTGATCGTATGAAACCATGGATCCACATCGCTACTTTAGAAGTACACAAAAATGTTTCTGATAATCATACTAACGATTATGGCGATTAATCATTTCATAGTTGTCTCTATGACCTTACTGTTTATTTTGTTTATAAAAAGAGGCTAATAACTACAGATCTGTTCTATATATTTTTTCAGATCAAACGTGAGAATCGATTGGTACAAGTTTTGGTACAGCGAGTCATCCCGTCACAAGCATACCATATTGTTAGCATATAGGTAGTTGGACGGTCATGCATGGTATTGAATCGATCAGTCTATGTCTTGATACGTCCATTGCCAAATAAAATCGTCCCAACGCTTCGTCACAGGCATAATCGATCGGCTTGTGTGCGTTAGCTGGTGTTGATTGTTTTTCGAGTTAGTAGTTTGATGATCGAACATGGCACCGAATCGATCGGTCCGTGTCTTGATACATCAAATGCTAGCAACATTTAGCTCACCCACTGTGCTGTTTCATGCATAACCGATATGCCTGTTAACGCCCAGTTGGTTTCGATTGTTTTTCGAGTTAGTAGTTTGATGATCGAACATGGTACCGAATCAATCGGTTTGTGTCTTGATACATCAAATGCTAGCAACATTTAGCTCATCCACTGTGCTGTTTCAGGCATAATCGATATGCTTGTTAACGCCCAGTTGGTGTTGATTGTTTTTCGAGTTAGTAGTTTGATGATCGAACATGGTACTGAATCGATCGGTCTGTGTCTTGATACATCAAATGCTAGCAACATTTAGCTCACCCACTGTGCTGTTTCATGCATAATCGATATGCCTGTTAACGCCCAGTTGGTGTTGATTGTTTTTCGAGTTAGTAGTTTGATGATCGAACATGGTACCGAATCGATCGGTCTGTGTCTTGATACATCAAATGCTAGCAACATTTAGTTCACCCACTGTGCTGTTTCATGTATAATCTATATGCCTGTTAACGCCCAGTTGGTGTCGATCGTTATTTGAGTTGGTAGTTTGGTGATCGAACATGGTGCCGAATCGATCGGTCCGTGTCTTGATACACCAAATACCAGCACATGTACCTCACTGCGCTGCTGGCAATCGATGTCTTGCGCGTCAGCTGAGTAGCTAAGTATTATATTAATGCTCTATCATCCTTTGAGTAGCAAACTAAAATTGAAATGTGTAATAAGGTTAGTAACCCAACAATCGATCGGTTGGGTCAATATATTGATCACTCTTTGTCATTTGTTTTCGTTTGAGGGTGTTTAATTGACTGTAAAATGTATGCTTAAATTGTTATAAACTGCTATTTCAGTAAAATCAATACTTATTGATGAATCATTGTAGTTACAGTAAAATTATTTTGTAAATTATAATTGATCATCAATGAAAATAACTAGTCTTCATACGATTATTGTTAAGATAACGTAATCAAAGCTCAATCTAGTTAATATATATATATGTATATATTGGTAAACCTTATTAAAACATATAACTATACTGTAAAAAACATTTCTTATATTTATGTTAGTTTTGTATAATTTTATTTGTATGTGCAACTGACCAAGATTCCGATTGTTAGGGTTCCACCTGGGACCGTGTGCGAGGACGCACACGTTGTCAGGATAGTCGATTGTTAGGGTTTGTAAATTTGTAACGATTAATCTTTATTAATTCAGCTATATAATTTATCTAAATATTTTTGATGCTGGCAACTTTGGAGGGTCTATGATGGGAAGCGAGGAAATGTTGGTCTGTGGCACAATCGGTTACGGAATGCGAAAGAAGGAAGACTGATATTGTTGTAAAAAGATAATAAAAGTTTAAATGGCTTAATTCTTGTATTCATTCAACTCGAAGAAATCCTACAACGTTTAGTTTTACAATTGTAACTTTTAAAAAAAATACGCCAGTGAGCGTAATTCAACATCTTTTGCAACGATCATGGTGTTCTTTTACCTAAAAACAATAATTGCATAATTTCTCCAACGACAGTAAGAAATATCTAATCATTACTCACGTACTTGACAGACTTGTTATTATTTCGTTTCCATGGCAACGTGTCATTCCGTCGTATATCTTTAATCGACTTCACAAAAGGAGACGGTTATTATGTTCGACTGAATGTTTTTTTTTTTTTTTTTATTGATGTACTCCGATTTCTTTGAAAATTGTTCTTTGTTTGGATGGGTATACTCTCCAGGTGGTCCCATACAAATTGTACCAAAATTGGTTCAATAGTTTTTCTAGTTCATCCATTTGATTTTGTGTTTATATTGCCCCAAATCTCTATGATTTTTAAACCGTTTTGAATGATTGTTGTTTTATTCAAAGAGAACTCTTTGAAAACTTTGTTTTTTTTTTCTTAACCTACCAGTTTACTTCCTGCATTGACCTAGGTGCATTAAACCTATTTGCAAGATATATATAAACAACAATTTTAAGTTTAGTGTGAATACGAATTTCCGCCTGCTTCCATTTTTTTAAAATAAGTTCCTAGTTGTTATGAATTTTTGGAGAGCTAAGAAAACTGTTGATTTTAAAATAATCTGCAAGCCAAGTTTTATAATGTTTTTTTTGTATCCAAGGCATTTTAGTGAAAAATAAACTCAATTAAATACTCAAATACTGATTTATTGGTAAATATTATTACACGTCATAAAAGCTAATCATTCAGAATAGAGTAAAACATGTATTAATCACAATTACAGTACAATAAGTAGGTATACAGTGTGTGTATACATCCAGAATACAAAAAATATTCATAAAGCAACATTAGGTCAACTTTTTTTTAAACAAAAAGTAACATACAAAATTATGTCATAAAATCATGTCAGACAAATACAACATAAATCAAAATAAAATATTGAAACAATATCGTTTTCCGTCTCGCATTTTTAAATTTTGACCGATAATTGATGTTTTAATATTGATAAAAATTGAACAACCAGTGTCATGGATGTCGATGGATGTTGATATTCGTATTTATGTATGTTTATCCGTTATCTAGTGCCCATATTACAGTGTATCCTAGTTTGGGGCTAGGTAATTGGTGTGGAATTGTCCCAAATACATTTATTTATTTATCTATTTATTTAGTGTTTAATGGTTTTTTTAATCAGAAGAAAATAATAGATTTAAATTGACACTTATTTTTAGTAAAAAAATAAAATGTTGAATTTTTGACTTAATTTGAAAATAGCTCAAAAGCATGATAACTCAAAGTGATGTTTTGCATAATTCAATTGGGGGGTTAAAATTATCGCAAATAGTTATCCCTATCACCTCCTAACGGGAATACGTCGATTTACCAATAATCCTGTGTACCTACCACGCGCTCTGGAAACTTCTGTAGGTACCTACACTCCACTGGTGTGTTCCAGAAGGTTCCTGTAGATGTAGGTATTGCGTCATCTGACCGCGGCTCCTCGAACATTTTAGTACCTACTGTTTTTCTAAGAATCGACCTGCGTAACAATACCTTATGCCCATAAACTTTCTGGTGGTATAACTTTCACAGGGCTCATGCGTATAACTACGAAAAAACTTTTATGATCGGACAGCGGCATGGACATACGTATAGACGTAAGCGCGAGTCCACATAGTTTCATAATCAACTGAGTGTGAAGTTAAAGCCTCATAGGGATTGCAATCCAGCAGTGTATAAAAACAATCCTATTAGTTACGGTATATCACATTCATCACCATAATGTGAATTGATTTCAATAACAAAGGAGCATTTGCATACTTCTAATCTACTACTCTTTCGAACTACTTTAATGTAGCCAAGTTCAAAAACACCCATTCTCGCCTCGAGGTAGGTATAATTAAACTTGTTTTAATTATACCTTATTTTAACGTCTATATATTCGTGAAATTTGCAGGGCCGCAGATTTGACTAGATTTTGCGCGATTCGTTGATGATATCACGATAAGTTGGTGCGGGATTGCAACACCGCGGGATTGCGGGATCCCATTTTGCTAGATTGCAGCCCTAACTTAAAGGATTTTAAACTCGTAGGGCAATTTATCTTCATAGATTTATACCGAATGACGATATTTCTTCTGAAGGAGCCACGCTGCGCAGGTTTGCCCGTGTGCGAATTTTGCTTTCCCGTTACCCTCTTAGGTATGGAATTTCTAAAAATCTCTACTTAGTGCACCCTCAAGGAATATTTCCTTCAAACATATATTTGGGTCCACCGATTTAGACTGAGGTTTGTCTGTCAGTCAGTATGTCATGGAACTGGTGTTATAGTTAGATATTATAGATCATATGCTTAAATTAAAGATTTAAAACCGTGTTGCTCGAGTTGATATGCGTGCTGTTGCGGGTGGAGCGGCTGCGAGAGCGAATAAACTGACCGGCCGCGGTGTAGGTGGCGGAACAGGTCGTGCAGGCGGTGGAAGTCAGGACGCAGGTCAGGCGCCTCGCTCCAGCACTGGCGCATGAGGCTCACGGCCTCGGGCGGCGCCGCGCCAATCGACACCGACGGCCGGATCAACGGCGGTGGCCGGGACAGCTTCTCCACGATCTCTGTAATATGCGCGCTCACGTCAGAGTCCTTCCGCCTACGCCTCACGACCACCCTGCCACGTTGCCCGGGCACTCACCTTCCGGTGTGAGCGCGAGCATGCAGTACGGTTCACCGCGCACGATGACCTCCTGCATGACGATGGCGAACGAGTAGACGTCGCCAGGTTGCGAGCCACGCGCGCACGCTTCCGGATCGCGCAGCAGCTCGGGTGCCGTCCACAGGAGGTGGCGCGCAGAGCGGTGGTGTGGGGATACAGGGGGCCACTGCGCGCGGTTGAATGCCGGTAGCCCGTAGTCGGTGAGGCGCAGCACCCAGCGAGAGTCCACGACGCAGTTGCGTGAGGAGAGGCGGCCGTGCACGCGCAGCGGCGATGCGTGCAGGTAGCGCATGCCCCGCACGAGGTCGGTGAGTAGCGACAGGCGAAAGGTCCAGTCCAGTTTGATATCGTCTGCCATCAGCACGTCCTCCAGCGAGCCGCGTCCACAGTAGTCCCACACCAGTGCTGGCCGCGCCTCGCACAGGCATCCTGCAACAAAACAACAACACCAACATCATCTAGATACACATTCAATTCATACCCAATCTATAACAATAACACCAAACACTAACTAACCTATTTGATTTTAAAAACTAACGTGAGTAAATTCATATTACAAATCTCAATAAAACGGCTAATAAAAAAAACGTTTATTTCTACCTACAGACAAATATATTTACGTTCCAACGATTTGAACATTTTTATCACCAACTCCATGATTAGGCTATTATTAGATCTGAAAGAAATGATAATTATTATTAGATATTGAAATTATTAGATCTGAAAGAAACGATAATATAATAGTATTTTATTCTCGATGTAAGCGACATTCTAGAAAAATCCCAATTACACATAAATAGTTAGTCTTTCCAAAAAAATTGTACAAAGATACGATTTCTTAATATACAAGTAATATTTAGGTACAATATCATATCGAAATACCATTAAATGTAGGATATATTTACGGAATTGTTTATTTTCAGATGTGTGTTTGGTATTTTTTTTCATCGATCCTTATCCTTATTATCGATCATTTATCCTCGAGTATCATATATTTTAATTTCAGTAGGATAAAGTGAGTAGTTTTTGAACAGGACTGGGATTACTTTGTGTCATTTGCCCATTTCTGCCCCTTAACACAGGTAGGTAGGTACCTATATTGGTACTTTTCGTACTGGAATAACTCATAGGATCCTTATATCCCAGGAAAACTACCACGCGAGCAACGCCGCGGGCACAGTTAGTATTCATTAAGATAGAGCCGATTCACAAAGTGTATACCAAAATGAGTCACTTTGTGAATTAAATTTATAAATGATAATGCTAGTTAAGTATATGGAAAAAGATGGTATTATTTGATGAATTATTTCTCCAAAAAGAAACCCTAGAGGAAGTGGACTTGGCAAAGCCCCGACACTGTGACTAATAATGATATTGAATTCATCATGACGGACATTAAAAACATATTCATCGATTTCTCAGTGATCAGCAGTTTTAATACCATTAGTGATCACCAACTTGTCCGAGACTCCTTGAATATTGACCACAAGCTTGAAAGATGCCGTCTGGCGAAGTCTACGCTCTGACCCATACTGCTCCAGGCTGCTTTTAGATCAGAAAAGTTTCAACTCAAGTTGGGAAATCGATTCACTGCCTTATAAACAACAAACGACGTGGACGAGGAACTCCAAAAAATGTGGGAATCCTTAGGGAGGAAGGCACTAGATTTTGTCAGCTGCAGCGTAAGAGCATGAAGTCTAAAATTTCAGATGAGGCTCTTTTGTTTATGGACGAGCGACGGGAGCAACAACAAGCCACACCGTCAGAAAAAAGGAAGCTTAATCAACAAAACCAGCAGTCTAAACATATCCAACTGCGCAGGGAAGTGAGTCAAGGGGACGTCTTATCGCTGAAAAGTTTTGGAATGGAGCTCAAATCGCGGCATCTCTCTACTGTGTACGGCTGGTAATGTTCTAGCGCATATTATGAGCTTGCGCTTAAGTCATCTAGACGAGAAATTCCCGGAAAGTTAGTGTGGTTGCCGACCATGGAGGGGTACTGTTGATGCCATATCGGTCGTGAAACAGTTTCAGGAGAAGAGCCTTGATCATCAGCAGCCCCTATTTATGTGCTTCGTGGACTTGGAAAGGGCATTTGATCGGGTCCCGGGCCAGGTTCTGTGGGCTGTTCTGAAAAACGTCGGTTGTCCTGATAAATTCGTCAACCTTATTTGACAGTTTCATGTTAATATGAAGGCCAAGGTTTAACATGAAAACGAGTTTAGTAATGATTTTCCGGTCTCAAGCGTGGTTAAGCAGAGCTGCGTAATAGCCCCCACTCTGTTTTCTATTTATTTCGCAGCCGTAATGAGGGATGCACTCAATTTTTGTTGTGACCAGATTCAGCTCAATGTAAGGATAGACAGAGGTATCTTTGATATTTTTTGGTTTCGAGCCAAATCAAGGAAGCTCTCGATTCTAGAAGTGTTATATGCTGATGATGTATGTTTTATGGAGAATAGTATGGCTAACCTTCAGAATTATCTCGATGCATTTCATCGGTCATGTGCTAGATTTGGCTTGGTGATAAGTGTTTCCAAGACACAAATATTGAAGCAACCACCACGAGGACACGAAGTCAATCACTCCCCTTTACTTTTGGACAGCGGCCCTCTAGAAGAGACGAAGTGTTTTAGGTACCTTGGAAGTCAAATCAGGACTGACCACACGTTAGCATCAGAAATACCATCACGCATTTCCTGTGCCGCATCTACATTTGGAAGACTGAGGAACCGTGTCTGGAAATCAAATGATCTTAAACTCCAGACTAAGATAGCAGTATAAAAACCGCTAATTTTGCCTATTCTGCTGTATGCTTCTGAGACCTTGTGCCTCTACAACACTGACATACGGAAACTCGACAGTTTTCATATGAGATGTCTTCACTCTATACTGAGGATTGGTTGGCAGGATCGCGTGTCGAACACAGAGGTTCTTCGTCGTTCAGGTATGGTTGGTGTGGAGGCGCTCTTAATGAAAGCCCAGTTGAGATGGTGTGGCCACGTCTCCCGTATGGAAGAAAATAGACTGCCCAAAGTCGTCTTCTATTCGGAGTTAGCGGATAGTAAACGTAGATCTGGTGGACAGCACCTCCGCTACAAAGACGTGCTTAAAAGACATTTGAGTGCTTGTGGTTTTGACTCTGATTGTTGGAAGGCGCTTGCAGCTAATAGAGCTAAGTGACGTTCTAGCATTAACAAGAGCGTTGAGGTTTTTGAGGTTTTTGAGGTTTTTTACGTCTAGAAGATCTCGACGTAAGGAGCCTAAACCGTAAAGCTCGACCCAAGCCCTCCTACAATTACACATATAACAGCGCTGGTCAGCTCTACTGATGTAGAGCTGACCAGTGCGATCCATGTCCATGAACTTAGTCCTAAATATGCGACCATGTGTGATCGCATATTTAGGACTAAGTTCTGCCTGGCGAGTCATATCAGGGCGCACGCCAGGAAGTAAAAGAAATAGGTCGCTGTTGTCGGATATGACAAGGAGGCCATCATCATCATTATCATATCGCCAAAACTGTCCACTAACGCCCTAGAAGATATGCTTAGGACGCTGGGTTTGAAAGGAATGGGCATTAATGTAAATGGTGAGAAACCTCACATTTACGATTTGCTGATGATATCGTCCTATGGCGGAGTCGCTGCAAGACTTGCAAAGTATGATGACAAACCTAGATGATGCTTCTCGACGTGTCGGTCTTAGAATGAACATAGATAAGACCAAAATCATGTTTAACGGTCTTATTGACCCGGAACCGATTGCAGTAAAAAGTAAACCTCTTGAACAGAGGCGGCTTGTGAAAATATTACGTGGGTGTTCACAAAAAAATGAAAAAAGAGAAAATTTTAGCATGTATGTATACAAAAACTCCAAGTGCCGGTCTTTTTAGCGAGCCTAAATATCGATCACTTTCTTGTGAAAGTCAGTGATGGAACTAATTAATCGTTTTTCTATGCTTATCATACACAATGCATTCAGGCGATCTTGCGCCATTGCGTTGCGTGTAATCCTTTTGACTTTATGTAACGTCCAAAAAACAACACTCATATTCCACTGAGGTCATAGGATTAGTCCGTACTTAGTACTTACATTCAATTTTCAAAAGTTTCATTCTTTCAGCAAAATAATGATTCGAATGCAAACTCAACCAGCAACACCGTGCGTCAATCGCAGCGTTGCGCGGTCACCAGTCACCGCGATCTGGCAACGTAGCGCAAGAGCACCGCTCCAGATTTGGCTAACTTCTCATATGAAATCGTTTGTTTCACTGTCTAGAATTTTCTCTTTCACACTCATTGATTTCCGTGCTGGCCGTTGAACTAAACTTTGTTTCCTAGGAGCGCAATCGCTGGCGCTCCACTCAGTACAACTTTATACCAAACCTTTTTATTGAAAGCCACTGCTGCTAGTGGAATGCTGTATTCAGTTCAGAGTGTAAAGGGTAATCAATGCATGATTACTTATAAAAAATATATAAGTACCTACCTACAGATAAATAAACTCATTTTTATTAATATTTTTTGTGAGAGTGCACTGCACCAGCTCTCCTTAGGACGAGCCCCTCTGCTCTTGAAGTTGTCAAACAGTATGTTTAACTTGGACAAATATTGCAATTAGGTAAAAACAACTTTGATGTTTGAGAAGAAAGCCAGCAGAAGAATTCAGCTGGGTTGGGTAGCAAGGTTCGTCAAGTCTTCTCGTCATCCATACCACAGTGCCTGAAGACAAAAGTCTTCAATCAGTGCGTCCTACCAGTCATGACCACAATGTGGACACTCACGGTTAAACTAGTCCACAAATTTAAGGTTAGTCAGCGAGCTATAGAGAGAGCTATGCTTGGAGTATCTCTGAAGGACAAGATTCGTAAATGAAATGAAATGAAATGAAATCTTTATTTGCCAGAATATAGGTACATTGGGTTGGTATAAGGTAAGGGATTCACTACCATATATTCGACTATTTAGTCATGCAAATATTTAAATTATAATTATTAATGCAATACAAAAATAAATTATTCCAAAATAAAAAATAAATGCATATTCAATCACAATATTTACAAAAATAACAGATGTCAAATATATACAAAATTAAATAGAAAATGTCAACAATAAACAGGTGAAATTTAATGTCATTACCTACATATATTTATTTAATTTCAAATTTTCATCAATAGAATAGAAACATCTGTCACATAGCCAATTAATTCTACATCTCTCATTTCTTGACAATCTTTTGGGGGGGGGGGGGGGTATTTTATTATACTCGTATATGAAGTGTAGGTATGCAAGACGGTATGCCGATGTAAAATAAAAAGCACTGAGCCTTCGTTGCACTGGTTATATTGTTCTGCGTAAACACTTACATTAAAGTTATTTGTTAAAGCGATAGATTGCGCACACAAATGATAGAAGGGCAGAATGAGCACGAGTGAGAAAGTCTTAGCAGCTAAAGAAAGTTTAGGCTTTAAACATGACGACGCACGTAAATAAAAGCGGCGGGACGGGAGCGCAAGCGACGGCTAGTTCAGCGACTCGTCCCACAACAAAGTCATCCCAATAGGACGAGTTCATGAATTTAAAAAATTATTTATTTTCTGTTCAGTAACTCGTCCCATTGATTTATCCTTCATTTTTTTCAACAAAATCTATACTAAGTAATTTCAGCAACAAAAACGTTTGAAGTTTATTTATTTATAAATTGTTTATTAGTTAGGTTTCGTTTATTTGCTTTCAATAGGAACATGACTTATTTAATAGCAATAGAATATTATTACAAAAAGAAAGAGTCATCAATACTTTTCCTCCCATAGCTTGGTTGGTGTTACTAGGCCACTGTGAACTATATTTGCACTAGTTGTGTTATATAAATAGTTAGTTATTTTGTTTTCATATCACGTTCATTCATGTTACAGATATAACATATTTGTTTTGTCTTGCTAGGAGAAATGGGTTGGCTTAAACTATTTAAAATTGTAGTTGTTAACATCTACACTAATAATATAAAGAGGTAAAGTTTGTTATATATTTGTTTGTCACACAGCTAATCTCTAAAATTACTGATCCGATTCTGTCAATTCTTTCAGATAGTAAGCTACACTATTCCAGATGGACATAGGCTATTTCTTTCCTCAGAAAAACGAAAAATTTCCGTAGGATAACGGAAGCACTACGGACTGGGACATAGGGCACGGCACCTAGTAATTAATAAATTGGAATGAATTTTATTATAATTATCGAAATTTATGAAACCTTACTATTACATTTTTTTAATATTTTTTCATAACTAAGTTAAAACTTGCAAGCTTTGTGTTACACGCAACCGAGATAAGTGTGGCAAATTCAAATTAAAACGGAACAGCTCAGGTTACGTATACAAGGTGTATTATTTACCCTTCGCGTTATCATTGCTTTGGACAAAGGTTCACACTGGACATCAGGAAAATTTTGGTTGATTGGGTCTACTCGCTTTCACATCAAAACGACTTAACCCATTAATATAAAATTTGAAAAACAGATTAAAAATAAAAACCGATGGAAAGTCGTACACTGCTTAACATTTATGTTGATATTTTTTTTTATCGTACTGTACGTATTGTACGTACAGTTAAATAGAGATAAATATTACAAGACATCCAACACGGAAAAAGGTAAGTTAAAACGGGAAATCAGGAAAATTTTGGTAAATTGGTTGTACTCTCTTTTACATGGAAACGGCTAAACCGATTTCTATAAAATTGTATATATATATATAGATACTATCCACACCAACATATAGAAGTGAAACGTTGTCTGTTTGTTTGTTTGTTTGGGGAACTTTTACGCCTAAACGGCTGATCCGATTTTGATTAAACTTTGTAAATAGGTACTGTACAATATGGAGACCAATAAAGAATCCTTGTTATCCCGGAAAATTGAAAGTTTCCACAAGAAAACTGGAAAATGACAAATAAGGAACGAAATGAAATGTTGCCTGGAAACGAAATAATAACAAGTCCAGGGTCGGACTGGACCGGAAGAGCCCGGGTGGCTCCCCACAAGTCCGGGGCCCGGGACGGGATAATGGTAGATGGAATACTATCGAAAAATTATTAAATATACAAATTATTAATTATCAACGATATACGAGTATAATATTGAGTAAATATAGTTCCAATCCACACCAATATATCAAAGTGAAACGTTGTCTGTTTGTTGGAACTGTGTAAACAGGTAATGTACAATATAGAGACCAATATAGGATACTTTTTATCCCGTTTTCACGAAAAAACAGAAAAATGACGATTACTCGCTGTAAGGAACGATTGCCATGGAAACTAAATAATAACAAGTCTGTCAAAAAGCATCAAGAGCGTTGGTGCTATACTTTTGCATTTGTTTTTAATATCCTAGAAGAAAAAAGGATGCTTTTTTCATGATAAAATATAGTCCGCGCGGACGAAGTCGAAACCTAGTTACTATTAATATTACAAATCTGAAGTTAGCAATTTTTTTTTTAAAGATTATTGAGAGTTAAAAGAGTTTAAGAGTTTTGTATTATTAATATACTACTGTATTAGATGATTTAATAATACAATATTTTTTTAACTGTTCTTACTACTGTTAAGGTAATTACAGACAAAGGCAATATAATGAAAAAAATTACGTTTATTTTTAAATTACGATCATTGGTGAGTGAAAAAATATTAAAAATACCAAAAAATATTGAAGAGTTATTTCTGGTACATTATGAGAGTGAGAAAACAATAAATAACGTTTATAGAAAGCAGCATTACAAGCGCGTTTTTTTTTTTTTAGAAAAATACATTAGCTTCATTATACTATCATAATTGAGGTCAGTAGAAAAAAACTAGACATTAATGAAGTTCCTCAGCGCGCGAAAATGTATAATATACAAGGCACCAGAAGAGAGCGCAAAAATATCGAACTATTAATTTATTATAGCTGTGTATCTACGAAAGAAGTAGAATAATTACTGTGGATCTCTTTAGTGAGGGTAGCGAGCGTGATAATTTAAAGCTTCTTCTAGGAAAAACAAAGGATCTTTTGACCACTCAAAAGATTTGCCGTACATAAGAAAGCCAGAAATATAGCAAAGGCGAAAATTTTGAGCTTTTTCCACTATAAAAAAAATGCGATGCCTGTGCGGGCCCCCTACCGTACCTACCACCTGGTCTGCGGCAAACCCCCGCAAGCCAGGCTGATGGGGGGCCTGTGCAGGCTAGGGCCCGGCTGGCAAACGCCACCTCGTCTATATGGCCAGTCCGACGCTGAACAAGTCTGTCAAAAAGCATCAAGAGCGTTGGTGTTTTGCATTGGTTTTTAATATCCTAGAAGAACACAGGATACTTTTTTTGCGATAAACTATAGTCCACACGGACGAATTCACGGGCGAAAGCAGTACGACATAAATACTAAAATAGGTAATTTTGATTCCGGAAAATAGAAAAATCGCTGAACATTACAAACTTATAAATATTTAAGTGCGGTGGACGAACCTATGAACGGGTTGAGGTTTTCGTGTCTCAAACTCTGCATGACGAGCAAGACGTCGATCGCCTTCCGCTTGAGTTCGAGCGCGCAACCCGCGCCGAATCCACCGACTGAACCCGCAGCCGGCACTGCCCCCGCGTCCGCCACCCCCGCGCCCGCAGCCTCTGCGCCCGCCCCCAAGGGCTTCACGTGCACTGCATCACCCTGCAACACAGGCATGCCATCACACAATAACTATACTTGTATTCACAGAATAACTAATAGTACATCACATTACGCTACTGACGCGAACTACACGGAAAGAGGCCCTAAGAAACTAAGAAGTTTCAATTTCTATTATGGTGTCTGCTGGGTCCAACCAACATGAAGGCTATATATTTTAGCATTCCATTTAGACCTTAATCGGAACCGTGTTATTGTGGCAACGGTGTCTCTGTTCCATCTGTCTGAAACCATGGGTTGTTTGGTAGGTACCTTGTATCGGATGCGTCGATCGAGTGCGATGCGGTTGACGCTGCAGGTAGAAGAGGGTGCGGAGGGCACGCGTGGTGGCTGCTTCAGCAGGTCAGGCCGCTCCAGCTCTGGCCCACCGAACTCGTGCAGCTGTTGCAGCCAGCACGACAACATCGTCTCCATTCCCTCACCCACGCAGCGCCGCTCGTCCACTGGGAAGGAGAAGTCGGCGGCCGCAAGCAGCGCGTCGCCACCGCGCCGCCGCCGCCGCCGCCTCGCCGCCACCCATCGCGCCGCTAGCGCCGCTGCCGCCGCCAGCGCCACGCCCGCACCCGCCGACATTGTGGCCGCACCGGCACCCGCGCCGCCGCTCGCGAGCTGCCCGCTTCCAAGCCGCGACTCGACCAGCCGCGAAAGCACGTTGGTCGCATCGGCCGCCCGCACCTCTGTCGTCCATTCGCTCGCCTCGTCAAGCGATCGAGTCGACCGAGTAGCGACGGAGCCGATGTAGCTCCACTTTGGCGCAGCTCGCGCTCCCTCCGCTTCCGAGCGTCGGTACAGTAGGAACGTGAAGTCGGCTGTTTCAGTGCGAGTGCTCTCAGCGCTCGCCGCCCGCTCGACGGCTTCGAGCGCCTCCGCGTAAACCTGATCAAGATTGTGCGGCTGGCGCGCGCCCTCGAGCCTGTCGTCACTGAGCAGCAGTAGATCTCTCTGCGGGAAACTTTCATCAATATAGGAAAATATGTAGTCGGGGCGTTGAATACGCATCCGATCAGTGCTCGTTTCGCCGGTTTCCTTTGCTTGTGACGAATAGACGCCTTTAAGTTTTAAACGTCGCAAATCTGATGCCGCGTCCGAGGTTTCTATAGCCGGGCTCCGTCTCGTCCGGGTAATGTTATTCAATTTTGAAGTAAACGCCCGAAAACCGAAATTTCCGCTGAAGGTTTCCTCAGAGGCTTCGGCGGTTTGCTTCCCAGTTGTGTTTATACCCGTATTATACGACAAACTATCTACGGCCATATCGAGTTTTCTCGATCGAAGCTCGTCCAAGTTGCGGGCGGGGCTCACCACGGGCTCTTCCACGTGTAGCAGTAGCACGGCGCCCGCACCGCCCACTAGCGCCGCCCCCGCCGCGCTGACTGCGACTCGCTCCCGAGAGGCACACAGGATCACAACTGAAACCAAGTTAGCACGTCACTTCAAGCCACAGCGGTCGTCGCTGTCAGCCGTGGCAACGGCGTACCCACCGTGAGATAGAAGAGTGAGGTCATCGGAGGATAGGGGCGCGAGGGCTCCCGTCGTGACGCCCGCGGTGGCAAGGGCACGGGCTACCTCCCGCAGCGCAGCGTGGCATTCGGAGCGCGGTGGTGCCGACGGCAGCACGGCACGCCGCCAGCCCAGCCGCACCGCCAGCCGCGCCGCGGCAGCGGCGCGTGCGGCTTGCAGCGCACACACCGCCGGCCTGGCTCTGCGCAATGCCCGCGCTGCCGCGGTCAGTGCATCGCACGCGGCGGCTCCGGGCCACCCCGCGACGGCCACCGTGCCGCCACCGCTCATGGCAGCCAGGGACTCGCGCGTCACCGCCACGCTCCAGCCCGGTCCGCAGGTGTCTGCAATGAGAGAACGATAACCATTTGCCGACGAGGAATGAGACGTCACCGCGGTCTCACTGCGTCCGCTTCGCTCACCTTCGTAGCCGAGCACTCGGAGCGGGCGGGCCGCGCGGCGCTCGAGTGCCGGTGCTTGCGGCGTGAAGGCGGTGGGGTCGCGCGCTCGGCACGCCGCGCGCAGCACGAGAAGCGCGGGTGGCGACGACGGCAGCGCGGTGGCAGCGGCCAGCAGTAACCCCAGCAGCGCGCGCATGCCGCCGCCTTAAGTACCACCCGCCATACGTGCGCTCTCTCGCTCCAACGCGCGCCCGCTCGCTCCGTTGCACCGGATCAAAGGAGCCGAGCGAGGGGCCTGTGTTACGAAAATATGACTCCATCGATATTATTATGTCACAGAAACGAAACTATTACCTATTTACATATGCTTCGCTTTTATTATACGTATCGTTCAGGTATCTGGTACACCAAGCACCAACCCATTTACGCCATTTTTTGACCCGATTACAATCGGGTGCAAAATTATGCTCCGCGAGTCACTATTTTTTTTAATTGAAATAATGAAAAAATAAAGAAAAACGTTTATTCACAACAAAAACAAAACAAATGAAAACACAATAAATAGACTAAACAAAGAAAATTGACTGAATCGGTCCCAACTCAGCGTTATGCTGGTTGTAATCGACAGATCAACAACCAGCGCTGGTCTTCCGTTGGGGCCGGTAGGTGACGTCACGGATCTCCCCACGACCAGTATTACGAGTCATCTTAAACAATAAATCATGTGGCAATATAATATAACATTTATTTTAAAGAGGCAAGTAAATAATAAATATCTACATTCAAAAATATATCCATACCAATATATAAAAGTGAAACGTTGTCTGTTTGTTTGTTTGTTTGTTTGTTTGGGGAGCTTTATCGCGATAAAGGCTGGACGGATTTCGATGAAACTTGGAATGGAAATACCCTAGAATAAAACATAGAATACTTTTAATCCCGGAAAATTTTAAGTTTTCACGGTATATAAGGTTGGTATATAAGAGGTCAAGGCTACGTAGTATTTACGCAGTGATTTTTATTTTAGTCTGTGGGTCGTGTAAGGACATTATTTCAAACTCTACTAGTGTTTTGGTGATTGATTTGTTTGAACTAACGCCAACTATGTCTCCTTTAAAAGGCGATTTTCTTAGACCCAACTCTTGACACGCTCCTTCAGTAATAAATGAGGCTTGCGATCTTTGATCGACATGTGCACGAAGGGTGTGGATACTATGATTTCTATTTGACTGCACGGCGACGAGATCAGTTGCTAGTATGACTGGTTCTGGTTTACTAATGGAGGTTTTTAGGGTGAAACTATCTATTGTTTCTACTTTAACATACTGTGTAGTTTGCGACTCTGATTGTGTGGTTGAACTAGGTGCTATGGAATATCCATGTAACAAGGAGTTATGTTTGTTGTTACATTTTCTGCAAGTTGATTGAGTGCAATCCCTTACTGAATGGCCTTTCTTCAAACAGTTAAAGCAGATGTTATTCTTTTGAACGTATTGCAGTCTTTCATTTACATTCAGTTGGCAAAAGTATTTACAAGTATAAATCCTATGGTCTCCCTTGTAGTAAAAACACTGTAAAGAAGTAGTCACGTTTGTAGTGAAACTTTTGGCATTCATTGTATTTCTATGTTGTGGTTGTGCATCTTTGTATTTTACAGCTTCTGAGGTTCTAAACCTAAATTCTAAAAATTCTAACATATTTTTCCATGTAACAAGTATTTCATGGCCTTTAATGAGTTGTTCAAACAGCTTACGTGACTCTGTATCTAACTTTTGTATAACTATGTAAACAACTATATCATCCCAATGTTCAGCAGGTATGTTGATGGCTTTGAGCGATATCAAACATTCTGACGTGACTCTAATAATTATTTAATAGCTTTGGGAGATTCGTGGGTTATTTTCTTCTGATTAATAAGCTTTCCAAGATAGGCACTTACTATGTTTCTTTGATTATTATATCTTTTATTTAAGATTTCCCAAATGATATCGTAGTTTGACTCTGTGACTGGAATTTGTTTTACTAAGTTTTCGGCTTTTCCGTGTAAACTAGACTTTAAATATTGGCATTTATTGACTTTGCATAAGTTTGGATTATCGTGTACTAGTGACTTAAACAAATCGTGAAACGATAACCATTCTCTATAATCACCCGAGTATTTTGGAATGGCTATACCGGTGACAACCGGTTGAAAAGATTGCAATTGTTCATCACTATTTTCGCTTGGAACTTTTGATATCTTATCAGATACTAGCTGTACCCGCTGCTTCGCACGCGTGGACTTTTCCTTAGATTAAAAGTATCATAATGTAATATTCCAGGACCTAAAATACCAATATACCAACATTTGATCAAAATTTCTTCAGACTACTAAAAAATTTTTATCAATTGCTCGGCTTCTAATCGTCAAATACCAACTACACCAGTTTTTAAAGTAAAACTCTAAGCTATCCTACATTGAAAACCACATAGCAATCGGTCCAGTAGTTTTACGTGATGCACAAAAATACAGACAAACAGAGAAAGACGCGAATTAAAATAAAAAAAATGTTCTGTAGCTTAGTTTAGGATACCCTAGACCATTCTTTTAATTTGACTACTGCAAAACATAAAAAAAAACAAATGTCTTCTACGTACAGAATTTGAACCCATATCCCGAAGGATCCAGAAGGACTCCAATTTTTTTCGGATTAAAATGTGCCAAGTTGCATCAAAATCCGTCCAGTAGTTTCAGCGTGATAAGTTTTCTTTTAAATAACTTACAGCCCATATCCTGCGGGAACCCTTTAATTTTTCGGGATTAAAATTATCCAATGTCCTACCTCAAAGTATGAACTCAAATCGTACCAAGTTTCATTTGAATTCATTGTGTAGTTTCGGCATGATGTGCTGCCAAGATACATACAGACAAAGGACACACAGAAAGAGAGTCAAAAATGAAAAAAAAAAACAGTTTTGGCTTCAGTACCGAATATAAAATAGACTCCAAAAAATAAAACATAATATCTACAATTGTCAGAATTTGGACCCCTAACCAGCAGGAACCCTTTATATTTTTGGGATAAAAAGTATATTTAATTTTCACCCATCATATAAACTATGACTGCCAACTTGCATCAAAATACGTCCATTAGTTTCAGCGTGATACGTGTTCTTTTAAATACCTTTCCACCCCTATCCTGCGGGAACCCTTAAATTTTTCGGGATGAAAAGTATTCAATGTCATTCCTACCTCGTGGTATGAGCTCAAATTATGCCAAGTTTCATTAGAATTCATTCAGTAGTTTCGGCGTGATGCCTACCCAAGATACAGACAGACAGACAGACAGACAGACAGACAAAAATGAAAAAAAAAAACAGTTTTGGCTTCAGTATAAAATATAAAACAGCCCCCCAAAAAATAAACTAAATATCTTCAATGTATAGAATTGGACCTGTTACAGTTTTATTATAAGTATATATAGATAGATAACTTTTCTTTAATTCTAGTTTTCAAATCAAAGTATGTGTCTAAGCACAAAAGGTACGTATTTTTGCTTAAATACTCTGACTTTAATTCATCAGCAACTATGACCAAACTATCATGGTCAGATTGGAACTTAGTCTAATAGTTTTCTAGAGTTTCTAGTCTAGTATCAAGATATCCACGCGTTATTCACTCTTTAAGACTCTTTTTAAAGTTGTCTAATAAATTCTTGATTTGGTTACATGTTTCATATTGAAGTTTCTTTTCCATTTTGTACTAATTTTGATGATAACGAAGTAGGTAGATTTACAAAGTCTACGTTGAAATAATCTATTTGAATTATCACCAGTCTACAAACTGGTCAATAATTATGTCCAAATTAAACTGTCTCGATTATATTTTATTAGTTCTAGAATTTAAATGAATTTTACATCTCTCATATTCGGTAAGTAGGTCCTTATTACCCCCAAATGGGGCTTGTAGGTGACCAATTAGCGCTCTAGGGTAATAATATAACTAGAAAAGCCCTAGGGCAGTAAGTAATTAAAAAAAAAACTTCACTCTTTAAATAAGTTCGCGTACATCTAACCATCATACTGGCAATAGACATCATGCATTCAGCCCAATGACAAAAGAGGTCGCTTCGCTATTCAGCCTTGTCTTCGTATGAGTATAATAGTCATCAACTTTAAATATCGAACGGCGAAGCTCAATTTCTTTTTGAAAAAAATAATTTAAATACAGATGAAAAAAGGCGGGAATAGAAAACTTTTCCTTTAAATATTGTTTGTTTTTGTTTTTTTTTTTATAATTACGTGCTAATTAGGAAAAAAACATGAGTTCTGCAAGTGATGAATATATAAGCTGCACTCCCGATTCAATAAAAATGGAAGCTGAAGTAGCAATTAACAATATTTTGCCTGAAAGTTCTAAAGAGAGATATTTGAAAACTTACGACGAGTTCATGAAGTGATGAAAAGAAAAACGAGTAAAGTCTTTATCTGAGACTGTATTCTTAACATACTTTAGTGAGCTATCAAAAAAGCTGCAGCCATCTAGTTTGTGGTGCATTTATTCAATGTTAAAAGCAACTATGAGTACTAAACACGACATCAATATCAAGAACTTTTCAAAATTATCATCTTTTCTAAAAAGACAATCAGCTGGGCACAAAAGCAAAAAGTCAAAGGTTTTTACAGCGCAAGACGTGAAAACATTCATAAATGAAGCCCCTGATGACATATATTTAGCTGTTAAGGTACGTAAAATAACAAATCACATAATGGTAATACTTCATCATTTATCTTTTAAATTCTTACAATCCTATAAAACATACTTACTTATTTTTATATTTCGCTTGTTTTAGGTGGTTCTTATCTTCGGTATAACTGGCGCATGCCGAGGTATTGAATTGACAAATGTAACAATAGAGAACATAGAACAACAGGGTCAGTTGTTAGTAATTAAACTACCGAACACAAAAACTAAAATTGACCGAACATTTGTAGTTCCTCAAGAATTCTCTGAATTCATACAAAAATGCTACAAACAAGTTATTGGAAAAAATACCATCAGAAGTATGCCGAAGCAAATCGCAAGTTATTTAAAGTTAGATAACCCGGAATTGTACACAGGTCATTGCTTCCGGAGAACATCGGCTACACTTTTAGCCGATGCTGGGGCTAATTTAACCACTATAAAAAGGCACGGTGGGTGGAAATCCAGCAAGGTGGCTGAAGGTTACATCGAAGATTCCATACAAAATAAAAGTAAAATTACCAACCAAATAACGGAAACTATTCAGCTTTCAAAAAATGAAACATCTTTCTCAAGAGATGATCCGCAACCATCAACTTCTGCTGAAGAAAGCTTCATCTCGTCAGATTTTGTCCATGACCAACAAATATTACAATCTCAAACTATTAACATACCCAAAAAACACCTGTCCCTAAAATTTGAAAATTATTCTCATTTCACTATAAATTTTAACCAATAAAATGTTTTATTCTTGTAATGCCGGTTTTTTTCTACTTACCTCACAATCGAGATGTAAAGCAGAGTAGTTAGCTCGGTTGTAAGCATCAATTGCACCCTCGAACTATAGATATAAATATCTCGGGCTGCAATTGATGCCTTACAGCCCTTGGCTACTAATCTACTATTATCAACGTTCCAACTATCACTTGAATTACCAACTCAATATTGTTATAATTTATCAAAGTCAATGTCGATATTTAAATCACTGTATTTTGATAGTTCACTGTTCTTATTCTATTTGTTTGTTTGTCGTATGAGGTAGTGCTGGCCTCTGATGTCAGAGTTTATCAAGCCGCCCGAGGGCCTTTGACATGGCTTAACGACTGCTATTAATCAATAACAGCCGGGACCAACAGCTTAACGTGCCCTCCAAAGCACGGAGCGATGGATTCTATTACTCACGGTTACCAGTCCTTATTTATTACTATAATAATCCTTTATAAATTCACTTCACACTTCAATTTACATTAAATGATCAAACACACTAACTGTGACAAAAAATCGTAAATATCGTAATCCAGTACGGGTAAGTGTATATTTTCTGTGGTACGGGTAGGATCAATAGTTATCTAACACAGCGGTACAATAGGTAGGTATTGAAAATAAAATGCCATCGATCGGCCAATAAAAGTCCAGAACTTATTCAGCTTCGGAAACTTTCGCCTCCGCGATCTTGTGCGACAAACACTTGCGTGTTTTAAGCACGTTTAACGCCATCTAGAACGAATTTAGGAAACTAAAATGGATAAAAAGATATTATTTTTATAATGTTAAAATATTTGTATTCACGTTTTCCGGTTGGTGCATGTCAAGCCTTGTTTTTCTTAATTTTTAATCTACTTCAGAAAAGGAGACGGTTCTATGTTCTGCTGTATGTATGTTTTTGTTTATTTTTGTTTTTTTTTATGTATGTCGGTCGATATCTCCGTGAATTGCAAACCAATTATAAAAATTCTTTTTTTGTTTGAAAGTGTATACTCTCCAGGTGGTCCCATATAAATTGTATCAATATAGTGTGGTACTGTATAAATTTTGGTTTCATCAAAATTGGTTTAGTAGCTTTAAACAAGCTTTAATTTAATTCACTGTGTTATAATGTTTAGGACTGGATTGCAAGTTAATATTGAACAATTGAAGGACGTCCAAAGATGCAGAAGTTTTGCACATGGGTGTAGTTCTGATGACAAATAAAAACAACAGTAGTAATAGTAGTAGTAGTAGTAGTAGTAGTAGTAGTAGTAGTAGTAGTCAAAGGAACTACACAATCGGATGATGGAATCCCTTCAAGTTTGGGCTTATTTGGTTTGTCTTGATGAGATCATGTCTATTTATATGTAGTATCAAGGGTATGATGATGGAACCGGAAGGTAGTCATATGAACTTAACAACAAAATGATGGAAACCCTTCGAGTTTGGGCTCATTTGGTTTGTCTTGATGAGTTCTCTGGTGTTATGAGGTTTTCAGGGTCTGATGATGGAGCCGGAAGATGGTCACAGAAACGCAACAACAAAATGATGGAAAATGGTCAAAACTAATTCAGTTGTTATATATGTAAGTTTTATTTATCCTTGGTTTTAATTTACCAACGCTTTGAGTCTAAAGTGAGTAAGTGTGTTTTTTTTTCTTTGACATATATTCTTAACGATGTTTGCTTAAGCCACTAAAAATCAAAAAATAAAATATTTTTCAAAAAAAAACCCGACTTTGTAATAAAAATGTTATTTGTAAACAACCACTAAAAGGACCATAGGTTCCGACGGAAAATCAGTGCCAAGGCCTTGGCCTTTGCGTTTGCTGAGTCGGGAGCTGTTTGTGACAACACACAGCATTATTTTTTGTTTGTTTGTATAATTTCCTATTTTTTGTTTTTGATAATGTTTAATGTTGTGTGTTGTCAGAAATAAATGTATTTTCTTTCTCTTTCTTTCTTTCTTTAAAAAGAATGAAATAATTTCAATTGAGCCAGAACAGTATCACTTTTTTGAAATAAAAATAATAAATATATTTGTAATCTGATATATTTTCTCATACAAAATTCATTCATTGAACTAACAATATATTTTTATAAGAGAAAAACCATTTAAAACTACTCAAATTTGAACGGATTAAGATTTCGAAATTATCTCCAAGTCTTTATAAAATCGTTTTAAAGTTTTCTTCTTCGCCTGTAAAGTTTCATTAAAATGAGATTTCAGTCTTGTCATCACGGTCTATAAACAACGCCTGTGTTGATAATTTGGTTGTTGAATCTTTTGTAGTTTTTTGATGCTGTGACAAAATTATAAAAATAATGAAAATAACAAGATTTATAAGAAAATCAAGTAATCTCATTGTTTTTTGTCCTAGAATGAAGATAATCCCATGTTATTAAAAAAAACCAGATAAAATGTATTTACGTGATCATTTTAATACATAAATACGTTAGCAGCAGAAGGAGGATTGAAAAAAAACGAAAAGTGATTTATTAATTTAATTAAATTCAAAATTACAAATAATTACAATGTAAAATAATGTTTCCACATGGAAGTAATAATATGGAATGCCTATAATTACAATTAACAAATAGCAAGTTCCGTCGGTTGACGACATGCTGCATTGTCTATTTTATATTTCTCTAATAACAAGTGCAAAGTGTAACTGCTCCGTCGGTGATCTTCATATGGTAGCGCTACGTAATCCCTCCACCGTTAGAATGGCAACTATTTTAGCACGTTCAGTGAAAATGTTAGCGGGACATTGTCAGGATCTTCTTTCCTCTCCTGAATAGTGATTGAAGGCTGCTGGTCGTCCTTCGTGGTTCTGTAACATCGTTCTATGTAACATTAGAATGATGATGAGTGTGACTGCACTGGATAGTAGAGCATAGAATGAAACTGTCGTATGATAAAATAAATCTGGTTTTAGGTTATCCATTTGCAGAGAGGCTTGGAGCATGATTTTATCTTAGATGCTGTGTAGTCCTTGGAGATCGATGGAGTTTAGCCTGATGGGAGTCGCTACTGTAGCGTGTTTCTCAACGTCATAGGGTATCTTCGTCAGTTTAAAAGGTTGACCTTTAATTTCATTATTTTCGTTTGCGATAGTGAATTATTCAGATTTTAGACGACATCCAACGGATATCATGGTAAGGTAGCTTCCTTGAAGCGATTTGTATTATTTTTAGCTGCAGATGAGTTGTACCTTCGTATGTTGGGGAAGGGCAGGATGTAGTGCTGGTGGTCTAGTTTCTCCATGGCTTCTCTTACAAGGGTGACTGTCGTGAGTTGGGAGGATTCCTGAAGGACTTGATTAGTGATTAATTCTTGAATGCAGTCAAATTTGATGCAAATCTGATGTGTTATTCCCTTCCCACAGAGATACTAGTTTTTCAACTTCGGGCATTCTGTCTCTATGTACACGAACGACATCTTATTAGTTGCTATGAAGGGAAAGGATGGGATAAGAGCCTGCACGTGTTTGTTCGGTACTATCGATAATCTATATAAGTCATAACTATCCTTAGAGATTATCGGAAACTTAAAAATAACACCTTTTTAACACCTTTATAACTCCTTTTTATCGAAATTGTATGATCCTGGTATTATAATGTGGTAATATTCTCTATGTTCTAAATCTAAAATTTGCTGTCTACCATATATATTACTTAGCTTATTAACCATTGACTCTAGTACCTAATGTCTATGATGGAGTGGTGCGTACTAGAATAACGAATGAAAGCTAAACAATTTTCAATTCTAAGTAGCTCTCGAGTAAGATCTTCTACATTTTCACCTCTGACTTCTAGGAGCTGGGCAAACTTAGCATACTTAATTAAACTATCTTCTGCGTTACTTCTTAATCTATCGTATTATGAACTCTATTTTGATTGTCAACTAACTGTGCCAGTACGTCACTAGGTTTGAACATCCACTCTTTACTCATGCTTATGTGGTCATTGAATTCAGTCATTATTTTATTTTGATTATTTTCCAAAGTTTTAATTGCCTCATTATGCTTTGACGCATCAGTGTGATCTAGGTTTCCTGTTATACTTTTTATAATGGAACCTAGTCCATCTAAAATGTCTCTTTTAACTTGATTAGGTTCTAAAGATTGTAATTGACCTAAAATTTTACCAAGCTTGACAGTAAGATAATTTATTTGAATCTCGTATAGGGAGAAGTATCGTTTGTCATTTTATCTTGATACCTTAGTAATTGAGTCTGTAATGAGTGGACATTATTTTCAATGTAATTCAATTGTACGTACTGCAGGAATGTATGGTGGTGAGTAGTGAGTTTCATCAGTCCGAGTTAATAAGGTAGTAGTCCCGGTTCGTCATCTAGGCTCTCAAGTATTACCTTTTGAGGTTGAGTGATTGGGTGGATCATTACTAGTAGGATCCTATAACAAATTGGCTTGTTTAGGGACACGATTTAGTCTTGCTTTTGCTACGGGGGCACGTTTTTTTGAAGTTTTAAAGTTTTATGTGGATTGGTAGGTCAACTAGAACAGTGTCCTGTGTGTAGCGTGGAGCTACTTTTTGTCGACTAGCGAGAGGATTCTTTGTAAAAATCTGTAGTGCGGTTCGATTTGCAAGAGATGAAGAATTTACTATGTCATAGACTTTCCTCATCTGTTCCTTATGGGCTTGTATGTATTGTTGTTATAACTGTTGCGATATGTCAATGTCAAGGTAATGGGATCAAAATGTCCAGTCAATAAGTCAAATGGTCTGCATTTCGTAAAGCTATGTATTGAGCTATTGTAGGTTATTATAGCGTAGGGCATAAGATTTATTATCGCTTCATCTTCATGTTGAACTTTGAGGATTCTGAGGTGTTCAAGAAGTGTTGAATGAAATCGTTTAATATTGCCATTGTCGTTAGGGCAATGAGGTAAGATTCTATGATGGTTTTTCTTATGGAGTTCTGTAAATTTCATAAACATCTGATTGATATATTCTGTTCCTTTATCTGTGATAATTGTCATGGGAACACCATGGTGGGTGCAGTATAGCAAAATATCTTGTAAAATGCTAACAGCTGTTCCGTCACGTAGATGATAAACAGCCGCTCTGAGCGATAAGACCGCCCCTTGTGACACTCATTGTTGTACTTTATTTTTAGTTTTAATTTCACTTGTACTTGTGTGTACAATAAAGAGTTAATCTATCTATCTATCTATGGTAAGCTTGACCATATTTAGTAAAAACGTCAATAAAGGTTACATACTTTTCATTTTGTGCGGTGAATAAATCCATATGGATTATTTCAAACGGTTTGGTGATATGGAGTATAGCATTGAACTGAGGTCTGATCGGATACCTATAGTATTTAGCTTGACCACAGATGCTGCACTCACTTTTTTTGTTATTAAATTTATTCTTTCATCTTTGGCCAATAATATATGCAGATAGGGCTAAATGACATTAATTGATTCGGCGATGGTTAGTTTTCCCATCATGATAGTGGCGGATGATCTCTTGTTGTCGGAGATATTCTTTCACATTATCTAACTTGGATTTAGCTAAGACAAGATTCATAGATGAGCTTGTAAACTTGTCTTGTAAGATCAGGATAATTGAAAACATAGCCAATGATGGATTTATTAGAATGGCTGTCTTGACCTTGGGATTAACATACTCTTTTACTGCGTTTATCAAATCTTCCTCCAGATTGGATTCCGATAGCTGGATTCTGATACGCATGTGAGTGTCAAATTAAATTCTCGACTAAAATTTGGGTATTGCAAGATGGGGTTAGCAGAGCCTAGCATTATTCAAAACAGTTGACATATTCACTGTCGAGAGTGATTTTTCTACTTTTTTTCAGTCACTGCGTAAGTGGTTTTGTTATACGAGCAAATCTGGGATAAATTTTCGTTAATAACCGAGAAGGCCTAAGAACGGTTCCATTTCCTTCTGAGTCTTAGGGATGGGGTATTTTATAACTGCGGAAATCTTGTCGGGGTTTAGCTTTACACCATTTCTGCTAATTATTTACCCTAGATAGGCAGCCTCAAGTTTTTTTAAATCTTATTATCTCGATCTTAAAATTGGATTCTTGAAGTCTCTGGAAGACTTTTTTGAGATTAATCATGTGTTCCTGTGGGGATGTACTAAACACTATGATATCATCCAAATAGACTAGGAATATCAAATTTTGAAGCCCTCTAAGGACATTGTCCATAACATAATCATAATCATTTTATTCATTAACAATTTACATTGTGTTTGAAATATTAAAAGAAAAACGAAACATTACATAAGAACGTATAAAATCAATAAAATAAAAATAAAGTGCTAAACTAAAAAACATAATTCAAATTAATTAAAAATACAACACAAAAATTTAAAAAAAAAGTTCAAATGTCAAATAATATTGCTAAATTAACGAGATAAAATTATGCAAAATTCATATCAATTACACATATTACAATAATAGAAAAATACATTAATATGTCAAAAATAATTATTTGTTTATATTAATTATAAAGTCATCGACAGAGTAGAAGCACCCTACCAGCAAAAGAAACACATTGAAACGTGGACGGCAAATTTTTGAGTCCCATGGGCATTCGGAGGAATTCAAAGTACCCTGGTTCGACATTGAATGCGGTCTTCTCAACATGCTAAGATCCATTTCTACTTGGTAGAAGCCACTTGCCAGATTTAGGGTCGTAAAATATTGGCACTTTCCGAATTTGTCAAGAACATCACTAATATTTAGAATGGGGTATTTGACTCTCACCTTCAATATAAAATACGTCCAAGATTGTTTTTTTTCCTCTTGGTTTAAATGGTCCGTTCGTAAATCTGGAATAATAATCGAAAAATGGGGATTTACATCATTACAATACCAGGCGCGCAGGGAAACTAGCAGGTGTATCTCGAACGCTAGCAAAATCGGTGAAGCTGACTCATGTAATGGGTCCAACGATTTACAATCGTCTACCAGCGTGCGTGACGGGTGCGCCGTACCTAGATTCATTTAAAATTAAGTTGAAGCGCTGGCTTGTCAACCAAACCTACTCATATGACGAATTTATTACCTACTCGTGATTGTATTTAGATCATTTTAATTTTGATTTTATTAGTAGTAAATTTCATTTTTGCACTGATTTATTTAAAATTTATTGCAATTTAAATGATCATGTCATTTTTAATTTATTTTCATATGTAATTTTAAACTATACATTTACAAAATGTTAATTATTAAACTGTTAATTATTTTTTTAATACTATTTCATTATTATTTCGCACACAGTGTACATAATATAATGTGTTATTTTATGACGTGTATTTTTGTATGAATAAATAACTATTGACTATTGAATAAAACGTGTGGAAATGTTAGGGCTATCATCAAATTCCGGGACAAGGCGGAGAGCCTTAAATATCGTGTCCGGGTCATGAGCCATTTCTAAGTGTAATCTAAATAACTTATCTAATTCAAAATTATCTAACTCTTTATCTCTATTACTATCAAGTACTCGTTGGCGGGCCTGGCAAGATTCAGGTTTCCGCGCACTAGAGGCTCGGGGATGGTAAATATTCAGATTTTAGTTTGACTAAGGAATAAGGGAAGCAACATGAAATTATCAAGTGTACTTACAAATACTTCATGTCTGGTTTCTTTCCGTGAATCAAGGTTAGGATTCTCCTTCCGGTCTGCTGCAGGTCCGTAGATTTTGGATAACCCTTGATGGAATTTGATAGCCACCCGGGTGACTCGCGACGAGTTTATCGATATGAGAAGAGTCCCGAAGTCTTCCCGTGGGTATCTTACACACTGCGCCAAATACGCTAGCAGCAGAAGGAGGATCGAAAAAAACCGAAACGTGATTTAATAATTTAATTAAAATTAAAACTACAATTAATTACTTATGTTATAAAATAATGTTTCCACATCGAAGTAGGAATATGGAATGCCTATAATTACAATTAACAAATAACAAGTTCGGTCGGTTGACGAAATGCTGCATTGGCTATTTTATATTTCCCTAATAACAAGTGCAAAGTGCAACTGCACCGTCGGCGATCTTCATATGGTAGTGCTACGTGTAATTCACGTTTAAACTTTGTAACACGTTGTTAACTGACTTATCCTAAATACATATAAACTTACATAATTTTTCGTCAATAAAAGAGTTTTTATAAGGTAAGTTAAACAATATTACCAATACCATAACATTATGAAAAAAACCTTTCAAAAGGTAGGCTAATGCTTTAGACAAATCCTTTGACAGACAATTTGAGAAGAATAAAGATGAAAGTAACCGTACAAAAACCACCAAGCCCGATTCATAGGCGAATAAAAATGTTTATGGTTTTCCGTCATCAACATCAATAGCCTGCATTAGTCCACTGCTGGACATAGGCCTCTCCTAATGCACGCTACTGAGCTCGGTCTTCAGCTCTCCTAATCCATTTTCTTTCAGTCACTTTTAGCAGGTCGTCACTCCTCCTGGCCACAGGGCGTCCTACACTTTATTTGCCTAAACGTGGTCTCCACTCGAGAACTCATCTTCCCCAACGGTTATCGGTTCTTCGGGAAATATCACCAGCCCACTGCCACTTTAGCTTGCTTATCCTTAGAGCTATGTGGGTAACTTTGGTTCTATTTCGGACATGTTCATTTCGAATCTTGTCCTTCAGAGAAACTTCAGGCATAGCACTCTCCCTAGCTCATTGAGCGACCTTAAATTTGTGGCCTAGTTTTGATTGTGAGTCTCCACGTTTTCACTCCGTAGGTCATGACTGGTAGGACGCACTGATTGCAGACTTTTAACTTCAGGCATTATGGTATGGACGACGAGAAGACTTGAAGAAGCTTGCCTTATGCTGCCCATCCCAGCTGAATTCTTCTGTTGGCTTCCTTTTCAAAGTTGTTCTTACCTAATTGCAATATTTTCCGAAGGTTAACATATTGTTGGACAACTTCAAGAGGTAAACCATTGACTGCAACCAGCAGGGCAACCACGATTGAGCGATCGTAATGGAATTAAGATCGTTTATGACGTCAATGCACTGTCCGTCCTTGTCGTATCGTAACACAATGACAAGGACGGACATTGCATTGGTATTGCTATCGCTATAGCTTTCGGTTAGGCGGTGACCGGCCAGTTCCGGGTGAATAAGATCGCTAAACATGATCTTGGTCTAATCTATGTTCATTTCGAGACCTAAACGTCGAGAAGCATCATCTATTATTGTTATTTGTGTAGGTATATTTATATTGATATAAGTAAGTATGTTTATTATTTTTTTGTAAATTGCATTACTTTTATATATTTTATTGGTTATTCATTTATTTACTGATAACCACCATCCCTTACGTTATTCCTCTCCGTGCACGGTTGTCTGGAAGAGATCGCTCTGAGCGATAAGACCGCCCCTTGTGACACTCATTGTTATATTTTATTTTTAGATATAATTTCTCGTTGTACTTATGGTGTCCAATAAAGAGTTAATCTATCTATCTATATATCTAGGTTGGTGATCATAATTTGCCTTTCAGCGTCTCTACTATTAGGACGATATCATCGGCAAATCGTAAGTGTGAGGTGTTCCCATTCATTTCCAAACCGGCGTCTTAAACATATCTTCCAGGGCATTAGTGAACAGTTTTTTGGGACATAACATCCCTCTGTCTCACTCCCCTGTGCAGTTGGATATCCTTAGACTTCTTGTTTTGTACTTGGCCACTCAAAGCCGCGGCATCATAGAAAGATCTCAGCACTTCAATGTATCGCCAGTCCACTTGACAACGACTGCAAAACCGCCGAGGATTCAACGGAGTCAAAGGCCTTCTCATAAACCACAAAAGCGAGTCTGAGGGTCTCTTCAGCCTTCTGTATAACCTGTATCACTATGTGTACGTGATCTATGGTGCTAAATCCTCCGCGAAACCCAGCCTGCTCAGGACGATATAATTCGTCAAGTCTTCTTGATAGATGATTTGAGATGACTCTTGAAAACAACTTATAGACCTGGCTCAAGAGTGAAATAGGACGGTAGTTCTTTAAAAAGGTTTATCAACTTTTTTAAAGAAGAGGTCCTGCTCCCCGCTAAATAACCTCTGAAGCACTCGGCTTTCCCCTTGCGGGTCATTATTGCGCGGGAATCCTCTGTGCTGGGTTCGGGTCTAGAAGCATGCGAGTCGTACAATCGGCCATATAAGGCCATCTCAGAAAGGATCTCCGACTTAGAAACGACACGGTTGTACTTTTATTGGTCTTGAGCTTCGTCAGGTGGGATCTACTCAATTGCTGGGCGAAGACTTTTGACAGCCGCTTTTGTTCAGTTGTCTTTTCTATCCAGCTAGTATATGAACATTGGTATTGGTCACGACGCATCAGCTTGCTGTTTTTTTTATTATGATCCCTTTTTTTGACGGTGAGGCTTGCTGTTGTTCCCATTGTTTGTCCATAAGCTGAAGAGGCTCACCCAAGATTAAGTACTTCGTGCTGCAGCTGGCAAAATCTAGTTCCTTCCTCCCATATGATTCCCACAACTTTTTGGAGTTCCTCATCCACGTAATTTGTAATTTCCTAGGCAGCGAATTTATTTTCCAACTTAAGTTGGAACTGGTCTGATCCAACAGTGGCTTTTAGCAGATTGGGTTGGAGCGTAAACTTCACCATGTGGCATCTTTCAAGCTTGTGGTCGATTTTCAAAGAGCCTTGGATAAGTCGTTGATCACTACCGGTATTGAACCTGCTGATCACTGAGACATCCTTGTATATTTGCATATTGTCCGTCATGATGAAGTCAATCTCATTTCACTCAGTCACAGTATCGGGGTTTTGCGAAGTCCACTTCCTCTGGGGCTGTTTTTCGAATAATAAATTCATTAAAAAAATGCCTCTTTTTCTAAAAAGTTTACTAGGATTTGCTTCCTGTGATTCCTCTTCCCAAAGCCGTGTGAACTCCATACTCCCATTTTGGCGTTTAACTTTCCATTATAACGTTTTAGTGGGCCCTTGTGGTGCTATGTAGGACTGAAGATAATTATGTCATCAAACATAATATCTTCTACCTCATCATCCGAGTGTGCCGAGGTCGGTGCGTAAACCTTTAAGACCTACCTATACCTTTCAGTTAGCTTAGGTACCAGGTACGCTACCATGGTACAACACACTTGCTATGTCAATCGGTGAGGTTGACTTGGGGCTTTTAGGTGATAGTTTGCTCCCATACAACCCATACAGACGCTGTGAATTGCATATGGTAAAGTAATAAGATGAGCAAAAGCAAAAACAGAAATAGTTTGTTGTATGGTGGTAAAGTATAAACATTTTTTAAATTATTTGTTAGGATATAGTATACTATAATAAAATAACACATATTCTGTGAAATTTTCTTCTTCTGTTGCTGTTGGCCCAACGGGTCAACATAATCATTCATAATAACATTTATTTTTTATTAACAGGCGTAATAATTTGGTTACCATAAAAAGTTATCGGTTCTTCGGGAACCTATCTTTGTTTGCTATAATTATGATATGTTTTTTAAAGATTTGATCCGTATCACCAACACAATCGATTGGTGGAAAAATACTGTTAGTTTAACAGTCTATGTATGTTTATATGTATGTTGTACTATAACATCGCCCATATTGGTCCGATTTTGACAAGCAAAGTGTCAATCGATTTGTTTTCAGGTATAGAGTGTCATAGGCTATTTTTTTATCCGTCTACGGCAGAGTAAAGTTCGGGTTATGTGTTTAAATCATAAACTTGGTCCGATTTTGTTAAAAAAAGGTGTCAATCGATTTGTCTTGTTTTATGGCTACTTTTTTTTACTTAACTAGGGTGAAGCTATGGGAGGGTTATGTGTTCAAACTAAAAACTTGGTTCAATTTTGACAGGTGAGGTATCAATCGATTTGTCTTCATTGCAAAAGTGTCATAGGCTATTTTTACCCGACCGGTAAGTTTTAAGTTTAGACCGGTTTTATTTTTTACCGGGTTTTTGTTTTTGAACTTAGTCTTGTTTCAGGATTTAAAGTATCTATTTTGTACTAGCTGTACCCGCAGCTTCGCACGCGTGGCCATTTTAAAAGAACTATTACTATTCCAAGACATAAAATACCAATATACCAACATTTAAACAAAATTATCTCAGCCGTCAAACAGTTTTCATCGATTGCTCGGATTTTACTCATCGGATTGAAATAATAAGTACACCAGTTCAAGCCAAATTCTAAGCTATCCAACGGTGGAAACCGCATCGCAATCGGTCCAGTAGTTTTTACGTGATGTGTGAACAGACTAACAGACAAACGGACAAACAAACACTAATTAAAAAAATATTTTATTGTTGGAATGGGCTTATCAAATTGGATAAGCCCATTCCAACAATATATATTTTTTTGGCAAAAGCTCTTTTTTGGCAGGGCAGGCGTGTTTTTTTTAGCTTTTAAGCGAGTTATAAGTGTAGATGCCCTTTTAGTTTTAGACAGAATAATAAAAATATGTGTTTTATTACATTATTTTAATGATACTTGTGATATTTATAACAAAATATTAATTGATTTAGATATATTTTATTTATCCTTGCCTAAGTTTCAAAAACAACTGATGTCTTGCATTGCCTCCAATGATAAATTGTTGATTTCTTATTAGCTTGTATTATTTTGTTAATTCAGTTTTTAGAATTCCCGCTCGTTAACTTTGTATTATTTTAAGTTGGAAACGTTGAGGGATATTGTGTTTTTATTTCGTTATTTAAGTTATTTTTATTGTTCTGTTTGTTTTCTTAATAAAATAAAATAAATACCTATAAAACTGTTCCGTGACATACCTACTGACTGACTGACGGACTGACTGACTGACAGACAACTCCCAGCCTAAACCGGTGGACCTAGGTATTTGAATTTTGGAGGAATATTCCTTGAGTATCCTAGAGGTGAACGACGGAAGTACGTCTATTCCCGTTGTCCCCCACTTTTTGTCCACCACTGGTGGACAACGGGAAAAAAAGTAGCGTTGTCCCCCACTGGGGGACAAGGCTACTAAATTATTCCCGCATCCAAAATGAAGATATCGATGAGACCTATCACTTCTATAAAGAGACTACTAGTCCAGGATCGTTAGTTTCAAAGTAATAGCCATTTTAAATTTGACAGCTCTCATCCAAAATAAAGATTTCAATGAGATCTATCACTTTTGTAAATAAACTATTAGTCTAGGATCACCAGTTTCAGAGTTATAGCCCTTTTAAGTTTGACAGCTGTCATCCAAAATATTGATGAGACCTATCACTTCTGTAAAGAAACTACTAGTCTAGGATCACTAGTTTCAGATGTATAGCCCTTTTAAATTTGACAGCTGTCATCCAAAACGAAGATATCGATTATATCTTGTCAGGTATTGACGTATGACTTTGAAGATTGACATGTCACTTTGACATCTGTCACATCTGTCACTTTGACATCTGTCACTTTGACGCCTGCTACTTTGACATCTGTCACTTTGATGCCTGCCACTTTGACACTTGTCACTATGTACATGAAACAGTAATAATAAAATAGTTATATAGTTAGGGACAATGCCACATTAGTTTCGAAATCCACCACTGGGGGACAGTGCAACTCATTTCTTCCCGATGTCCACCACTGGTGGACAACGGGAATAATTTAGTAGCATTGTCCACCACTGGGGGACAGCGGGAATAATTTAGTAGCGTTGTCCACCAGTGGTGGAAAAAAGTGGGGGACAACGGGAACAGACGCGGAAGTAACTATAAACTGTAAAAAATGAATACCAACTCCAAATAAAATACCTGCGGGTGGGGGACCTTTTAATTTACCGGTATGAAAAGTATCCAATGTCCTACCTCGTACTCGTTTTTTTCTTTCCTTTAGTATGAACTCAAATCATGTCAGGTTTCATTTGAATTCATTCAGTAGTTTTGGCGTGATGCGCCTCCAAGATACAGACAGACAGACAGGCAGATAGACAAAAAGTAAAAAAGCAGTTGTGGCTTGAATGTAGAACCTATAAAAAAAAATACAATATATCTTCAATGTACAGAATTTGGACCCCTATCCCGCAGGTGCCCTTAATTTTTTCTGGATAAAAAGTATCTTCAATTTTCACCCATCATATAAACTATGACTGTGCCAAGGTGCAGTGGTAAGCGTTTTTTAAAATAACTTTCAACCCCCTATCCTCCAGGAACCGTTTATTTTTTCGGGATGAAAAGTGTCCTATATCCTACCTCGTAGTAAGAACACAAATCATACCAAGTTTCATTTAAATTCATTCAGTAGTTTTGGCGTGATGCCTAGCCAAGATACAGACAGACAGACAGACAGTTTACCAGAAATAAAAATACCTCATAAGTTAACCCTAATTTTAAAAAAAAGAGGTGACTAAAACATTCAAATATTTTTTAAAATATCATTTACTTTTCCTTTCAATTGGTGTATCATACACGCAGATACCGTTTATCAGAACAGCACAGAACTTAAACTGCTCGAGATTCAAAAACAATAAGCCCTTTTTAACAAATGACTTAGGAATATGTATAATATAGCACTGTTTGCAAGTACATAATAATATAACAACAGCTATACGCATAAAATTATGATGGTACAGATACTATCGTTTTAAGCAATGTCTTAAAAACAGGTCATTGTTCTCATAATCACGTACGGGATCAAATTCCGCCACGGCAAAAAATTGTGAAAAATGTGGAACAGACATTTGGTTAAAGACTGATTGACAAACAGTTTTCTAACTTCTATATCAAGAATAATTAATAGTATATTGTAAAAAACGGCATTGGTATTTTTACTTTATTTTATTTTTCATAGGAAAACTACAGCCACGGATAGTACTTATGATAAAAATTATGGTTAGACATACAAATATAATAATTAACATGTTAATATTAATATGTTATAATTAACTTGCTGTCTGTACCAGAATACAAAGTTGGTCAAGGGTGAAGCGATCAGAATTATTATTCTAATTTAATTTTACTTTAAGGAACCGCGGAGCTTAATGTATGAAACATTTTTTTATCGAGAACAATAGATTCATGGACCCGATTACCACACAAAAGCCCATTGATTCATGATGGTCATTATATCAGTCATTACAAAGACAGATTCTATTAACTGTTCCGAGTTAATCGTAGCTGATAGCAGTAATACGTACGTTCAAACAGCTGAACGGATTTGCATGAAACTCGGTTCTAGGATAGCTATAACACATAGGCTACTTTTTATCTCGACTTAGGGTTTTTCTTTAAGCTATTGAAAAAATTAACAGTAGATTTATTATTAATTTTTTAATATTGTGTTGGTCTAACATATACGAACACCCTAATAACAACATTGTTCTAGCTATTTGTGTAGTCTGGTTATGCATTTCAACTATTTTTATGAATGGAGTTTTTATTTTTATCAAAGGACTAAGAAATACTTACTAAGAAAGAGTTAGGTACGACAAAGTTAAACAGGCTGTTATTTAAAAATAATATGATATTAGTTTAAAAATAAATTGTACAGAAACAACAGAAATACTGGTCGGCGTCGACGTAGTCGAGAGAAATCACTTTGTTATTTTGCATATGACCTCGCAGCTACAACAATTATTGTTATAATAATTGATTGAAGTGATCAGCTATTTACGTAGTAAGTGTTTACTGCTATTACCTGGTCCTTACAAAACAACCATAACAAATAATCCACCACTACATCGAGTAACCGAATCCAGGGCATCAACAATATTTTATCTCATAGGCTTTACTGCTTTCTGTCCCTTGCGTAACTACATTACAAGTAATTAAATATCAACAGCAAGGTGTTGATATTGCACCGCGGAGACTGTGCCGCGGTCGGAGTACGCTGCAGGCAATGAGGCAGCGGCGCGGGCCGGCGCAGCTTGGAGGCACTGCCGGACTCGCGCCGATAGCCGCGCGCCTCGGTCGCCACCGCCAGCCGCGCCTGCGCGCCGGTCGCCGCCGCCCCGGGCGCGCCTGATGGCTCCGAGACTTCGAGTTGACCCATGATTATCTCACTATCGTAACGATCGTTGACGGGCGCAGCGCCGGCCGGGTTTGGTTACTAAACTTGTTTACTGCTAAAATCTCGTCGACAACTGTTAGACCGTTTTAACCTCGCCCCCAATTTTTTACTTAACTTGGTTTTCTGATACTTCTGTATGTTTATTTTTACCCAAGTACATCGAAGCAAGGGAAGGGTAGGTAATGAGTTTACCAGTGTTTAATGTATGTATGTGGATGTTCTACCATAATGTCCCCTATTGGTCCGATTTTAACAAGCAAACTAAAAAGTGACAAGCGAAGTATCAATCGATTTGTCTTCATTTATAGGGTTCTTTTAATCCGACTAACGAAGGGTTATGTGTTCAAACTTAAAACTTGGTCCGATATTGACAAGCGAGGTATCAGTAGGCTATTATTTCCAGATTGTATTCGGGCTTTAGTTTTAGAACTTATCTTGTAGTCTTGTTCTTTAAATAGTTTTGTAACTGGGTCAGAGGACATTTTTAGTGAACCGCACGCACGAGTAAATATTTTATTGTACTGATTGTACCGTTTTTTTTTGCAGACTTCAATCGATTTACTAGACAAAACGAACCAATCTTAATAAAATTTGTATAGCCCGCTCTGAAACTCTCCCCTTTCAAATAAAATAGTAATCACTGAAATCGGTTAAAAAAACCTGGAAATAAGAGTGAACGTATACAAAAAACACAGTCGCATTAGAGACCTCCTCTTTTTAGTCCAGATGGGCGCAAGACGAATAAAGAACCCGTAATATTAATCCCATAAAACGCATTTAATTTAAAATGAAGTAGGTACTACTAGGTACCAAGGGAAGGGTAGGTTAAAAAAATAAAAAAATAAAATTAAAAGGTTATTAATTAACCAAGTGGTAATATTTTTTCTAAGAAAACAAGTCCCAATTTTGGCAAAATTGAGTTAAGTATGGCAATTAATTCAGTAGGGTTAAATGCACAAGTCACGGAAAAACCACACAAGTCTTGCTTCATGCGTACGATTTATTGCGGGTTGAATTTTTTAGTTGAGAAACACCATTAGTCTAGGACATGTCGGGTTTCTCTAATACATACACTGGCAACACTCACCAGTAGTGTCAGTATTTGCTGTGGTTTAAATTGCACCAATGTGCGCTATGTGTACTGTCCGCGCGCACAAAGTCGGATTAAAATGCGCATTTATTCTCCACGTCGGACACATGACGTCAGGAGTGACGTCATTTTGGTGTGCACACAACGCTCACAAAAAAGAGGTAGAGCAGCGTATGCGGTAACGTCAAATTCAATTGACATATGTCATTCTGTGTTGATTTATGTTGTTGCAACTCCCGCCAGACTGCCAGTACATATAATAATGATTAAGTATATTCTTTTAGCAGAAGCAAACGAATTAAACAGAACTAAGAGAGAAATGAGAAAACTAAAAACAAAACAAAACAACAGTAGGTAGATTCAAGAACAGCTGACTCAAATGACATAAGCATGCAATAGTCGGTTTAATTTGCTAGCGTGCATATAAACCGATATAAACCGATCGTTAGCAGTGTTTGCAGTCTCAGCACTGTGAGTGCAATTTAAACCACATTGATAGTGTCTTGTCATGTCAACGTCAGCTGCTTGCTGTCAAGTTGAGGATTATATTCGCACGTGGTTAAATTACGTTTTGTAATCGAAAAATCCTTCGGAAAATAATTAGCATGGAAGAAAATAGTGATATGAGCAGTCCTGGTGTTAGTCCACCTCGTAAAAAGAATAGAAGTGTAGTAAACAAATCAGAATACTAGTCGGAATCTATTAAACTGGCGAGAATGAAAGGCAAAGCTTATACAAACTGGAAAGGTTAGTCTATCCCAGCTGCAAAACCTGGAAATAACTGCTTGTGAGTTTTTCATCAATTAATAGCATTAATGTCTATATAGGCTCCTAGTTGAATTTTTGTGTATATAAAAAAATAAATAGGTACTATATAATGTTGGTATATTGGTTTTAGGTGCAAAAATAACTTCTATGGTCGTTTATGTGAAGTAGAGAGAATATACATTTTCAATCGATTTTTGACATTTAACACAAAAAATGAACAGGATGCCTATTTACACAGTTTAATTTCTGCGTCTAACATTAAGCGTCACAGGCCAAAGAATACTGCAGAAGGCTCAAAGTCAAAGCCCCATGGCGCATCTAATGTAGGTATATCATGTTTCCACTCTTCTAGGAAAGTACACTGTATGTAAAAAAGCATTTGGAAGCATCCACGGCATAAAACCTGACCGTATTAGTCGATTTGTCGATTGTATGTTTGATTTTTATAGCTTGATCTCCATGACGGCTGTCATCGAGATAACGCGCATGAATTTTCGTATTTTTACTTTATTGGTGTGACAGAAAGGGATGTTCAATTTCCATTGCGACATCTTAGTCACAGACTATAAAACAATAATAATCGATAATAAAAATCAAAATAACTTTATTTGCTTATTCGTAATAAATTCATAAAAAAGTTTCCACAAGCTAATTTAAATCTATTGTTATGGTAAAATGCAAAGACTTTGAATTACGCTTACTGGCGTAAAACAGATTCCGCTCTTATCTAATTTTGTTCTAGCAAAATGACAAGTTTTATTTGTTCTAGATGGTCTGTACTCTATATGCACCCAAGTAAAAAAAACATCCGTAGGTTTTTTTACCAGGTACTAGTTTTCGCCCGCGATTTAACTATAATAATAATAAAAATATGTCGAAGAACCGACAGCCGTTGGGTTAAGCAAGTTTTATTGTGGAGATCACGTTTAGGCCGTAGACGTACGGACGTACGGGGGTTTGGACGTAGTGAGACCATTGGCCAGGTGGAGTGACGAGTTGCGAATGGTGAGAAGAGTTGAAGATCAGGCTCATTCGCATTGACAAGGAGAGGCCTACGTCCAGCAGTGGATGAAAACGGGCTGATGATTTTGATGATTTCTATCTATCTATGATGAGGATTATAGATGTTGTGTCACCACATCAAAGTAAAGATAATACATACCTACCTACCATCGTTTATGAATACCTAATAACTAATATATTATGGTATCCATCGATCCACTGGATTACAAAAAAGTGTACAACCTTTCATAATGGATCTATCTATATATATATCAGCCCACATCAACCCACTGTTAAGCCTCCTCACGTGCACGCCATTCTTTCTGGTCCTGGGAGCCTTGTCCAAAGGATAAACAGTGTCCAAGATAGACATACTCATCCACTACCTCTAAGGGACAGCCACCTACAACAACGGCAGGTGTCTGTGCTAGTAGGTTTGTCATGATCTTGGTTTTGGACATGTTCATCCGGAGGCCGACTCCCAGGGATGCTTTGTGCAATTCTGCAAGCATAAACTGGAGATCTGCAACGTTCTAAGCTAGAATGATGAGGTCGTCGGCAAACCGCAAGTGCGTCTCAATCCAGTCCAGTAATTTCAGGAAGTCTTCTAAAAGGTTGGTAAATAATTTAGGTGAGAGAGTATCACCTTGTCAAACACCTCGGTTGATAGACAAGAGGTCGGTGAGTCTATGCATGCGCACTTGCAGGGTGGTTGTCCTGTACAGCTCCCGGAGTATATCCACATACTCGTACCCCTTGCTAATTCCGCTTCGATGGAGAGAGTGAAACACGGCCCAGTGTTCGACGCTGTCGAACGCCTTTTCATAGTCGACAAAGGCAAAACACAAGGGCCGGTTGTATTCTCTACACTTCTCCATCAGTTGCTTGACTGTATGTATATGGTCGATGGTTGAGTATCTCTTCCGGAAGCCTGCTTGTTCTACAGGCTGGCAAGAGTCTAGAGAGTTAGTGAGTCTATTACACATTACTTTTGCGAACAGCTTGTACATTTGGAGAGTAGCCTAATAGGTCTGTAATTGTTTAATTTGGACTTATCTCCTTTTTTTGTGGAGGATTGTTACGGTGGCGTTTTTCCAAACTAGAGGTGAAATCCCTTCCTTAAGAACTTTGTTAAATAATGTTGCAAGTGGTCTGAGTACAGATAAATCTCCCGCTTGCAACATCTCAACGTACACCCTATCCTCTCCAGATGCTTTCCCATGCTTCATCTTATGGAGAGCAAAGCTGACTTCTGTGATAACAGGTAATTCGCCTTCATCACAATGCTCTACTGGCTCTGCGCTGAGATCAGTATCACTTGGAGAATGTGGTTCCGCCACTTTGGATGCGTAAAGGTCTGTATAAAAATTTTCGACCACTTTCACTACATATTTCATCTCGATCAGTGATTGTGTTACCTGTGTTGTCTGTTAGTTTAATAATTTTTGACCTGGATTTATTTAATTTCCTCCGAAATATTTTCGGTCCTCTATTGTTTTTTATTATCGCTGTAATTATTTTTGTTATGTTTTTTTTTACGGTCTAGGCAATCGTTTCACCACGATATCACCTGATGGAAAGCGACGATGTGGTCGAAGGTGTAGCACGCTTGTAGATACTTATTTACTCTTGACTTGATCACATCTGGGTTATAATTTACCGGAAACGAGGGCAGGGCATTCCACTCCTTTGCAGTTCTTATAATAAATGAATAAGCGTAACACTTCGTTCTTGTGCGAGGTATTTCAACCATAAAAGGATGGCGCTTTGCTGATCGTCTAGTCGTACGGTGATGGAAAGGTGATGGGGGAATCAGGTTGTGGAATTCTTTTGCACACTCTCCATAGTGCAATCTGTAGAATACCACCAGGCTTGATAGATAGATAGATAGATAACTCCTTATTGTACACCATATAGAACAAAAATACAATAATAACTAAAACATTTATACAAAATATATGGGACAATGGACGGTCTTATCGCTAAAAAGCGATCTCTTCCAGACAACCTTGCATGCTTGCCGCGCACTTGCAGTTTTTTGAGGTCGGTAGTTGTGTTGTTTTGCATTTTTCTTCATTGAGATAATTAAACCAGAGTATTTGCGGATAATTTGATTTCTTTAGTGTTTACGGTACCTATGTGTTCTTTAGTTGTTTCAATAATAACCAATGTGTTTTATTTAGTGAGTTAACGTCTTGGTTTTCTTCCTGGAGCTAGCTGGAATTTTTCGTTAAGGAAATTATAAGCAATTGGGTCAAACTTTAGTTTTGGGTGCCATGATCATTTTATTTCTCTCTTTAGCGAGGTTGTAGCTAAACGCTGCTCTTACAAGACGATGGTCACTACTTGTTTTTAAAGCGACTTAATACTGTGACACCTGTGATATTTACTTTTTGAGGAGTTAGTATAAAGTCGATTTCGTTTTTCGCCTTTCCATCGGGGCTAGCCCAGGTCCATTTTCTTGATGGTCGTTTTTAAAGAAGGTGTTCATCGCATACAGTTTGTGCCTTTCATGAAAGTTTACCAGAGCTTTTGTCCCCTTTGGTTTTGACGCCCTAAACCAAATTGACCCACAGACTCTTCGTGTGTTAGTGGCGAGCCAAGTTTTGCATTAAAGTCGCCCATTATCACTGTATATCGGCAGGGATTTTCACCGTATGCTGTCTCTATATCCTCATAAAATGATTCGATTTCATCATCAGAATGGTCTGACTACTTCAGACCATTCTGATGATGAAATCGAATCATTTTAAATATATAAACTTAAGTGCATTTGTTAAGGTTAAGGGTGATAAACATACGCGAGTAGATGTGCTTTTAAGGTTTTTGATTTTTGTAACTGTATGTTTATTGATTAAGACTCCACCATAAGAGGAATCATCGTGTCACTTGTAATAGAAGAGGTGCCTACATGAAAGTTTAATTAGGTCTTCTCCTTTCCTCCTTACCTCAGCCATTCCTATGACATCCCCTGTGATCTCATTTATTTATTCCAAAAGCTCCGTTAGCCGTTCATCTGTACTCAAAGTCCGTGTATTAAAAGTAGCCAGGGTCATCGTTTGGCAGCCGGATCTCTGCCGGGGATTCTTCGTACCCTCCGCCCCGCCGGAAACGTAACCGCTGCCGTAGCTCAGAATAGCGGGGCTGCCGGGGACTGAGAGCCGTACTATATTAGCGTGCATCATCATAATGAGGGTTTTAGCCGTAAAACACCACGCTTTCCAGTGCGTCTTGGTGAGTTTTTCGTCACCACGGACAGGTGAGGTGACTTGGGCAGCTAGATGTTATGCCGCCTCTTGCGCCCCTCATAACGGATGCTTGACAATTATATATTTTCACTTTTATATATTGGTGTAGATATTTACTAAATAAAACAACAATTTCTTTGGATATGTTTAATTGACCAAAGGAGCGCGAAGCACGAGCGAAGCATCTCCATTTCAGCTCCTCAAAATGGGGACCTGAATATTAAAATTATGCATTATTTGTTTAAAGCCAAGCACCCTTCTTTGAATGTTTACTTGTTTAGCTATCACTTTTATTTGAAAGTTTTTAAAGAAGAGTTTGATTTAAAGTTTGGACGGCCTCAGGTCGACACTTGTTGCATATGTGAAGAACTTGATGTAAAGATAAAAAATAAATTCCTGAATGACAATGCAAAGAGAGTTGCTGTAGCAGAAACAATGGTACACTTGAGAAGGGCAAGAAAATTCTATGAAACAATGAAAACTGTTGCAGAAGAAATTAAAAAAGATGAATCTGGTAAAATTGGAGGGATTTGTATTGATTACATGCAGAATTATGATTTACCTAAAATACAAGAAACTTTCTATCTAAGACAGCTTACTGTCAATGTATTCTGCATACATAATCTCAGAGATGATTCTACTCATTTTGTGGTATACTATGAGGGAATGTCTGGAAAAGGTTCTAATGAGGTAAGCACCTTTTTACATAAGTATTTTATGCAAAATATGGGAAATGTTGAATACCCTGCATGTTTTTAGTGACGGCTGTGTTGGCAAAAACAAAAATCACACAATAGCCAGACTTATGTCCTCTCTAGTCTCCATGAAAGCTTTTAAGTATATAAAACAATACTTCCCAATAAAAGGTCACTCCTTCTTACCAGGTGATAGAGACTTTGCCATTTGAAAAGAAAAATTCGGAGGAGTTACCGGTTTCATACTGTGATAGAGGTGGCTGAATTGATTTTGTCTGCTGGAGTTAAAAATATTTTTTTGGTACTTTTGCCTACTCACAAAGACATACTGAATTATAAAAACTGGTGGCTGAAATATTACAAGTAAATCTCTCTCTTGAATCACTTGGGCGAAATGTGGCCAGAGATAAAAAAGTTTCATTACATTAGCCAGTATAACTTCTTCCACTACAATGAAAATTTTGATGGCATTATTGAAACCCGGACATACATTGGATGTCTCTGTAATGACACATTTCCGCTAAAAAAACACATTTATGGCACTTATAGAGTTTCCCACAGACCTGCAAGCATGCAAATGTAACCAATAAACAAGAAGAAGATGATTAATATTCAAAAAATGAAGATAAATATGCCACAAACAAGCCACAACAAGACAAGAGCCCAAAAACTCTATGCAACCATTTTTATATAGCCAGTTACGGATAAGGAATATGAAGAACATTATGGAAGTTTAATTCTGCATTAAATAAAGTACATTTTCTTCAATCTACACTAATATTATAACGAGGAAAGATTTGTTTGTTTGTTTGTTTGTTTATTTGTATGTAATGGATAAACTCAAAAATAAAGACCCGATTTTAAAAATCTTTCACATAAAGATAGCTAAATTATCAGCGAGTTTTATTAGAATTTTATTTTTCAAAAATTTTGAGTTTCCTTCTAAAATTGCTATAATGAAACCTGAGGTATTAAATTTTGCAAAAAATCTCAATTACTTTTTAACACAAACCAAAGAGTATATAAATCCTACGTAAGACCACAAACTAAGAAGGAGATACGGGTCTTTGTATATCGTATTGTTTGTGGAACTTTGCCATGGAATCGAAATCACAGAACATCGAATAATCATTGAAGTAAGAAATGCTCTATGCTAATAATACATGAAATAGTTACCGTAATTCAACCTCCTTGCGTTAATCAGAATAATACTATAGACGAAATGGTACGTGAGTATAAAACCATAACCTATAGAATAATAATCATAAGTGACCAACAAGTGAAGGGATTTGCACGGAGAATGAGTTTTCAACGAAGTTTCAATAAGTGGAATGACAAAATATTCCGTGTCTGGAATAGTAATACCTCAAGCAACCTCTAGACAAGTTTTGGGTACTGTGGGTTTGACGGATAGTCTTAACGAGGGTGATGTAATAATTTTAGGATTAGGTGCAAATGACCAAAATCCTTACCAATTTCTTTCTGAAATGTCTAATGCACTTAAAAAATTCAGTAAAAATAAAGTAATGCTTCTCAATGTACTATATAACTCATTTTTAAATGTAACTTTGCTAAATCAGCAACTAAAGATGTTTGCTCGAAACTACTATAATTGTCTTTTTATAAACACGAGAGACTTTATTTCGAGCAATGGATATTCACAAGCTAAAGAATCCATTTACTTGAAGCTGAATATTGAAGAAGATAACATTAATTTTGAAAGATTGGTAAAATCTATGATAAAAAATAATAATGAAGGACCTCGTCATAAATCAGTCTCAGGTAAAATGGATTAAATACTGCTAAGCCTTTGTCAGTAAAAAGAACAATCCCATATTATTTTAATCTGCAGAGGAAAAAGACAAGCCAGAATGTCAGTACAGACATTTTACAGAAACTGCCCCAAAAAGGAACTATTCCTTATTATTTTGCGAAATGTGCGACCAAAAATATCCAAACCCCAATAAAAAAATAAATCATTTCTTTTCGTAAATAAACAGTACACACTTCTACATCAGAATATCGCTGGAATACTACATAAAAAATACTTAGGAAAAGTTTAGAAACAATGGCACTAATGTGGACATATTATGTTTAACTCAAACTTTTATGAAAAAAGGTACGGAACCAATCTCACCTTCAAAAAATCTAAGTTAGTATCTTCTTTCTCTAGGCCACATCAACGCAGAGGTGGTTCATGGATTCTAGTAAAAAGGGAACTAGATTGTAAGCCATTAAGTAACGTAATTGAACCTGTTTTGTATAATTTTCAATATTCTGCCACTGAAATTATGTCGTTACAACTGTATGTTATATATATTTACAAAAACCTAATTCGAATGTGTCTATTTTTATCAACAAGCTTAACGAACTGCTAAAAAAGTTAGTGAAAAAAGCAACAAACAAAGTATCTTATGTGGCGACTGGAATTTACATGTACTCATTAAAAATAATAACACTAAATATCTGGAATCTGTACTTAAAAATAATAATGTGGTCATTCACGTCAATAAACCTACCAGAAAAAACTCTTGTATAGACTTGATTACAAGTAACTTATCCCAAGTAACATGCAAAATTCATTACTTAGCATTATCAGACCACGAAACAGCACAAACTTTAACTGTTGATGTTAAATGTGACGAAACAAGAAAGTCTTAGCAATTTTGGTTTCTTAAAAGAAGAGATTTTGCCAAGGACAATATTAGGAAATTTGTGACATCCATGTCATCATTATCTTTTGCAGAAGTTTACGAAAAAGACGACGTCAATTATGCGTTTGATTGTTTTTATGAACTGGTATCCCTTTTCTATAATCTTTGCTTCCCTGTTATTAAAGTAAAAATTACCAATAAGCCTATTAAAAATAAATGGGTAACTAAAGGACTTAAAAAGTCAGCCATTAATAAACGCTGTTTATATCTTAATTACAGCCTATCATCGTCTTATAAATATGAAACCAAAAAAAAACTATAAGGAATATAATAAAATTTTGAAAAAGTGCCAAATTCACGCCCAGAGATCAGAAAATACAAAATATATAGCTAAAACCAAAATTCGCTGTAAAGCCTCTTGGAAAATCATAAAAAATAATTTAGAATCAAATGACTTATCGCAAGGAATAGAATCAATTAAAGTAAACAATGACATTGCTCAATGACATGAATGAACCCGAATAACTACCGTCCTATAACTCTCATTCCTGTATTATCAAAGGTATTTGAAAAAGTGATGCACTTGAAAATTTATAATTTTTCTATACATGACATTCTTAAATCTGAACAATTCGGTTTTAGAAAAAAAAAACTACCGCTTCGGCATGTTTTATCTCACGAAGTTTGTCACACAATGCTTAGATAGCAAAATTCTCATTGCTTCCATCTTTCTTGACGTGTCGAAGGCATTCGGTTATGTTGAACATAAACTATTACTGCACAAACTCGATAAATATGGTATTCGAGGCAAAGCGCTAGAATGGCTGGAAAGCTACCTCAGCCTCCGCTTTCAAAGTGTAGAAATCTCGAGTTTTTCTGGCCCTAACAAAGTCACCAGCAGATCCCAATTTAAAGAGAATAAATGTGGAGTCCCTCAAGGTAGTATTTTGGTGCCCCTTTTATTCATCTTGTACATCAACGACTTGCCTGATGTAACTAAACACAAATGCGTCCTTTACGCAGATGATACAACCGTAGTTGTTGAAGGTAGGGATCGGACTAAATTTGAAGAAAAAATTAATAAAACACTACATAGTGTCATAAGTTGGTTGAAGCAAAATAATTTACATGTTAACATTGATAAAACAAAAATATTTCAATTTCAAACTTACAATAGTAAACCAGTAAAGCTTAATGTTACATATGACGGCGCTGTTGAAGAAGAAGTTGATTCCACTATTTTCCTAGGTATTTCATTTGACAAAAACTGTAATTGGAAAGGACATATTAACAGCTTATGTGGTAAATTGGATCGTTTTGTGTATGTTCTTAATCGGGTAAGACAAGTTGCTTCTAGGGAAGCTGTAATATGCGCTTACCACGGCTACGTCTCCTCGATCCTGCGTTATGGCATTATAATATGGGGTAATTCCGTTGACGTGATCAGAGCTTTTAGAGGTCAAAAAAGTGTGTTAGAGCCCTATGTAGAGCAGAATTTTTAGACAGTTGCAAGCCTTTATTTTAATCAATGGCTATCTTACCACTACCGTCTCTATATATTTACGAAATATGTGTTTTTGTACATCAATACCACACACTTTTTGATAAACACATTGATATTGCAGCCCGGAGAAATAACCGGTTAAAATTTAAGTTGCATGTCCCAAAACAACGCTTAAAAGTATGTAGCGACAATGTGTATTGCATGGCAATTAGAGTTTATAATAAGCTGGCTGTCAGCTATAAAGAGTTAACCCTTCAAATGTTTAAAACCAGACTTATGAATTACCTTTTGTCTAAGTGTTTTTACTCCGTCACTGAATTTTTGGAGGGCAAATAGAATTGTAAGACAATAATTTATTATCATTTAGGTAACTATAATATTTTTTAAATCAAGTTTGAATATGTCAATTTTGTAAAGGTCATAACGACTCAAATAGGTATAGTTTTTATATTCAATTGTTTGTTTTATTTGACATGTTTCTTTTAGTATTAATTTTATGTTTCGACATGTTTATAATTGAAACTGTTTTATTTTATTAATGTAATTTTATAGTTAATTTTGATCATTGTGTAAAAATCACTTCATAATTTTGTATAATTTATAGAATGTACCTAAATGGCCTGCATACATAATACTTTGTACACCGGAAATAGTTTTATTTATGTATTTGTGAAACCCCACAAGTCCATTGACTTTAATCCTTTTTTTTAGTAGAAGATGTAGTGTTTTGAATTTTGTGTTATGTTACTTAGGTGAAGAATGGTCCTAGTAACACTAAGTGTAATCATCTTAATAAAAGTCTTAAAATATTATTTAAATATTTTTGTTCCTCCTGTAAAATAGGGCCTCATGGATATGTGAGGTTTCTCAAATAATCGATTTTAAATTTATATAATAGACAATAACTAGGACTATTAGATGCGCTCAATCCCTAAATCGTTTATTGTACCTACAGGTCAAAACCTACCTTTTCATTGCAGCTCACTGAAATCCACTTTTTTTTTATATATTCCACAATACAACGTGTGGCAAACGACAAGTCCGTCGCCAAATAAGGTGGAGCAAATAGGGTAGGTACCTAGTGCATTGTAGTTAGAGTTTATTTTTATTTTTGGAAATTTGGATTAGTCCCATCAGCCCCGGTAGCACGGCCCCGATACCGGGGCGGATGGGGAAAAAAAGTTCCATTGGCCCCGGCGATCTGATCACCGGGGCCGATGGCACTAATTTTGTTTCATCGGCCTCGGGGCAGCACTCGCTCTCCGGATTCTGCCCCGTTACCGGAGAGGTTAGGAAAAAAAAGTAGCATCGTCCCCGGTGATATTAATATTATAACCAATAGTATTATATAAATGGAGAGTTAAGTACTGTTATAACTAAACAGTAAGAGCTCGTTCCCACACGTCGGGTTTTGAACGCCGTATTTTAATCGGATGTTGGCGCCTCTGTTCACACTAGGCTAGGCGGTTGTCGGACTCGATCAAAGCTGGAGACATATTTTGGCAGTCTATGCGAGGCGACATTACACGATTGATGCCGAGGAAGAGTTTGTTGTGATCTATTATTTTTTAGAAGAAAACGAATAAAGACAGATTAGGAAAGAAAATTTTGGGTGCACCCAATCCTGAGGGAAATAATTAATTTAGGAACATTTCAAAAATTATTAACAGAATTGAGAAGTGACGAAATTAAGTTTTTCGTTAGTCGAGCATTATGATTTGATGCGTGTCACGTGAAACTGTCCCTATAAATCAAGTGAGTCGTTCTAATTGTACTTCGGTACCAAACGGTTACAATGAATGTTTAGTTCCTAACTACTTGTCAAAGTTCAATAGGAGATATTTTTCCAAACCGTTGTCTTTGGTACCATGATTAATCCTTCGGCACATTGCTTGTTCGACATCGAATCATTTAATTGTTATAACCAATTAAACTCGTAAACGACGGCGTGAAAAAATATTGAGTCGAAAATATTTACCTACCTTCATTTTTGGTTGTAAATTCTTTGCTATTAATATTATTTGGCCCTTGTTAAAATTTGCTTTGGTAGTTAAGTTGTAGCTACAATTCGCTACTTTGAAACAAATATTTGCAATGTGAGTGCGTGCGTAGCTACTGCGTTTGCTATGTTTGCAGATTAAAATCCATCCATGCCTGGATGACTGCCCCCTGCATCTAACTCCAGGGCCCCGATTCTGTAAGCTATTGACAAAATCCTCGCCACTGCGACATCTGTGCGATTGGGCTGGCTATAGTGGCAAATTTGGTAGTCTGTTAAATTAAGGTCGCTATCTCATTTGCAACGCAGTGGCACGGATGTGCTACGTTTTGCTAAAATCGCTTGAGTGTTGCCACTGAAATAAAAATGGTATTAGCCGTCAATCAAGCATCAATCAAAACTTCATTTTTGTGGTTGTTTTACAAATAACTCGTAAACAAAATATATTAATTCGTTATTTAGCTATTTTGCTCTAAAGAAACCATTTAAACATCACATAAACTAGGTTTCTATCACTTTAATGTAAAAATGAACGAATTCCACCACTGAATCTACCTTAGCTTTGGTTTAAAAAAGTAAACATTTCGTCAATTTTCGTCAGTTTGACAAGTTTCTACGGTGCAAACAATAACATAAAATGAACTTGCTGTTTTTTGCATCAAAACAGAATACAATTTATCTACCTAGTGTATGTGTATAGACTTCATTTGAACTCAAAATTGATTTATGGGGCTAAGTATAAGTTTCCTATGGGAAAATAACCTCTAAGAAAATTGAAAGGTAAGGGCATCGTGCTATAATTTTCCTTTTTTTATAGCTAACGATAGATATCCAATGCTATAGGCATCTTATTTTGATATACTCACGTGTAATACTTTATTTAGGTACTTAACAATGTATCATTGTTCTGTTTCAGGTTAGAGATTCTAAGGATAAACTTCACAAGCACCATCATAACTTCCTCATTCAAAATCTGAAAAAGGAACATCAACAACAAATGTGCAAGAATGACCTTGGAGTATATATCACCTCAAATCTAAAATAGTACACATATTATAAAACCATAGAACTACATACTAATAAGAAAAGCTTTCTCCTGTGAAATGAAAATCTATTTCTAAAGGTCTACAAAACAAATGTACTTACTGCCATTACCACAGAATAAATAATAGTACAAGCCATTACTAGAATATGCATTCCAGATTCTCATTTCAAGAAAAACATTGAAGTTACAGCGCAGAGCTACCCCAAATGATCTTAATATTAAATATAGTACTTACAAGAAGTTTGTCTGAAAAAACATGGCCGTACTACCCATGAACAGTGGATAAAATGTGAAGACCTCGTAGAGAAATACTAAATGTACATCACATCGCACTAAACATGGCAGGCATATACACTGTCTATGAATAACAACTCTGTACTAAATATCACCACTGAAAAGTTGGACTAGTTTGGTCAACCAGACTAACAACCGAACTACTGTCACTACAGGCAAAATCCCGGATGCTCATTTTTAAGTCTGCAGTGTACAAGCAAACACACCACCTAACTATTCCTAAATGACCATTTGTAGTGAAAGACTGGATAATGTGATAAGTGTCTCAGCAAACCGTTTAAAATAATAGGCTCGACAATTATCTAAGAAAGTTAACTGAAATAATATACTTACATTGATCCTCTAGGTTCCTAGTAGGGTAGGGTATCTATCACAAATAATAAAATAACTTAAGGCTTCCATTGCAACTCATAAAAAAGACCAATTTATCTATTAGTTGTTTTATTTATCATAATTACCTACATTCTAACATTTATGCTGCATAATTAAGTTTGTAAGTAGGTACCTATACAAATGTTAATATTGATCATGTTAAATGTAACTCGGTGCCTTAACAGACATCAAACTGCTAGATAAATTTATACCCCGACAATGCAACAACTATACTATGCCAAGAATGTTTGCTGACCACAGAATACCTAACATACTTACAATAAGCGTTTTGAGACATTGATAAATTCAGAATGCTATCATTCTGGAATTTCAAAATTAAAACTGTAACTGATGATTCCTAGGTAAGACAAGTTGTGAACTATACTTATAGTAAAGCATATGGCAATATTAAGTTACTATACAAATGTGAATAAAAAGAAATAAATTAAATATATACAATAAACTACATACACAATAAGAGTTACTGTATTGTACTTTATATGTACTTTTCGTACTGGAATCACAAAATTAAGCAAAATTGTCAAAATAACTCTAAGTCTTGCCCTGATTTCTCTTTTTCACCACAACCTCCTTCACGATCCATATGTTCTGTGGCTTATAGATTAGTCGAAGATAAAATATCTGATGGAGACATCAGAGGTTCTTCAAGACTTTTGTTTTCCAGTGATACTATGGCACCTAACACTCCAGAAACCTTATTGGCTCTAAAAGAAAAACATCCGCTTTCACCAGCATCAATCCCTCTACTTCAAGACGCTCTCGAGGAGAACTCCTTGGTTGCAACCTTCGAGGACGTTAGTCTAGCAGTGAGTTCGTTTCCAAGTGGTTCTGCGGGCGGCCTCGATTCTCTCACACCGCAGCATGTGAAAGATCTTACTGGCGCAGGCGTTGGAGAGATCGGAGACGCTGTGCTCAAGGAATTGACAGTATTAGTCAACCTTATGCTTGCAGGCAAAGTTGACAACAATATTACCGCCGTAATTTACGGGGCAAACTTATGCGCCCTTCTTAAAAAAGATGGGGGCATAAGGCCCATAGCCGTAGGTACTGTGTACCGCCGCCTCACAGCCAAAATTTGTTGCAAATATATTAAAGAACCCCTATGTAAGGAATTTAGTCCCTTGCAGTTGGGTTTCGGATCTCGTGGTGGCTGCGAGGCGGCGGTACACGCCTTAAGAACTTTTTTGAACCATCAAGGTGGTGAGGTGCTCGTGAAAGTAGATGTTAAAAACGCTTTTAACTCCGTTCATAGAACCGTTTTTTTAAATGAAGTTAAAGACAAAATTCCCCACATTTACAATTTTATTCCACAATGTTACGGCACGCCGACAAATTTAGTTTACAAAAATAATTTAATCTCTTCTGAAGCAGGATGCCAGCAAGGTGATCCGCTTGGGCCGGCTCTTTTTAGTTTAGCGATCCACCCAATCATACAAAAATTGGAATCAAAATTTAATGTGTGGTACCTCGATGACGGAACCCTAGGAGGCGAGATCAGCACAGTGTATAAAGACTTAAAATCAATAATATCCGAATTTAATGACTTGGGTTGAAGTTGGGTTTGTCACTTAATTTTTCTAAATGTGAAATTTATATTCCGCAATCTACGACGAACTCGCAAATTGATATTTTTAAAATGTTTGAACAAATTACACCAAATATAAAATTACTAACCAATAAACCTCTTCGCCTCTTAGGCTCTCCGATTCTTGATGATTCATTAGCTGAGTTTGTGGACGAAAAAATTAATTATTTTCGCTCTTGTTCGGACCGGCTTGGAAAAATTAATACTCATGTTGCTTATTTCATATTAAAATATTGTCTTTTTGTACCTAAATTCACGTATGCCCTTAGATGCTGTCAGCTTTGGAACCACCCCATACTCTTACAACAGCTCGACAGCATTCAAAGGGATACTCTCACCGCCATTTTAAATACACCTCTTGATGATCGTGCTTGGCGCCAAGCCTCCCTGCCTGTAAGGTTTGGAGGTCTCGGCATACGCAAAATTTCTAGCGTATCTTTGCCAGCTTTCCTGTCGTCAGCCTACAGCACACAAAATCTAGTTCAGGACATCTTACAGTCATCACTGCAAAAAATTCAAATTACTTTCCTTTCTGACGCTTTGGAAAGTTGGAAAACAGCTTGCCCAAGCGAATCTTTGCCCAAGGCCCCGTCCTCTCAGCGGCAGTGGGACGGGCCGCTCTGTGCTTTAGAGTATAAAAGTCTATTAGACTCTTCAACTTCTTCCGCAGAGCACGCTCGTCTTTTGGCTGTTGCTCGTTGGGAGTCGGGGCTTTGGTTGCACGCTCTACCTTCCAGGAATATTGGAAATTTATTAGAAAAAAATACGTTTTGTTTAGCCGTATCGCTAAGAATAGGCGCAGCTTGTCAGGTCCCCCATCGCTGCAACTGTGGCGATACTGTAGATCGCCTCGGTCACCACGGATTGTCGTGTACGAAGAGTGCTGGGCGCATACCACGGCACGCCAGCCTGAATGATGTCATCCGTCGGGCTTTTGTCAGTGCCGGCGTCCCGTCAGTCCTGGAACCTAATGGACTGATGCGAGACGACGGCAAAAGACGCGACGGCATGACCCTCATACCTTGGAAGGTGGGGCGGCCATTGGTGAGGGATGCAACATGCGTAGATACAATGGCTCCGTCTCACCTTCCTGCAACATCAGTTAGGGCCGGCGCTGCCGCCGCTCAAGCCGAAAACCTCAAGCGGCGCAAATATGCGCACCTTGACCGGGTGTACATGTTCGCTCTTTTTGGGGTGGAGACGATAGGTCCGTGGGGACCGGCTGCTTTGGGGCTTTATCGGGACTTAGCCAGGCGATTGGTGGAGGCGTCGGGTGTCCAGAATGCTGGCTTTTATTTCGCACAGAAATTGAGCATTGCCATTCAACGTGGCAATGCTACCAGCATTCTGGGACCTTTCCTTCCACTAATGGTCTTTTAGTTTAAGTTTTTATATAGTTATTTTAAGTTTTAGTTTTTAGTTTTAATTTTTAGTCAGTATTTTAAGTTTTCATTAATTTCTGTTTTATAAGTTGTGTGAAAATATAATATATTCTATATCCAATAACACTTAAGTTACTTTTAACCCAAAAAAAAAACCACTCAGGCAAAACCGCAGGCACAGCTAATAATTACAATAATAATGCAGGCACACAATGCAGGTATTTGTCTATTATAATTATTTTTCTGTTGGTCTGTTACAGCATACTATTTAATTTATAATTCTCTACTTATTGACATGTTGTTTTTTTTACTAGCTGCACCCCACAGGTTTGCCTGTGCAACCTGCCCTGTCAGGATAGAATTTCAAAAATGACAGCTTATATGCATTGATAGGAGAAATGTTAATGATAATGTTATTGGTATTTTGTAGGAATTTATATTTTCGAAATTGATAATTATTATTTATCTATTAGGCATGTCTCACTTATCCAACAATAATACTTATCAAAAATTCTATCTATTCAGCCCATGTCCACCCACTGCTGGGTAGGCTTCCGCTCTTTCATACAATTTGTTCTGGTCCTGTTGATGTTGTCTGACCACTGGGTTGGTGGACTGCCCCGTGAACACTGCACTTCTCGTAGCCACCACTCTGTTATTGCCTTGGTCCATCATTGATCTTCCCGTCATGCCAATTGTCCTGCCCTTCTCTATTCAAGCTTTGCTAATCTTAGTACTACATGACGACAACCGATCTGCCAAGAGCGAAACGACCAACAAGAAGATTTGAATCCAAAATTACATTACCAAAAATGTACTTCAAAGCCTTACAATGAGCATAAACATTTGTAAAATTAGTACTTACCTACCTACCTACCTACGCTGCTGGTTTAATGATACGAGTATACCTAAATTATGTTATACTTACTGATTAGTATTATGGGACAGCTAATCGAATGGAAAGTGTGGAAGTATGTGGGAAGGTGTATTTAATAAAAACAATTGTTTATAAGCATAGGTAGTACATATATAATTTAATGGATTTTAATAGATTTACCCTTTCACTTTAATCAAAGATATGTATACCTATATGTCGAGCATAGCCTCCAAGAATTTTTTGGCACGAAGTTTTAAATCCTCACCGTCACCAGCTGCTATTCTATCCATTGCTGACAAAGCCGTTTACGACTAATATGTGGAACTTTTAGAATTATGTGAATGGCATAGTTTTACAGTACACAGCACTTGGTCTTACTCACTCGGTAAAATCGAATTAAGTAAATAAATCTCTCCGCAAGTGTTCTTCTGTGGTATTCTTCATCTGCGAGTGCTAAAATTCTTCACTACAACGAGAGAAACCTCACAATACTAATTTTTACGACTACAATTTGATGTTTCTTGTGTAGCGATTGAGAAATTTTACATTAAAAGGTGCAGCTGTTCAATCGCTTCTTGGCAGCTGTCAGAAACGTCAAAATAAGGAACAGACTACCCATTTAAGCCACTGTGGCTGCGATACCGCGGCAGAATAGATAACAGAATACCAATTAGTGTCAAAATCTATCTATGGCAGCCATCGGACTGCGATCGAGTTTAAATAGCGAGCAGACTACCAAAACTGTCAAAATCGGCGATTTTGATGCAAACGGCTTGAGATATCGCGGTTCAATAGTTTGGAGACTTGGGGCCCTGTTAGCACCGTTGACACCGGGAGCTTCAGGGCTCCAGAGTTTCGGAGCTCCAGGGCTGAAGCGGAGAAGTGGATGGACATGTGCATAATCGATGCTCATTTCGGTCGTTTCAAAAATGTTTCAAAAATCTGATTTGTGTTTTGCTGAAAATCCACTTCATGACGGTTAACTTGCTCGGGAATTTGGTAAGGCGCTTAAAGGAGTGGCATTGACGTGGATATCACAAATAGCATACCAAGGAATGTCATGAAGTGAATTTAAGGTACTGTTAAACACAATATTTTTTTCGACTGAGACATTAGCGGATACCCTCATTTTCCTAAACAGATAAACCGACTGAAAAAGAAACGCTTGTTGCCTACGCGAATTGATTGATGACGACACTCACTAACCGATGGAAGGACGTAGATAAGGAGAAAATTGCAGTCACAACGGTACTTTCCTACATATCGCAATTCAATGCGAGATTATAACGCCTGGCATTCACGACCAATATTATTTCGAGGGACAGATTGCAGCCAAACTTGAAACGCAAGATCAATAATACTCCCGATAAATCATCAAATGCATCTGATGCAAAATAAAATAGCAAGATAATCTCACTAAAATGATTTATCAGCGTAAGTAATTGGAGTGTAGAAACAATCCCGTGGATATTAGAAGACGACCTACGAGGTCTACTGCATCAAAGCCAAGCAGCCCAGCAGCCAGCAGCTAAGCCCCTCGTGTGCTTCAAATTTGGGGAGCCAGGCACATACCGATCCGGTGCACGAGTGGTGGCAGCCAAGTGGACGGCAGCGTGGGCGCGGCACGGAGCGAGCGGCGCGTCAATATTCGCACTGTACACCCGCCTTCAGATACATTAGATCGTTAAAGTGAGCCCTTTTGTTTTTCTTATAATTCTGGTGCTGAACGCTCGTTGGTGCTGAATGCTCGTGCTGTAAGAAAGTTGTGCGGTCAAATTAGGTGGCAGACGTGTTACCAATGTTATTGCGATGACCGGTATTGGTCAAACACATGTATTCGTTTTACCTGGCAGTTACTTGCAAAAAGGAAATCTTTATCAGACGCGAAATCTTAATCCAAGGGTTTTCTATTAAAATGGCGGTGACGCAGTTTACACTGAACAAAATTCCTGTAGTATATTTAGTAAGGAACGATAATGTACTGATAAATCTGAGCTTTTGCGAACGTTGAACCAATTTTCAGAGTGTTTCATTACCGGGATGCCTAAACGGCGAGTAAACACGGGTGAGTTTAGAATCAGATTAATCGATACGAACCGGCCAGTACAGCAGGGGCCCTATAGGATGCTTGCGGATGAAGTAGCGTGACCGTGCAAGAGACTTGTGGCAAAAACTCGCGATAAATTGTATGACGACACTTCACCTCTCCAGCTTTTTAATATGTCGGTCGATATCTCCGTCAATTGCGTACTGATTTTAAAAAATATTTTTTTGTTTCAAAGGTGGTCCCATACAAATTATATCGAAATTGGTTCAGCAGTTTTTAGAGAATAAATAGTTTTGTTGAGTAAATCCATTCGATTTTGTGATTATATTGCCTTTATTTTGTGTTTATCTCTAAGATTTCTTAACCGATTTAGATAGTTATTTTTTTATTCAAAAGGGTAAACTTTCCGTGTAGTCCCATATAAACTTCATCAAAATTGGTTCAGTAGTTTTATTAGAAAATCAATTTATTTTATAGTTTATGTTCTCTAATATCTTGGGATTTCTGAACCGAATTAGATGATTGTTTTTACTTGAGTAAGAAGACCTCTAGTGTGGTACTGTATAAATTTCATCAAAATTGGTTAAGTAGCTTTTAACAAACTTTAATTCAATTCTGTGTTATAATGTTGAGGACTGGATTGCAAGTTAATTTTGAACAATTTAAGAACGTCCAAAGATACTGAAGTTTTGCACATGGGTGTAGTTCTGATAACAATTTAAAACTACTGTAGTACCTAGTAGTAGTAGTAGTAGAAGTCAAAGGAACTACACAATCGGATGATTGAATCCCTTCGAGTTTAGGCTCACTTGGTTTGTCTTCATGAGATCGCTGGTTTTATGTGGTATCCAGGGTCTGATGATGGAGGTAGTCACAAGAACTCAACAACAAAATGATGGAAGCTTTTCGAGTTTGGGGTCATTTGGTTTGTCTTGATGAGTTCTTTAGTTTGATGTGGTATCCAGGGACGATGGAGCTGGAAGGTAGTCACAGGAACTCAACAACAAAATGAAGGAACCCCTTCGAGTTTGGGCTCATTTGGTTTGTCTTGATGAGTTCTCTGGTGTTATGTGGTTTTCAGGGTCTGATGATGGAGCCGGAAGGTAGTCACAGGAACGCAACAACAAAATGATGGAAAATGGTCAAAACTAATTCAGTTGTTATAAATGTAGGTTTTATTAATCCTAGGTTATAATTTACTAACGCTTTGAGTCTAAAGTGAGTGAGTGTCTACTATTTTCTTTGGCATATATACTTTTTGATGTTGTGGCCTAACCATTAAAAAACAAAAAATAAAATATTTTTCCAAAAAAATAATTAAATCGACTTCTTAATGAAAATGTTATTTTGTAAAAAAACACTAAAATAAATAAAATAATTACAATCGAGCCAGAACAGTATCACTGTTTCGATATTACCAACGTTATAATAATGCATAAATACAACATAAGATAAGAAAAAGTTTTTGAACGATCATCCTCTTCGATGCTTCCTCTTCTGTGGCCCTGTCCAACGCCCACCGTAGTTCTTTGTCGGCTGATCACAGGTTCGAGCCATTGTCCGACCAGATTTCCGTTGGCGTACCACGGCGATCATGCGTCGGAGGGCCATGATAGCGGAGTCAGTGCTGAGGGACGCTGCTGGTTCCAGGTGCACTCCACGCGTCGTGAGGCACGTGAAAATGGCGACATAGCACTTCTGCATGTTTCGGCCGGTAAAGACGACGTAGGGCCCGAAGTAGTCCAGTCCCACGAAGGTGAACGGGCGCTGATGGTGCGCCAGTCGGCACGCCGGGTGATCGCCCGTGGATGGCCGCGGGGGGACGTCTTTACGGATGCGACACGGCAGGCAGCGGTAGAGGACCATTTTGGTCACAGGTCGCAGACGAAGTATCCAGTATGACTGTCGGCACTCGCTGATGGTGGCTTCGGCTCCAGCGTGATGCATACGTCGGTGTACATAGTCGACCAGCAATTGGATTTCGTATCGATTTCCATCTAGTATGGGCGGTGACGTCACTATGTTGTCGGCTTCCCTTATGTTTTCGATGCGACTGTTTAGTCGCAGTATTCCGTCTCTATAAGTCATGGATAGCTAGTGAAGTCGGCTGGCGTGTGCTATCTCTCACAGGTCAATGAATTGGAGTACCGCGCTGTGGCGCGTAGGTATCACTCCCATTTTGAGAAGCGTTCCGGCTTTGGTGTAGCTTTTGGTAGAGCGGTGCATTTTTCCTCTTTGGTGTCTTTGACGTGGGGCGCGGTGTCCGCGCGACGGGCCATAGACTCTCAGGTTTACATAGAAAGTCTGGGCCGGTAAAACACCTATATCGCTGGTTGAAGTTTGGCGGTACGTCTCTGGTCGCGTCGTCAGCGACGTTGAGCTTGGTGGGTACCCAGCGCCACTCCGTGAGTACGCTATATTCCTCCACGGCGGCGATGCGATGGGCTACGAACGGGCGGTATGAGCGTGACCCAGTTCGGAGCCAAGTCAGGACGGTGGCGCTGTCAGTCCAGAACACTCTGGAGTCGGGTTTACGGTCGTGTTCTTCGGTGACTGCTGCGGCCATACGACTCCCCATCAACGCGCAAAAATGTTTCAGAAAGTACAACAATGGCATGCTTCAGATTGCGAAGTTCCCGGTGATCCGAGGTGCTGCCCATCCAAGAAAGATCAGCACTGCGATTACGTAATGTTGATCATGACGGTTTCAAGCCGTGAAATTCAATAATGCTTTGCGATAGAGTCGATTTTGCTATGAAAAAAGTGATAATCCGATTGTAACCAAGTTCTGTAATTGGGCCACAGGCGATCGAAGACGCTCGCCGGTCAGGAGAGGCCGTGTAAGGAGAAAAACAGGAAGTAGGCGGAGTCTATAGGCGGGGCTTAGCATCACGTGATGACTCGTTTGCACAACACTGGCTGAAACTAGTTCCAGCCGGGCAGACCTTTTCCTCGGCGAGGCAGCGAGAGCGGCGCACCACTATTCTGCCAACAGTCGAAGCTGCCGGACGTTCCTGAATATTTCTGGAGTTCCTTAAATTCCCCCCATTTGATTTTGTAACAGTGATTAGTTTACTTTGTTGAGTTTAACCTATGTGTGTGTGATCGTGTATATTTTTTTAATAAACCCACTTCTGGTTGCTAATAATATCTTAATAGAAATTGATGATTAAAATGTTAAATAAATTGCTTAATAATCTCTATTTAGTTATGGCATACTACAGGATTTGCCATACGTACATTATTATATTATGACTAGCTATGCCCGCGGCTTTGCCCGCGTGGTCATACGTGTTATTCCAGGCCCAAAAGTACCATATAACATATCATTTTTAAAATTCGTGTCTGTTTGTTTGTGAGTTTGTATGTTTGTTCGCGTATCAAGATTGATTGGCTGAACGAATTTTGAAGAAATTTATACTTATAATAAAGCAATATGAATGAAAAAGTCTGTACAATAAAGATAATAAAAAAATGGTCTAGGGTACCATACGTGTATTCCAGGACCAAAAGTACCATATAACATATCATTTTTCATATTCGTGACTGTTTGTTTATCTGTTTTTGGTAAGTTTGTATATTTGTCCACGCATCACGTAAAAACTGCTGGACCAAATGCGATGCAGTTTTCATTGTTGGATAGCTTAGGATTTGAAATAAAAACTAGTGTACTTAGTATCTCAACCCAATAAGTAGAAGCCGAGCAATCGAATCGGAATTTTGATCAAATGTTGGTATATTGGTATTTTAGGTTCTGGAATAGCACATACAGTACTCTTAACCTAGAACAATTACCATACGTGCAAAGCCGCGGGCATCAGCTAGTGTAGTATACTTTTGATCCTGGAATAACACGTATGGGCTATACTTTTAAATTAAATGATCACGCGGGCAAAGCCGCGGGCATAGCTAGTCATAATATAATAATTGATAAAAGCAGGCAAACACAACAAGTGCATAATTCTTGGATCCTGGAACAATCAATGACTAGATAAAATGATAAGTGCCTGACAAGAATAATTTAGCAAATAACCTCCGACAATATAAGTGCAGAAATAGTAGGAACTTTCGCTGTAAAAAAATTGAAAAATATCGACTTTTCGCTTCTATTTAGAAAAAAATAGGCAAATCGAAATCTAGGCCTCCTAAAGCTAAAAATGTGCTATAGGACGCTTCTGGACATTTTGATTCCTTGGTGGGGCAAGCGCCCATAAATTGGTCATCGTTATTTGTATTGGATAATTTTAAATATAAACTGAAGTGATTCCTACTTAGATTTTAATCTAAGCTCTTATGACTTGTCTTAGAAGATCATTTCTAGTTTAAAACGAGATAAAGAGTTTTTTTTTCAAAATTTGCGAGATTCACAGTCGGTCAGAATTGGCCGAGTCAAACAAGTACTTGCAGGGGACTTTCGGTTGCATAATAACACACGAGGACGTGTGCAAGCAGGATGGCCGTGTCGGAATCGAGTCATCACCCGAGTTGATAAGTCGATTAATCGGAACGCCAGTGTCATCTAGCGGCACTCGACGGAGTCTATGGTGTGATGGTCGGCTGGAATAACTTTTTTTTTTTGCCTGCGGTGGTCGACCAGTTAATGCACCTAGAAACTGTCTTGCGATCCGTATAGTGGTGCGTAGCTATATACATTGTGATTTGGTTGTACAATAGTTAATAATCAAGAATTACAGTTTAATTTGAAGGGTTAGCGGTCTTCTATTATTTGGACCAACATCTTCCATTGTATGCCCACATGAGACTAGTTTACTAAGACGGACCATAATGAAGGTAACCGATCCGCACCGAGCTGATGATTGCGTTCCTTCGCTTAATGTGTTACAGGACGCTGAATAATTGGCGGCAAAGAGATACGTGGATTTGCGGGCGTGCGCACAACGCGGCGACAAAGTCAAGACTGAAACACATTTCCTTTTCTTTTTTTTTAAGGAAGGACTAATGCTGTTGGCCTTATCGGCCTCTACAGCTTGAACCGGGCTTGGGGGGCGGGCGCTAACAAGCACTCCACCGCAAACAAGCACTCCGCCGCAAAAAAAACAAACACATTTCCCGCGCACAAGCGCTTATAAACACTCTCGACACCACCGCGTCACCGCCGTTCGTCACTGTTCGGCCGACTTCGGCGCCGCTCGCAAGCCCACTCGGACGATTGTCCTCTCTATGACAAATAATTCAGCATTTTAAAGTAAACAAATCAAATTCGTCCTAATTCCTTGTAAAATTATTTATGAACAAATCAAAATAGTTCATCTAATTATAATACAATCACAATCCGTAACTTTAATGAAATAAACAATCTAATCAACATAAAATAATAACAATCAAAACCCTTCATATTACTTCACTGATTTTTGAGAAATAATTCCATCGAGCCGTCACGGCCGTCCTGCGCCTTCACACGTCCTTGTGTGTCTTATCATCTGTGAACAAATTAAATATTAGTTGTAATACTGACTCTTGACCGGTTTGTCACACAGTTAATTTTCCTAAATTGTGACACAGACACTTCGTCACACAGACACTTTGTCATACAGACAGGGTAATCACACAGCCACACGGTTTACCACACAAATGATTCACAATTATTTTGCCCCGATGATTGACTGAAAATAGTATAGACAACGTATAGAATCTTCCTACTACTTTCTTACTAAAACCGTCATCGGCGCATCCGCATGTAGATGGATAGGTCATTTAAATATGTTAAATGACCTATCCTTCTACAATATCGCTATTTTCTGATCATAAAAGATGATTTTACGAAATCACGTTTCGTCTATTTCCTGAAAAAAAATTCAGAGGTCCCTAGTAAGCTGAAACAGTTATTAGCTGAAATTAAGACTTCAGGCAATACTGTCAGATAAATTTTGAGTGACAACGGCTGTGAATTTAACAACAAGAGTATGAGAGATATTCTAAAATAAGAAGAGATACGTCAGAGGCTCGTATGTCCTTATACTCCAGAACAAAACGGTTGTGCCGAAAGAGAGAATCGAACTGTAGTAGAAACTGCACGTGCTCTAATGTATGCACACAAGCAATTAATACCGCTTGAACTATGGGCTGAACTAGTAAATACAGCAGTTTACATACTAAATCGTACCGGCCCAACACACGAAAATGGTAGAACTCCATACAAACTCTGGTATGGAAAGAAATTAAGTGTCAGGCATTTACGCATAATCGGAAGTACTTGCTACGCACATATTCCGAAACAGAAAAGGATAAAGTTGCACAAGAAGGCTGTTAAAGGAACTTTGATACGATCAAGACGGCTATCGTATCTGGGTAACTAAAGGCAAGTGTAACAATTAAAAATTAAATGTCCGACAAAAATAAGGATATTCATAAATAAATTGAACATAGCGTCATCTAGCGGTTTATGTCTCTGCACTAGCTGAACAAGGGTTATCTAGTAATCAAGCTTGACCAAGTAATTCCGACAATGAACGACAGAGGCGCTTTCCTTGGTTAGAAAGAGACAAACCGCTAGGAGTGAAAGAGTTGACGACTTTGCATTCCAACTTGACATTTGGATACGATTCGTCAGGACTCAACTGAATAAAACTTAATCAAGAAATATCAATATTTTTTGTTTATTTTTTATAAAAAAAACACATTAAAGATGATCATAAAAGGAGCAGAAGTAATTAAATTAAAACTAGAACCCGTTATTTAAATGTAAGTAACATTTATTTCGATAAAATAATACTCAAACTGGAAAAAAATAACTCTTAAGTGACAGTCGTAACACACATATATAATACTCAAACCATCGACCCTATCAAACAATGGAGGACTAGGGACCAACTACTCAGCACGGACCGCGTATATTAGGTGCAACGCACACAATTGGCCTCAGTCGTAATCGGAGTTGCGTAATCGGAGTTGAAGAACCAAAAATTAAGTTGTACTGCATTACTTTTCACTCGTAAGTACTATAAATCATAATTTTCTTTTAAATTCTACTGATTGATATTGTTTGAAAATCGCCATTTGCAGAAAGGGACAGAAATATACGATTCTTAAGAGTGCGACAAGACAAACGGCGTATAAAAGTTTGATCAAGGCCCTATTTCATAAAACAAGCCCTATTTTATAATACACTGACAAATGTCAATCAAACCGACAATTGTCAGTCAAACTATAGAAATGTCGTACATTTTTGTTATATGAAACGCAGGTTTTGCGTATTCGACTGACATTAGTAGGTTTATTATGATTTGTCGCTTTATGAAATAGGGATCTCTTTGTACCGTCTAGAAGATAAAATTTACATAAATTTTAGTATTGATTATTTTCACTTAAAAACTGCATATTTTATTTTAATCTACCTACCTTTAGGTAATGTCCCTTGTTTATATTAGAAGCGTCAACATAATAGATACTTTCAAACATGTTTCTGATATTTCTTCACGTGTTTATTTTGTCTACTCTACACCCTCTGATATGTTAATTGTTATTAATAGGTTTCATAAAGATGAACTGTGGAAACATAAGTGGCTACAAGTTTTCAGAAGACAGAGGGAAGAGCACTGATCTCTATGGATAGGCTCTGACGTACTTTCGTTTGTGCCGATTCAAAGCGCCCCACTGAAAGTACAATAGTACAAAAAGTAAATACGTTAACTACTTACGGACGTAGTAATTACATTAGTTCCGTGGACGCTCACGACTACCAAAGTACTGCTATCAGCGCCAACAGCGCCAAAGTGGCGATAATCAAATGAGCTAATTGCGACGTTCGTCAATAGTCTGTCTAGAGTACTAGTAATATGCAGTTGTCTATGGGGAAGAGCCAGATTGGCTACCCAACACACAGTTACAGTTGATTATATTCATACACTTCAAATCAGAACATATGTGTACAACTCACAAAGGATAAAGGAAGATATTAAAAAGCGCAGGTCCATATTTTTGGGTAGGTGATATATACTTATCTATATTAAAGAGCATATTACCTTATTGGCATACCTAAACAGCAGCTAATTTGAAAAAAAATGGCGATTTCTTGGGCATTAATGAGTTCGTGTCAATCGACTGGAAAATATATAATAATCATAAAGTGTATTATAAACTGCCTAAGTGATATATTTTCTGAGATATTTGGGTATAAAAATATTTTTTGGTCATTTACATGCGTTAGGAACATAAAGTTGCAATATTGATTTTCAGTCTTGGTCAGGAAGGGATGAGGGGGTCTGATGAAATTAATGTCACAAACAACTAATCTAACATGCGCCATCCCATAATTGCACGACATATTAATATTGCCGTGAAGTTGGATGAAAAATAAACCCAAATATGTCTTAATGTATATCACGATTTTTTTCATAAAACAGTTTTTGTTTCTTATAATTTTTCCTATCGATTGACACTAGTTTCATTTATGGCCAAGAAATCGAGTTTTTTTTTTCAAATGTTCATCATAGTCTTATCAGCCGTCCGAGCGTGATTGTGTAACATAAAAACAAACTTTCGTAAATGGTATTATTGGACGATAAAATGTTCAAATATTGTTACTCAAGCACACCCTAACACCGCTGTTTTAAGTGCCTACTACAAAAAAGTACCAAACTTATCATATTTTTTTTATATTGATGATTAAAACCGCGGTAGAAGCTAATATTATTTTATTTAATTGAAATTTATTTGCTGACGGTTCCTTACTTTACTTTATGTTTACGGACTAAGACGAACTTACCCGAACCGTATTTGGTTCGAGAATTAATGTTGTTATCTCTTTTACGCTTCTATCTGCGTATGTCTCTCTAACTTTGTTGTTGGTGCATGAAGTGTACGACAGTGCAAATTTAGCTGTGTGGGTGTGTTTTCCTGTAGTTGTATCTAGTCCGGGTGTAGTTTTCATCAGTCAGGCGCAACAGCTTAATAAAAAACTGTTGTATCAAACGTGAGCTAATTTCTATGGCGACTATCTTTTCTACTTCACTCTAAGCATAACCTTCTTGCACTGCACGCCTTCGCTATGACAGTATGAATATGTGTTCTGTGGTTTAACTTTGTTTACAAAATTATTTATTAGGCAGGTTGCTATTGTGATAATTACCGTTGATGTATTTAATGCTTTGAAGGTGTTTGTTTCTCCATGAAATAATTAATAGTGTGATTGAGTTTGAAAGTTTTCTATGTAATGAGGTATAAAACTTGCCAAATTTGTGGTTTGCGATCTGTTAGAGCGAAGGGTCAAAAATGGTAAAAAACGAACATTATGGCTAAATTTCCACTGGATAAAGATAGGTAAGTGGTAAATATATTCGGTAATCTACTAAGTACAAGAAAATAATGATTTTTCATTCATAATATTCAACAAAATAACATAGCACTAGTGCGGTGCCGGTGTTATCGATATTTTTCTAACCCGTTAACCGACATTTGGTTCCTAATCTTATTCTATGTCCTCCTGCATTCCACGCTATATAATAGTAAACGTAGTAAAAGTATACATTTAGAATACCTAATGTCGCGTAGCCTAAAACTACTTAATCTTCAAATTTTCATTAAAAATCTTATTTTCAGGTGCAAAAACCGACTACAAAAAAAACCACGCAATTAAAAAAAAAATTGCTACTCCTTAACTGCTATTGATCACGGACCACTGCTCGTTTGTAATATTAAGTAAGAAGTAAGGAAGATTAGAGATTATTTTAAGGGAAAAAGACATAAATTGTGTTGTGTGCTATATAATGTATTATTTTTGTATCTAATAAAAACCACATACTTACAAAAAACATATTATTATTATAAACCCCATATAAATTAAAATAGTCCTAATACGTATTTTTTTCAAAATAGCGATATCGATAAAAATGTGCTATGTTTGCAGACATCCTTTTCTGTTTCTCATGTTGGATAACATGCTCGATATAGAGTGTTATTACCTATGGTCATTAGTTTTGTTATGTTGCACTTATTCTCAGCGCTCGTTTTAAAAATTGTCAACATCCGTTCCAATATACGTCAGTCCCGTCTCTTCTTACGTAGTATTTATAAGTTCTAGGTTGCCCCGTCCTCCTTTGTTTAATAGGGTCGATGACTCAAACTAATAAAAAATAACCTCGACGAAATAACCTCAATCGTTTAAATTATTTCAGGGGTCCTTTCTTCAAACTTTAATAATGTTATAATATAAAAACAAACGAAAGAAAAGTCGGTCAGAGTGTACCCTTAGGGGCTCTATGGGAAAAAGACTTAGAATAATTTTGGAGCTAGCCAGAGCAGGTGGAACACCTAAAACTTGACGTTACACAAGAAAAAAAGTCTCATTAGATCTCGAGATGTCATATTTGACAAGAAACCATTAGCTTCTGCAGAGGTAGACGTTGGGACAACTAGTAAGGATGAACAACCGAGGTTAAATGTGTTCGAAATACCCTTGGACTCAAAACGTACACATCCAAATAGAGGGATTATACGCAGAATGTCAAACACGCAGAAAGTCAAACACGCAAAATGTCAAAGGACTAAGTTTTTGCAAAATGTCAAATACGCACAATCGAGATGTGACAGGAAACATTCAAGGTATGCAACTGGGACAGTCAGATATTGGTCGAATTAGAGGAAGATAGTGCAGAAGTGGTAGATCCACCAAAAAAAAAAGAAAAAAAAAGAAAAGTGAAAAGAAAACCACTTCTTCCACCACTTCACTTCTTTTTCTTTCTTTCAACCACTTCTTTTGAAAGAAGTAGTTGAAAGAAAGAAAAAGAATTGGATCATACAGACTATTCAGTCTATGAAAAAGAACCATGGAGAGTTGAGTCTGAGAAAAGATTCTGAAGAATCTTTTCCGTATCGTTAAGCAGAACTTGTTGCAGCCAGTGAAGGAGCCAGGGAGCTTATATGGCTAAAACAAATTTATGAGACGATCACAAAATATATTTTATTTAATTTTTATAATTTTTTAGACATACTCGTAGTATTTGAAACTGACATAAAGTAGGGATGTTAATTAAAATGTAATTTTGTTTAATTATATAAATATATTATTGGATGCTTTTACTAGTTGTCACTCGGGTGACACCTTATTTTTAGCGCTCACTCCCGTGGTCTATGAAGTCATCGCGGGGATAGAGAGATCAAACATAAATATTGGTAAGATTAGTTGACTGGTAGATAATGCTTTTATTATTAAGTTTCCCATTTCTTGTCTATAGAAAACTACTAGAAGTATAAATAAATATTTTCGTGTTCTTGCCAGATGTATCTTCACAATATCACGGTATCCCTATAATTTTTGTAAAGTTTACTTTATGAAATCAAAACTCTCAAAAGTACACGTTTTTGATAACGCTATTTTTCTGAATGCCCGCTGGGATGACGAGGAAGACGTTCATCGAATTCACGTCTATTAGCAACCAGTTTTATCTGTTCACAACTTTGTAATGTACCTATATGTAATGCTCTGTCAGGTTGTCGTACCCTGTGGCCAGATGGAGTGACGACCTGCGAGAAGCGGCTGGAAGAAAATGGATGAGGAGAGCTGAAGACCGAGCTCAGTGGCATGAATTAAGAGAGGCCTACGTTCAGCAGTGGACAGATATAGTCTGATGATGATGATGATGATACCACAGGTCAATCCTAGTTTGGGTGCCAATGAACTTCGTTATAGTATCAATAACTTACTCACCTAGTGTTTACAATAGCTGCATATTTGAATAAAAGAATTTCAAAATTTAAAGTTTTCCATAGAGTATTCATTATGTTTATATCTACATATTAAACAAGTATATAATATTTTGATTTTGTATGTTAGTTTGGACTCTTTGTATTGTGTGTTGGCGCGGGTGGTATTTGTTGCGCGAGCTCTAGGATGGCGGGTGCATCAAGCCGCATGGCAGTGCGGCCCTCAGAGACGCGCAGGTCACGCGCGCCTACGCAGGAGTAGAAAGCGCGCGCTGCGCTGTTGCTCTCCAGCACGTGCCAGTCCACACGCGTGGCGCCCTCCGCCGCCGCCACCTGTATGTAAACACGAGTGTCAGTCAGCGGCGTGACGCAAACCGGCATATTTCGCAAGGAGACCTTTGTGAATGGCTAGCACACTACTTGAACCCCCTACTACTGTCTGGGGTTGGCCAGTAAAATGTTCAAAGTACTTTGAGAGATATCTCACATACATACATACATACATACATGAGATCATGACAAGATTTCACGCTGTTTTATACATTATATGTAGTTCGAATTTTTATTTTATTTTGTCCAGTTTGATTGTTTAATGATTGTGGGATATCTCATTGTCACTTTTATATATGTATGGTATATATATATATATATATAAGAAAAGAACTTACTAAGAAACTAAGAATGAAACTTTGTTTGTTTTTACTAAGAAGTTTTGTATTGTTTTTTTTTTGTTTATATATGTTTTGTTATAAATTGTGAAATTTGAAAATTATATATAGAATTAACAAGTATGGAAAAAATACATCCCCGTAAAGTTTCTTGGTGCTCTCTTCTCTAACGGGCGTATTTCCGAAGCGCCGGTAGACTCAGAAGGGTATTTCCTTTTCCAGTGAGAGATTTAACTCTGTTGGCACATGAAAAGGAAATTTTCTTTTCAAACTCTAAGAATATTTACTCAGTTTACCTATTTTTTTATTGATTTGATGTTTTTACTATGTTTTATATATTTTTCCTTGTTCACAAGATGTTAATATTGACTTGTAAAAGTGCTATTTTGCCTATTTACAATAAAAAACTTTGAATTTGACTTTGGATCTCGTTATCCTCCGTGACTAATAATTATTGAATAGTCTCCGAGCGCGGTGTCAGCTCTATGGTAGTCTGTGCGTTTTCCTGCGAAAACTACTGTCCAGAGCCATCTCCAAAACGGTTCCCAAGACATCGTTGACTCCTTTAAGATATGGGTTTTGAACGAAAAAAAATGCTGGACAAGGCGCGGTAGTACAGCGCGTAGTGACGGTACCTATGTACCTTCACCTAACCTGGTACACTCACCGAAAGAGGCGGCGCAGCAGGCACAGGCCTAAGCCAGCGCGGCGCGTGGCCACACGCACGTGTAGGTCCACTTTCAGCTGGAGTAGGCGTGGTGGTACAGCGCGTTGTGACAGTATGTACCACCGGTACACTCACCTGACAAAGGCGGCGCAGCAGGCTCAGGCCGACGCCGGCACGGCGCGCGGCCACACGCACGTACAGGTCCTCCAGGTAGAGCGCGCGCCGCGTCCAGCTGGAGTAGGCGCGGTTGCACAGGGCGTAGCCCACCACCTCGCCGCGCCACTCTGCCACCAGAGCGAAGAACCACGCCGGTTGTGACTCGAAACCGTCGGCGATCAGATCTGTCACATTATCGGTCCTTCTACAGAGTGTTGTTGAGAATTATTGTCGGCGGTGCCGGTGCCGGTTTCGATTCACAACAAGAAAATTTTACGCACAAAGATAAAACCCTACTGAGAATGGTTGCTATCCGACTTTAAGCCGTTATACTTAGATCCTAAATGGTAATTCGAAATGAAAAAATGATAAGAGAAACCTTAAGATGATTTTCAAATAACTATTCAATGATAATCGTCGGCATTATTTTTTTTCTTTTTTACAAATGACGTGTGGGTTTTTGCCTTAGTGAATTTTTGTTACTGTCATGTCTTTAGTACAATAACATCAACTTATTTTTGAAATGAATGGTGGCGTGAGTGTTCAAGTCAATCGATAAGTAGACCAATCAAAAAACAGAAAAATACAGAAAATGTGAATCACATCATTCATAGCTCATTCGTGGCGGCTGTAGTTCCTTTTTTGCCACTTCACAGATAAGTTGGTCGCACTGTTGCACTCGCAAGATTAAAACAGATTGATTTTGAAATTAAGAATCCACCAAATCGGTCCACGCGTTTGGTCTGTAATGTGCCAATAAGGAACATGTATGTGTGTATGTATGTACATACATACATACATACATACATACATACATACATGCATACATGCATACATACATACATACATACATACATACATACATACATACATACATACATACATACATACATACATACATACATACATACATACATACATACATACATACATACATACATACATACATACATAGGCTGATAAACAAAATACCCACCGCTCAATCGGATAAAAAAATTGGGCACTACTTTAATTTTTGACTAATTCTAGTTTTAACGAAAGCCTTCAGTAAAAACTATCTTTATCTAGTGGAACCGCATTCTAGCAAAACGGGTTTTTACTGTAACACATGCACTGCCGCTACTGACATGTTCAACAACGGGCTACTTTTTCCTCCAGAAAATGCAGTCTCCTTAAGATAACGTGAAAAGGCAGAGCCGTAGAGTCTATAATGTTAAATATACTACAATGTTTAACCTCACTATTATGTAAAACTTTCCATCAGGAGCGTGTCTTATAATGTCTTATAAATTATAAATAAAAACTAAAAGAAAATAACAATGAGTCACCTTGCACCGTGAGCCGCGGGCCGTCCGGCACGCCTTCGAAAGTAGCTAGCTCCTGCAAGTTTTTGATAACTTTTTATAACACTCTAACCAAATGTCAAAAATCGGAGAGATTATAATTTTGTCGTTTCCGTCTTTCTGACCGTCCGTCCGACTATGTCACACATTAACAGGGATATTTACTGATGTAAGGATAATTAATGGAATGCACTTTATTTCTTAAACTAATATTAATGTAAAGGCAGCTAATTCCGAGGGGTTCTGGAATTGGCACCATATTCCGAGGTATTTAGAAAATTAATATTGCGCAAGCAGCTGGCCCGATCGCACGCTTCATACATTTTGGACCCTGTGCACGTATTAGTACCATGTTTTTTTAAATAGAGTTTTTATCGTTATTTTTAATATGTGTGTCTACTTCTTAGAGATAAACTAATGCAAAAATTATGTTTTTATTCGAAAACACTTTGTGGAAGTAAGTTCTGAGTAAGTTAGGAAAAAATTCATTTTGAATATACCGCGGCATTAGGTGCCAAATATTTTAGTCAGTTTCCTAGTCCGATGTATGCCGCAAAATAACGATTTCATAGAATTGTTTTATTTTTTATTTTCAGGGTTGTTTTTATAATTAGGCATTTCTCAGTTTACATTTGACAACTTAAATAGTACTTAAATATTAAAATCTATTTCCGAGGTACATTTTTGCGTCACATTTACTAATTATAATATGTCTTATGTGATCAATTTAAGTATTTTATTAATTCGTTGTATGGAAAAGATAAGATAGAAAATTAAAGTTCATACACAATCCAATATAAGTTTTAGCAAGTATTATATATAGTTACGACGAAATTGAAATTAATCATTTTTCTGTACATTAAATATGCAAAAATCTTATATGTTTTAGTACTCGGAATTAGTAGTAAACGTGTTTTTTTGGTATGAAACGATATTCCGATGTGCAATATATATATATATATATATATATATCAACGAGCACTTATCTAAAGTTAACAGGATGTTATTTCGCGTCGCCAGACAGCATGCCAGGGAGCATGGGTTCCGGTTTTGCTGGATCAGTAATGGAAGAGTGCATCTGCGAAGGGAAGTAAGGAAGCTTGCAATCCCCATCTTATTCGCAACAACGCTGTTTTTTGTAATAATAATATTATTTTCACCAAAAAACTTAGGACAATCAAGATAAATCGATGACGTACAAACATATTTTGCGTTTGCACATGAGACTTCTCTAATTTTTAAGATTGACAGAATCTTGAATAGTTTTAACGATGTTAACAAGGCAATCGCGCTAGTTCTTAGTTGGTTTACAACTAACAATTTAATGTTAAATCCTGAGAAAAATAAATGTATCAAATTTTCACTACCCAATGTCAGAGTCCTACGAATTCAAGTATTTTAATAAATAGTGAGCCTGTAGACCTTGTGCAGTCAACCACATTTTTGGGTATTACTGTAGATTCAAAATTACAGTGGGGTTCTCACATATCGTTGATAGCTGGTAGATTGAGCTTGCAGCCTATGCCGTACGTAAAATTAGACTGTTTACTGATATAGCCACTGCAAGATTAGTATATTTTAGTTACTTTCACAGTATTACCTATGTCATATGGCATTTTGCTGTGGAGTAAGGCCGCGGAAATTCAATCAATATATGTGCTACAGAAGAGAGCAATTCGTTCCATTTACAATATGAAATCCCGAGATTCTCTTAGGGAACGTTTTAAAGAGATTAATATTCTTACTTCTTGTCAATATATATATGAAAATATAATGTATGTACGGAAGAATATCAATATCTTTGTTAAAAATAGGGATGTTCATAATTTTAATACTAGAAATACAAATAAACTAAAGGTGTCTGGTTTTCGGTTAAAGAAAGTTAGTGGTTCATGTATGGTGAACTGTATACGCTTTTTTAATAAGTTACCTGACAGCATTGATCAATTACCAATGCCAGGGCGGTCGCACTCCGCAACAAGTACAAATAAATTCAAGGACCCAATATTCGGGTCCGTTCAGTCGAGTGTCAAGCGTGCGCTCGATGAGTCGCGCGCCTTGTACTTAGCGATAGAGCATCTACTTACGTAAAGTTATTGACAAACCTTATTCGTGTTTTAATTATGAGTACCAAGAAGAAAGCTAGAAAGCACTGCATAGCATTCGGCTGTTTGAATAGTGATAGAAATAACGAATTGTCATTCTTTACGCTTCCAAAGGATATTGAGAGGTAATAAATTGTAATACCTATAATCCTAGTTGTGTAGTTAGATATTGATATTTTTTTATTCGTAGGTTCCTATAGTTTTATGTTATTTCATTTGTGTTCCATACCGCAGCTACGCATATTTAAGGTTTTTCCGCGCAGAAATAAAGTCGTTTATTAATCGATCAACGTAATTTTATAATTGATTATAGTAGGTATTGTTGATCGGAAAATGAATTACTGTACTGACTTAGTAAGTAGCCTACAACTAATTAGGAATTTACCTATCATGAAATAAATCGAACGATAGACTGAGAGCTGACGTAAAATTATTATGAAGTGCTATGAGCTATTCTTGTTTACTAGGTAGATAACTACTACTTATTTTTTGCAGCAAACCTCAAAAAATCTTTACAGTGCTTAACCTGCTTTAAGCTGGATTTTCAATTGTTGACCATACTCGACTTCTAGTGATTATAATAGGAAGTAATAGGTAGTACTGGTGATCATAATAATGCTATTTTAAGTTCATAAAAATGTCGAAGTAAATTCATACTGTCGGTTCTTGGGCTAACTATATATGGACGCCAATAAATGTCCTTTTGTCCTCAATTATCGTTTTCAAGGATGTTCGATAATTATTATACAATTTGCGATTTCTTGTATATTTTCAGGCGCAGTGAGTGGTTAGCGTTAATTGATAGGAAGATTTATTAATCAAAGAGAATTTGAAACCTCACAGTTATTCAGTATGCTCGGAACATTTTAAAGATACATCACTAAAAAAAGGCCTTAAAATGGGTTCAGTTCCAATTAAAGTTAACGTTTCATCTGATCAATCGCAAGAAAACTCATTTAACACAGACGCACATACCAGCGCACAAAGCAAACCTAAAATCAAAATTATATCCAATGCACAACTTCAAAAAGCATATACTGCAAATCTATAGAACAATCAGAAAAGGAAACACAGACATCTAAATTCTTGTCAGCTCAAACTCCTCGGAAACGTAGACTTTCAGAAGAATTACGGAGTTCTCAACATAAATGCAGACGTTTAGATCGTGAAATAACAAAAATACAAAAGGAATTAGAAGGCAAGAATACAGCCATTACAAGCGAGCATCCTGATGACGAAGTCAGTAAAAGATTCCATAAGTTGATTGAGTGGCAGAACAAATTAAAAAGCAGATTTAAAGGCAATCGATACGAATTAGAATACAAAGTTTGTGCACTAAATTTATGCTATGCAAGTCCCCATGCTTACAGATTATTACAAACAATTTTAAAACTACCAAATAATGCTACTATAAGTAGATTTAAAATTGATATTCCACCAAAATTTAATGATCGAGTAATCAAAAGTTTGTAATTTAAGATTAAATCTCTCCCTGATGCCGCGAAATACTGCACAATTTGTGTGGATGAGATGACCCTTAAAAGAAACTTGTATTACAATACAAAAACAGATGAAGTGATTGGTTTTCACAATATTAATGGAAAAATATCACCAGAAATTGCTAGTAATGCTTATACCATAATGCTTCAAGGTATCCACATAAAATGGAAACAACCGATTGCTTACGCTTTGCTAGCATCTGCAAAGCATTATGGCGAGCTTGATTTATGGTTGGAGGAAATAATTTCCAAACTTTTTGCAATAGGAATTAAAGTAAAAGCTATTACTTCTGATTAAAGATCAAACTTCGACAAATTCGCAAAAGATATATGTAACAATAGATAAACCTTACTTCATATATGATGATCAAAAGAGCTTTTATATATTCACCAATTCAATTTCAAAGAGCTTTTTCAAAGCTATTCGTATGTAACATGCTGAAAAGTTCACCAAATACTAACTGCGAGACGGATATTTATGTCATTTTGCTCCAATCCGAGGATGTTATGAAAACGTTTAATTTGTTTACCCATCCATCGGCAGAAATATCAGTTGTGTGCTTAAATGGTGAAACTGATCACCATATGGATGTGCCTGAAGAAAATGCCCTAACTTATGTTTCAGGATACTTACTTTTCAAGTGTATGGGTAAACACAAATGCCGTAACATTGATGGAGCATTGAACTCGAGATTTGGGAGAAACGAACTTGTTCACAAAATATAAAGCCTACAACAAAAAATCTGGATTCTATGGCTCACTGAAAATGCCGCCTAAAGAATTTATCCAGTACATCCAAAATTTGGTAGACGTCTTCACAAAAACATTTGAAAAGGTAACACCAATATAAGAGAAACCAGGTAAAACACTTTACGAACTGCTGCAAGCTGTATTTCCAGAGACACCGTGTGCCTGTTTTCCTTTAAATTACCTTTTAAAATTGTTCATTCAGTTACGCATATACGCCACTCTAAGATTCAATAATCGAAAATTTAAAGACGGGAAAAAGGATATCAAAAAATATATAAAAGTTAAACATTTGTAAGTAATAATTATAAAAATATCCTGTACCTAATCCTGTTATCTATTTTGTGCTATTACTATAATATACACATACTTTATTATTTATTGTTCATTTATTATTATTTCATAGACATTCAATCTGGATACAATAATTGTTTTCCAATCTAACACTAGGTAAGTACCTACTTACATTTATTTTTCACTGCCAAAATCGCTCCTCTGCTCCCGAACTATAATAGCCGCGCGTCGCGTTGCTACACGTCGTACGGTCACAATCACCGCGCGCCCAGATTCGGCAAGTCGTGGCAAGTGTTCATGCACCAGTGATGGATGACAGGTCTCGTATAATACCTACCTACTTTTAATACCTTTTATTACGTAGGTAGCAATTTATTTTTCACTCATTAAAAAGCATGGAATTCAGACAGGCACCTTTATTCATCAAAGTGCAATACCTATAGGATATAATCATAATCAACCAACGACACGTAGGTAGGTATCTCACTAAACTTATCGGCGTTCTGAAAACGGGATAGGTAGGTAGTAAAATTGAGGTAGTCTGTCTATTCTGATAAGAATGTCATTGTATGTAATATAACTATTTTAATTTATAATAATAAGTAATAACATAATACAATATTACTTATTTATTCTGTTACAATATCTAAGTCATAACATATCACAGAATAATTAGTAGTACAAGTACCTAGTCATATCTTAATACAACCCTACCGAGCGAAAAAGGGACAGAGCGATTCTGAAACGGTTAGAGCAATGGAAATTCTCGCGCGTTGTGATACGGTGCATTCTAGCCTGCACGCGGTGGGCGAGCGACTTCTATGTAAATATAATTGAAAGCTCGCAGCGCCGTTCGAGTTAAATTGCACTTTATAGCGTTGTAGCGAGAGTCGCTATTTATTTAAATGACTTTACTCAGTTAGCCTTCTGTACCTTACTATTATTTATTCTATGCCAATGCATAGGTTTAAAACTTTTGTTAAAGTAAATCTCATAAAGAAAGCGTATTACAATGTAAATGATTATATTAATGCATGGCCTGATGTCTCCAAGCTCCATGCTATTAATAAGTGATAACTTCAATGTTAACGCTAAGTGAATGAAATGTTCAAAGTACTTTGTGAGATGTCTCAAACATACCATGAGATCACGTTGTTTTATACAACATAATTATCGAGTTAGAATTTTTTATCTTATTTTTCCAGTATGATTGTTTTATGTTTGTGGAACATGTCATTGTCACTTTTACCTGTTATATTTGTAGTTTACATGTTTTGTTATAATTGTGACATTTGAAAAAATATAAAGAATGAACAAATATGGAAAAATACATCCCCGTAGAATTTCTTGGTGCTCTCTTCTCTGACGGGCGTATTTCCGAAGCACCGGTAGAGTCAGAAGGGTATTTCCTTTTCCAATGTGAGATTAAACTGTTGGCACATGAAAGGGAAATTTCCTTTTCAAACTCAAAGAATACTTAGTTTATCTAAATTTTGATTGATGTGATCTTTTTATAATATTTTATGTATTTCTCTTTGTTCAAGAGATGTTAATTTTGACTTGTAAAAGTGCTATTATTTTTGCCTATCTATACTTATAATAAAACTGTAACGGGTCCAATTCTGTACATTGAATATATTTAGAATATTTTTTTTTGGAACGTACTCTTGATTCGATACTGAAACCAAAACTTTTTTTTTTCATTTTTGTCTGTCTGTCTGTCTGTCTGTCTGTCTGTCTGTATCTTGGCTAGGCATCACGCCGAAACTACTGAATGAATTTATATGAAACTTGGTATGATTTGAGTTCATACTACGAGGTAGGACATAGGCTACTTTTCATCCCGAAAAATGAAAGGGTTCCGCAGGATTGAGGTTTAAAGTTATTTCAAAAAACACTTACCACTCTGAAACTACTGGACGGATTTTGATGCAATTTGGCACAGCTATAGTTTATATGATGGGTTAAAATTCAGGATACTTTTTATCCCGAAAAAAAAGAGTTCTTGTGGGATAATGTCCCAAATTCTGTAATTTTTTTTTGTTTGTTGCCGTTCTATTTTAAAATACTAAAGCCAAAACTAACTTTTTTTAAGTCTTAGTCTTCTGTCTGTCTGTCCGTCTGTCTGTCTGTATCTTGGCTAGGCATCACGCCGAAACTAATGAATGAATTTATATGAAACTTGGTATGATTTGAGTTCGTACTACGAGGTAGGACATAGGCTACTTTTCATCCCGAAACATGAAAGGGTTCCCGCAGGATTGAGGTTTAAAGTTATGTCAAAAAACACTTACCACTCTGAAACTACTGGACGGATTTTGATGCAATTTGGCACAGTTATAGTTTATATGATGGGTTAAAATTCAGAATACTTTTTATCCCGAAAAAATAAAGAGTTCCTGTGGGATAATGTCCCAAATTCTGTTTTTTTTGGTGCCTTTCTATTTTCAATACTAAAGCCAAAACTAACTTTTTTTAAGTTTTAGTCTTCTGTCTGTCTGTCCGTCTGTCTGTCTGTACCTTGGAAGTGCATCACGCCGAAAATACTCAATGAATTCAAATGAAATTTGGTATGATTTGAGTTCATACTTCGAGGTAGGACATTGGATACTTTTCATCTAGAAAAATTAAAGGGTTCCTGCAGGATAGGCGTTGAAAGTTATTTAAAAGAACATGTATCACGCTGAACTACTAGACGGATTTTTTTGAAACTTGGCACATTCATAGTTTATACTAGCTGTAACCGCGGCTTCGCACGCGTGGTCTTTGCTTTAGGTTCAAATGAAAACCGCTTTGCAATTGGTCCAGTAGTTTTTACTAAAAACTACTGGACCAATTGCAAAGCGGTTTTCATTGTTAGATAGCTTAGGGTTTGATTTAAATCTGGTGAAATTGGTATCTGAATCCGGTGAGTTATAAACCGAGCAATTGATAGAAGTATTTTTGACGGCTGAAGAAATTTTGTTCAAACGTTGGTATATTGGTCCTGGAATAGCACATTATGGTACTTTGAACCTAAAGCAAAGACCACGCGTGCGAAGCCGCGGGTACAGCTAGTTTACAATAAAATACTTTGACTTTAACTTTGACATAAATATATTGTAAAATCACACGGTGGTGATCCCTGAATCTCACACTAGGACCTGTGTTGTGAGATCAGTATCTTCCATTAATGAATGCATTTTAGATTATAAGTAACTAGGTAGGTGAAATGAAGATAGAAAAATAATTTTAAACGAAATAAAAAAGCTAGTCAACAACCATCTCAAGTACAAATATCTCCAGCGAGAATGAAGATGTGTGGGGTCCCGTTACTAAGTTATTTCTAAGGAACATACTCTTGTTACTACTTACATTTGCTATCTACACAAGCCAGAAGAGGTACGGGTTTAGTCGTGAAAATCTTCGATTCTCATGAAGATATTGGTATATTATCAATCAAACCATACTAGCTGTGCCCGCGGCTTTGCTCGCGTGGTCGTTTCAAGTACATACTTAGGTGTACATACGTGTTCATCCAGGACCAAAAGTACCTATAATTTCATATACCTATTTCATTCAAAATTTGTTCATCCATCAAATAGTTTTTATCGATTGGTTAGCTTCTAATTAATGGATTGAGAATATTGGTCTATGTAGCTATATTAAACTTAGTTTTAATAAAACGATTTTTAATGTTAGATGTACATAATTATATTATATCAATCAGTTTTTCGTCGATAAGTAATAAAAAAATACATTTCAATAATGTAATACTTAAGAACGCGCCACCAAACAGATTAATATACAAACCGTGAAAGATAAAGCGTTGATCGGCGAGTCGAGTGCGAGTGTGTCGTCTGCCGAGGAGCCGAGTCTCGAACCGATTCATGCGATTATTTGATGCTATATTACATAGTTCAGAGTACTTACTTGTACGTTACTGAGCATTCAGATAAATAACATCACAGTGTATTTTAGGTGTTAGAAATTTTAGAGCAATGGGGATTAGATGTGAGGGTGTGTGTGAATATGATTGTTCTCACGTGTATCATGGCGTGTATGGCGGGCATGTCGTCACGCGTGGCGTCGCGCACCGTGACCTCGAGCTGGGGGGCCGCCATGACGCGCTATACACTATTTACAAACGAGGCCACACGATCGCACCGCGCTACGCTCTGGCGCAGACTAAAGCGTAGGCAACTTTTTTTTTAGTGTTTCTTATCTTAGACTAGGAAATATCGTATTTTCCTAAAAACTCAAGAAAACTATTAGTAAGCATTGAAATTTCAATAAAACACTAGTAAATTATTTAAATACGTAATATTATTATAACTTGAAATCCCAATCACAATTTTATAACTAGTATTATTTGAGTTTTAGTCATATACCTATTGATTTGAAAATCGGTTGCAACTAGTCGAATTGGCTTATGTGATACCAATGCAGAGAAAGAGAGAGATCACTTTTTAGCGATAAGACCGCCCATTGTACAATCATATTTCTTAGTTTTAGTTCATTTGTATTTGTAAATTTTTAGTGTACAATAAAGAATTATCTATCTATTAATAATAAGGCTGCACGATAGTATAACCCACGTAGTGAAAGAAAGGGATTATAAATGGTGGCCACTCTCATGTTGTCCCACTCAGATTATATTACAGTCTATACTCGACACAGTGTGCAGTGTGTCTCTTGGCTGCTATGCTGAGGCATGACCCTTTCAACACTTAGATTTATATGTTTAATTTATATGTTAATTTTACTACTTTTTTATATAAGTGTTGAATAAACGTTTTTTCTTTATTATTATTTTCTTTAACAGTGCGGGACTGTGCACAGAATAAGTGTTAGTCAGACTGGTTTGATGGATGGATAGTTGAATGGATGGATGGAAGGTTGGACGTCGAGTGACGCTATACCAGAGCCATTTAAATAATTTTAAAAATAAAAACTTATATTTTTATTTATTTTTCATGTTGTAACTTGATCGACGATATTGATGAAAATATTTTATTAAATTAGTAACAGATAAAAATGTATATTAAGCTACGTGTCAAAATCAACAATAGTATCTTAAAAACTTAATAAATAGTGAATATCGTTTTAATTTTGGTAATGAATGTTACGATCACCTGACCAAAGATGGTCAGGTGATCGTAACACTAGATTAAAAATATAATAGGACATGAAGTAACATTTTTTAGGTCACGACGTAAAACTTAGCTAGGTATAACCTGTGTTTTGGCTTACGACGCTTCCTTTCGAATGTCAACAATAGATATTATACATCAACGTTAGGAAGCAATTTAATTATTGTCGTATCTCGAAAAACCGAACTTTTCACCAGAGTCTTTTATAGTTAAAAAACATAACTCTTAAACTAGATGAAAATTATGATATTGATGAAAATACTATAAAGCATTTTTTAGTAGGATTTTATCGAATGTTGAGTGTCGAGTGACTTGACACTATGGAAAAAGGTAAATCACGAGGATTCAGTTTGGGGTGAACTACTAATTGTATATCGAATATGTTTATTTATTTATAATTTTACGGGTAAAGCCACGCGGATAAAACCGCGGGGTTTTACCCGCGTGGATTGATGATGATAAAACAGCACTCTAACATATATACTAAAAACACAAAAATTCTCATTTATAAGTGTGACTTGCCCGTCACCACATTAGGAAATAAATTTCAATAAAACCCTGCTTGTTTTACCCCTAGGGTTGACACATGTCACTTTTACACCTTTCACTTTGACACCTTTTACTTTGAAACCTGTCGCTTTGAGACATGACACTTTGACACCCTTCACTTTGTCAAATCCTTCAAAAATACTTCAAAAGCTCAAAGATGGTAAAACCAGTCTTCTAGCTTTGACACCTGTCACTTTGAAATAGTTAAGGCAATTTCCATCCAAAAAAAAAGCTATTTTTGCCTAAATTGGAATCAAATCTAGGTGTTATAATATGTATTATGCCATGTGTGTGCTATGTGTGTATTATGACAGGATATAAGCTAGCTTGGTACTAAATTTGATCTAAATCAGTTCAGCCATAGCGTGAAGGAGTAGCAAACATACACATAATATTAGTGTGATTTAATGAATTCGAACAAAAGTATTCTTAACAAAAGAATCGAATAAACGCAAACAAAACTAGACGGTGATACCGTCTCTATTTTCGATTACTCTATCCATACAACCTTTGGCAGCTATATGCAATAAGGTTGCTGATTATATTACTCGTATGTTTTTAATATAAATTTTTTTTTTAGTCTATTTATTTATTTAGACATGTGACGATGATGGGATGGGGAAAAGGGATGATCCTTTTCAACAACATTATAAAACCTCATTTCATAGTTTATCGCTGCTTGTCATTCTCATAAATTGTCATTCATTGATTTGCTCATTTCAATGGTTACGAGATAAGTATTGAGGAGTTGTAAATAAATTATTGTTTCCAACTTTGGTAATTTTTAAGTTTATTATGCATCTCACGAAGTATTATAATCATGTTTGCATTTCGATGTAGATACCAGTAAAAATGCGAGTTAAAATAAACCTACGTAAGTATCTAGCTGTGACTTCATTCTTCACTTCTTCAAAAAGAAGTGCATGATCCATACAAACATTCTACAAACGAAGAGGTACCAAGAAGCATACCCGTAGATATAATATTGTATTCTCTTGGCCAATGGCCATGCGACACGTAAACAAATCTAATGAATACTTAACATGAATAAATATAAGACAAAAGCGGCGAGACGCTGACGAAGTTGCGATAAACCTTCTCATGGAAAACGTATGACCTTTCTGTTGAGCAGCTAAGCCAGAGGACCATCGGCTTCTATATTCTACTGTTTGGCTGCCTCTTCTTCCAGTTCCTGTTGAAAAACTGCCTTTTCTGGGACGCGCAAATTGAAACCTCTTGAAACTTTGTAATCACCTTTACTTCTCTCTCGGAAACATTAGTGTAATTACAGAAATACTAGGTACTAGGTAGTTATTCTAAGGTTCCAGCAAACATATATTTCCAACAACGAACATCAACGTCAACAACCATCTCTTCTCCAAATGTCAGTCATGCGAACTGTTGTGTGGGCCTACTAGTTTGTCTTAAAAAAAACTTCTCTGGCACACACTAACATTTATTTTTATTTTTCTGCAACAAGTCTTAACAGCTAACACAATAATTACGATACTCTAATTGTTGCTGCACTTCTGTCTATTTGGGTAAAGGTTCCACCTGACTGTGCTTAGTCCAAGCCACACATTACCCCCTATTAGGGGGTAATGTGTGGTCCAAGCTGACCGGCAGGCATAAGACCGGGTCTATAGTCAGGTGGCTTCAGAGAGCGATTAAGGAAAAAAGCCTCGAATACTATATAGATCGCGGATTATATACCTTTGCATATTGCTGACAGTGTATTGAATGGTTAATGGGGGTTATCCCTTAGGTCAGCAATATGCGCAGTGTAACAGAACGTTGCCAGATCTCGTCCAAAAAGTATACCGTACATAATATTTAAGAAAATGTTACAATTAGAATATGTATAATACAATTACTATGGAAATTCTAAATTCAAGATGGCTGCAAGTAATCCACAAAAAGGTGGATTACTTTTTTAGTTTTCAATCCCCTCTATGGGTATCAAATGAAATGGCTTGACAAGTGGAACACAGTACACTTTTAAAAATAACTGTATAAAAAACTAAAAACATGTTTTTTTTTAAAGTTTTTTTTAAGTTAAATAATAAATAAGCTAATCGCGCTTAATTTTATGTGCACTAACAGCTAAAAAATAAAATAAAAAGGTGGCGCAAGTCGAATCGTAGCGTAACAGACTACTATCATCTGTGCATTATTGTGATGTATACTCATGTTTTATGCAAATAAATAATCTTTATCTTTATCTTTAACATGAGTAATAGAAATTTGACTCACCCTACGATTTTATTTTATTTTATAGTTTTTAGTACATATAAACCCGTTTAACTCAAAAAATTTTTATCTATTTTATTCCTAAGGGACATTTTACTACTCTTGCCTATGAGATGGTACAGGCGACCTTGTAAGAAGACCGCCCTGTCGCGGACGATTTTGACGTGTTTATAATCAAGGATCACTTATAAAAACGCGGAGCCAGTAGCTCGCGTGGGAGGTCCTGAGCGGTGCAAGCCCGAGAGGCCGAGCGTAGTGAAGGTCGAATGGGTGAAGCGACACTCAGGGGCAACTTCGCGAGGGTACTGGCGAGAGCCTATACCGGAGTCCGACACTTCCAATTATAGAACTACATACTTAACCTCAAAAAAATATATCATACTTAACCTCAAAAACTCCTTTTTTTTTCTCCAAAACTATTAGTTTCCGCACATCCCCACTCAAGGGGGGGGGGGCCCTACCGCGGCAGTAATGTGTTATATTTTATTAATACAATACAATACAATACAATACAATACAATACAATACAATACAATACAATACAATACAATACAATACAATACAATACAATACAATACAATACAATACAATACAATACAATACAATACAATACAATACAATACAATACAATACAATACAATACAATACAATACAATACAATACAATACAATACAATACACACAATACAATACAATACAATACAACACTTTATTGCACACCAAGAAGAAGGTAATAAATAGGATAAACTCATGAAATGAACGGGACAATGGGTGGCCTTATTGCTATATAGCAATCTCTTCCAGGCAACCTTTGGATGGAAAGGATTACTTAGATATTACAGTCATCGGTCGGTGGTGCGTAATAAATAAAATAAAATACAAAACATTAATAAACTAGAAATTATACCTACTAAAAAAATACATACCTACACACAAGAAATATACTATTTACACATAAATAAACATACATATATACAAGTTCAATAATAATAAACATATAACTATAATACGAGCCACACTACACACACAATAAGTTCTAATCAACAAGGCACGTCTTCAGATAAGTAGAAGTTTTAAACCCACAGCTTGAAAGTTGTCAGAGATTGTGCTCGTCTTATTGGCAGTGGAAGGGCATTCCAAAGTCGTACAGCTTGCACTGTGAAATAACCGTCGTAAAAATACTACGGTGCACAGGAGTTTTTAGTGTGAGATTTTCTGATGACATGAGAACGGGAATGGGAGCTATGTAGAAATTCAAAGCGATCTTTGAGATACTGTGGAGTGGTGGGATTAATCAACTAGCTGTACCCGCGGCTTCGCACGCTTGGCCATTTCTCTAGGTTAAAAGAACTCTATTACTATTCCAAGACATAAAATACCAATATACCAACATTTAAACAATCTTCCTTCACCCGTCGAAAAGATTTTATCGATTGCACGGCTTCTACTGATTGGATTGAGATAATAAGTACACCAGTCTTAGCTATCTAACAGTAGTTTTTACGTGATGCGTGAACAGACTAACAGGAGACACGAACTTTAAAAATTATTTATTCTTCGTCAGTAGCTTACTTTTAGTACCCTAGTTCTTTTTTAACCCCTGAACAAAGAGACGGGTGTTATAAGTTTAGGGTGTGTATCACTGTGTGTGTGTGTGTGTGTGTGTGTGTGTGTGTGTGTGTGTGTGTGTGTGTGTGTGTGTGTGTGTGTGTGTGTGTGTGTGTGAGGGTGTGTGCGTTTGTGTGTCTGCCTGTGGCATCGTAGCTCCCAAACGAATGGACTGATTTTGATGCGGTTTTTTCTGTTTGAAAGCTGATTTGATCGAGATTGTTCTTAGAGGGAGGGGGAGTGGGGACGGGGGAGGTAAGAAAAGTGGGGGTGACAATAGTACCTTCCAAACGAACAGACCGATTTTGATGCGGTTTTTCTGTCCGAAAGGTGATGTGATCGAGATGGTTTTTAGACATAATGGAAGGGGGTGGGGGACGGGGGAGGTGAAAAAGGGGGGTGAAAATCGTAGCTTCCAAACGAATGGACCTATTTTGATGCGTTTTTTTCTGTTCAAAAGCAGGGACTTTAATCTCTATTGCCACTCGGCCACGTAACGCGCCGAGTTAAGATATCTGCGTGGAATTGTTTGTGCATGTTCGAGAATTGCCGTTCTTTTCCGAACGATTCCACAGCGAGACGCGTTACGCGCGTGACTGTTCATAGAGAATAATGGCCCTGATGTGAAAAGGGGGTGAAAAACGTAGCTTCCAAACAAATGGACCGATTTGCTGTGTTTTTTTTATGTTTGAAAGTTGGGGTAAACGAGATGGTTTATAGATATAATGGGGAGGATGGAGTGGTTGGGGAGAGGGAAGGGCGGTACAAATCGTAGCTTTCGAACGAATGGACCGATTTAGTTGCGGTTTTTAAGTTTGAAAGCTGAAGTAAACGAGATGGATCTTAGCTATAATGAGGGGGGAGGTGGAGGGGGGAAGAATGGGGGTGAGGATCGTAGTTCCGAAATGACTGGACCGATTTGGATGCGGTTTTTTATGTTTGAAAACTGATGTGATCGAGATGGTTCTTAGCGATATGGGAAAGGGGGGAGGTGAGAAAAGGGGAGGGGGGGGGGGAAAGAATCGTATCTTTCAAACGAATGGACCAATTTAGCTGCAGTTGTTTATGTTTTGAAGCTGAGATAAACAAGATTGTTCTTAACTATAATGGGGGAGGGGGGGAGAGGATTGAATGGAGTTGAGGATCGTAGCTCCCAAACGAATGGACAGATTTTTATGCGGTTTTTATGTTATGTATGAAAACTGTTGTGATCGAGATGGTTCTTAGCGATATTTGGAGTTGAGAAAATGGGGGTGAGAATAGTATTTTCAAAACGAATGGACCAATGTAGCTTATGTGATCGAGATGCTTCTTAGCTATAATGGTTGTTGCAATTCATATTCATATTCATATTCATATTCATATTCATATTCATATTCATATTCATATTCATATTCATATTCATATTCATATTCATATTCATATTCATATTCATATACATTTTATTTTCAATGATGTATAGTGAGGGCAAGGTACACATTTAACACATTACATTACACATACATACATACATTACATTACGTACATCGTTTATCTTGTTGCATTTTTTGGGACGATCACTGTAATGATGCAGTTATCAAATTAACTTTCTGTGGTCCACACAATCAAATGCTTTGGAAAGATCACAGAACACTCAATTGCAACCTGCGTTTTTTTTTCTAGTCTTTTGACCTAAAATGCTTGCCACATATACATTTCAACTGATGCAGTTTTTCAATGGACACATGGATAAGATCATGGATTTCCGGTGGCTGCTCCCCATTGTCTTCATCTGAAAATATAAAAAAGTTATGTTGAATTTTTGCAATGTTATTTTTTTCACTCATAGCCCTGCTCTACTTTACTTCTGTATCAGGGATTGGAAACATTTGCAACACACACTCACACCCAGTACCAGAAATACAAACTTCCTACGATGAAGCAAATTGCCAGGAACTACAGCCAGGAATCAAACGCAGTACCCGTAGCATAGAAAACCAGAGTCAGAACCACTACAGAACAGTTATTTTCTTATCATATAAACATTCTATAAAAAGTTACGTCGAGTTCAAAATTTATCGATTTATATGAAGAATATTTTGTTATTTACTTAATAATGTATAATTACAACAAAAGTAAATGATGTTTTTTTCTCACCTAGCTTCATCCAGTGGAAATTTGGCCATGACTTTTATTTTTTTCGTTTCCTTTTCGTCTGGTTTTTAGCCGGCATATTTTTCAAAAGAAACTTTGTTCATGTTTTTAATGTGTTACACTTTGTTTTCCGCTCACTTTGTCAATATGTTAATAGAAATAGAATATTTCTGGAGAATCAATTAATAAATTTCTAATTTATGCAAACAATATTTGAAAAACGAAGACTTGATCTTTTTCTTGTGACTTTAGAATAGTTGACAACTTGACATGACATGAGAGATGTGAGAGATAACGACAACATGGAGGCGAAGTTTAATCCGTCTTAGTTCGAAAGCAGACAGTTGCTTAATACATAGTGGATTTCAGCTATCTCCGTATTTGAAAGTATTATAGTCGCCATTAAAATCGATGCACGTTTCATACAATAGCTAATTTCTTAGAAACTTTCGCTAGGCTGATGTCGGCGACTAATAATAAATAACAGATTAATTATTTGGATTACCTAATAAACTCTAAATTATTTATTAATACTTTAATATTACGAGTGTGGTCCGCATTGCAAAAGCAAACGGAGTAATGTTAAGTTACACCGTTTTCCAAAGACTGGGAAAGGAATCAAATGGGTGGAAAATACCTGTAACTTGTGCTAAATTGAAGGAGCTCAGGTCCGGGGAGCTACAAAATATGTTTTTGTATTACAAGTTCTTATTTTTAATCGACTTCACAAAAGGAGACGGTTATACCTATGTACGTTTTTTTTTATTCTATCATGTTGGTCATTTGAATCATATTATCATTCATGTTAACCTAACGAACCTGTTTAGGTAGGTAGGTACTACTTTTTGTGCGCGCAATTCCATAGAACATGATTTTACGTCTTTTATTATATGAAGTAATTAAATTTGCTCACATATAAAATGTTTGTTTAATTCTTATAAATTTAAATAAAAGGGCTAACTTATGTAATTTGTAGCTTACGAAAGCAATATCGTGTTGTTTGAATACCCAGCTGTAGGAAGTTTAGAGGAATTTATTTTATAGTTTCTACCTTCAGCAGGACTAAACAGAAGCATTAGGGACCGGCTGAATTGTCCATACAAACGTAATTCCAAAATCATTTTTAAGTAATTGAACCATACCTATTTCCACCTTAATATTATGGTATTATTCGGATTCGGAATTTTATATAGCTAGGTTTCCAACTTTTGTGTTTTTCATAATGCATGTGAAAAACGAAGCGTAAGCGAATTGTACGTTTGTCGTAAAAATAATTTCCCTTACATTTCGTTTTGAGTGGGTACATAAGCATTTTTAAGAAATAAGCAGTTGAGAAACTAGACAATTACTATCCGAATCAGAATAGTACAAATAGGGTGAAAATTTGCTTCAATTACAAATGTTTTTGGAGTAACGTTTGTTTGGACATTATCGGGCTTGTAAGGTGGGATAAAAACAAAGAGGTTTTATTACGCTTCCTTTATGCGTAATAAAATCTCTATGGTTATAAACTAAACCAAGCATAGATAAACAAAGACTAGACAGCAAAGAAGATTCAAAAAACAATATGTCAGCCGCTAAACTACCGCCATAGATTATAATATGTCAGCCTCTAAACTACCGCCATAGATTATATTATAATTCTGTCGGAAGTACTCGGTATTGGTTTTCCACAGATGAAGTATCAGAATGGAATGAGCTTATGCTTGGGTAGCATGTCCATTTTATGTTGGTGTGAGTTCCCATATCTGCATTAGTGTGCGTGAGTAGGGAAGTGATCGCTAGTGCCGACCATGTCGATAAAAACATATCTAAACAAAACTGCAGAATATGAAAATATAGGAAGTAATATTTATGCTAAAAATATTTACTTTACAGAATATGAAAAAATAAATAAATAATACTCATAAGTAGCAGATTTTCAGTGTTGTTGTCATAACAATGTTTAACGTTTTCAGACAGATTCATGTTAATTTGACTGCTTTAAATCCAGCTGATTCTATACAGAAATTACGAAAATAAGAAAATACGATAACTTCTTATTTTTTGGATTCTATAGACATGGTAAGGCAAATTATTAAATAATATAGTTTAATCCATACCAATATATAAAAGTGAAACGTTGTCTGTTTGTTTATTTGTTTGTTTGGGGAGCTTTCACGCGGTATTGGCTTAAGGAATTTTGGTGAAGTTTAGAATGGAGATAGCTTATACACTGGAATAAAACATAGGATACTTTTTATTTCGGAAAGTTGTAAGTTTAAACGGGAAAACTGAAAAATGTTGATTATTCATTGTAAGGAACGGTTGCCACGAATGGTCTGTGGTTGCCATGGAAACAAAATAACAAGTCTTTCAAAAAACATCAATAGAATTGGTGCTATACCTAATTTTGCATTGGTTTTAAATATCCTAGAAGAAAATAGGATGCTTTTTTCGCGATAAACAGTAGTCCGCGCGTACGAAGTCGCGGGCTGGTAAACTAGTTACGAAATAAATTTAATAAATACCTATCACACTGACACTCGACAGGAGCACGCTATAATATCTACAATAAGTTACACTTGACTTTTGCTTGGCAAACCACATGAAATACTTACAATAATACGTAAGAGTAACTCTAAAGAGACTTGCACGATTTCCGCAGACGACACTAAAAAAGAGGCTAACAGCATATCGGTTGTTATCGTATCGATAGAGATCCCTATTATTGTGGGGTTCGTGGCGACATACATATTATGATAGATGACCACCGATGACGCATTCCGTTAATTTGGATGTCGCAATTCGCACCAAAAGGCTTAAGATTTTAGATATAGGGTTTTCTCGTCTGTGTGCACACTGAAAGATTAAAAAATCGGCATGGTGACCGGCCCAGTTAATAAAAAAAAAAAAACAAAAAAAAAACCCCTAAAATTCCTAAATCTTTCCTAAGATCGTGGGCCAAGCTTGTACAGTTATATCATCCAAATCCATTCAGCGAAAGAAGAATAAACGGTCAATGTTTCACTTAATAATATTGATTAAGCAAGCAAAATATAGATTTAGCAAACTTCGACAAAGGCGTATTAGCGCTGTAGGAACATCACTAGTCTGGAGGCGGAAAACAATGCATTTAATTAACTTAGATTAAAGATTTAAATGCCTAGTTAATAATAATAATAAACACTTTATTACACCATATAAGGAACAAATACATACAATAACTAATAATCATCACTACGAGGTAATTATATGATGTTAATTTTGTGTATCCTTAATGTGAAATACATTTTTGCTTTGAAACTTCGATATTTAAGATAATAAAGCCAGTAAAGACATACCTGAGAAATGATAATTCCGAATCTTTTACTCCTCCTTTTGTTATCCTTGATAGATAAAACACAGCAAAACACGACACAATTTCACTATTTTGCTAGTAGGATTTCACTTTATAAGCACACGGGCTGAAATCTGTGGCCTCCAGGTGGTCAAAAATGGTCGCGAAGCACATGGACAGTGCGAGGTTGCCAATCTTACAATAGCTTTCTCATTCACTCAAGGGGACGATCCGTGTAAAAGACAAAGAAACAAGACAACGCGTGAACGAATGGGCGGGCGGAGCGGCAACGTTTTATAGCTCTATCCATTCTGATACTTAATCTGTGGGTTGTTCGGAGATTCTCGTCTGATCCCCGTATCTTCTTTATAGTTTGTGATTTCATGACTCGCAATTCAAGATGTCGACGAGCCACTACGATGTAATTATTGCATTTCACATATAAACCTAAGAAGAAGTTATTCCAATCTGATACCCCACATATATGCCCTTCAGTTTTGGGCAGATTAATAAAAATATGTATTTTAATACATTATTTTAATCATGCCTATAAAACAGTACCGCGACGTACCTACTGACTGACAGATTGAATGACAGACAATGCCCAACATAAACCGGTGGACCTAGGTATTTGAAATTTAGAGGAATATCCCTTGAGTAATTATATGGAAGTAATTATAAACCGTAAACAATTACGTTAACGATAACAACTTAGCTAGCTATAAGTAGATATAATTATGTATAGCTATGTAATTTATAGAATCTTAGAAATTAAGATTTTAAAAGAAGCGCACTAAAACCTACAAACACATGGTAATAGGTGAAAAGTAGCGACACACGAAAATGAGCATAGGTGTTGTGTTCAATTTGCGCCAATCGGCATATTGATAGGTTAACGCGTAAGCGAGATATTAATTATTTTGTGAAGGCTCAGAAAACAGGTAAACGTAGTTTAGGATTTACGTGCCGTCCCTTATGACGGCATACGGGATGGCCGCCTACATTTTTAGGTGAATAAATGGAAGAATACAGCCACAGAGAAGCTGAAGTTCTCTTTGGTTACATGGAGACCGCCCACTGTGCCTATTTTTAAAATTATTTCTTTTATATTTTTTTCCTCTTAATTCTGGTGGAATAAAGTGTTTATTATTATTATTAGATTGGTACAGGTTGGCTCAGGAAGAGCCCCGCTTTGCAAGGGTACTGATTTGCAACGCGGGGCAAACCTGAGCTGATCTTAATAGTAATCTTCACTGGTAATCGGTAAAGGTAATAGGAAATACAGGCAGTAAGAGCGAGAGGAGGCTCAATGGGAGAAGCTCCTCTGAAATCAATCAAAAGCATTGACTTGCGATGAATCATACATAGGAATGTCGTGAAATAAGACAAAGTTTTAGCTAACTACCTTAAGTTCGGGTACCGTCTTTGTACGAGTGCGAGGAGTTCACAAGACTTCTGACAGACACACAGAAATAAATAAAAAGAAAACAGTTTTAGTATGAACTCAAATCATGCCAATTTTCATTTGAATTCATTCTGTAGTTTCGGCATGATGCGAGTCCAAGATACAGACAGACAGACGAAAGAAAAAAAGAGAAAAAAAAAAAACAGTTTTGGCTTCAGTACGAATATAGAACAGCCTCCAAAAATTTTTACAAAATATCTTCAATGTACGTAATTTGGACCCCTATCCCACAGGAACCCTTTATTTTTAGGGATAAACAGTATCCTCAATTTCCACCCATCATATAAACTATGAATATGCCAAGGTGCATCAATATCAGTGCAGTAGTTTTAGAGTGTAAGTGTTTTTTTAAATAACTTTCAACCCTTATCCTGCGGGAACCGTTAATTTTTTTGGGATCAAAAGTATCCTATGTCCTACCTCGTAGTATGAACTCAAATCATAACAATTATCATTTCAATTCATTCAGTAGTTTCAGCGAGATGCCTAGCTAAGATACAGACAGACAGATAGAAAAAAAATAATGAAAAAAAAAACCGTTTTGGCTGCAGTACAAAATAAAGAACAGCGTCCAAAAAAATATTACAAAATCTCTTCAATGTACAGGATTGGACCTGTTACAGTTTTATTATAAGAATAGAATAGATTGTTATGCTTTTGCTTTACAGCAGGGGTCGGCAACTGGCGGCCTGAGGTCTGTAAGAAAAAAATACCAAAGCAAAAGGCCATATAAATTCACTAGAAATTATACGGCCATGCTGCTGGGCCATAAACTCTCACTTGAAAACTCTCTCCCACGCGGGGTGATAAAAAATTTACCTATTTCATTTCTAAAGAACTGATTATCAAAACTACAGTTGCTCGTGGGAAAACTTTGGAATTATTCCTTGGGAATACTTCGTAATAATTGGAAAGTTTCGAGCAATATTGCGAATACTTCGATGGCTGGCTGACATGGACATAGGTAGGTAGATAGGACTCTTTTACTTGGATAGAGCTAGGTAGGTAGGTAGTTAGGTACCTACCTACTTACCTACCTAGCTCTATCCAAGTAAAAGAGTTCCCTTGATACTTACCTAAGTACCTATTACCTACCTAGTACCTATAGCCGTATGCAGCAGGGAGTTAGGTACGTATCAGATCAACGGCGATACAAATTATTGTATTTGAATCAGTATTACATACACATAGAAAGTTTGAAATCGATACGACTGTTAAAAGTAAGTAAAATCCGAGTTTTAAGATTTCAAAATACAGAATAGTACATAGTTATTACAAGCGACATTTGCAAAAGCGAGCCGCTAAAACACACTGCGCGCGCGTGGTTCCTTGGTGGCTTTTTTTCAAAGGATGCCCGCCTTTCGGCATTGCCAAAAAGTGCCGCTAAAAGACACCGCGCGCGTTTGTGTCCTTGGCGGCTTGTATGGCAAGTCTCTTGTTCTAGCTATGTTTTAATGCAGATTCTGATCCAGGTAAGTACCTAGGTAACTGTATTAACCTCAAGTACATACATGTACGTACAAGGTAGGTGCACTGCAAGATACTATTAATACTTGACCTACTGAATAACTAATTACGCTGCCTTTTATTCAATAAGTTATAGTAGGCACCATCGTGGGCCGTGGAAAATAGACGTGACAAGTGGTGAGCTCATCGCCGTCATTGCGCCAACCGATTTTGATAAAATTTGGAATATCTACACACCTACATAAATATAGGACGTACGAACTGGATCGAGCTATAGCCTACTTTAAATCCTGTTAAAAAGCGAACAAAGTCACGGGCAGCCACTAGTTTAAGTAGATTAGATTGAAATAGAATTGGATGTTTTTAAAACTTTTGAATAATCCTGGAGTTTTGGAAGTATTCATGGAATTATTCCGAAGTATTCCGAATTATTCCGGAGTTTTGCAACTCTAATCAAGACTGTGATTTTATGTATTATTTCTACCGAAAATATAGATTTGCTGTATTCAATTTTTGGCAATTTCTTTTGCGCTTATCCGCCACACGTGGCCGTTGGCGGCGGCTCCTTTGAGACAATAGGCGGCAGCACTCTTTGATTAGACGCAGGTGTGCGGCAGCGAAAAAATTCAAAGCGACCGGCTTTAGTTGAAATCACAGCCGCGCGCAGCTCTCACCTCATTCCGTTGTGGAAATTCGCCGGAAAATCAGATCTCATCTGGTTGCCAGCTACGCGTTTCGTTTCACCTTTCTTCCCTTCGCTGATAGCTCCTCACGACGTATAAGGTAAGTACGTTGTATGCACTCGCGAGCAATTTGTTATATTTTGTTTACTGCTTGTTTATGTGAACCTTCAGATTGATGGGTAAATATTATAAGGACGGAGATAGTACTAGACATGACATGAAGATAGTTATGTCATGTTTTCATTATTTTTTGAATGGGGAGTTGAATTTGTAGGTGCCAAATCGGACATATTTATTTTTAATTTTACACCGAATTTAAATTTCTTCTTTATTGTAACAGAATAATTATAGAAACATGGCTTCAAGAAAAAGGAAGATAGAAGAAGAAAAAAGAGTTTTTAACGAATTATGGACAGATTTATACTTTTTTATCGAGTTTAAAGGAAAACAGTTATGCTTGATTTGTCAAAAGAGTATTTCTGTAGTAAAGGAATATAACCTGAAGCGACATTACGACACTGAGAAAAACAAACACTTTGAAATCGTCATTAAAAAATCAAGAAAACATATTTAAGGTTGTGGCAGACAACAGCGAATCGAATGTTCGTGCCAGTTACAGAGTAGCAGAGATTCTAGCAAAAAGTAGACGTCCGTTTACCGATAGTGAATTAGTAAAAGAGTGTGTCTTAGCTGTCGCAGAAGAAATATGCCCAAAGCAGAAAAAAATGATTGAAAGTCTTAGTCTCTCTGCCAAAACTTGCACCCGACGTACCGAAGACTTGGGTGCTAATTTGTGTGAACAAGTTAGGGATAAGGCGTAGTCTTTTGACTGCTTCTCTTTAGCGATGGATACGGACGTCTCAGATACAGCACAGCTACTCATATTTGTACGCGGCATTGACGAAAACTTTACTGTTTACGAAGAGCTTGTGAAAATGTGCACTTTGAAAGGTACAACTACGGGAGAAGATTTATTTCACCATTTGGAACAAACTCTGGATTCATTGCAATTAAGCTGGGAAAAGTTAACAAGTGTCACTACCGATGGAGGCAAGAACATGAGCGGTCAAAACAAAGGTGTTGTTGGGAGAATCATCAGCAAAGTGAAAGATTCTGGATCTACTGTGCCATTGATTTTTCACTGTATTGTCCATCAAGAGGCATTGTGCTCCAAGGTTATATCCTGGAAAGAAATAATGGATACTGTAACATCCACTGTTAATTTTCACAGTCCAGAAATGGGCTCACACACCGTCAGTTCCAAAAGTTTTTGGAAGATCTGGAAGCTGATCATGGTGACGTGGCTTACTACTGTGAAGTGAGGTGGCTCAGTCGAGGTGTCGTTTTGGAACGGTTTTTTTGATTTGAGGTAAGAAATTGGCAACTTCATGGAGATGAAAGCCAGTGGAACAGCTTACTAACAAATAGTGTATTATCGATCTTGGTTTTTTGACTGATTTGACTATGGAACTGAATCAGCTCAACAAACGCTTACAGGGAAAAAATTAATTGATTTGCGATATGTATTCAGATATAAAGTCATTTAAGATGCAACTGACACTGTTTATCAAGCATATTGATGATACATCATGTCATTTAAGATGCAACTGACACTGTTTATCAAGCATATTGATGAAAAAAAGCTTGACCATTTTCCTAATAGCGAGAAAGCCGTGGAAGAAGCTGGAGATAATTTTAAGTGGCAAAATATTACAATGAGAAACGGTTTAACACAACTACATTCTGAGTTTGTAAATCAATTCACCGACTTTAAAAAGATCTCCCTTAACATGCAAATATTCTAAAACCCTTTTGCAATTGATATTAATGATGTACCAAGCATTTTGCAAATAACATAGTAGATTTGCAAAGTAATAGCACACTTAAAACGGCATTTAAGGAAAGCACTGACTCGGTACAGTTCCACGGAGGTTTAAGTTCTGAAAACTTCAAATAATTGAAAAAGTTTGCTCAGCAGATAATCACTGTGTTTGGTAGTACATATTTGTGTGAGCAGACTTTTTCAATTCTCAACTACCGCAAAAATAAGAATTGTTCGCGGTTAACGGATGAACATTTAGACGCGATACTGCGCGTGTCTACGACTAAAATGAAAGCAAACGTTAAAAAACTTGCAAGTCAAATGCAGCCGCAAAAATTTCACTAGTTCTTACTTTTATGTTAGTATAGTAATTCAATTTAAATACACATGATTGTATGAATATATGTGTGTTTTATTTCAAATATTCAAAATACATGTCCGAACATAGAAAAATAAGTGCGGCCCGCACTGATACTCTGGCAACATATGTGGCCCTGCTACAGCAAAAGGTTGCCGACCCCTGCTTTACAGTGTTTACCTGTAATAGTAGATTGTATTACTAGGGAGCAAAATTATATTTTGCCGGCGAGGGCGCTGTTTTGAATCCAGAGTGGAGTGAAGGATTCTAGAGTAGAATCCCGAGCGTAGCAAGGGATTCTTTAGTAAAATCCTGAACGTAACATACGTCGCCCGAAGCAAAAATTTATTTTGCGCTCGAGTAATACTCTCTACTTTTCATCATCCACTATGAGAAAATAAAAGGCGCCTCATATTTTATTGTAATATTATTATTTAATAAAACATAGAATAACAACTAAATTGAAATTAAATAGTATCTAATAATAAAACAACTAAAAACTTATATTTACATTTGAGACATTTTTGCAATTATGAAAATTTATTGTTATAGTTTTATTAGGATTAGAGATTACTGTAGATTTTATATTCTGCGTGTTTGAAATAATGTCCGAATCTGGCTCATTTTGAGGAAAATGTGAAGGTGAATCTCGTTGTTTGGATGGATTTACTGAAGTTGCAATTTAATGTTTTCCACGTTGCGTTCACATGTTTTCGCCTTGTTCTCAGTGGAATTTTCTATGTACCCCTCTACTGTTTAGCCATTACTACTTATGGATGATTCTTAGTTTAATTATACATAGCATAATGGAACAGAATTACATGTTTAAAAATTAAAACAATTTAATAATGGGAATAAGGTATTTTGTAGTGTGAAAATAAGCATACGCGTACAACGATCGCGGGGTGAAGGCGGGTCGCGCGAGGAGGCGTGCAGGCGTTCGTTGGCACGTCTCGCACAGAGCGTCCGCCCGCGACGGGTTACGTAGTTTTTGCGAATGTCTATTCCTCGAAGTCGGGTAGAAAGGGGGGGGGGGGGGGGGGGGGGGGGGGGGTAAAAAAACTACACAATAACTAAAACTAACTAAACTAATTAAACTACTAGTCTTCTCTTCCCCCCCGTAGTTTATTTACAGAAGTGATAGATATCATCGATATCTTCGTTTTGGATGACAGCTGTCAAATTTAATAGGGCTATACTCTGAAACTATTGAGACCAGCAGCCCGATTCCATAACTTGGCTTCAATCGAATTCTCAGTATCGCAACCACTAATGCCTTGCGATAGAGTCGAATTTGCTATGAAAAAAGTGATAATCCGATTGTAGCCAAGTTATGTAATTGGGCCACTGGGCTGTGTTCACTTACACGCTCGAATCATCCGTGCGATTATCGCTCGATCATCCGGAGTTAGTGAACGACTTTGGACGTCCACATAGAACTGACAACTGTCAAGTGTCAGTTTCATACTATTCCTCCACTACTATTTTTCGGATGACCCAGGCGTACGTCCGACGACGCCGTGAACAATTTCGAGCGATCGCGCGGATGATCCGTGCGTCCTCGAACGTGTAAGTGAACGAGCCCCAGTGGTTTGTTTACGGAAGTTATAGATGTCATCAATATCTTCGTTTTGGATGATAGCTGTCAAACTTAAAAAGCTATTAATCGTAAACTATCGACCGTTGACTAGTAGTTTCTTTACAGAAGTGATAGATCTCATCGATATCTTCGTTTTAGATTACAGCTGTCAAACTTAAAAGCTCTTTTAAGTTTGAAAACTACTAGTCTAGGATCAATAGTTTCAGAGTTATAGCCCTATAACTTTGAAACTATTGATATTGATCCTAGACTAGTAGTTTCTTTACAGAAGTGCTTGATCTCATCGATATCTTCGTTTTGGATGACAGCTGTCAAATTTAATAGGGCTATAACTCTGAAACTATTGAGACTAGTGGTTTGTTTACAGAAGTGATAGATGTCATCGATATCTTCGTTTTGGATGACAGCTGTCGAACTTAAAAAGCTTTTAATCGTAAACTATCGATCTTTGACTAGAAGTTTATTTACAGAAGTGATAGACGTCATCGATATCTTTGTTTTTGGGTGACAGCTGTCAAACTTAAAACAGGTATTACTCGGAAACTATTGAACGTTGACTAGTAGTTTCTTTACAGAATTGATCGATCTCATCAATATCTTCGTTTTGGATGTCAGCTATCAAACTCAAAAGGGCTACAACTCTAAAACTGTTGATCCTAGACTGGGGGTTTCTTTACAGAAGTGATAGATCTCATTGATATCTTCATTTTGGATGACAGCTGTCAAACTTAATTTAGTTGATCCTAGACTAGTTGTTTCTTTACAGAAATGATAGAAATCATCGAGATTTTCATTACATATGACAGCTGTCAAACACCAAAACATCCAGTATAGACTGCTGATGACAAAAATGACTGGCAACGTCAAAAACTACATAGTACACGGATTTATCCGAAACTATTCGTAGTTTAGTCAGCAATGATCTGATTTCACACTTTACTAAACGGAGATTCCATTTTTGTAAAAAAAAACAGCCTAATAAAAAAGGAATGTGACGTAGAAGAAATTCCATTTTCGTCAGAAAAATAACAGCCTAATATTAATTCTCACAAAAGCGGAATCTGACCAAAGTGAACCAAATCCGGGTGGAGATAGGTGGGGATTAATGGGAATGTGTAAGTATTGGTGGGGCCATTCGGTATAAATCTCGATTTGTACGTGGCGTAGACGTTTCACGATAAGCAAACGGCCGTGCATCCAGAGACAGCCCCACACACTTTTTTAACCTACGTGAAAAAACTTGTTCACGCTTCCTACGTCTATACCAATATATAAAAGTGATTGTCTGTTTGTTTGTTTGGAAAGCTTTCACCCCAAAACGGCTGATCCGATTTTGATGAAACTTTGTAAATAGGTATTAACAATATAGAGACCAACATAGGATACATATTATCCTGGAAAATGGTAAGTTGCTACGGGAAAACTGGAAAATGTCGATTACTCGCTGTCAAAAAGCATCAAGAGCGTTTTTTTTTTTTTTTTTTTTTTTTCTTTATCAGGGAGGGGGAAATCCTCAAGGATACCGCGGACGGTTATGTCAGACTCCGCCTTGCGGCGACCTACCGACTAAAACCCCCTCCCTGGTTGCATGCTCCTCCAACATGATCGGAGCCTGTGCTTACTGATGTTCCTTTCATACTTGTTGTGACGTTTTTATCTCATTAGCTTTCTATTCTGTATTTCTATGCTGATTAAACATATAACTCATTATATATATTCAGCATATTTACTAAATCTATTTGTTTCTTTTTATTACTTGTTTTGCTATTTTTTCACAATATTGTATGAATTTACTTCTTGTTTCATTGTTCATCATTAGTGTCCATACATTTTCGGCAGTCATTTTACAATCTAATGACTGTTCTATATTATGTCGTTCGAGGCCATAAACAGGACATTCAAACAAAATGTGGGGAACCGATTCCTTTATGCCCGGTTCGCAGATGCACGGTGGGTCCTCTTTGCATTTGAATCTGTTCAAGTACTCCGAGAACCCATCGTGCCCCGTCATAACCTGGGTCATAATGCTAGATATTGGGAGCTTTTTAATAATTTTGTAGGCCGGAACAGCATCTGGGAAAAAGTTTTTTGTTACGGCAGCTGTTTCGCCTTCCCTGTATCTCCGGTCCCATTCGCCAAGCGACTCCATGCGGATCTGTTGTTTGATGAATGAGACCGGACACAGGTCATAATCTGGTTTTCTTTTTGATTTCAATGCTGCTTCTTTCGCCAGCTGGTCTGCCCGTTCGTTACCACTTAAATCTGCATGAGCCTTTATCCAAAATAAAGTCACAGTTTTATTTTGGTGTTTACTGGCTCTGAGATTATCCCGAGTCTCCGTAGCTAAAGGGTGAGTTGTGCTCTGGTTCATAATGGTCTCCAATGCAGACCTGGAGTCACTATATATTCCAAAGCTCAACTCGGTACGCTTCAGGATCTCCCTCGTTGCTTTGCATATGGCCAGGAGTTCAGCCTGATAGACCGTGCAGTACGAGGCTAGTTTCAATTTGAGTGCTTTTATCTCGGCTTTGTTGTCCCAAAAGGACAGCGCTGCTCCGACTAGGCCCTAAATTTTACTGCCATCTGTAAATATACGCACTGCCTGGTCATTGTGATTTTCTACGTCTTGCTGGTCTATCAAGCTTATGAACTCCAGGCACATATGGTGTGCAGGATGAGGAGCCTTGGCGAATGTTACCCTCCGCTCCACTTCCCTGTCTTCAGGTATTGGCTGGGACACACCTCTCTTGGCCTCATACAATGCGGCTGCTTCCTGTATTCGGAGGTCAAGTGGTAGTATCCCAGCCAACACCAGCGCAGAGTTTAGCGAGACAGTACGGTAAGCTCTACGTAACTTTTGGGCAAAACCTCGCTGAACTACATTTAGATGTTTCTTAACTCCCAATTTCTCCGTGGCTGGAGCCCAGACACTGGCTGCGTACATTATAATCGGTTCAACTGTTGCCTGGTAAATCATGCGGATGACTTCTGGGTGAAGTCCCCAGCTGACCTTTGCTGCTCTGGAAAGCTGCTTATATATGTTTAAGGCCTTTTTGCAGGCAAATGACGTGTGGCTGTTAAAAGTAAGTTTGTCATCCACAATAACTCCCAGGATCTTAATTTCTTTTGACATGCCAATGTCGACCCCGCCCATACTCAGAAGTGGTGCGTCATATTTCAACTTTCGTGTAATGACCATAGCTTTGGTCTTTTGCGGTGCGAACTTTAGTTTATTTATGACGCCCAACCTCTGAACGTGGGCGAGAGCGGCATTGCCCTGTCTCTGCACATTCAAAGCAGTGTCACCATCGAAGAGAAGGACGACGTCGTCGGCAAAAGCTTGGCAATGGTGGCCCTGTTCCTCCAACTGCTTAAGAAGGGAGTCCAAAAGGAGGTTCCACAATATCGGCCCCCCAATTGAACCTTGAACACAGCCCTTATTGGTGTCTCTCATATGTTCTTGGCCTGCGTATCTCACTTTTAACTTTCGGTCTGTGAGGTAACTATCCTCCACTCTCCTGATGTTAACAGGACACTTTTCCTCAGCCAATCTGGTCCTTATTGCTGGCCACCAAGCGCTATCGAAGGCTCCCTCTATGTCAAGCGAAACCATCGTCACTAGTTTTTTCCTATCTAGTTTTTCACGTACGTGACTTATTAAGTCATAGAGGGAGTCTTCGGTGCTCTTTTGGGGCATAAAACCATATTGGCGAGTACTCATCCTGGGGAGTAAGTGCCATTTCAGCCGACCGACCACCAATATTTTTTTTTTTTTGGAGGTCGATTCGCATTTTCCTCTCGTTGATTGCCCTTCTTCTTGGGTGAAACACTAAGGATTATGTGGCAGTTGTGAGGATTTCTTGCGTTCCGCCTGTATTTGATTACTAGGGAACCGTCCTCGCCGTCGAGGCTGCCAAAAACTTCCCGGTTCTGGTTTCTGAGGGCTCTGACAACTTCCACGTCGTCGTGTACTTTCAGTACGTCCCTCAAAATCAGAAGCGGGTTTCTATTTTTGACCTCCTTGACGATGAGGCCCTCCCCCCCGGCTTCCAGCCTGTCTTTGACTTTCCTTCTCTCCTGTTCCGTCCTACAACGCATCATAATCTTCCTATCCTTGGCCTTTCTTACTCTCTCTACCTTTACCCACCCATCCTTTGCGTCTACTGCTCTTCTCACCCTCTCCAAGACTTCCACCCCAGTTTCCTCTTCACACCTCGAGGAGACTACCACGGAGTGCAGAGATGCCTGTTCCGGTTGCCCCTATTTTGAATTTCTGCCGCCACTTCCGCGTATGCTGCCCTCTCGAGGATTGCTCTCATCAAGAGCGTTGGTACTAAACTTTTGCATTGGTTTTTAATATCCTAGATGAATATAGGATGCTTTTTTCGCGACAAACTGTGGCCCGCGCGGATGAAGTCGTGGGCAAAAGCTAGTAAGTAATATTGTTAAAAATGCGTTATACTCATATACCAACAGAATGGAAAGTTCGAACTTCAATATTGGAAGGAACACTCAATATTGAAGTTAGCAAGTTTTAATCTTCATTCAGGAAACATTCGCTTATGTTCAAAACTTAGTAAAACTACATTCACACTTTTTGAAAAGTTGCTTACCTCAGCCGGGAATCGAACCGGCACAAATGCGAAATATTAACATCCTGTATTTTTGTGGCACCATATAATTGATAGGATGAATAATAATTATCAAATCTGTCAAATAAACATTAATCTTAAATTAAGGGAAGATCATGAAATCTAGCAATATATAGTTCGTTATTTACTTAGTCCAACCCCTTTGTTCTTTAAACAAACCATAAAGTAATATTAGGATTTAGCAACAACCTTACAGGAAAAGAATTAAAATTACAAGAGTATCTCTGATCATTCATAGGATTTCGTGGTATGTTTTAGACGTGGAATGTCTTTAAAATCTCTATAACTATGTTACCATAAATCTACCAAATATCTAGTTTTCGTATCATTTTTAGCTCATATAGTGAACTCGACGATGTATTATTTAACGGGGGGTATTTAATTTTTGTTATTTTTTGACGGAGTTATCATTCCTTTTAGTGACACCGTAAAGAGTTTCGGCATATAACAAAACAATGGCAATGGACAAAACTTTATCTTGGAATGCTCAAATTGCTGCTACTAGCCATAAAATGTATCCGCTGGTTCCTTGCGTCGACTACGCAATTTTTTACCTACTACGACTAATATTCTCGATTACGCTAACCCCTGCTATCTTGACCTAACCGAGTACCAGCAAAACCAACTTGAGCGTCTCCAAATTTTTTGAATCAGGTTTATATTTGGCCTACGCAAGTATGACCATGTCTCCGAATTTCGCAGTAAGGCAAAACAAACTTGAGCGTCTTAAAAAAAAATACATTAGGTTTGTAATGGGCAACTCTGGAGGGATCGAATCCCGAGTGCTCGTTGTACATTAATCGGTGCCCCCGGTGTTCTGAGTACGCTTCCGGGGGCAAGGAAATCTATCCTAGCTGTAATCGGAGATCTGGACTTGGGGATTATCGGGTTTCTAATTGAGACATTCATGTATCTTGAATATTACAAAAGTTTATTACAGAACACATAATATATTCTATATACAAAGTAGTAAATTCGAATAACTTATGACGTGCAGGGGAGGAGGAAGAAGAGAGAAGAGAAATTAGCCTATCGCCTAGCTTGACTCTTTCTATGCGTTTATGTTTTTACTGAGAGGGATTTCTGCGGAGCTAAAGGTTCGTGTTCTGACAGGTCCACCTATGTGCGTTCTCGGCAATCCCCAAGCCGCACAAATGTGTCCCCCCTCCTACGTCCCTCAAACTCTTCCGGGAGTTTTTCCCGTCCGGGGGTTTTTGGCCAGTGCCTTGATCGAGGGAAGGTCCACTGTGTGCGTACTCGGCAATCCCCGAGCCACACAGGGTGTTGTTCCCTGAACCTAAACTCTCCGAGAGTTTCCTAACCTGAGCAGGGGGCCTTTCGGGACCGCCTGCAGGAGAGCGTCTGTGCTTTTTGGAGCCCCGAACCGCACTGGACGTTTTCTCCTCTAGAGAAGTTTTCCCTATCTTGTTCTGAAGACTTCGCCCATGCTACTCGGTGATCCCCGAGCCGTACAGGGCGATTCTTTCAGAGTGGGCTGACTGGTCAGGAGTCAAAGCAGAAGGCGCACGCCAAAGTTAAGTTTTGGCCACTTGCTCAAGGGCACCCAGGGGGTACGAACCTCGGCTTGGCATTGATTACTTGGAGAGTATCGAACTAAACACCCCTGGATCTCTACTGTTAGGTAGTGATTGAGGGGGCCCTGATGAAATGGCTGGAGCCCTTTGAATGAATTGCATAACTGACCACCGATTCGGAATACACCTTCGAGAAGAACCCTGATTGTGGCTGCGTTGGGTCTTATATACCGATCGTTCGAGGTGGGAGACGGCGCGTGTCGTAGTGACTATTGCCTCTTCTGTGATTCATTTCCACGCGCCTGCTGCGTATTCGCTGCGCCGGTCTGTGTCGTAGTCACTGTCGCTTATTCTGTGACCCCGTTGTCATGCGCCGACCGCGTGATCGGTCGACGCTGCTTGTGCATGCTTGTGTGGCGAAATGCTTCGTTACAGGTTCATATTTGGCCTACGCAAGTATGACAATGTCTCCGAATTTCACACTAAGCTCAAGTGGCTTAAATTGTCCCTCCTCTACAGTATTCTGTTCAACCCCTCTTCTCCATGCTATCATCAGGATCGTTTCTATTTCTTCCACAATTCCAGCAATAATACATCCGTTTATGTTAAAGGCCCCTGTCCAAAGAATGACTTTCTACGATTGGTTATATTCAGTCGAAGCTATTCGATTGTGGAAAAAAACGATCGAATAGCCACGCCACGTCATTTTTGTCTGTCTATCTGTATCTTGACTACGCATCACGTCGAAACTACTGAATGAATTCAACTGAAACTTGGTATGTTTGAGTTCATACTACGAGGTAGGACTTTGGATATTTTTCATCCCAAATAATTAAAGTGTTCCCGCCGGATATTGGTTGAAAGTTATTTAAAGGAACACGCTTTGATTATATGACAGGTATATTAACAAAGGGAACACGTATCACGCGGAAACTAGTGGACGGATTTTGATGCAACTTGACAAAGTCATAGTTTAATGATAGGTTTAAATTGAGGTTTTGAGTATCTTCAAAACTTATTCAAATGAGATGTTCAAGTGGTACTTTATTCCGAGAAAATTCCAGCAGCTATGATTTATACCTCATTTAAAAGCTTATTTACTGGGCTACATAAATATACGTAATGTATATTTTACTAGTTTTCCCGCCCGTGACTTCGTACGCGCAGACTATTGCTTTTTGCGAAAACAAGCGACTCAGCGTACAAAGTCACGACGTTCTCAAAATGTCACAGTAGCACAACGTCTTGTTTCTTTTTTTCTCTGGCACAATTAAACACTCGCTCAATGTCATACTCGCACAATGTAGCATCCTATTTTCTTCAAGGATATTAAAAACCAATGCTAAAGTAGGTATAGTACCAATGCTCTTGATGTTTAGTGACAGACTTGTTATTTCGTTTCCATGACAACCACAGACCATTCAGTGATGGCAACCGTTCCTTATAGTGTATAATCAACATTTTCCTGTTTTCCCGTAAAAACTTTCAATATTCCGGGATAGAAAGTATCCTATGTTTTATTCTAGGGTACAAGCTGTCTCCATTCTAAATTTCATCTAAATCCGTCTAGCCGTTATTGCGTAAAAGCTCCCCAAACAAACAAACAGACAACGTTTCACTTTTATATATTGGTATGGAGATGTCTGCATATTGGTTTGTTCGCGGATCACGTAAAACTACTGGACCAATTGCGATGCGGTTTTCACTGTTAGATAGCTTAAGGCTTAAATTAAAAACTGGTGTTATTGGTATCTCAATCCGATGAGTAGAAGCCGAACAATTGATAAAAATCTTTTAACGGCTTAAGAAATGTTGATCAAATGTTGGTATATTGGTATTTTAGGTATTGGAAATAGTAATACTGATAATATAATACATATAATATTATACTTTTAAACTGGAGTGAGAATGACCACGCGTGCAAAGCCGCGGGCACAGCTTGTTTTATGATAATTGTGTTGTTCTTACAAGCTGCTGCCATCTATTGTAAATGGACTGTACTGTTCAGTTTCATTACAACTGTGCGCGGGTACACTAGCACCAGCTTACAAGGAGCGACAAGAACTTGTTCCATGCTCAATTGTCAATAGCACGAGCATAGCGAACGACAACTCTTGATCATTTCTGTCATAGAGGGAGCCTTATAAATAAAGAAAGTCTACAATAGACGAAGCATGACAAGAAGCAATGTTATTCCTAAAAAGATCTTGAAGAGAAGAAGATCAGACAGACATTTCGAATTTGATGAAACTTTTATTATTATTATTTTTTCTGAATGACGAAATTTATCAACAAAAGGCGTTCCAGTGACTTCAGAGGGATTTAGGTAGAATTACGTGTGCCCACAAGTCATTAGCCAAAAAAGTAACAGTAATCCGGATGCGAATTCATCGTCTATCCCTACTATACAACCGTAGATACGTATGTATAAATGAAACACCGAAAAGCCGTAGGTACCCAAAGATCAGCAGTGCTATTACGCAATATTTATCATATCGGTTTCAATCCGCCAAATTCATTAGTGCCTTGCGATAGAGTCGAAATTACTATGAACAAAGTGACAAACTGATTGTAACTAAGTTCTGTGGTCGGGTCACAGAGGCTCGATTGGTTGAGACTCCTTCGATTCATCTCGCTCACAATGTCCTTGCCAGTATCTGCGGGTACGAGCAAAATTAAATGAAACCAATCACACTGACTACAACAACCACAACAATCAACAATATCAACAAGGACTCCAGGCCAACAACACGTCCTTGGAGATAGATGGCGCCACGAGTACCGGAATAAGTAAGATTGCTATTTTAGATGACAAGCAAGCTCGGAATTTGGCTCCGAATTTTTTTTATTTATTTAGTACACAAAGTTAAAAAAGCTATAAAGGTTACAATGCTTGTAGATAACAAGTAATAGTTGTAAAACAAAGTATTTTATAACCCAAAAAATGCATCACTATATCCTGCACTAGGAAAACCTGTCGCAGGAAACTTATGAACATAATTAATATTCATAATCATAATATTTATGAGAGTGTGTCAAATGAACGATGAATGATGAATGAAATGATAATGTATGAGTGTGTACGATGATTGTAGTATATACTAGGGTGTGAGAGTGTGTGTGTGTGTATATAAAGAGATAAGGTGTTTTTACATGCCTGCTTATGTGTGTAGTGTACCTACATATATGTTCAAGAGTTATGCCAAATATCAAGTCCATTTGCGATTATTGTTGCTCATTCGTACTTTAACTGGGTATTTGCGAAACCATATCGTCACCGCAGTGTGAAAATTAAATAACTAACACATTTTGTCAAATCGTCTTTATTGCATTTCCATAAAGTTGAAGCTGCGCTGTATTTTTTGGTATATTTCACGTTGTGATGTTTTAGATAATTCACAAAAAAAATATAGATTTAACCATTATGATGGCAAAAGTAAATTACACCTAAATGGAAAATTGTGTGTATGGCAAAACTAAATAAAACATGAAATAACTAAATAACTGTAGCTAAATTACGCAGAAATTTAAAATAAAATCAATAAACCTCTTTATTTAGTTTTGCCACAACTCACTCTCAGACTTACGTGATTTTAATATACTCCAGAAATAAACAAAGTCATTTGTTAATATTTATTTGCAGATCAGGGGTGCGATTTTTTAGTGTCACCGGTGATTTCGAAATCACCGGTGTCATAAAGATCACCGGTGATTTCGAAATCAGCTTTTCTCAAAAGTGGTATTTTTGAATATCATACCCTGTCTACCAACATAATATAAATACTGCTCAGCTTTGCTAATAGACAATCGTATGATTACGCTACAAATACGCAGCAAATATTTTTATCGGTACTAGGTACCGGGTTTTATTTTTCACACGAATTGACAGTAAAACGTAAAACGGAACGTATCTGCCAAATCCTAAAACTACATATGGTCTAATCTGTGGTCTAAATCAGCTGATTGAAGTCGAGTTTTCGTTTCTTCGAAAAATTATGTTAGTTTTACCTAGATTACGACGGACGTGATAGAGAAGTGAATAATTAGTATAACAAAGAGAATAAAATGCTACATGATGGCTACAATACCATAAAGAAAGGTTGGGGCCCAAAAATACATTGCTACATTAGTCATTGTTGGATCTCAGTCAGAATAAATTATTGTAAGAAATACAGTTTACCTACTGCAACATTCACAACGAAGGAATTTGCCAGCCGTCTGAATGCCATTCTGGACACCAAGAAAGCATGTATACAAAGTCAAGGAACATATTACAAAGTACTCTGTACAAGAAAGATTAAAAGGAGAGGAGGTAATTATCATTTTTACTACCTACCAATTATGTAAATTTGTTACAATTGTTTTACCATTATATTTATCTAGTCAGATAGTCCTTTGACTTGGCTAATCGTTGCTACCAAGCACATATGGACATGTATATCTTCCAAAACATGCGGATGTCAACTACATCAATAAATGCTTCATCGGATTCCATTCTGCATAACTAGTTGGTTATTTCAGTTTGTCGGAGTAGAGGGACAGATTCTGAAGTCATAATATCTCCATCACTGCAAGATAGGGTAGAAATACATTGTAGCCCATCGTTGTTGTATAATATTTTGGTCTGTAATGGTGCTTGATTGGTTCCAACAACGGCTTAACATTCCCTCTGAAGCATGCATTGATGGCAAATGCACACTTAACATGGATGAAACCCGGTGTTCTTGAATTTCAAAGTGCACATATTACAACTTGACTACCACAGCTCTTCTGCAGTGACATAAATCTACTATATAATTGAACATTTAAAACTTGTTTTAGTTGAAGATGACCAAATCCAGCATCCAGCAATAATTCACCAATGCACCTGACTACAATCCACTGCAGAACATGGGCCTCCCCGATGATAGGGGCGATTTACCATAATCACCACGTTTGGAGGCAGTGTGGTGACCGCAGTACATGTTGATACTTACAGAAAAATGCTGCTGCCCATTTCCTGAATTCCCTATGCACTCACAGCACCAACGGGGTTAGAATGAGTGCACCTATTATGAAGCTGCCCACATGGCAATTATTTTGTAAGTTGTGACATAAATATGATTCTAGGTTTCTACAAAGTATCTACTATTAAAATTAAAAATCAAATGATGTTTTATTTCTTTATTGTAATTTCAAACAATCAATGCACAAAGAGATTGCAGATAGGTAAGTCACTGACTCTTGGTCTTCCACACACAGGGACACATAGAGGCTCAAATCAACTCGTATAGATCATCAGTCCTCAGATTACCTATAGATTCCCAACAACCCCTTCTAAAACAACCACCACTGGATGTGGTATACATTCTTTTTAATGTTATGAAGCATAACAACTTTATTTATATATGCATTCTCCTCAATTAGAGTACTCCGGAACTGTCCTTGACAATATTGTATTGCATGGGCACTTTTGAAGATATTCTTTTTCTTTGGAATGACTTTATGGCACAGGAATTGGCACTTGTTACCAAGGCTTTATAATTATCCACTCATCTAAAAAAATATATAAATGAATAGTTAAATAAGTAGGTACATGTGCTAGACCTCAGATTAGTCTGAGCGCTAAACTAACAAAATAGGGTTACATGTTACATACAGGCTACCCCTGTATTGTGGGTACCTACTGATACCACCTAACATAGTAAAAAAGAAGATACCTACCTAGGTAAGTATTTATGGTAATATGTGTCTACAGGTACGAATCAACTGGGTTTTGGCTGCTAGTGCTAGATAATAGGAGAAGACAATAAAATATTGACTTACCTTTGTTTCTATAGAGAAGGGAAGCCGCTTGTCCTATTATCACGGAAAAAAAGCCTCACATCCTCGAAAGCTAGTAGATTTGAGAGGCAATGTCTTAGCGGACATTGAGAATGCCTCTTCATGCGTAGCATAACTTTAGTCCCAGTATCTTAATCTGACGAGTCAACTTTAGTATTGCTACTAGGCTTGCTGCTAGTATTATTTCATTCGTTGTTCGTATTTTAGGAAAAACAACACACGAAAAGTAATTGAATATAAAAAAACTATGAACGAAATTGCAAAAATATCACCGGGTGATTTCAAAACGAGTGTGGGGAGGCACTCGTAAACGAAATCATAAGTCTGATATTTTTTATCACCCAGTGAAATTCAAAAATACGACTTTTGGGAAATCGGTGACTTTTTATCATTTCGGTGATATTTAATCACTCGGTGAAACTCAAAAATCGCACCCCAGTTGCCGTATTACCTATTGTTGTAAATTAAATACGTATGCTTATTTACTTTACCAACGTCATATCGTAAAATAAACACTAAGACCAGTTAATTCAAGGTAATTATTGATGTTTAGTCAAACATCTAAAACAAAACAGAGTAAATTATTATTTTTTGTGAGATTTCGTGGAATATAAGTTATTGGCGGTAGCGCGGGAAATGTGTGGGGAGGGGGTGCGCCGGTCGTGCGCCGAGCCCTCACATCATCGCTGCCCGGTGTCCGATCATTTCTTCACGTTTTCTCGAGGTTTTACATTCGCTGCACGGAATTATAAGGAACATGGTATCGCGAGGGCGGAATTTAGTAAAAATGTGTGAAACAGAAAGATATCGAGCTAAGGTGGGCTATTTGATGTTTGTTTATTATAATTTAACAAGTTTGAACTGAGTACCTACACAGCCGTGCCAGTCTCAGCTTAGAATAAAACCCCTCCCAATCCTCCCGTGGATATCGTAAGAGGCGACTAAGGGAATACACGAATACGGAAGATGAGCAGCAGCGTCCTCCAAGTACATATTTGATACACTGCGGTCACCAATCCGCCTGCCAAGCGTGGTGACTATGGCAAACCTCCCCAATATTAATAAACCACCGCAAAGCCGGCCCCCAGTCCCCGGCGGCTTCATTATTCCTGGCACCGGTAGCAGCCATGGTAACCGCGGAACAGGGGTGCTTAGAATCGCCGGCAGAGACCCAGTTACCAACCCTTACGATATGTGGACCTGGCAACATACAACGCATGCACCTTGAGGATTGATGAGAAGTTGATAGAGCTGGAAGAAGTAATAAGTAAGTTGCGCTGGGGTATTATAGGGTTATCAGAAGTCCAAAAAGAGTGAAAGGATAGGATGACCCTGAATTCTGGCAACTTACTTTATTACCGGGAAGGCGACTAGCAATCCCAACACGGTATCGGGTTTTTTGTCTATAAAGCCCTCTTCAACAACGTTGTGAAGATCGAAAGCGTTTCGAGCAGGGTGGCATACCTTATACTCAGAATTACCGAACGGTATTCGTTGAAGGTCATAGAGGTGTACGCCCCACACTCGAAACGCCCGGACGATGAACAGCTTTGGGCAGGTGGGAATTTAAATTCCCGTCGGCCCCATTGACAGGGATGTTACTTTTGAAATACATTTGACGTACATTTGAAGTACTTTTGACGTACATTTGACAAACCTTTAACATACTTTTGACATACATTTGACATACTTTTCACATACTCTTGAAATACTTTTGACACAAATTTGCTTTAACATACTTTTGTATTTCTTTTCACAGACTTTTGACATACTTTACACTTATTTTCGACATACTTTTGACGTACTTTTGTAATATTTTTGACATACATTTGCTTTAACATAATTTTGTTATTCTTTTCACATACTTTTGGCTTACTTTTGACATACTTTTCACATATTTTCGACATAATTTTGACGTATTTTTGACATACTTTTTTTTTTGAAATTATATTTACATAATTTCGGAATATGTAAATATTTACTCATACTTTTGTTATACTTTTGACGTACATTTGACGTACTTTAACATACTTTGACATTACTATGTTGTACTTTAGATATTATTCGTTAGAAAAATAATTGTAAAATATGCTGTGATTGTTGCGATATTATTATATTTAGTTAAACTTCTTGTTGCTTAGTTTCTATCAAAATAATTATTGTAAAAATGTGATGATTACTGTGATAAAAAATAGCTCGATATTATTTGTAAGAAAAATAATTGTAAAATATGGTTCTGATTAATGTTGTTTTATTGTAGTACCTAAACATATGACCGTTTATAAATATTGTTAATTTAAATACCTGCATACCTAGTGAGTTTTTAATTAAAAGTATTATTGTCAATAAATCAGTATTTGATTTGCTCGAATTAGTTGGCCTTTTATATATTCCAAACTTTCTGACTGTATTTACACCAAAAATGAGTGTTAGTAGGAACAGAAACAGTAGTTTACATTCCATATTTAACACATTTTCCACATTTAATATATATTTTGTATATATATGTATCTGTGGTGTTTGGTATATACATGATAAGTCCAAAATTGGTCATTTTCTGATTTTGCATCACCCATACTCAATTATTATTTTATTTTCATTTGGTCTATGCTAGGTAAGTCTCCGGCTGCTAGAAATACAAGTAACAATATGACCTACGACTGATAAGTCTTAAAACAGTAATTTCCGTTTGATTCATTTATGTTAAAATAACTTATCATGACTTTGAACGTCGGTGGACGTCTACAAATGGCTCCACTTGATGATAGCATGAAGCATCCCATTTTGATGCCACAAACTTCACACTTCACAAAATTATTGATTTCTGACGCACATCAGAGAACTTTGAAAGCCAAGGACGAGCGTAATCATACTGAGGAATAGTTATTCCGGTTACTCACACTTGTAAGTGCTTAGAAGGTTATAATTTACGGCCAGTATAAGTAAAAGTGTCCTATATGAGCAAAAGATAAGAGTAAAGTTACTTGAAACCATTTACACTTCTTACTTGGTTTTATAACCTCTAATAAGTTAATTATGTGAGTTCATTATAAATATATAAGTTTCATAAAGGCATGTTGTAAGAGTAAATCCATTTGATAAAGTCATAAGCTTATTACTGCTTTCACTAAGATCTCATGTTCTTATTAAAGACTTATGATTTGCTATTATAAGCATTTATATGCTAAATCATCTTAGTCAAATCCTCTATAAGGTTATTTACGCTTGAGACTACCGTTATAGGCAATTACCATTATGATATTGCATATGCTATTACGTAATTTACGTTGAACGTACGTCACTTGGAATTCGTACTTCGCAATATTATTAGAAACTATTTAATAATTAAAACTAGTGTACGTACGCTCCTTATAGTGTACGTGATGAAAATATTATGATTTAGTAGTCTTTAAGGGGCATGCCCCGTGCACTAATGCATTTAATTACATTGGGAAAAAACAGGTAAGCAAAATCTTTTCTGACAGAATTTGAGTAGCCATAGATATAGATCTAACTAGATACCTAATAGGTGCACCGTGAATTGCTTCCAAATTATTATTGATATCATTCAATCCTCCCGCCACACGTCAATAACGTTTGCCGCGATGTTATATAGGAAATGGAAAAAAATATATTTAAAAATGTACCTAATGAAGATGGTCCCTATTGATATTACAATCTAGCCTTGAATAAGGCTATCATGTTATTTATTTTTTTAACTTGTACAAGTTGGATAAAATAGAGATGATTATTCATTATTATTACATAGATATTACATAGATGGTTCCTATCTCACGGGTCTCAAGCCTAGTTTAGGAACTAACTGCTCCACCCAGGGTAGGTACCCCTGGTGGGTTTGAAGCGTCTATTTTTGTTGTTGATGCCTTTTCAATAAATTATTATTATTAATATATATCGTACGTAAATATCACTAAATATTATAAAACTATAATGCTAAACTAAGAAGTCACTCCTGACATCAGCACGCCTATGAAGTTCCATAATTATTATTATGGTAACTTAAACAAAAGAAAACCATATTTCATGGACGCTTTTTTACTTATATCGAGTCCATAGATTATGTATCTAACGAAGATTGTTCAGTTTTGTGTTCACGTTCCTATCGAAAGCATAAAGTACGGGCGCTGTTATTTTGATTATTTTGACTTTGCTTTAGATTTTGGACTTTCGATGCTGCTAATACTTGGAAACATATAATCTTCATGCCCTTATTTTGTACCATCGATAAACTAATTACCTTAGATTTTGACATATTCCTCAGCCTCTTCACATTGTTTCTTACACCCCCCCCCCCCCCTCTCCCCCCTCCCATAACCATGACACCTTTATAAATCACTTGTTATAATCCAAAGACGAGAATTACACTTACATAATTATAAACTCTCTGTCAACCGTCAATGTTCGTCAATATCGGTGAGTAACAAATTGATAATTAATTATTTTTATTGCTTAAAATGATTAATGTTAATACTGTAATAATTGGGATAGATAAATATCTACAATCCAAATAATATCTATACTTATAATAAAACTGTAACAGATCCAATTCTGTACATTGAAGATATTTTAAAAGTTCTGTTCTGAGGGTTCTTCCGCGTAAATGCGCCAAGCCTCTACGGTTGCCAAATAGAAAAAGCCCAATGGCATCATACCTCTGTGGTTACCAAGGGTCTAAATGTTCATTTATTTTCGATTTATTCAAGTTTTATCGTATGGAGGGCCATTTATTTAATTTGGGTACTAGTAATATCATGTAGCTATCCAATAAAATGCCATACTCTCAGAAAAAGATTCAATCCAACTTAAAAAATATATATACCGTGACGCTTGACTCTAGAAAAAAAGTTACCGTTAAAATATTTTGCAAATTCTGCAAATAAGCCGTAAGTTCATGGGATAACAAGTTCATGGGATATATTAAAATTATCGTTGTTTCAATCTCTATCGATTAATCGATACTGAAGCTAAAACTGTATTATTTTTATTTATTTTTCTGTTTGTCACACGTGACAAAACGGTGTGAACACGAGTTCGTCGCCGTCTATGGGGCTGTATCTTGACCGCATCATGACGAAACTACGGAATGAATTAACGTGGCGTGATGCCTAGCCAAGATACAGACAGACAGACAAAAATTAAAAAAAATGCAGTTTCGAATACAGAGTAACCTCCAAAAAACAATTTCTAAATATCTTCAATGTACAGAATTGGACCCGCTACAGTTTTATTATAAGTATAGATGAAAACACATCAATGCTCGCGGCAAACGTTATTGGCGTGTAGCGACAATATTGTGACGTGTAGCGATTGAACGGAGTCGACAATATTGATGACTTTTGTTTGGAAGCAATTAAAAGTGTACCTATTAGGTATCTAGTTTGATCTATATCTATGGCTACTCAAATTCTGTCAGAGAAGATTTTGCTTAGGTACCTGTTTTTTTTCCAGTGTAATTAAATGCATTAAATACTACTAAATCATAATATTTTCAGCACGTACACTATAAGGAGCGTACGTACACTAGTTTTCATTATTAAATAGTTTCTAATAATATTGCGAAGCACGAATTCTAAGTGGCGCTGCTGGGGAGTATACTCCCCAGCAACGCCACAATAAAATGTTTATTATTTCGTTTTCTGTTCTATGCACAGCAATTATCGACTTACGCACATGACGTACGTTCAACGTACATTACTTTCCGCTATGATTGATCCCTCTAAATTATGGTGGCGCTGCAGCGGAGCACGACACCTTCCCGTAACCCCTTAAATTTTATGCGTAACGCGACAGTGCGAGGTCTACAGCTCACAGAGCCACTAGTATATCGGTGTGGATGTTTCTAACTATAATAACTATTTCTTTGGATATATATTATTTAATTGACCGAGCGAACGCGAAGCATCTCCGTTTCAGCTTGGGCAAAAATTTTTTCGTATGTGCGGATGTTTGTCCGGCTGTTCTCCTCAACAGGTCGCATTTCTCAACCGATCTAGACAAAACTTGTTAAGTTAAGGCCGAGATATATTATGTGAAAAAGGCTCAATTTGGGAACATTAAAACCTTTTTTCTCCGTAATCTTTATAGAAAAAAATTCAAATAAAATATATGTTAATTTACATCATACAAAGCATCTTTTCTTTAGCTTAAAAAAATGAAAATACATTTTTAAATATCAACAATAAATACGCAAAGTACCCTCTGTTTTTGTAGTTATTACCGCTTTTCTTCTAAACTAACAATCACATATTTTTTTAATTTCCTTTAGTATATTCAATTATGAAACGCTGAGGGAACCTTGGAATTAGTTTTGAAAATATCTTTCCTAATTATTTTTAACAATTTTTTTACGTAATCTATACTCGCTAATCGTTGTGCAACCCCTCTGTGGCCCAATAAATCAGTGCGGGACGAGACGTTGTGCTGAACAGACCTGCGACACTTTTCTCCGCAAAAGGCACCTATTATTAATCTGTGGCTTGTCTTGCGCATAACCAATTTGGAAATCGTATATCGCCCTGTCCAGTGGCGGTTAGGTCCTTATGTTTTTATTGCATTTTTGGGATTTTATAATGCATATGCATCTATTCACATTGGCAAAAAAATAATTGACCTTATATTGATATAAAAAAATATATATTTTTGTTTTTAGCCACGTACCAATATACTCCGACGAATACCGCCACTAACGCCAGTGCATCCGAATTTTTCCGTTGAAAACGGCCACTGTCGCCTCAGCGACTATGTTCCACGCAAATATTTGTGCGGGGAGTCGGGCATTGGTCGTGGTCCACCGGCTCAGTTCACCTGGGTGGACCACGGGCACTATTCAAGGCGAAATAATTAAACCAACGAAGAGATTTCGTGAAGGTGAGTAAATAGATCATTTTTGAACCACACTAGTTAAGTAGTACTTATTTTAATAGAAATTCAGGTCTGACGTCGGCATTAGGTACCTGATTAGGTAGGAATCTTTTCAGTTTTACCTATACACACTGAATAACATCAGATTTCATAAAGTACAATTAAATAAAACTCCTAGGTACCAACCTAATATAGGTACTTCAATCTACGTAGGTATCTAACCTGTTTGATAATAAAACACCTAGATACCAACCTAATTTAGGGACTTATTTGGATATATTTGGGGTCTATAGTCCCCAAACATATCTATTTGGGGACTATAGACCTTTTAAGCAAGGTTTTATCACCATGTTTGAAAAATAGTACCACCGTATACTCTTGTGCCATACCTCGAGTGTGCTGCACAGTTAACAACGGAGTTAAAGAAGACCTGAAACACCTTGAGAATAGGTTTACCTTTAAGAGCTCCGATGTAACTCCGTCTTCACCGGAGGCTTTTCTATTTTATTATCACAGGGCCATTTCCATCTCTTCCAAGCTGACGTCTGGTAGCTCACCAGTATAGAGGCGAGTCAACGTGGCTCTTGAATCCTCAGAAACAGTCTCTGGCCGAGGAGCATGCGAAGCGTATAAGTGTCCGTAGTAAAAATCAAAGGTGAGTGATGTATTCGCCATTGATCTTAACACCATATCCATTCAAGTTCAGAAGCTTGAATATATCTTCCAGTGCAGAAGTGAACAGTTTCGGAGAAATAACGTCTTCTTGTCTCACCCCTTTTTGCAACTGGATAGAATTCGTGCTCCGATCCTGAAAACGGATAGTCATTGTGGCCTTGCTGTACAAACACTTCAACACATCCATGTACCGGTATTCAATCTGGCACTGTTGTAATGACTGTAGCACTGCCCAGGTCTCGACTGAATCAAAGGCTCTCTCGTAGTCCACAAACTCTAAACATAGTGGCCTATTATACTTTTCGGTCTTCTGTATAATCAGCCGGAGCGTAGGATGTGGTCTACGGTGCTAAAGTCTTTCCGGAATCCAGCTTGTTCAGGAGGCTGATAGTCGTCAAACCTACGAGCGAGACGGTTTGTAACTACTCTCCAAAACAGCTTATAGACGTGGCTCAGCAGGGAAATGGGCCTATAATTCTTCAAGATGGTGTTATCACCTTTCTTAAAGAGCAACACCACTATGCTCCTGTGCCACGCTTCTATCGTAAGTATCCTCGAGGATGACGGAGTTAAACAGCCTCTGAAGGACTTTAAGTACCGGTGTTCCAACCACTTTCAGTAGCTTTGTCGTTATTCCGTCCTCCCCTGGTGACTTGTTGCTCCTAAGCTGTTTGAGAGCCATTCTGATCTCGTATAGGCTAACGTCCGGGAAATCTTCGGTATAATGTCGGGTCAAACGAGCTTTTGCACCGCTAGCAATGCTAAGAGCACTACGTGATGAGGTGTATAATTGCCCATAGAACTTCTTGAGCTCACTCAAAATCTCTGGCTTCGACGAGACGATGCTGCGACTGTCCGTCTTCAGCTTCGTCAACAGGCTTTGCTCAATAGACAGATCTCTTGCAAACACTATGGAGCCCTTATACCGCTCTATTGCGTTCTTAATACAATTAGTATTATAGGAACGCAAATCATGTCGCATCGACTTGGATATCCGTTTATTAAGCAAGCTGTAACTCGACATATCCACTGAAGACTGCAGCTTCATCTCGCCTCGTTCTGCCATAAGTTTAAGTGTATGCTCAGAGAGTTTCTGAGTTCTATTTTTGCGGTGGGTCTTAAAGAACTCCGACCCGACCGCGTGAACAATTTCCACCAGCCCGTTGTTTAGTTCGCCCACTGTATCGCAATCGGTAAGGATTTGGAAGCTATTTTGGAGCTACAACTGAAAGTTCTCGGGGTTTTGGATTTGGGCAAGACTTGGGCGAATAGTAGATCTCATCAAACAAGACCTTTCCAGTTTTACGTTGACATTCAAGTTCCAGTCTTAACCCTGTTGATCACAGAGACATCATTGAATATATGCAAAATGAAATCTAACTTGTGTTTATGACCGCCGGGGTGCAGCCACGTCCATTTCCTGGACGGGAGCTTCTTGATTTATCATAAAAAAACCCTCCTTCTCCATGAAGTCAGCCAATAGCTGACTCTTTTGGTTCCGATGGCCAAATCCAAACTGCCCCACTTTCAGCTCATCGTCATTCCTCATGCCCAGCCGTGCGTGGTAATATACTTCTGGCTCATATCATATTTTTGGAAATGTTCACTTGTGCCATATAGTAAAAAAAACTCCGAAATACTTAATAGTGAATCTTAGTAATTATTTTGTTGCTTTTGAATATTGTATAGTTTATCTTACATATTTTAATCATATTGCATTTTAATAATAATTTATAAGGTATGATGACACGAACAATGATTCAATATTAATTACATCATTGCTCATGTATAACCGCGTTTGCTACACGTATGAAGTTTTAATTAAAAGTTACCTTTTAATAAATAATGTTTTACTTTCTTTGCCGAAAATTAATGGTGACTTTTTGCCTTGATAATAAATCATACGGCTAAAATAAATCATACGTTTTAACCATTTCTAAACCTAATACTTATAAAATATCTGTGTGTCTGTTAGGAGTAGTTTCTTAATAAAATAAAATTGTCGTTGTTGTTTCCTGATAACAATTATCTTATTGTGATCTATTTTATGTAACATGTTCATAAAGACATTTCCTATGTACAATGGTAGCATGCAAGAGTAACATGTAATTTTTTTATTTGTCATTACCAATACAGTTAAGTAATATTTTAAGTCGATCGGTTTTTTCCATTGCATGTTACCGTAACATTTTTCTACCTATAAAATTGGGTTAAAGCTTCCGTAACCACCGGTTTGTTGTATATTATAAACAATATGTACAATCCTTATTTTAAGTTAAATATACCTATTAAAATAAAATACAATGATAAATATTTGTTTATGAGTATACGTACTGGAAGTAAATCAACAGTATATAAATCAGTCCGTTCATAGAAGAAAAAAGTTTTTTTCTCTAGTGTTGTGTACCGAAATATGCCGTTTAACTTAACAATTTGCTCGTAAAAAGCCACCACTTTGCTATTTGCGTCGAAAAAAGTCCTAACGTCTTTTTAATTTACGCGTGCTAGTCATTATCCGTAGAATAAAGCCCTTATGGCGATTGAGTTCATTTATATACGCTAAAGTTCCGCGGAATACAGTCTTAAGGGACAAAATATATATAAAAACTGATGATATTAAATAAAAAAATATATCACTGGATGCTCGTTATATCACCTAATTGTTTAGGATACCATAAAACATACATTCTCTAAGAAATTTAAAGAAAATTAGAAAAAAACCTCCCCCTGAAAACCTGTGGTTTTGCAATAGTGGCTCTTTTCGACGGATAGGGCGATATTATGTCGATTTTTTGTTGTAGGCGGGATTATTTGAGTGTGTAAATATAATAATAATGATATTTTTTAGTTTTTTGTAATAAGGCTGTACATAATAGTAGGTATAGTCTTTTATTATAGTTATTAATTTATCTATTCGTATTATAGTCATGGTGATGATGATGATATTATAGTAATTATTATAGTCAATTACAGTCAGATTATAGTAATTATTATTAAATTAAGTATCAAATAATGTTCATAAATTATCTAAATAAATAGTACTGGTTCCTTATATATTATTTTTATTATTATAGTTAATTATAATTACACATACATTAATACATTATAGTAATTATTATTTAATTAAATTATTTAATTCTATGCGTGAGTTTAGGAAATCATAATATTTTTTCAATAACTAGTTTTTGGGTTCTGTATGATATGGTAACAATTCTATTGTCCCAATCGGAGCTTGATATCGGTACGAACAATACTAGTATCATAGCATGGTATTTTCCATGTCGGTACTTGAATATCGATACCTAAGAACCGGTATTTTCCCCTCAAGGTACCGGTAGATAATTCAGGTTCTGATGCTACATTGCTAGAATGCCACCATATACTCGTGCTAACGCAGCGGATGTCTACGGATTGCGACGTTGTGCTTTCACACGAACTATTTGAGTCACACACTGTTCTATCACAGTGATAAAACTAATAATACATCATAATTCACGGGATTTCAGCCTCAGATTTGACAATCACCACCACAAGCATTTTTTGTTTTGAATGATGAGACGAAAATACAAATCATGTGTATGATAATGATTAGGGAGTAGGGACTTTGTATAATTCATATGAAACCTCATTGTTCATTATCAGTGCTAAAATTCTAAAGTTAACCGTAGGTACTGTTTTTTTTTGATTACTTGACTCATCTTTCTTAACATCTAAAATTTAGTCGATATTTTGCTTTCAAATCAGTTAAGATTCTACATTGCTTTGAAACCCAAATATTGGTAGGTATTCCAATGTTTAGTGTGTTTCACGGTCGGATAATAATAATAATTCATATTTTTTTTAAATTAGGTTCCTTGTCACACTGAACTCCATGAAACATTAGAGATTGTAATTTATTCTATTTTGATGAAACATTATTTACTAAAAAACGCGCACTAATAGAGTAAATCGGAGACATGTATTTTTTATTGGTAACATAATTATTATTTTATATAAAAAATTGATTTGATTAAAAAAAATATTATTTATATTTTCCGGTTTTCTCACACTTGTATTGAAAAACTTCGTATTATGCATGTGCGTAACAGATTATTACAAACTTATTGACCGAAGGCAAGTCAGCTTGTGCTTACCAACGATTATTAATATTTTATTCACCCCGATGCAATAATCATCATCATCAGCTTATATCTGTGCCTATAGCTAGACCTAGGCCTCTTCTAATGCACGCCACTGAGCTTAGTCTTCAGCTGTCCTCATCCAATTTCTTCCAGCTACTTTTCGCAGCTCGTCAGTCCACCTGACCACAGGGCGTCCTACACTACATTTGCCTAAACTTAGTCTCCACTCGAGGACTCTTCTACCCCAAAGGTTATTGGTTCTTTGGGAAATGTGACCAGCCCACTGCCACTTTAGCTTGCTTATCCTTAGAGCTATGTCAGTTACCTTGTTTCTCTGTCGGATATCTTCATTACGAATCTTGTCCAGAGAATCTCCAAGCATAGCTTTTTCCATAGCTTGCTGATCGACCTTGAATTTGTGGACTAGTTTGACCGTGAGTGTCCACGTTTTGGCTCCGTAGTTTATGACTGCTAGGACGCAATGATTAAAGACTTTTGTCAAAGTCAAAGTATTTAGTGTAAATAGGCAAAAATAATAGCACTTTCACAAGTCAAAATTAACATCTCCTGAACAAAGAGATATACATAAAATATTATAAAAAGATCAAATCAATCCAAACTTAGATAAACTTACTATAAACTTTAGATAAAGTATTCTTTGAGTTTGAAAAGGAAATTTCCCTTTCATGTGCCAACAGAGTTAAATCTCACACTGGAAAAGGAAATACCCTTCTGACTCTACCGGTGCTTCGGAAATACGCCCGTTAGAGAAGAGAGCACCAAGAAACTCTAGTGTCTTCAGTCAGGCACTGTCGTATGGACGACGAGAAGACTTGACGGAGCTTGCCACATGCTGCCCAACTTGGCTGAGTTTTTCTGTTGGATTCCTTCTCAAAGTTGTTTTTTTTGGGGAAATTATTGCAATTACCTTGGTAAATATATTGTCAATAGATACACCATTGACTGCAATCGGTTCCGGGTCAACAAGATAGGATAAACATGATCTTGGTCTTGTCTGTGTTTATTCTAAGCCCGATGCGTCGAGAAGCGTCTACTGGGTGGGACAGCATACTTTGCCAGTCTTGCAGTGACTCCGCCATTAGGACGATATCATCGGCAAATTGTAAGTGTGAGATATTCTCCCAATTGATATTAATAAGATATGTTTAAAATGCTCAATTCAAAGGAATGGGCAATCCATTCCAATCCAGCATCTTAAACATATCTTCCAGGGTATTAGTGAACAGTTTTAGGGATATAACATCCTCTTGTCTCACACTCCTGTCAGTTGGATATGCTTAGACTGCTGGTTTTGCACTTGGACACTCATAGTTTCGGCGTCATACAGAAATATCAGTATTTCGACTTATCTTTGCAGCGATGTCAATCCACTTGACACCACTGCAAAGGCTCCAGAACCGCCCAGATTTCAATGGAGTCAAAGGCCTCCTCATAAGCCACAAAAACAAGACACGGGGGCTGGTTATACTCTTCAGACTTCTGTATAACCTGCCTCTCTGAGTGTATGTGGTATATGGTGCTAAATCCTCCGTGAAACCCGGCCTATTCAGGAGACTGGATCAAGTCTTCTAGCGAGACAATTTGAGATGTCCCTCGAAAACAACTTATAGACGTGGCTCAAGAGTGAAGCAGGTCATTAGTTCTTTAAAAGAGTTTTATAGAAAGTACTACCAAACTCCGGCTCTACACCTCTGCAGTTCTCCCACTGCTAAGAACGGTGCTAAATAACCCCAGAAGCTCCCAAAGTACGGGCTTCCGCCCTGCTTTTAAAAGCTCCTAAGTTATACCATCCTCACCGTGGGGGCCTTTCGATTCTTAAGTTGTTTGAGCGCCATCTCAATCTCGTCTAGGCTGACGTTGGGCAGTTTGTCGGTGTAGTGGCGGGTCAGTATTGCGATGCAATAATTTATTTATTTAATTGTTTTGCACAAAAAATTGTGTACAAGGAACGACTTAATGCTAAACAGCATTATCTACCAGTCATCCAGGTCGTGAAAGAAATAATAGTAGGGCGTAATGTATTGCGAAAATTTCTAGCCATAAGTTGGAAAGATGCATTGATATGAATTTTTGTTGTTAGCAATGATATTGCCTATCATGCGCTACAACAAAAATCTCAGCAATTTGTGTCTAAAATTTTTGAAAAAAAAACTTTTTTTCCCTTTTATTAATTTAACTTATCATTTCATTCAACTTATTAATTCAACTTATCATTTTCGTGAATGCAGCCATCAAAATATTCTTCGAGAACGACTTGTTTTTTAATGACTTCTTTCTTCCACGATTTAAATGTATCGTACTATAACGAGAGAAAAAAAACGATTTGCGCCTTTTTTAAAATGACAGGTAATGTTAATTTTGAATTCACTACTTCACCCGTGTTACACTCAACCCGTGAAGTACCTACTCACTGCTTTATTATAAGTATAGATATAAACCTCCTTGCAAGTAAAGTTGGTTGGACATGCAGATATTAAAAAAACTGTAAATAAATCGCACTAGCAAGGTAAGATAAAGTTTCAAGACCACAAGGCCTTAACAGTACACATTTCAAGCAACTTTATTGAAAATTTACTTTTTCATGTGTACTGGAAATGCAAAAAGAAAATTTTGTGGACTTAAAGGCTCGCGTGTTACATGGGGCGAGACACATGGGCCTCTCTACTGGCATCATTCGCCTACTGTATTCTTTCGCTCACACTTATGAAAAGTAAGTACTACGGGAACCGGTTTTAGAACCTTTATAAGATACCACTTTATTAAGTAATACCTATATGTTAGTTAAAATACCAACACAGTACCGGTACCGTCCCAAAATCAGTGGAACCGGTTTAAAAAAATAGCGGTATTTCAAGCCCTGATTCCTAGTTGACTAAACTAATTTATATCCAAGTCCATAAGTCTCAGGAATAGTGGAATGTAATAGTAGTAGATATAGTAAAAACTTATTGAGTCAATTACAATGCCAGTAATGTAAGAGAATGCGTGTTTTATATGTGTTTAGGCATAGGTAAGTACGAAAGCATGATTCATATGTGTAAAAGAAATACTACAAAACGCTATATATCGTAAACATAATAATTAGGTAGGTACTATTAGATATATACTACTAGGTATATATCTAATTATATACTAGGTACTATTATTATTATTATTTAGAGTATGCTATCTACAAAAGCTATGGTAGAGAGCGCGCGGCTGGCGTAACTTTTGTCAGGGGGTGCGGGGCCTGCGCGGGGCATTTTCATCGGTAACGCCCAATCGAGCAAGGTCAACCGCGTATATAAACGAATTTTTAGTTTTTTTTAGGAATTAGAATAGTCTAGCATTATACAAAAAAAATATTTTTGCTTGTTAATAACATAAGCTGGGAGGACATCCACGCGGTGAAACGGTTTGAGAGAATCAAGAAGTTTTTTTGAGGTAGTAAGGAGATGAACTGACTTTCGTTGATAGGATTGGACAAAAAAAAACTTGTTTCTCTCAAACTGTTACCGCTCTCACCGCGCGGAGGTACTTCCAGCTTATGTTATTAACAAGCTCAAATTAAAATTTTATATAATCTCCGACCACCACAACCCCCGTTAGGTATAGCTAATAAGCATCTCGATCACATCATATTTCAAACATAAAAAACCGCATAAAAATTGGTCTATTCGTTTGGGAACTACGATGCCACAGATAGACACAGATACAGTGAGTGATACTTTAAGTGAAACAGTAAGTGATACATATACACCCTAAACTTTTAATATCCCTCTCTTTGTAGTTCGTTGGTTAATAAAATAGTTGAGTTTTTACTTTAGCTCATTTTCACATCAGGTAATGCCCATCATCTATCTATATATATCTATCTATCTATCTATATCTTCTATCTATATCTATCTATACTATAATAAAACTGTAACTGGGCTAAATCTGTAAAAAAAAACTTCAAAATCGATATGGAGTGCAAAAAGCTTTTTTTTTTTAACCCCCGAACAAAGAGACGGGTGTTATAAGTTTAGGATGTGTATCACTGTGTGTGTGTGTGTGTGTGTGTGTGTGTGTGTGTGTGTGTGTGTGTGTGTGTGTGTGTGTGTGTGTGCGTGTGTTTTTTCGTTTTTTTTTGTTGAAAGCTAATGTGATTGAGATGGTTCTTAGCTATATGGCAAGGGGGAGGGGGGAGGTGAGAAAAAGTGGTGAGAATCGTAGCTTCCAAACGAATGGTTTGATTTAGGTGCGGTATTTTATGATTGAAAGCTGAGGTAATCGAGATGGTTCTTAGATATTACAGAAAGAGTATAGCACAATAGAGTATCCTACTTCCTTAACACGGGCGTAAGTCTTTTTATTGTAGGACCTCTACACTAGAGAGCGTCGTATTTGTACTTATAATAATGCAATAAAAACAAAAAATAACGTACAAAGAAAATAATTAAGGTTGTAAGTGTAACACTAGATAATTTACCAGCATCAACAAATCAAGCGCATTAAACAAACGCATCAAAGTACTGCCTCCGATTTAACTAGATGGCGCTGATTGACCGTAAAACACGCAAGCATTTCATTCTCTGCAACCAAGCGTGCCGCTAAATTCAAATCTGTAATTTTTTCAAATTTGGCTTACACTAGCTTTAGCGCTTTGCCTCAGCACTACCTCCAGTTCTTGCGACTGGAAGTTGTCTGTCTGTTGAATTGCCTACTGTCCGGTTGATATCAAATTACTCTGCGCATATCTATACGTATAATAAAACTGTAACGGGTCCAATTCTGTACATTGAAGATATTTTGAAATTTTCTTTTGGAGGGTACTTTATATTCAAATTTAAAAATTCAAATTCAAATTAATTTATTGTAATAAGAACGGTTTGAAATGGGACTGGGCGGGACATGTCTGTAGAATGGAAAATACACGATGGACTAAAAGAGTAACAGAGTGGGTACCGAGAAATGAAACCAGGAGTCAAGGTCGACCGAGGAAAAGGTGGGAAGATATATTCATAGAAAAGGTTGGACCAGATTGGATGACAAAGGCTAGAATAAGAAAGTTGTGGAAAGATATGGGGGAGGCCTACACCAAGGAGGTGACTACTACTTAGCATTATGTTAATAAAACCAAGTATCAATAGATAAAACATATAGATATATGTATATATCAATTCTATGTATATAAATATATAAGTGTTTTTCCTAGCCTCCAGGCCTTAGCTTTCATTTCATTTATATTTTACAATAGTTCAATTTGGGTAGGATTTGTTTATCCTGAGGTTTTATTTTGTTAAAATTTAATTTTACCATTTATCATTTGTCTGACTTACAGTTTTGGCGGAGGTAAGCTACATTTTTTTTTTTGTTATTGTTATATTTGAATTATTAGTGTTAATGTCACACCGTGGACGACTACGCGCGTCTACATGACAGCGCTGTGCGACACCTTGCTGCACAAAAACGGTGATTTGTATTCAAATACAAAACTGGATGCGGAATTTAAAGAAAAATAATTAATTTCTTTATCAGATGAGATACTGCACTACCATCCTTCATCAGAAAACTCAGAAATGCTAACGCTGTGCTCACTTTATTCCATTTAAAACGAAAATGGCAGATGTCCAGAACGTTGAAGCGCAGAGCGTTGCAGCACCGCACATCACGACAAACTGGCTGGTGTGACATCCTACGCAACGCGCTACGCTGCAACGCTCTGCTCTGCAGCGCACACGCATCCGGTTTGACCCACGCTTTACTCTTCAACCACAGCTGTGACCATAGATTGCACTGAGGCACCATCTGTACGGAGGTTTACAATAAGTTGTCAACTCTTTTGGTTTGACGGTGACGTTTGACGTCTCTCAAGGAGTGGAGCAAGGAATTTATATACATACGATAGTATAATAAATTCCTTGCAGTGTAGTCATATAAAAATTTATAATTTGTGGACTCATCCATCAAGTTGTGTAATGCTCTGCCTACAACAATGTTTTTTGATAAATAATAACCCAGCCCATGTGTGTTTAACTCTAGAGTGAAACCGCGCCCTTACCGTGGTCCACTTTCAAAGTTCACCTGGTTGTACCAGGGGTAATTTTGTTTTCCTGTGGTCAATCTCATGATTTCTGGGTGAACCAAGGGTTTTTACTTCTTTCCATAGTCCACCTTAGTTCACCTGGCTGTACCAAGAGCAATTTTTTTCTTTCTGTGGTCCACCTCAAGATAACTGGGTGTACCATGTTTTTAATATTTTATCCATGGTCCAGCTATGAAGTTATTGACATAAGGTTTTATAATGTATTGCCCGTGGTCCACCTAAATACCGTTTGTTCCCAATAGTTTCGTAAGAGAAGTTACGTGACTTTGTGAGTAGTGAGAACTTTTTTCCCACTACTTCAATGGAACAAAGAACACATTAAATATGATATATTTTATTCCCGCTAGTTCCGTATAGTCTTAAACTATTTCAATTAAAACCATGTGGCATTGTCCCCCACTATTTAATTATTATAATATTCTTCCTGCCTCATCCTATCAGCCTTTAGAAGTCCACTGCTGAACATAGGCCTCCCCCAAAGAGCGCCATGACGAGCGATCTTGTAACACCTCCATCCACCGACTTCCTGCGATGGCTACAATGTCGTCGGTCCATTGTGTGGGGGGTCTCCCCACACTTCGCTTGCTTGTTCGAGATCGCCATTCGAGAACCTTTATTCCCCAACGGTTGTCGGTTCTGCGACTTATATGGCCTGCTCATTGCCACTTCAAGTTACAAACTCTGAGAGCTATGTCGGTAACCTTAGTTCTTCTACGGATTTCCTCATTTCGGGTTCTATCACTTAGTAAATCACCGAGCATAGCTCTCTCCATTGCGCGCTGCGCAACTCTGAGCTTGTGTATGAGACCAATAGTTAGCGACCACGTGCCAGTGCCGTATGTTATCACTGGCAACACGCACTGAGTATAAACTTTCGTCTTGAGGCTCTGCGGTATCTGCGACGAGAAGATATGGCGCAATTTCCCAAATGCTGCCCATCCGATTTGGATTCGTCGGTTGACCTCTTTGTCGAAGTTGGATCTACCCAGTTGGATCGTCTGACCTAAGTAGACAGTGATCAACAGCTTCGATAATATCGTTCTCAACATGTCCAACATGCCCATGTCGTACCCATGCCGGTTTAGGCATGGGTACGACATGGGCATTTGACATGATGTTCGTCTTGCCCATGTTCATTTTAAGATCCACCTGTTGGGGAACAATATTGAGGTCACTGAGCATTGTGCTTAGGTCTTCCAGGGTTTCAGCCATGATGACTATATCATCAGCAAATCGAAGGTGAGTTATGTATTCGCCATTGATGTTAACACCAAATCCGTTCCAGTTCAGAAGCTTGAATATATCTTGAATATAGTTTCGGAGAAATAACGTCTCCCTGTCTCAGCCCTTTTTGCAACTGGATAGAATTCGTGCCCTGATCCTGAAGATGGACTGTCATGTTGGCTTTACTGTACAAACACTTCAACACTTCGATGTACCGGTAATCAATCTGGCACTTTTGTAATGACTGTTGCCCAGGAGCCTGATTCCGTAGAGTTAAAGTGTGGTTCGGTTAATGCCACTTGGACCATTAATTGCCACCGATCACTCGTTTCGAATTCACTAAGCTCAGTGAGCATGTGAAATGACGTCATCAAGGCGATGAGCACTCAACCGCACGGAAACTGTCATTTTACTACGAAATACAAAACCGGTAATTCAAAATCAGAATTCACAAGGAATTCAGTAGCAATGAGTTTTCGTCGACCGAAGAGCACCCGGTGCGTTCATTGCATTTACTATCTAGCAGTGTTTGGTTAGTGAAGATCATTGATAATGCATAGTTACTATGAAACTTATAGTTCTAACACCTACATAGGTACCTACACTTTGTTTCATGATTTATCGTGCCATGAAATTGTGTTGTTTTTGTGAATGGTAGGTTTAATGACATGTATGTACCTATGTGGTATTTCATAGAACCTATCTAACTATTTCATAGCTAGAGAAGGATTTTAACCCTAAAATAGAAAAAACCTACTGGTTTTAAAATCTAGTAAGTTTCTTACAAAGCCTAATTATGTGAAGTTCTACTAACAACGAGGGGTCAATGCAAATATAAGCAAAACGAAATCAAGCGTAGGTATTAAATATCATGTAATAATGTTATAATTTTCACATAATTTGAGATTTACACTATCCTATGAGCTCGGAAAGAGGAGATCTATACATTCTTATATACTGCAGTTCTGTGTGCATCCACCTGACAACAAATGTATGATATTATTAGTATAATCAAGTAGATTCAACATTCAATATTGTTAGGTACTTGTTTATCAAGTCCTAGGCTATAATTATCAACTGTCAAGCTCCCAAGAACACTTGAAAGTTCCAAGACATTTTTGTGAATCTACAACGATACATAAGACTAAGGTAGATAAAATACACTTCTATATAGGTACTAAGCAAGAGATTTCATCTAGAAATACATTTCTAAATCGAAAATATATTTTTTTCTTCGTTTTTTGGCGTTTTAATTATTTATTTATTTAATTGTTTTGCACAAAAGTAGTGAACAAGAAATGACATGTTTTCATTCACAGCATTTTTACTCGACGGCAAAGATTATTTTCAGTTGAAGTTTGTGGGTTTCGCAGAGACTTGTCAAATACTTGATTGGTCAATTCCTATACAGGTCAAAAACTTAATTTGTCAAATTATAAACCGATCAAATAATAGATTCATCCAAAATAGTCAAATACTAGATTCATCCAATTCATAAATCGTCAAATCCTTAGCTCGTCGAATTAGCTATTAGGCAATCACGCTTTGTACAGGCGAGAATAAAATAAAAATTATAGGTTTTTTTTTTGGGTTAGTCCAAACTAGAACAGTTTGTCCAAACTAGAACACTTAGGTTCTACTATAGAACAGATTGGACGAAAATAAACAAATCTGTGCAACTGAAATTACAATTTGTTCAAATAAGCGAGCGGAGGGGGGGAGTGAGGGGAGGGGAAGTGAAGAGAGGGAGGAGTGGGGGGAAGGGGAGTGGGGAAAGCGAGGGGAGTGGGAGGGTGTTAGTGAGGGTAGGAAGTGAAGGAAGCGAGGGAAGTGAGGATGGAGTGGGGGAATGGGGAAATAGTTGCATTAACGCTTATAGGCATTTAGCTATAGGGGCATACCCCGTGCACCCACCGGCTTCAGCCACTGGTGGGTGCACGGGTAATTCGCATTTACCCCTCCACCCACTGCACAAGAGTTGGAAACTAATGAAGAAATAATCGACATATATGAAGAAAAAAAAAACAACATGTATTATAATTAGGTAGTAAGACATTTTAAAGTGACAGATGTCTAAGTGACATGTCAAACTTCAAAGTCATACGTCAACACCTGACAAGATTTAATCGATTTCTTCGTTTTGGATGACAGCTGTCAAATTTAAAAGGACTATAACTCTGAAACTAGTGATCCTATACTAGTAGTTTCTCTACAGAAGTGATAGATCTCGTTGAAATCTTAATTTTTGATGACAGCTGTCAAACTTATAATGGCTATAACTTTGAAACTAACGATCCTGGACTAGTAGTTTCTTTACAAAAGTGATAGATCTCATCGATATCTTCGTTTTGGATGACAGCTGTCAAACTTAACATGGCTATTACTGTGAAACTTACGTTCCTGGACTAGAAGTTTCTTTACACAAGTGATAGATCTCATCGATATCTTCGTTTTTGATGACAGCTGTCAAACTTAAAATAGCTATAACTTTGAAAGTAACGATCCTAGACTAGTAGTTTATTTACCTAGGTGATAGGTCATCAAAAACGAAGATATCGATGAGATCTATCACTTTTGTAAAGAAACTTCTAGTCCAGGATCGTAAGTTTCACAGTAATAGCCATGTTAAGTTTGACAGCTGTCATCCAAAATGAAGATTTCAATGAGATCTATCACTTCTGTAGAGAAACTACTAATTAAAATTATAATACTTATTTTTTTTCTTCATAAATTTCGATTATTTTGACATCTGTCATTTTAAAATGTCTTACTAACTAATTATAATACATGTTGTTTCTTTTTCTTCATATATGTCGATTATTTCTTCATTAGTTTCCAACTCTAGTGCAGTGGATGGAGGGGTCAATACGAATTACCCGTGCACCCACCAGTGGGTGAAGCCAGTGGGTGCTGGGGCATGCCCCTAGCTATAGGTTAGTTCTCTTTGAAAATTACGGATGCAGGTTGTGTCCGATTGTACAATGACTTGACGAATCACATATTTAACGAATTGAGGTTTTGACGAATAACTGATGTGACGAATTAAGGGTTTTGACGAATAACTGTTTTGACGAATTGCGTAATTGACAAATTAAGCTTTCGACTTGTGTAGCATTTGACCAATCAAGTATTTGACAAGCCTCTGCGAAACCAGTTTAACTTTACCTGAGAAGCACTATAGTCACTATACCTATAGGAACATGGTATTTTTAAATAGGCAGTCGTAATAATTATTTGATGTAGGTACATTACACATTAGGTTTGTACATTATTGCTGAGAAATAATATCAATATTTAGATTTTCTTTCAGAGACGTACAATCTACAAAAAGGTATTGCATATTATTAGATCACTACAAAACTTACGATGCTAATTAACTTTTAATTATAAGTACTTAATATCTACACGGGAACAAAATTTTAAATAGATTAAAAGCCAGAGAGAAAATACAGAAAATAAATTCAGACGATGATTGTTGGAGGGCGATTGCCGCCATTGGCTGGCTGCCGCGCCACTCGAACATAAAACCCGGCATAATTTGAAAAGTCCTATTTCTGCTAGAAGTATTTGTAGGCTAGGTTTAGCTTAATTCTGCCGCATAGTTACCGGTTTCCCGGTATTAGTGTTGATTGCGGGTGCTTGCCGGGTGCGCGTTAACTATTTAGTGAATTCCAAAACCTTCACGACCTTCAAGCGCACCGGCAATGGGTGCTCGGTGGCAATCACTCAACCTCACTCCTTAGGGAATCAGCCTACAGGTCTCGACTGAATCAGTGGCTTTCTAGTAGTCCACAAACGCTAGACATAGTGGCCGATTATACTCTTCGGTCTTCTGTATAATCTGCGGGAGCGTATGAATGTGGTCTATGGTGCTAAAGCCTTTCCGGAATCCAGCTTGTTCGGGAGGCTGAAAGTCGTCAAACCTACGAGCGAGACGGTTTGTAACTACTCTCGAAAACAGCTTATACTCGTAGACGTGTCTCAGCACCGAAATGGGCCTATAATTCTTCACGAGGGTTTTACCACCTTTCTTAAAGAACAAAACCACTACGCTCCTGTGCCACGCCTCTGGCGTAGTACCCTCGAGGATGAGAGAGTAAAATAGCTTCTGAAGGACTTTAAGTACCGGTGTTTCACCCGCTTTCAGTAGCTCTGTCGTTATTCCTCCCCTGGTGCCTTGTTGCTCTTAAGCTGCTTGAGAGCCATTCTGATCTCGTATAGGCTGACTTCCGGGATATCTTCGGTATAATGTCGGGTCAAACGGGCTCTTGCATCGCTAGTCGTGCTAGGAGGACTACGTGATGAGGTGTATAATTGTCCATTATTTAAAATATTACTGTTTCATATTTATGGTGACAGGTGTAAAAGTGACAGGTGACAGATGTCAAAGTGCCAGGTGACAGATGTCAAAGTGACAGGAGATAAGGATGGGATAAGTTGGGAAAAAGTGAAGGGAGAGTGGGGGAAGTGAGGTGAGAGTGGAGGAAGTGAGGGGAAGGTGAGGAAAGGGTTGGGTAAGTTGGAAAAAAGTGATAGCAGGGTGAAGAAACGTGAGGAGAGGATAGTAGAAGGTGAAGAGAGAGAGGGGGAAGTTGACGGGAGGGTGAGGTGAGTTTTGAAAATGTGATGGGAGGGTAAGTTGGGAAAATTTGAGGGGAAGTTGGGAGGGTGGGAAAAAGTTGAGGGGAGGGTAGGTGGATGTGATTGAGAGATGGAGGATAGTAGGGGAAGTTGGGGGATGGTAGGAGAAGGTGAGAGACGGTGAGGAAAGTGGACCAAAGTCAATTGTCAAAAGTCGTAAGTTACGAGTCGCAAGTCAAAAGTCGCAATCTATCGCAAGTCAAAAGTCACAAGTCATAAGTCTAAATTTTGAAATAAAAATAGCGTCACACGATTTTGACTCTTATTCACATTAATCAGATTTAGTCAGATTTGACATTTACTATATAATTTAGTCAAAATACGTTTAAAAAAATAAAAAATTTACTAATACGGATAACGGGAAGAAAAAAATTGCCCTTGGCACAGCTAGGTGAACTAAGGTGAACCATGGAAAGAAAAAAACCCTGGTACACCCAGAAATCTTGAGATGGAAAGAAAACCTCGCCCCCTACAACCAGGTTGAACTATGTAGGTGGACCACGGGCAGGGCGCGAGTGAAACTATTACGCAAGAGTGCTACACTTTTTACCACATCGTCGCTTTCCATCAAGTGATATAGATCGCGGTCAAACGATTGATTTATCTATAATAAAAAACAGGAGTGCACGGATGGAACCATAAGCGGAGTTTTATGAGTTTTATCTTTACGCCTCAAAACAGTCAAAACTCCCGGTGTGCCTCAGACAGTTAAAACTTCCACCGTCCTCACTGACTCTGACCAATCGTTGAAGTCCGATATTGCAGCCCGTTACTGCTGACTTTTTGATGAGAAAAGAAGCAGAAGATCAGATGAAAGAATCGTGAGCAAATTATTCAGTTAAAAAAGCTAGATGTTTGAAAAATGGAAAAAATGCAGTTATGGAACAATATGGGGTGTGATCTGCGTGTGAAGCAATAGACGCCAAGGGGAGGTCCAGGGAATGGAGGATTCAGCGGCGTCGATCCGCGGCTGGGGTCAGGCGTGTCAGCGACGTCTTCAGTTGCGTAATCGCGGGTGGCGCGCAGCGGGGGCGGGCGGAGGGCGCGCGGCGGCGCGGCCGCGGCCGGACTCGCGCGCCATCGACCGGCGCGCGCACGCGTGCTACACCGCGACAGTGCCCCTCGGCGCCGAGTATGCGCCTGCGACGCCGCGAGGAGTTGCCCCCGCGCCTCCACAAGGACCCGAGTCACCATGGAGGGACCCATGCCCACCACCAAGAACGAGTACCACTTTGGTGAGTGATGGAGCCTGTAATGTGTGAACGCTCGGGCTGCAACGAGCACTGCTCGATGCTTCTGGACGTCGATCCTCGCTTCCATCTGTCTCTCCCTGCCTCCTGGTGGGACACGACTGACTCGTACCTAGCGGAGATCTGACGAGATGCAGGTTCTACCTTGATAGTTATAGATAGATCTATTTTTCTGACAGAACACAATCCTTCATAGACCACCATGTCGTAGTAACAATAAAATTGTAATCTAAAATCTATCTTGCTTCATAACCACATATCCCTTATGTTTTGTGTGTACCTACCTACACCTACACATAGATAGATAGATAGATAAATATTACTTATTTTACACCAGTTTTCAAACATTTACAACAAATAGGAACAATCTTATAACTAAAGTACAACGGACGCACTTATCGCTAAAAGCGATCTCTTCCAGTCAACCTTTGGATGGAAAGAATTAATGGAATGAGAGAGGATGGCGGTGTAAACAATTAAAACAAATATATATATATATATATATATGTATGTAATAACTAATTAAAATAAATAAATAAACACGTGTTTTAACCATAAAATGATTTCGCTACCTACTGGCCGATTTTTCTTCTATTTGCCATGCCATTCGATTGCCATTGAAAAAAAAACATTATAATTCTGTATTGTTAATTTATGTTTCTTGTTTTCTAAGTAAGTATATAGATTGTGTATTTTATGTTATTTAATTACTTAAGTGTATTTATTATTGTATATCTATTTGTATATGTATTTGTATTATTATTATGTATGATGTAACCCCCTAAGTATTTTAAATAAATTCGCACCTATTTGTTTTAACATCACCCGCACCGCCTTTCTGAAAACCAGCGTCCACTGGTCATTTTTGCTGAGCACTGGCCCTTTTAGTACACTCGCATAGCTTGTAATGCTTATGTAAATTTTTATTACTAGGTATTAATTATATTTTTGTATATTTTATTTGTTGTGCCAATAAAAACTTTTTTCTTCTTCTTTTTCTTCTTAAACATATACATACATGCGATTAAATACAAATACATATACTATAATAAAATTAAACAAATATAAGTAAAAATAATATTTTTTAATAGATTCCAACACGTACTCGTAGATACCTCTAAAATTCAAGGAGATCCTAGTTTCAATGACTGAGAGAGATAAAAACTTTTAACAGGTTTAACATACATATAATTAATTGGAATTGCTTTCCTATCGCTCTTCTATTTTTGGTTTGGAGGGAATATTATTTGTATAGGTAATATGAGGGTGTACTATATCTAATAAGAAATAATTTTCTACATTCAATCGGTTAAAATGGAATATCAACGTTTGTGATGTAAAAAAACAGAACACCAGCAATTTTTATTTTGTGAACCGGTTTTTACCATTCCCGGTTCTAGAGTTTACTCTAGAACTGGGAATTGAAAATACCGGTTCCAACCGGGTACCATTTTTTTCAGTTCCTTCAGTAATTATTCCAATGTCAAACGCATTTTGGGTTGCTGAAAATTTCATGTCAGCATGTTAACGTAAACGTCAAATCTACAATTTAACGTGAATTGAAGGGATTTTGGGTTTCCGAAAAGTTTTTTTGCATATTAAAGGATTGTTAACTTGCAAACATTTTTGACCAATTAACCATACGAAATACGTTACTGAAGGGTATTGAATATCCACTGAGCTATAAAATATACCTCGGATTAATGAAACATCATATTGAAATCCTTCATCAACTCTTATTACACATATTTTATTATTTTATTTGCTTCATGTGACACGTATTTCAAAATAATAATAATAATAATAATAATAAACACTTTATTGCACCAGAATTAAGGGAAAAAAATAAATAACAGAAATCATTTTAAAAACAGGCACATTGGGCAGTCTTATCGCTAAAAGCGATCTTTTCCAGATAACCTTTGGATGGACAGAAATTACAAATTAAATAAATTAATAAATAATTAGTTAATAAAACTAAAAAAACACGCTTTATATAGAAAACCAAACTAAAAAATAGAAAATAAATGTTAATAGTGTAAATAAGAAAAAATGTTTTATTCCAAAACAATCGTGGGGTGCATGGGTCAATAGTTATAAATATTTCATTGACAGATATGAGAAGAAGGATTATCATTTCGATAATATCTTAAAAAGCACCCCACGCTTTTTTTTAAATAAAACATTTATTTCTTATATACACTATTAAAATTAATTTTCTATTTTTTAGTTTGGTTTTCTATATATAGCGTGTTTTTTAGTTTTTTTAAACTATTATTTATTTTCTACGTTTTAGTTTGGTTTATTTATAAGAGCGTTTTTTTTTTTTCGAATTATTGCATTGTCATCGGTCTTTGACAGGTGTGCAAAATTTGAATAAAATCTGACCGTTTAAAGTGGGTCAAAATAGCGTCCAAAGGAGTCGGTTACAAACATAGAAACAAACATACAAGTGAAGCTAATATAAAGCGTATAAAAAGGATGGTGGTGCTAAACAATACAATAAATGATGCAAAAATATAAATATATAACTATACCTGCATATTCAATAAACTACATAAACCATACCTACTTATATAAGATAAATACAACTACAATACATTTTTTATTAAACAACGCATACATATACTTAAATATAATATAATGCATAATATATATCAGTTTAAGGTATATATTATTTAATTTGATTCATGTAATTTCAAAAATATGAGAGATAGAGGTCTATCGGTGTCTCTTTTATTTTTGATTATCCACACAGATAAAAAACACTAAAGAGTCAACGAAAGAGAACGAACCTTCAAGTGTTACCATATCATAAAATAATCAGTTGTTAACAATCAATTACCGAATTTTTGGATGAATTTCGTTTCAGGAACACGAGGAGAGTTAACTGACTGTCAAATGTGACAGCCTGTTGGCTGATTCTTTTTTTGACGTGCGTTTTGGAAACCAGGTGTAATACCAATAAGATAGGATTAGAAGTCAAAGTGGAGCTCGAAATCACAGTTATAATTTTTAATAACAATGTAATCAAGTTTCTTAACAATCCTTCTTTTACATTAAACAGTTATCTTTATGAATCTACAAAATCAGGTCAAACTTAGGATACTTTAAATACACTTAAAACAAATCTAAGGACTTCTCACCTTTGCTTGAGTCCTCTACCGATTTATTAAGATTTCACGGCCGCTATTTTCGGTTTTTGACTTGTAGATATTATTCTTCAAGTAAAATGTAAGAACCCCAATCGTTAAAGTTCCAACTTTTCATGTGCTACAAAGCACATGAAAAGTTGGAACTTTAACGATTGCACACATAATTTATATATGTTTTCGGTTAAATTGCGAAGAAACATTTACAATCGGATATAACCGACCAATCAGTGCACAGTTTTTCAATTTATCCGTTTCTGCTATTCTATGGCCACGTTCAAATTGGAACATAGCCTCGATTGGTCAGACTCGTGTTTAGCATTATAGAGTAACAAATTAAACAGTCCGTAAATTGCAAATGATCTCGAGATCATTCACACTGACAATGACCTCAAGGACTAAAATTGATAGTGAGTTATCTAGTAAACGGGCTCTTGCCAAAACTCTAGCATCATCGTCCCTTCGCTCCAGTCGCACACTCGACTTTCACTCCGCCACGGCTTCGTGCGCGTGGTCATTTCTCTAGGTTAAAGTACTATATGTGCTATTCCAGGACTAAAATACCAATATACCAACATTTGATCAAAATATTGTCTTTTTTATCGATTGCTCGGTTTTTACTCGTTGGATTGAGATACCAATTACATCAGCTTACAAGTCAAACCCTAAGTTATATAACAGTGAAAACTGCATTGCAATCAGTCCAGTAGTTATTACGTGATGCGTGAACAAACAAATAAACAAGACAAACAGACGGACACGATTTTATAACATGTTATATTCTTGCTCAGTAGCTTATTTTAAGGACCCTAGATCATTTTTTAATTTATGTTCGTTGTACAGTCTTTTTCGTAGTTATCGCTTTATCTACACTTCTACACTTGTAATATTATAAAGAGGAAAGATTTGATTGTTTGTTTTTTTGTAATGGATAAACTCAAAAAATAGAGACCTGATTTTAAAAATTCTTACACATAAAGAAAGCTAAATGATCAGCAAATAACACTAGCAGGACTAAATTTTTCAAAAAATTATATTTCCCATCTAAAATTGCAATAATGAAACCCAAGGTATTAAATTTTGCATAAAATCGTGATTACTTTGTGACACAAACCAAAGAGTATATAAATTCTACGTAAAATCACAAACTAAGAAGGAGATACGGGTCTTTGTATATGGAACGTTGCCATGGAAACAAAAAATGGAAAAATGAAATAACATATAAATATATATTCATATCATTGACGTAGGAAATGCTCTATGCTAATAAAACACGAAATAGTAACCGTAATTCAACCTTCTTGCGTTAAACAGAATAATACTATATAAACGAAATGGTACGTGAGTATAAAACCTATAAACATAAACATTTTGTGTAAGAAATTGTTGTTGTTCTATTTGTCCAAATAAAGTACCTACTAATTTTATCTTTCTATATATCTACCCGTGCGAAGCCGGGGCGGGTCGCTAGTTATAAGTATAGGTAGATTCTTTGATTATGATCGAGTTCGTGTATCGATCGTGTACCTATCGTCAGAAAATAGAATTTGATCAGATATCGCTGTTTGTTTACCCGCGACACGGAAAGCGATAAGAGACTGCATCACTACTGGACTAGATAAAGGTGTCGGATGCCGGGGTGGTGCCGTGGTGCCGGAGAGACCGCCCACACTCGTGCGGTTAGTGACGTCTATTTGCGGCGCTGGCACGGGTGCAGTGTGGCTTGTGACGACTATGTGCGTTGGTGGCGCGGTGCGGTGCGGTTAGTGACGACTATATGTGCGGCGATAGCAAGGGTGCAGTGTGGCTAGCGACGACTATGCGCGGCGGTGTGCGGTGCGGTGCGGTTAGTGACGACTCTATGTTCGGCGACGGCACGGGTGCAGTGTGGCTAGTGACGACTGTGTGCGTCGGTATCGTGGTACGGTGCAGTTAGTGACGACTCTATGTACGGTGACGGCACGGGTGCAGTGTGGCTAGTGACAACTATGTGCGTTGGTGGCGCGGTGCGGTGCGGTTAGTGACGACTGTGTGCGGTGGCAGTGGCGCGGGCGCAGTGTGGCTAGTAACGACTATGTGCGGCGGTGGCGCAGTGCGGTGCGGTTAGTGACGACTTTATGTACGGCGATGGCACGGGTGCAATGTAGCTAGTGACGCCTGTGTGCGGCGGCAGTGACGCCGGCGCAGTGTGGCTAGTGATGACTATGGCGGTGGCGCGGTGCGATACGGCTAGTCTATTGATGTCTATATATGCGGGTAGGGCGTTGGGCTGGTCATACTATGTTTCACAAAAAAAATGCGAACTATCATTATCATGATAAGCCTGGTTCAACCATTCATTTATCTAATAGCGTAGTAAAATTTATACACTTCTTGATTCATGATGATGATCATACGAATATTATTTTGTAACGGTAACTCAAAAGTTCGAAAATGTACGTAGTTGACATAAAAATAACCTACCTAAACCTTGTTCAATTCAATTATAGAAAAGTTAATACCTATTGCAAGAGAATTTCAAGAGTAGCTAGATGACATTATATTTGTCAGTGACGTGACGTGACGTGCCTTGGTCTACGGCCGCGGCAGAGCGAGCGGCAGAGCGAGCGGCAGAGCGGTACCGGTGCTATGCTTTTGTTTTTGCAGAAGTGAAGTTTATTACTAGTGACCTGCTGTAACGGGCGAGGTAGTTAGCTGCGTCTGCGCCGCCACCGCATGCGGCTTTACCACACGCGTACACGGTCGCCGCCTCTGCGCTCACAACCGTCGCTTGCGCCTTTTTGTAGCCGACAACGCTTCTTATCGCTCCACGCGAGCTCACTATTTTTACGAGCGTCGTACTAGTTCATATCGACGTACCTACCGAGCTTCGTATCCTTGAGAATGCATGCCCTCGGGTCGGAGCTGCGGCCAGCGCAGCGCGGCGGCCGCGGCGGTGCGGCGCGAGACACGCGGGAGTCGCGCATTATCATCCTGCGATTAGATAAAGCTATATCGCCGTTAGCGCGGTGACGACGGCATGGCAGAGCAGCGCAGTAGGCTCGCGCGCGCCCTCCTGCGCGGCGCCTGCGCGGCGCTGCGCGCTCTAATGGGCTTCCTTGTTATTGTTACCGAGTGTTGACCGCGGCCGCCGCCCGCTGACCCGCTTTTGCAGTTCCTGAACGAGCGCAGCCTCCGATAAAACGGATTCAATAGTTTGAGCGCTGCGCAGAGCCACTTGAGCCATCTCCTACTTGCCCGCGTTGATCCGAGCCGTCATGTGTAAGTTAATTTCGGCCGTTGCGTTAAAAATGATATAGTTAGGTGTAAGACTCCGAGCCGCGACCAACATTTAACTCGTAGCAGTCGTGGCAGTTGGCGAAAAGATGAGTGGAGCGGTTAGTGTCATCAAGGTAAGAGATTATTAGCCTGAGCTCTGTAAAGCTGTGAGCCGCAAGCGAAGCGCCCGCGGACGTGCCACCAGCACAGTTGCACTTTCGTACGTGCAGGCGCGGCGCAGCAGCGTTGAGTTGCAACTAGCCGCGCGCTCTGCGTCCTCACAGTGAAGCTGCGAGCCGCAAGGGAAGCAACTGTAGATGTGCCGGTGCGACTCGGCTGCGTTGCATTGCAACATACCACGCGCTTTGCGTACTCATTGTGAGCCACAAGTAAAGCGCCCGCGGACGTGCCACCAGCCATTCACACGCGCACATACCAGCGCGGTGCGTGCGTGATCTGCGTCCTCACTTCACACTGCGGTTAAATTTATTTACACAGTTCCTTCATTATTGTTATCGCGAGGGCGATTATAAGTTGACAGGATTTTGGTTTATATTACAAACCAAAACATAGTCTCTGCCACCGCAGTGGACAGGGATCGGAAGACTCTCACTCGCCTGTACTACATCGTTTCCCCACCACAGTCCACTCACATCTATCACATTGTTTCCCAAACAATCCTCTCATATGTACCTTATCGTTTCCTTAGCACAGTCTACTCGTACCTGTTACATCGTTTCTAGAGTACTCTACTCGTTTTTATTTGCACTGTCTCTGAAATTGTGGACGTGGTATTGGTGATTGCGGCAGCAGCGGTTGCAAGGAGGGTGGGGGCAGAGCAAACGAGGGTTTGGTAGATAGAGCTGCACTCGCTATCGCAGTGGCGTTGGTGGTTTTCTTGGTCAAATACTATGAGTTTTATTGAAAGAGCACAATAATTGATCAAAAATTATCATCATTATCATTATCAGCCCATTGCTGGACATAGGCCTCTCCTAAAGCACGCCCAATCTTTGGCTCTTCTTTTCCAACCGCCGCCAGCCATCTTGCGTATATCATCGCTCCACCTAGCTGGAGGGCGCCCTACATTACGTTTGCCGAGAGTTTACGTTTACGTTATGTTTGTTTACGTTTACGTTTGTCGCGTCTACCCCAACGGTTATCAGTCCTTCGGCAAATACGGCCAGCCACTTCGGCCTGCTAATCCAATGGGCTATGTCAATAACTTTGGTTCTCTGTCAGCTCACCTCGATCCAGATTCGATCTCTCAAAGAAACTCCAAGCATAGACCTATTTCCATAGCACGCTGAGCGAGAATTGGTGAACTAGTCGTACCGTTAGAGTCCACGTCTCAGCTCCGTAAGTCATAACAGGTAGTACGCTTTGGTTGAGTTAGACTTTAGTTTTCAGGCATTGGGGAATTGGTGACGAAAAGCGTCGAAATATACCAAATTCTGCCCAGCCCAGCTGTATTCTTCTACGGGCTTCTCTCTCTATGTTGTTTTTACTCAAATTCTGAAAGAACTCAATACTTTTAAAGAACTTCAAGAGGAGATCCTTGAACAGCAATCAAAACTAGAAAGACAATGTTCATTGAACATAATCTTGTTTTTATCCAAATTCATCCGGAGACCGATGCGTTGAGATGAATCAGCTAAGCCGTTCAGCATGTAAGTCCTGCAAAGTTTCTGCCATAATGACGATGTCATCCGCAAATATCAATTGTGAGATGAACTTGCTGTTTATGTTTATGCCACGTCCTTTCCAGTCCACAGTCTTAAACATATCCTCCAATGCATTTGTGAACAATTTCGTACTATAATGGGTCTAGAGGTAAATAAAATTACGCGTGGACCCGTCAACGGGGCGAAACACTGGGCTCTGATCGAAATAACGTCTCCTTGTCTCACTCCTCGATGCAGGCGGATTTGCTTAGTCTGCTGGTTCTATACTTGGACTGTCATTGTTGCGTCATCCTGGATTCCTTTGCCTCCATCGAGTCTGTCCTGGAGTACTGCAGCGATGCCAAGTCAACTGGCGATGTATTCAAGTATTCTTGTATGATGACGCAACAACTACTGTCCAAATATATAACGATGAGAAGGCCTTTGCCTTCTCATAGTCCACAAACGCTGAGCATGGGCTGGCATAGCTGGCATGGCATGGCATATACTCTTCGATTTTCTGTATAATTTTCCGCACTGTGTTAATGTGGTCTATGGTGCCGTATCCTCCTCGAAGCCCAGCTTTGCTCCGGTGGTTGAAATTAGTCGAGTCTACAAGCGAGACGATTCGTAATGACTTTTGAAAACAGCTAGACATGGCTCAAGAGCGAGATGGGCCGATAGTTTTTCAGAAGGGTATTATTACCCTATTTTGAAAAACAGGATGACAACACTCTTGTTCAATGCCTGTGGAGTTCTCCTAGAGAAGACACCGAAATTAAAATAAAATAAAATATACGCTGCAGTTCTTTGAGCGTGGGTGTACTTCCTACTTTTAAGAGTTCCGTAGTAATTCCGTCATCCCCAGGTGCTTTTCCATTTTTGAGCTGCTTAAGAGTCACCACGATTTCATCAAGGCTGACTTTTGTAAAGTCGCGAGTCAGGGTGGCCCTCAAATCCTCGGTGTTGGGTTTTAGTCTGGATGCCTGTGATGTGTACAAATGTATAAAAATATTCAACTTCCGCGAGAATCTTAGACTTCGAATCGACGACTTCCCCATTAGATGTAGTCATCTTCGTATCTGCCAAGCTTTTGAATGCAGACTTTTGACCCCCGATTTTGCTCATTCGCTTCTTCTATAGAGCATTTACTGGAGCTTCAAAGGTCTCTTCTCACCAGCTTAGGTATTTTTTTGCTCAAAACCCACAGCGGGTTTTGAGCAAAAAAATACCGGTCTTACGAAGTGACTTCCGGATTCTCGCGTCATTTCTCCATTAGCTGCAGAGACTCTCCCGATAGTTTAGATCTTCTGCCAGTACGTCGAATCTCGCAGATTTTTGTACGCGGAAAATTTCTACCACATGGTCAAGTTCTTGGTCAACGTCAACGTCGATTGTGGTTTCCAAAGTAGCGAATCCGTTCTCCAGTTTTAAGTGGAACATTTAGGATCCAACTTCGTTCTGGAGCAGATTTGGTCGGAGCGTAGACTTCATCAAACGGACACGTTCAAGCTTGCAATCAATATCCAGAGTGCCTCGGACAAGTCGGTGGTTACTTCTAATTTTAAAACTAGTGACCACTGAGACATCTCTGAATATGCGTCTTTTGCCCGCTATGATGAAATCGATCTCATTTTTCGTCACTTCTTCGGGGCTTTGCCCCATTGAGACATCATTGAGACTGCTTCTTAGAGAATGAGTTCATTAAGAACAACCCCTGTTCCTCTAAGAAGTCGACGAGTTTTGTATAATCTTCTGTGAAAACCATGTGGTCCTACTACTGATTCGCTGCAAGCCTATACTCCCACTTTAGCGTTAAGTTGAAGTGAGCCTTGAAGATGTTGTGCAAGGCCTTGGATATGTCCTCGTATATATCCTCTACTTTATCAGCCGAGTGTGAGAAGGTCGGTGCGTATACCTGAATAACCTTGAGGTTATACCTTTCGGTTATTTTGATTATGAAGTACGCAACCCTTGTCGATACATTGAAGATTTTAACAACGTTATCCATCCTGTTGTTCCTGTTGTTGTGTCGTTGTTCTATTCCTGTCCATCCAAAGGTTGCCTGTAAGAAATTGCTAATAACGATAAGGGCGCATTGTACAACATTGTATTCTATGTATAATTACTGTTATTTTGATTTTTATTGTGATGTGTTCAATAAAGAGTTATTATACTGTATTGTTGTATTATTAGCAGGGAACCCAATGCCACCTTGGGATGGCTATCTCCCTCTCTGAAATACAAAAGATGGTCCGATTCTAAGTTACCCTATCCTCTGCCTATCTTCGGACTTGACACAATCCCAAAATAAGACATCTTATGTTTCTCAGTTCCTCCTCCAGTTGTACCATATGCTCGTCGAGACATAACGTGCATCCGTTATACTTAGCCAGGGTCAGCCGGTTTTGGCAGCCTTCCGTAGCCCAGGGATTGTTAGCACCCCCAGCCCTGCCGTTACCGTGACCGCCGCCGTGGCCAGGTATAGAAGGATGGCCGGGTAATGGGGCCGTGTTTCGTTTGTGCTCGTCATTGGAAGGTTAATGCCCATAATCGCCACGCTTGGCAGGCGGGTTGGCGATCGCAGAGCACAGCTTCTTGCACCGATGACGCTGCAGCCCTTCACCGGTGCGTAGAATTTAACAGCGCTAATTCAGAGTCAGAGCCCCGTCCATTATTTGGCATGATGCACCACGGGCAGGTGAGGTTGACTTGGAGTACTGAGATGGTGTTTGTAATCCATCCCAACAAAAAATATACATTAAATTATATGCAAAAATTATACACTCTATGAAAAATATACTAACAGGCTACTCGATTGAATTACTGAATCTGTTTGATAGGGTCAGAAAAAATAGGAGTAGGGAATTTCCTTTGGATTTGTGTCATTCGAAATACAATTTTTGTTCGCGAGTCAACTATGAAACCTAAATTAGTCTTACTTTTTTAGATATCGAAAAAAAACTTAAATATCAATTTTTGACAGAACATAATTAGGAGATTGGTCCATAGGGCCACAGTACATAATTAATATTCCATTAGGCTCTTCATCACTTTATAAACGATATTAACCTAACTTTAAAGAGAATTGCTGATAAACTTAAATATTAATCGTAATAAAACAAAATATATTCATTTTAAAAATTATAAATCACCTCCTCTTAATTTTAATATAACTGAATCTCAAACTTTAATTGAAGAAGTTAAAGAAGTAAATTTTCTTGGCGTTACAATCGATTCTCACCTAAATTGGAAATGTCACATAAACAAAATTAACTCTAAATTATCGTCCTACTGCTATATGTTGTATTGTATTATGTATTAATAGAATCAACTTCCATAGAGGTGGCACGCAAGGCATATTTCGGATATGTGTACCCACTTTTAAATTATGGTATTATCCACTGGGGAAATTCTGTAAATGTCGAATCCACTTTTATTCTCCAAAAAAAAAAGTGCCTACGTATAATATATAACATGTACAGCGAGGAGACTTTTTTTTGAGAGATGTTTTTAAAGAAAAGGGTGTGTTGACTCTCACTGGTATTCTCCTTCTTCAGCTTTGTTTATTTGTCAAAAATAATATGGAATATTACGAACTCAAATCCGATGCACGCACTAATTTACGCAGGAAATATTTAAATATTCTTTGTTTACCGAAAGTTAAAAGCTATGTTTATTATAAAAGTACTTTTATAACGAGCATTAAGATCTATAATCACTTCTATTGTATATGAAAGATTTGAATGGGAATATTTTTAAAAGTAAACTTAAGTCATGGCTCATTGAGAAAACCTTCTATAATATAAAAACGTAATATTTTTTAATATATCATGCATTAAATGTATATGTATGTACATATACATTTAATGCGTACTCATTAAATAAATATCATTAGTTTGTAAGTTGAAATATTGCATGCCTGATATGGATAAACTGTTACAAGATATGAATTACCTACTATGTTGCTTTCTATAGTTATTACTGGCAGTTGGGCAATAAATATTACTTTACTTTATTTACTTTACTCTGTCATTTTCATTGCATACTAATTCAAACATAAACTCTCATACAAACATAAAATTATATAAATTAAGTACATTATTGGTATTATTATTGTACCTACTTAATTATTGTTATATCTAGTTCATGCGTACACAAACTAGAATGATATTGTCAACAAGAGTCAAGACTTACTATCTATATTCGGTCGTGGTCGTGCTCGTGGGTCGTCATGTGGCGACGTGGCCATTATTTGTTGCTCTTTTGAATTCGTTTCGACATTCCAAAAGTGGTCTTCTTCTTCTCTCAGGTGGATTAGGGATATAAATTTAGAGTGTTCTTGGCTGTTTGGCTATTTTCTCTTATGAATCATACCTTCGGCCACATCATCGTTGTCCATCAGGTGCGATCGTGGTCAAATAATTACCTAGTCCATCATAAAAAATTACATCATCATAATATTGTGTTCGTATCATCTCTTGCACCTGCCATGGATGTATCGTAGAAGCAGCCTCGTGTGCCCGTGCCTGACATGGCTGGTCCAGCATTGGCGGTCTGTGCCAGAGAGTAAAGCTGCTCTGTTCAGTCCTGTAAACTTATTACATCATGTATACTCTTGATTATGTTATATAAAGATACAAAACTGCAAAATCAAATCCAAAATGTGTACGCTCTGTATTGTACGATTGAAAATTAAACTCACAAGCATGTACGTACCAGGAGATACTACTCGTATTATCTGCGTCAATGATATATTATAGTAATTATACAGCAACATTATAATCAGACAAAGTTTTTAATAACCTATTTTTGTATAATATTCTGTAATATTACAATTTCTTACAGTTTTTTTTTAAATAATATATTATACAAAATCTTATGTATCTGTTTTTCATTATGATACACTATTTGAGTAAGGAAATGTGCGTTAACTTTTCAGAACGCTACTAGTAAATGTACTTGGTGAGTTACAGTTTTGGATATTATTGATATTTAAGAAAGATAATTTAATTTCAAGCATTTTCTCAAAACTTGACTCTTCCGAGTTGTACATACCTAACATTAGCGTTTTTTTATCGTCGGTGCGATAATCTATCTAGCTTCTATACTATAACAAAACTGTAACAGGGCCAAATCTGTACAATAAATATTTTTTGAAAATTATAAATGAGATAAACTTCATTAGCGATATGGAAACCAAAACTGTTCTTTTTTTATCTGTCTTTCTGTCTGTCTCTTTGATCAAGTATCATGCTGAAAGTACCGAACCGATTTTGATGCAACTTGGCAACATTATAGCTGATGTTATGAAATAAAATTTAAAATACTTTTCATCGCGAAAAACTAAAAGTATTCCGCAGGATAAGGGTTGAAATTTATGTAAAAGAACACGCGTCAGGCTGAAACTACTAATCTAATTTTGATAAAACTTGGTACAGTCATAGTTTATACTATGCGTTAATATTTAGGATACTTTTGATCCCAAAAAACTACAGGGTTCCTGCGGGATAGGGTTTCAAAATATGTTACAGTATCATTGCACCAATCGATTGTGTTGGCGACACGGATCAAATCTTACAAAGAAAATATGTATATGGCAAAAGAAACATTTTAACGAGTGTTAATTTTTAAGGTTCTGTACCCAGAGAGTCTACTCGTATATGGTGCAAATTAATTAATCTGGTTGACCCGTACCTTATAGACAGCCGGTTAAAATGTATTATGTTTTATGGCGACAAAGGCAAGATATGGTAGCCTAACGGTTCAATAGAGAATCTTACAATCCAATTTTACCGGGTTCAGTCCTATCCTAGGCTCTGCGCCAATTACTTTTCTAAGTTATGTGCGGTTTCCATTTATTCGTGCTTCGGAGGGCACGTTAAGCTGGCCGCCCCGGCTGTTAATGATTAAAAGCAGTGCTTAAGCCATGGCAGAGGACCAAGGGTGGCCTGACAACTCTGACACCGGAGGCCATCACTACCTCATACGACAAACAACACTATGTTTTATAACCTAACAAATAATAAAACAAATGTTTTTTAATCATCTTATAAAACGTGTATTTTTCAATGTGTTTGTTTTAGCTTCATCGTTAATACAATAATACGTATATACAATTGTCAAACTGATGTGACTGTAGTACAATACAAACAAAAGTAAAACATAAAAATAAACGGTCAATTGCGAGTCAGAGTTGCGCAAATGATTTCATTAAATGCACGATGTCCAGTTAGCGAGTCAGTTCAGTCACTGGCCTTTCACTGGCCTCGTGACTACCTACTCACTGAACTGTCTTCAAATGTATTCGTACACGAGGCCAGTGAAAGGCCAGTGACTGAACTGACTCGCTGAACTGACTCGCAAACTGGCCTCGTGTTTGGCGGGCATGAAAGATATTACAATATTGGACGTATGGCGTTTGCATTCACGAAGTTTGTCCTCGTCGGAAGTAGGTACATTTGGATGTTAATTTGAAAAATGGCCAAAGGGGTATTTTAACCATATTGTGCAATTCTCGTGTGCAAAGATACACAAGCTGCGAACGTACGGCATTTACAGCGCGTCTGAGCACCTGTTAGCAGCGCACGAGGAAAACGTCGTCTACATAGTCAATAAGCTATGTTTTTCATTAGCCTTCTGGCAAATGTGAGGTAGTTCAATACATGGTTGTACTATTATTTATTCTGTGACATGGTGTACTTAGGAAACAACGAAGAAAAATAAACGTGAGCGAAGCCGCGGGCAAAAGCTAGTACTATATATATAACTGTAACTGGGCCAAATCTGTACAAACAAAAAATATTTTTTGAAAATTATAATTGAGAATAGCTTTTTTATCGATAAAAAATAGTTTTTTTTTTAATTTTGTGTGTCTGTCTGAATGTCTGTCTCTTTGAACACGAATCACGCTGAAACTGCCAAACGGATTTTGATTAAACTTGGCACAATTATAGTTCATATTGTAGATTAATATTAAGAACACTTTTTATCCCGAAAAAGTAAAGAGTTCCCGCAGATTGGGGAAGAAAAATATGTAAAAAATACGCATCACGCTGAAATTACTTGACGAATTTTGAATTGGGATAATTTTTATCCCGAAAAACTAAATGGTTCCTTGGGGAGAAGGAGTTGAAAATAATGTTAAAAATATTATTTCACCAATCGATAGTGTTGGTGAAACGGATGAAATCTTGAAAAGAGATGTCATATGGTAAAACGAAAATACAAGTAAGATGCTTTTTATCCCAAATAAACAAAGGGTTCCTGCGGAATAGCGGTTAAAATGAATAAGTAACGTTATTATTGTACCAATCGATTGTATTGGCGACACAGATCAAATCTTAACCTGAAATATCATCTATACAATGATGTATCTAGGTAATTTTAAGGTTTCCATACCCACAGAGTCCAAACAGAGACAAGTTATTGAGCCTACAATGGGCCAAATCTTTTGATTCGTTAGAAGCGCGAGAGGAAAACGTCGTCTACATTTTCCCTAAGCTATGTTTGTCATTCACCTTATGGCGACTGTCAGTTAGTTTAATTTATAGTACGGATATCTAAAGAAACCAAAAAATACACGCGAGCGAAGCCGCGGCCAAAATATAGTTTATAATAAGTAAGTTTGTATGAATCTAACTACCTTCTATATATACTTGTAATAAAGCAATGAGAACGAAAAAGTCTGTATAAAGAAAATATTTTAAAAAATCTGTCTAGTGTATTCAAAAAAAGGAAGCTACTGAACAAGAACATAACATTTTTAAAATTCGTGTCTCTCTGTTTGTCTGTTTGTCTGTGTGTAGGTTTGTTCGCGCATTACGTAAAAAATACTGATCAGATTGCGATGCGGTTTTCACAGTTGAATAGTATAGGGGTTGACTTACAAACTGTACTTGGTAATTTTGGTCCTGAAATAACATGTGTGGGATACTTTTAAATTAAATGGCCACGTGGGCAAAGCCACTGGCACAGCTAGTACCTATAGTAAAGGAATGAGTACGAAGAAGTCTGTACAAAGAAGATAATTAAAATAAAAAGTCTAGGGTACTTAAAATTAGCTACTGAAAAAGAAGAAATCATTTTTTTTGTCGTGTCTGTCCGTTTGTTTGTCTATATGTTTGTTCACGCATCACGTCAAAACTACTGGACCGATTGTGATGCAGTTTTCACTGTTTGATAGCGTAGGGTTTGACTTAAAAAATGTTTTACTTGGTATCGTAATCCGATGATTAGATGCCGAGCAATCGATAAAAAATATTTGACGACCGAACGAATTTATAAAGAAATATAGTATATTGTACTTCATAGGTACATTTGGTCTTGGAATAACACGAGTGGACTACTTTTAAATGAAATGACAACGCGGGCAAAGCCGCGGATACAGCTAGTTACTTATAAAACTACAGAATAAGTTTTGATGGAAATTATCTGTGACTTCATTGGAACTCAATCAAATAAAAAAAAGAATACCTACATATGAGGGAAAATATTAACAAAAACAAGTGAATTTACTAAAACATGCTATAAATAAAGAAAAAACATTGAGTGCAAGCTTTTTTTTTTAGCTTTTAGTTTTTTTTTTTCCTTAAACAGTACCACGTAAGAGCTGAGAATTTTTCGAGACCAATCAAATAAGCATAAACTCGAAGGGGTTTCATTGTGTGATTGTTTGATTGGTAGGGATTCGAGCAGGGTGGCATACGTTATACACAGAATTACCGAACGGTATTCTTTGAAGATCATACAGGTGCACGCCCCACACTCGAAACGGCCGGATGATGAATAAGAGGCTATGTATGACGACATTTCTAATGCCCCCAAAACACACACTTGACGGTGGTGATGGGGGACTTCAACGCACGGTTGGGCAGTTTGGATTTGGACAGCGGAACCAAAGGGGTCAGATTGGTGCGATTGGTCGAATTTATGAAGAAAGAGGGACTCTTTATGATGAACTCCTTTTTCAAGAAGCGTTCGTCCAGGATATGGACGTGGCTGCACCCCGGCGGTCATAAACACGAGATAGATTTCATTTTGACGACCAATAAGCATATATTCAATTATGTCTCGGTGATCAACAGGGTTAAGACCAGCAGTGATCACCGCATGGTAAGAGACTCATTGAATATCAGCGTAAAGCTGGAGAGGTCTTGTTTGATGAGATCTACTCTTCGCCCAATCCTGCCCAAATTTAAAACCCCAAAAGCTTTCAGTTGGAGCTCCAAAATCGCTTCCAAATCCTTACTGAATGCGATACAGTGGACGATCTAAACAACGGGCTGGTGGAAATTGTTCACGCGGTCGGGTTGGAGTTCTTTAAGACCCCCCTCAAAAATAGAACACAGAAACTCTCTGAGCATACACTCAAACTTATGGCAGAACGAAGCGAGATGAGGCTGCAATCTTCAGTGGATATGTCGAGTTACAGGCGTTACTGCTTGCTTAATAAACAGATCTCCAAGTCAATGCGACACGATTTGCGGTCCTATAATACTATTTGTATTAAGAATGCAATAGAGCGGAACAAGGACTTCAAAGTGTTCGCAAGAGATCTGTCTCTTTGGCAAAGCCTGTTGACGAAGCTGAAAACCGACAGTAGCAGCATCGTTTCGTCGAAGCCAGAGATTTTGAGTGAGCTCGAGAAGTTCCATGGACAATTATACACCTCACCGCGTAGTCCTCCTAGCATGACTAGCGATGCAAGACCTGACATTATACCGAATATATCCCGGATGTCAGCCTATACGAGATCAGAATGGCTCTCAAACAGCTTAAGAGCAACAAAGCACCAGGGAGGAATAATGACAGAGCTACTGAAAGCGGGTGGAACACCGGTATTTCAAGTCCTTCAGAAGCTGTTTTACTCTCTCATCCTCGAGGGTACTACGCCAGAGGCGTGGCACAGGATGGTTTTGTTCTTTAAGAAAGGTGATAAAACTCTCTTGAAGAATTATAGGCCCATTTCGGTGCTGAGACACGTCTACGATTATAAGCTGTTTTCGAGAGTAGTTACAAACCGTCTCGCTCGTAGGTTTGACGACTTGCAGCCTCCCGAACAAGCTGGATTCCGGAAAGGCTTTAGCACCGTAAACCACATCCATACGCTTCGGCAGATTATACAGAAGACCGAAGAGTATAATCGGCCGCTATATCTAGTGTTTGTGGATTACGAGAAAGCCGAGCCAATTCCGTCGAGACCTGGGCAGTGCTACAGTCATTACAGTGGTGCCAGATTGATTGAGTACATCGAAGTGTTGAAGTGTTTGTACAGCAAGGCCACCATGACAGTCCGTCTTCAGGATCAGAGCACGAATTCTATCCAGTTGCAATAAGGGGTGAGACAGTGAGATGTTGTTTTTCCGAAAATTTTCACCTCTGCACTGGAAGATATATTCAAACTCTGAACTGGAACGGATATGTTATTAATATTAATGGCGAAAACATCGATTGATTTGCTGATGATGTAGTCATCTTGGTTTTAACCCTGGAAGACCTAAGCACAATTCTCAGTGACCTTAATATTGTTTCCCAACAGGTGGGTCTTAAAATTAACATGGGCAAGACGAACATCATGTCAAATGCCCATGTCGCACGTATGGGTGCAACGGTTTATGTTGGGAACGATATTATCGAAGCATTATAATCATTATATCTACTTAGGTCAGACGATCCAACTTTGACAAAGAGGTCAACCGACGAATCCAGCTAGGATAGGCAGCGTTTGGGAAATCACGCCATATCTTCTCGTCGCAGATACCGCTGAGCCTCAAGATGAAAGTTTATAATCAGTGCGTGTTGCCAGTGATGACATGCGGCACTGAGACGTGGTTGCTAACTATTGGTCTCATACACAAGCTCAGAGTTGCGCAGCGTGCAAAGGAGAGAGCTATGCTCGGTGTTTCACTACGTGATAGAATCCGAAATGTGGAAATCCGTAGAAAAACGAAGGTCACCGACATCCCGACTACGGCGAAGCAAAAATGAGGGTTATGATTTTAACCGGTATGTCTGTATGTAACTATGTATGCATCTAAAAATGATGATGCATGCATGCATTTTGATGTTTGTTGACAGATTTGTTATTACTTCGTTTCCATGACATCCGTTCCTTAGTAATCAATATATTTTCCATGGATACTTACCATTTTCCGGGAAAATGTATCCCATGTTTTACTCATGAAATTTGGAATGGAGATAGCTTATATAGCAAACATCAAGAGCTTTTGTGCTATACTATTGCATTGGTTTTTAATTTCCTAGAAGAACAATGGATGCTTTTTTCGCGATAAACTGTAGTCCACGTGGACGAAGTCACGGGCGAAAGCTAGTAATAGATATATATTTTAGAAATGTGCTAATTAAACCCTTTCATTTAATAGCAAGCATGGTCCTACAGATTAAAAAATATTTTTGTTCTCGTTTTTATATCCTCTAGAGGGCGCCATATTCAATTTAATGTCACGTCACATACCAGCGCCTATAACCAGCGGACGATTCCTCATTTGTCAAATTATGATGAGTAGGTTAGAAGTTATGAGGGAACAGTTGAACATACATACCCACCCACATACATACATACATAGATGCATACATACTTACATACAGACATACCGGTTAAAATCATATCCCTCATTTTTGCTTCGCCGTAGTCGGGTAAAAATTTCGCTATTTTGCATCTCTAGGTAATAATTTTTCCGCCACTAACTTGGGCCGTAAACACATGTTAGCGAATATTCTATTTGCTTGTTTAATAACCTATGGCATTTTTACCTTACTCTCAAACAAGAAACCATAGCGCTCTAGCAAAATGACCCTTTGTCTTAATAAAGACAGGTGTAGTTTAAACAAAATAACCGGGTGCTTTGTCTTAATAAAGACAGGTGTAGTTTAGTCAAAATAACGGGGTGATAAAACCAATATTTTAGTATATATTCTATTTGTGCGTTATCTGTGAATTGGGTAACACTTAAGGATTTTAGAGCAAATTGAGGCTTTTGTAGTTGCGTACTAGCGTATGATTTCGCATAGCTCGTGAACTGGGACTACTACTACTCACGGATTGAGATACCAAGTGCACCTGTTTTTAAGTCGAATCCTAAGCTATCCAACAATTAAACTGCATCGCAATCGGTCCAGTAGATTTTACGTGATGCGGGAACAGACAGACAAGCAAACACAAAGACACGAATTAATAAAATGTTATATTCATGTTCAGTAGCTTATGTGGAGGCCCCTCTATAATTACCAATTTTTTGTTTGTACAGACTTTTGGTTACTTACTGCTTTAATATAAGTATAGCTATAATGGATTAGATATAAATAATATATATTAGATAGATTAGATATAAAGAATGTATATTAGATAGATTAGATATTTTCATTTTGCGTTGCTTTGCATCGCTGGGGTATCGAGAGATCTCAGTTTGGAACTACTGGTTGGAATTTTGCATTCCACATAAAATATGACCAAAAGTGTTCGAACCTGATGGTTTCGTACTGTACACATTTTTTAGGAACCTACTATATATCAGAACGTTCCGCAATCCACTGCAACGGCTGAACGGATTTGGAAGAGAGATAGAAAGATTGTCTAAATCTCGGATCAACATACTTACATACCTATTTGGGTACTTTTCATCTTGGAAAATCCGGATTTAGCTGGAAAACAGGTAGGTAGGAACCTAGTGAATAAGTGAGACTCGTGCAGTCGCTCGATGAGTGAAAATTAAATATTTAGTAACAGCAGCGCAGCGGAGAGCGGCGCGCGGGGCACGGCGGCGAGGCGCGGGGGGCGCGCGCGTTGATAACGCTGAACCGGCGACCTCCGGCCCCGAGCTCAAAAGTATTCATATTATCATTATTATTTATTTGAATCCACCCCCTCCCCCGCCCCTCCCGCGCCGCCCGCTCGCTGGGCCCGGGTTCCAGCACTAGACATAAGTAATATTATTAACCATCGAGCCATTAAAAATAAATGATAAGTTAACCTATTTGGTCTGAAATAAATCGTCGAATCACTCTGCGAAAAAGCGAAGCGGTACTACTGTCACGAACTTTTACTTCGGGTTAAAAGTGTCGTGTATATGTACTTAAATATTTTTCCCCACGGAAAAAGGGACAGTTCTTGAGCTGACTTGAGAATATTTTAATTACCTACCTATAACTGTACTATTGCTACATTATTGGTGTAAGAAGCACTGAACTTGCCGTGATGTACTGTTCTCAGCAGCGGCACCCCGGTATTCGTAAGTGCAGTTGTTGGACTCTACAGTCTACAGCCTAGAGCTCCCAGATTAGGGCCTCGACCACGGAACTTGGTTTCAATCAGATTGTCACTTTCTTCGTAGCAATTTCGACTCTATCGCAACGCACTAATGAATTTGACGGATTGAAACTGATATTATATAATATGCGTAATAACGCAAAATTGGTCATATGGGATTATGGAATCTGCAGTGCTATTGCACTGCAGATCCCAATCTCAATGGAAAGCAGACTGACTGTACACCGCGCTCCGTTCCGCTCAGTCCGCACGTCACGTTTCGTGTCACGCCGTACTACGCCATGCGCCACCGCCTTGTAAGTACTATTATTTATTATGTGCCACCGCTAACAAATCCATTCACATCTTATCACGATAATAAAATAATTATGGAAATCTCATACAATTCTGTTTACGCAATTCTTCGTTTCGAATTATACCTATAGGTAGGTACTCAACGAGCAATCCTTGTAGATACAAATCCACATTTATGATGAAATTTATCTGAAGTTGTACTATACTAATGCTTTTTCGGAAACACCTCTCAACGATTTTGATTAGAATAGCAGAGTAGGTACGAAATATAGTGCGCGTCAGGATTGCGGTGATCCATGAAGTCCATGAATTGATCTCTCTCGTAAGGGAAAATCGAAAAGTAAGCCTTTACCAACAGAAGAAGCGGTATCCAAACTTTATCATCATCATGTCAGCCTTTAGAAGTCCATTTCTGAACATAGACTTCCCCCAAAGAGCGCCATGACGAGCGATCTTGTGCCACCTCCATCCATCGACTTCCTGCGATGGCAATGTCGTCGGTCCATCGTGTGAGGGGTCTCCCTACACTTCGCATGCTTGTTCGTGGTCCTCGAATGGCGACCTCTATTCCCCAGCGGTTGTCGGTTCCGCGAACTATATGGCCTGCCCATTGCCACTTCAACTTGCAAACTCTGAGAGCTATGTCGGTAACCTTGGTTCTTCTATGGATTACCTCGTTTCGGATTCTATCACGTAGTGAAACACCGAGCATATCTCTATTGCACGCTGCGCAACTCTGAGCTTGTGTATGAGACCAAAAGTTAGCGACCACGTCTCAGTGCCGCATGTCATCACTGGCAACACGCACTGATTATAAACTTTCGTCTTGAGGCTCTCTGCGACGATATGGCGCAATTTTCCGAACGCTGCCCATCCGAGTTGGATTCGTCAGTTGACCTCTTTGACGAAGTTGGATCGTCTCACCCAGAAGACATAGTGATTAACAGTTTTGATAGTATCGTTCCCAACATATAAACGGCATGGGTGTGACATGGGCATTTGACATGATGTTCGTCTTACCCATGTTCATTTTAAGACCCACCTGTTGGGAAACAATATTGAGGTCACAGAGCATTGTGCTTAGGTCCTCCAAGGTTTCTGCCATGATGACTATATCATCAGCAAATCCAAACTTACATTTTTAAAACTTTAAAATGAGTTCTATGAGCTCCGCTGCATCTACAAATCACAACTTGATCGTTTGTGCGGATCAATCTACTAATCCGATTACAATTATTATTATTTAATTATTTTACTGATAGAATAATTGATTATTATTGTACGTAGGCTATTTTATGTAGGTTCTTTATTTATATTTAAGTTCTTTAGAGTTCCTTAAAATAAAAGTGTCAACACAGAACCTCTATAAACTTTAATAGAACCGGCCAAGTACACGACAGACTGAAGGTTCCGTATCCATCTGTAGGTTTCTAAGCTACCAAACTATAACTAGTGGCTCTGTGAGCTGTAGACCTCACGCGTACAAACTTTTTTGCAAACAATCTAGCGGTGCACAGTAGCGCCATCTAGTTACCTTATTGTAACATTAACCAAGGTGCTCCATCAATCCCTACCTAGTAGATAAAGGGCTGATTCCACTGATAGAAACCTAATAGTGAGAAATTTACTGCATTTCGAGGAGCTATTCTGCACATCGCGCCGAAGATCCTCATCAGATCTTCACCATTTTTTTATGTGACTTACTCAAAAATACTACCTTTCAAAACACGATTTGATAGTGTAAATGTTAGTTATTTTAATTCTATTAACGATATTTGTTTTGAATTTGTAATTCAAACCATTCAAACCATTTTTTTTTATGCCAGTTTCTGGTGGAATATGACTTATAGGACTTCAATATTTCAATATTTTAAGGTGCATCAAGCATTTTTTTTAATTTTCATTTTCATTTCAATAAAAAAAGGACCATTGAAATCGAATTTAATATGGCGGAGATATTCAATAGCCTCCTTTTTACCCATATTTGGGGAATGTACCCAATCAAAAATCCCCGACGACTAAAAAATTCTAAAATCATCTAGATCGGTTGAGAAATGTGACCTGTAGAGGTGAACAGCCGAAAATCCGGACAGACATCCGGACATACGAAATATTTTTTGCCGAAGCTGAAACAGAAACGCTTCACTCGCACTTCGCGCTCGCTCGGTCAAAAACCGCATTGCAATCGGTAAAGTATTTTTACGTTATCACCAACAATGTTGTTTTTACCCAACTCCTTGAGCTAAGTTTGTATGTAATGGGGTATATTTATGGTATTATTTTTGTTTTGGTATTATGTTCATGGTTTCTTTTAGCACGTCCTGCAGCCTAAACGGTTTAATGGATTTTGATCGTCTTATATTGAATCCAAAGCCAAGGTAGCTGCAAAAAAACTTGGTATTTTGTCTAAGGTTAGGCGGTACTTCACACCGGGACAGCTTTTAAATCTTTATCAAGCACAGGTCCGATCTTGTATGGAGTACTGCTGCCACCTCTGGGACGGTTCTGCCAAGTATCAGCTCGAGTCTTTGGATTCAATTGAGAGACGTGCTATCAGGCTCATTGGGGATGACACTCTAGTAAAGAGTAAGCTTCTAAGTCTGGCGCATCGACGTGAGGTCGCAAGCCTGTCGGTATTCTACAGATTGCACTATGGAGAGTGTGCAAAAGAACTGCACAACCTGATTCCCCCATCACCTTTCCATCACCGTACGACTAGACGATCAGCAAAGTGCCACCCTTTTATGGTTGAAATACCTCGCACAAGAACGAAGCGTTACGCTTCTTTATTCAAAGGAGTGGAATGCCCTGCCCTCGTCAGTGTGTAAATTATAACCCAGGTGTGTTCAAGTCAAGAGTGAATAGGTGCTACACCTTCGACCACATCATAGCTTTCCATCAGGTGAGATCGTGGTCAAACGATTGCCTAGTCCGTAATAAAATAATATTAAATATTACAACAAATTTTTCTAAAGATATTAAAATGGATTTCGGTCTTGACAAATGCCGCAAATTAAACATAAAGAAAGGGAAAATAGTAGAAAGTAATCATAATATTGATTAACAAGAACAAATAAAAGCAATGACTGAACAGGATTTGTATAAATATTTAGGATACAATCAAGCCAAAACTCTAGAACATGCTACTGTTAGACAAAAACTAAAAAATTAATATTTTAACCGTCTAAAGTCACTTTGCAGAACACAATTAATAAGTAAAAATTTGTTTAAATCTATTAACACATACGCAATTCCATTTTAACTTACTCGTTTGGCATAATCAAATGGACTAAATACGAACTAAAAATGTTAGAAAATAAAACTCGGACCACCCTGACTAAACATAGATACCATCATCCAAAATCTGCAAAATAACATGTTACTATCCCACGTAAAGAAGGTGGAAGGGGTTTGATTGACATATCACTGTTACATAACAAACAAATACAGAAACTTAGGCACTTTTTATACGCTTTATATTAGCTTCACTTGTATGTTTGTGTGTTTGTAACCAACTCCTTTGGAAGCTATTTTGACCCACTTTAAACGGTCAGATTTCATTCAAATTTTGCACACCTGTCAAAGACCGATGACAATGCAATAATTCTAAAAATAAACTAAAAAGTAGAAAACAAAAATAATAGTTTAAAAAAACTAAAAAACACGCTTTACATAGAAAACCAAACTAAACAATAGAAAATAAATTTGAATAGTGTAAATAAGAAATAAATGTTTTATTTAAAAAAAGCGTGGGGTGCTTCTCATATCTGTCAATGAAATATTTATATCTATTGACCCATGCACCTCACGATTTTTTTGATATAAAACATTTATTTCTTATTTACACTATTAAAATTTATTTTCTATTTTTTAGTTTGGTTTTCTATATAAAGCGTGTGTTTTAATTTTTTTAATCTATTATTTAACTATAAGAAAGCCTTCAGTTCAATTCATAGAGCTATAGTTGCTATAGATAAAAATTTGACACCTTTTAAAGGTGTCAAATTTTTATCTATAGCCTCCATTCTGAAAATATCGAAGCAATAGAAATAGTCAAATATAACCAGGAAAAACTCACACACACACTCACACACACTCACTGGCACACTATGGAGCTTCATGGACGACATGTAAACGATTTAAAACAATCAGGAATTGATAAAAGAGCATCCAATAAATGGCTTGACTCTAGTGGACTGTTTCCAGAGACTGAAGGCTTTCTTATGGCTATTCACGATCAAGTTATAGCTACCAAAAACTACAGAAAATTCATAATGAAGGATAGAACAGTAAATAATGATCTTTGTAGAAAATGTCGTAGTAAATCTGAAATAATACAACATATAACAGGAGCATGTGTCACACTCACACAAAATGATTACACACATAGACATAACCAGTTAGTAAACATAATTCAGCAAAAACTTTGCATCAAACATAATCTTTCGAGCTCCTCTCCTATACCCTATTATAAATACACACCCGCAACCGTTTTAGAGAACAATTCTCACAAAATTTATTACGACCGCACCATTCTCACAGATCATACTATATACAACAACAGACCAGACATAACGATTATAGATAAAATTAATAAACACGTTGATATAATAGATATTGCAGTACCTAATACAAACAACCTTCAAAATACTGTAACCGAAAAAATTAGGAAATACACAGAATTACAAGAAGAGATAAAACGATTATGGAAAATGAATACAGTAACCATAATACCTATAGTGATATCTACGACAGGACTTATACCCAACCATTTGTTTTGGAGTTTGAATACACTAGGACTGAACAAATTCTCGTTTATTCAATTACAAAAAGCTGCTGTACTGAACACATGTCACATTGTCCGTAAGTTTTTACAACTTGACATGGACAATGTTGACTCAACATCTCTCCAACCAGAACTAGAGTAGCACTTGGTACCCACCCGTGTTACTCTATTAAACCAGGTATAAAAAATCCTGATAAACATAATTTTTAACCCTAAATAATAATAATAATAATGTTCTCGCATTCCATTGCATTATTGTGGTGGTCATGTGCAACTGCTGCGCGTGCCTTACTAATACTTGGTGCGCAGGCAGGTTATGTGCAACTGCCGTGCGGGCCTTACTGATACTTGGTGCGCAGGTAATTTTCCACAGTTAGGCTGGATGTCGGCCCTTTTTGCGAGAGAACTGATGCTGTTCACTAGTTTACGTATGATATCTTCCAGGAAGCCCAGGAGGATTCTTGAATTCAAAAAGAAGTGCTGCATGCAGAATGTTGTACCTACTTATAGAATGAAGCGCGGCGCGGGCGAGGGGCCGCTACAACAATGGCATGAACAGTGCGCATGAGCAGTGACGGCCAGTCACCACCATTCCGCCGCCCTGAGTCACGCCGCCTGGTGCCTGTCCGTACCCTCTACTACTCAATTCTATTAACTCGCTATTGTTACTGTACTGCGAAGGTATCTCAGATAAAGCATTATAAGCAATACCTACAAAAAAAAACTGATGCAGTAGCAAGGTAATTGTATCTCTATAGGCAATTGAACCAAACTGTTTTTGTATTTAGAACTATTTTGTTTACTTTGTACTTTTATATATTCTGTGGTTTTACTTAGAGGTTTCCTAAAATATACAGAATCTTTGTGCTAATAATGATTTCACACGGTTTCACCTGCTCTAGTACATTCATCTCTAATATTGAATTTCGTTGGAAATCTATCATAGTATATAACTACACCTATTCGAACTGCGGCATTACGACATAAAAAGTGGTAGGTACACCCGCAGTCCTGACACTCACTAGTCATTGATTGAATTTATAGTAAACTGTGCTCGCGATTTTGCCCGCGTGGTCATTTCTCGGGGTCAAAAGTAACCTACTATGAGTTATTCCAAGACCAAATTTTCCGATGAAGATCATTTCATCAACATTTTTGATTACTCAGCTTCTAACAAACAGATTTTAAGTCAAAACCCAAGCTATCTAACAATTAAACCCACGCTTCAATCGATTCAATAGTTTTAAGTGACGCGCGAACATAGAGACAGACACAATTTTTAAATGTTATAATATTATAGTTCTGTAGCTGATAAGTCCCCTAGACTGTTACTTAACTACTGTTTTATTATAAGCATAGATAGAAGATAGATAGATATTGTAATTAGGAGCATAATAATATGTTGTCATATTATTTGTTTCATCTTCGTAGTTATTTGGAAGCCAGTACCTACTCTAAGAACACCCATTTTGTATGATTAAATTAAAATGCTAGAAACATCAAGTAACATTATTATAAAAATACAAAAACTTGACTGCGAACAAAATTGCCCGCAAAAATAATCACACTAATATTATAAATGCGAATGTTTGTATTTATGTTAGGGTTGTGTAGTGTGTGTGTGTTTGTGTGTGTGTGTATGTTTGTTTGTTACTTCTTTATGCTTAAATGGCTGAACGGATTTGGATGAAATTTGGTACAGGGTAGCTTATAACCTGGATTAACACACAGACTACTTTTTACCCCGGAAGAATGTATGGTTCCTGAGGGGCGCGGATGAAACCGCGGGGCGCAGCTAGTATTTATATACATTTTAAGTTTATTTTTACTTACATATTTTACTTTACTGAAATAGTTGCAATTGCAACTTTGACTATTATTATTAACATTAACTTGAATAATCTAAAACTGAAAATTTTGTAAGAAGCTTAAAAGAAAATCGCTACTGTCATTGTTTAATTAAAAGAATTATATATATTTGAAATGGTCTTTTAAAGACCTACCGGTTTTGACTCCTCACTCAATGGGTTTTGGTCATTTTTTGTTCCATCGTAAGTACAATATGGCAGCTGTAAGCAGCCATATAAGTTTTCTTGACACTTCATATATCCTATAGTACTCTCTTGATTAACCACTATCTTGCTACGCGTGCGCACGCGCAGTATGCAGAGCAAGGTAGTAGAACGAATCCAATGATACCTTATTTATCAGAATGATTCCATCAAGCCGTGGATGGTAGGCTGTAGGGCGCGCCTAAGAAATGTATAAATAAACCGTCTATTCTCGTTGTCCCCCACTTTTTGTAAACAAGCAGACAAACATACGTACAACCCAAACACATAATCTTCCACAGTCGGGTTCAAAATGCGGGGCATAAAAAAACCTTGTGTTCTACCTAAGTTGTAGTTCTTGGCCAACTATTAAAGATTCTCAATTTATCTCTTACAGCCGCACTCATAATCATCGATCAACTCGAATCAAGCATTAAATTGATCAAAATCTACGGATGTTGAATAATTAAATAGCTTGTTTAAACATAATATTTAATTATTGTTAAGCGTTAATTGTCGATTATGAGTGCAGCAGTAGGTACTAATCCAGATTTTATTTTAGGGCCGTACTACATATTAGTTCCTGCACCAAACGTAAGTAGCTTGCAATGTCAATCTGTTCTGTAAAGAAAAACCAACCTCGTCTGCTCTATACACAGAATCTAAGGATATTTTCTGTTACATAATGGTGAACATTGATAATAATTTAAGGATAAAGTGATATTGCATAAGCTAATGTTGACCAACACTATAAGTGTTATTGCTTATTCATATAGTGAAGTGAAAATACGTGTTCTCGCGCGCCTTCGGCTCGTGCGTGCCAGACCTCAGCAGGCTCCAACGAACATTCTAACATTTCATCTACGTTGTCTAACTTTGTGTGCGCCTCGTGCACCATTTTACTATACATACAATGATACACTGGCCACGACACGCATAATTATGATGCAAAACCACCCATCCCTATAAAATGAAACGAGTAGTTTTTCAAACGTCTCTTTAGTTTGATGTTTTTTGTATGGCGTTTATGTCAAAAGCTGACGGACAGTAAGCGAAAACGGTTCATTATAAGATATAGGAACCGGCCATAAAATGAATCTATCCAATAACCACGTAAAACCGGAAGTATTCGGTTGTTAAGTTGCTAATGACTAGCCTCATTAACGAGAGAGCGGGTACCTGCGTGTAAGTAGCTTAAAGGGTATAACTAATAATGAAGCTACCGTACTGTTCTGAATGTTTACATGGGTACTCATACCATGGTACGCATACTGACGGCCTACATTTATGATACAGAAAACTTTGGACCGTAGCGTACGATACCTTCGTGAGTCACTCGGTGCCACCGCATACAAATCCTTATCAAAAACCTAATTATTTCCCAAAAACACCATATAAAAGACAGTTTTTTTGTTTCATTACCATACCATTTCCTTTAGAAAAATGAGATCGTATTAAAAACAACACATTTCCAAATTTTACTTGTAAAATTGCAACGCAGGTAACACATTATATGGAACAGTTTTTTAATAATTATATTTCGTGTTTGAAAATAATATAGAACACTTGTATCTAAAAAACAGACACATTACTATATCATTACAGGAAACTGAAAAGTTTTCTAATGAGGAAATATGTTTTGTTTTCCACCTCCTTCCTCTCTTACCTACCTACCTTTTTCTTCACATACACCACTGACACTTATTGTCAAGTTAATGTTTATTTGTTTATACTAACTGTGGTGTTTTATAACATTTCTTACTGTCGTTGGGTGTTTTAGGAGTTATCTATCTAAAATTATTATTATTATTATTATGACTTTTGAAAATATAATTATAGTAGACCTTTTTCTTCACATACACCACTGACACTTATTGTCAAGTTAATGTGTATTTGTTTCTACTAACTGTGGTGTTTTATATAGACATTTCTTACTGTCGTTGGGTGTTTTAAGAGTTATCTATCTAAAATTATTATTATTATTATTATGACTTTTGAAAATATAATTATAGTAGACCTTTTTCTTCACATACACCACTGACACTTATTGTCAAGTTAATGTGTATTTGTTTCTACTAACTGTGGTGTTTTATATAGACATTTCTTACTGTCGTTGGGTGTTTTAGGAGTTATCTATCTAAAATTATTATTATTATTATTATGACTTTTGAAAATATAATTATAGTAGACCTTTTTCTTCACATACACCACTGACACTTATTGTCAAGTTAATGTGTATTTGTTTCTACTAACTGTGGTGTTTTATATAGACATTTCTTACTGTCGTTGGGTGTTTTAAGAGTTATCTATCTAAAATAGTTATTATTATTATTATTATGACTTTTGAAAACATAATTATAGTAGGTATACTAGTGGCTCTGCTGTCAGCTGTAGACCTCGCGCGAACAAACTTTTTTGCAAACAATCTAGCGGTGCACAGTAGCGCCATCTAATTACCTCAATGTAAAACTAACATTAATAACCAAGGTGCTCCATCAATCCCTACCTAGTTATAAACCTAGTTAGGTAGAAACCTAAAAGTGAGAAATTTACTGCATTTTAAGGAGCTATTCTTCTTATCACGCTGAAGATCCTCATCAGATATTCACCAAATTTTTAAGAGACTATTTTAATGATATGTATTTCCTTTCAAATAAAAAAGAAACCATCGAAATTGGATCTAATAAGGCTGGCGGAGATATTCAGTAGCCCCTTTTTGGGGGAAGTACGCCCCAACCGAAAATCCCCAACGACTAAAAAATTCTAAAAATTCGTTTAACCTGTACACCAAGTTTCGTTTAGATCGGTTGAGAAATGCGACCTGTAGAGGAAAACAGAGATCCGGACAGACATCCGGACATACGAAAGCATTTTTGCCCAAGCTGAAACGAAGAAGCTTCGCTCGAGCTTCGCACTCGCTTGGTCAAATATAATACATACCTACGTAAATTCAATTGTATTCTCCAAAAAAAGTGTAAAAAAAACTGCGGAACACCGCAGAAAGTTTTTTATACCTATTCCATGGACAAAACTATCGATGAAGTTGTTTATTGTTTTAAGAAAAAGGGACGCACTGCAAACAACAATGAAATATAATGAGGATGGTTTGAGTCGGGTCGCGCGGAGGCACATGCTAACGAGCAGAGTAGTGAGCGCGGTAACGCCCGCCCGCCCGCGCCGCCGCGGGGCGTCCGCCTGACGAACTTGTCACAACATAATATTGTACACGCGACGCGACTCCGGGGACGCCTGCCGATTCTGGGAACGTTCTAAGGCCGCGTCTTGCCACGATTTACAGCACTTTTACCGCTGATAAGTTACAATTTATCGGTTCCCGGGAGACGACCGGTCTACGAACGCGCGACTACGATGATTTGTGAGGCGCACACATGCGCTTTCCCCACGCCGAAGACATTTTTACGAGGTGCAATTCTTGCCATTTCACAGAAATGCATCGTTTATTTACACCGTAATGTTTTGTTGACAGCTACCAACGAGCAGCAAAACACATTAGTTAATTTCTCAATAATGTCTTTATGGTGGGAAAAAAATACAAGGTGAAATACAAATTTTAATGTCACACACAAAGCAAACGAGGAACCGACTGAAAGGGCAATGTTTTTTTCATGCTCTTCTTCACAAAACTCCCAATCAAAAAAGCTTGTTTACTATTATACATTTACAATTGACATATTGACAAAATACCTACAAGATTAAACGGACTTCAAATACTTATCTCGGCGCGGTCAGAGCTAGACAATTAAGAATACAAATATTCGCTGATATCTTATATTACAAGCTGGCTTTGCCCGCGTGCAAACTTTGCCAACCGCGTTCACGAACAGGACGGAATTTCAAAAAATCTCTTACTACTTAGTCAAGGAATATTCCTTCCAAAATTCAAATCTTTAGTTCCACCAGCTTAGGCTGTGCGTTGTCTGTCTGTCAGTAGGTATGTCACGGTACAAAAGTATGAAAGCACTAACAGTACCTACACAACATATATACACAGATTTAATAGTCCAGAGTTTATCTATTTAAATTTTAGTATAATATAAATATCTTATTATTAAATATAATAAAAAACTTCGTAAAAACACATTAAAATGAACAAAAAATACATTTTTATATGAACATCGGAATAGCTTTCGCCCGCCCGCAACTTCGTCCGCGCGGACTATACAGTATATCGTGAAAAAAATGCTTCGCAATATTTTCATCCAGGATATTAAAAACCAATGCACAAATATAACAATTCGCAAGCTTTTGATGCTTTTTGACAGACTTGTTATTACTTTGTTTCCAGGGCAAAGTGCCATTTCGTTCTCGTGGTTACTTCCCATTTTCCGGGATTAAAAGTATCCTATGTTGGTCTCTATATTGTACAGTGCCTATTTACAAAGTTTCATCAAAATCGGATCAGTTGTTTTGGCGTGAAAGCTGCCCAAACAAATGAACGAACAAATAAATAGACAACGTTTGACTTTTATATTGGTGTGGATTTACTTACAAACTAATATGAACTACGAGTATTGTACTTGCAATAGGTATAGGAAATCTGAGAGAAACTCTGAATCTGATCTTCGCTCTAATAAGTGTCGTATTCATCTCATAAGAAAGAAGAAGTCATTAGGTTCTGCTTCGTGTTCTGTCCCGCTTTTATGTTTCTCAATGTCCTCAGTATCCAAAAGATTTTCTTCCTCAAAGTCTACTTGTTGCAACATCTTTTCTATTTGCAGTTTTCTATCAATAGCTTATGGCAAAATGTGTTAAACACCGAAAAACATGCTCTGCAGAACAATATACCTAGCTCAAACAAAAAAAGTGTAACAAGTAAAGTCGCTACTGTGTATTCTTCACCAATTCTTACTCTGGCAGTCCACTGTGGCTTCTATTGAACGGCATACGAGGTACTCCCGCGCATCAGGTCATCTGCAGAATGGTACTGAGAGGTAATCGCCAGAGTGCGTGAAAAAATATATTAGAATCAATGACCCCTTATGTATTTTAGCCCGTTGACAAACATTTGAGGTCAGTGAGATGAAAAACCGTGGCAACTAAACTAGGTACATGACTAACACTGGCCTCAAACAAGATATTATTATAATATAAGTTCAAAAACTAAAACATGACGGTCGGCTAAAAAATAGCTTAAGACCTCTCACGATGAAGACGAATCGATTGATACCTCGCTTGTCAAAATCGGACCAAGTATTTAGTTCGAACACATAACCCTTCCTTTTCTTCGACGTATTCGGGTAAACGAAATAGCCTATGACACCTACACCTGAAGACGAATCGATTGACACCTTGCTTGTCAAAATCGGACCAATATTGGCGACGTTATGGTGGAACATCCACATAAACACATACCTACCTACCTACATAGGTATATACATACATACATACATACATACCTACATACATACACTGTTAAACTCATTACCCTTCCCTTGCTTCGCCGTAATTGGGTAAAAACATAAAAAAAAGTTTATTTACTTTCCGCACGCACGAGTAAATATTTATTGTATTGTTCTGGAAATACTGTTTTTGCCGGCGCGACTGCAATCATTAAGGTTTCATACCTTTTGAAGTCGTTTTTTTACGCCACGTCTGATGTTAATAAAAAAATAAAAATATTGGACTGCCCACATTTTAGTCGTTGTTCGGCACAGAGTACAACAACTAAAGTGGTGATGGTTCCCCAAGAGAGGAGTCTCTTACACTCCCAAAATTATGTTTCAGTTGGTATTTTTTAATAAATTAAGTAATCATAACAAAGTAGGCCTAAGAAAAAGTAATTCGTCTGCTCTGAGGATACCTCACTAGTAACAAATAATTGTCAATAAATTTAAAGCTGCTGAACCAATTTTGATGAAACCTGCACTATTCCAAGTTGAAAGATCTATAACCATATAAATAACATATATATAACCATTATATATATAACCATATCTATAACCATTATAAAAGCAATGTTTGCAATAATATTTATAGTTTCTGTGAAATACGTCGACAAACACATACGTACGTATTATACACACGTACATTCATACACAGCATTCAACATACATTCACGGAATTTTGTTCATTTGTTTAGATACCCACATATACTAACCTAATAAGAATATTACGCATTTTCAATATTACATACCTTCGCGTCAACACAAGAACCTCCTTTTTTGAAGTCGGTTTAAACTTACACAATTGCAATTTTTTCCAGCGTTTTTATGAACTAGAGAAAACTACGTGCATTGTTGTTTGTTATAGGTACTTTTAGGAATACGTCTGCACTCATCAGTGGAGTTCCACCTCCACACACTTCACATGGACTTGTAAGTTTAGTTGAGTCATAGTGAGCTGACACGAGACTCTCAAACAAAACCGGTCCGGGCTCTTGCCTCTTGGCTCTCACCTCCACTACAAACATACGCATACTGAGGTTTAGTATGGCCCACAAATGTCACCTGATACGCGAGTTTCTGGTGGCAACAGCCCGCGCAGCTCGCGGTGCGATAGCCGGGCCGGCGTAGTGCCACTACGGTAGCGTAGGTCGGGAGATGGCGGCGAGATAAGAAGTCGCACGTGCTGTGGTGATAGCTTATCTCCTGGGCCCGCGCCTGGCGACGCTATCGGCGGCCGCGACGGCGCGATCAGCTGACGGGCGCGCGCAGACAAGGCGTCTGCGCGCGCCGCCCGCCCTCCAGACATGCACTTCAGGTCCTGCCGTGCCATCTGTTCTGTCATGGACGGAAACCCGAATCATCTCTATCTTGGAGCTGCAGCGCACTCAAGTTAAACTCTAAGCTATACAACAGTGAAATTTACATCTCAATCGGTGCAGCAGTTTTTTGTGATGTGCGATCAAACAAACAGGCAAACAGACACCATTTAAAAAAAAAGTTATATTCTTATCCAGTATCTTATTTTAAGTCCTCTAGACCATTTTAAGAGTTCCGTACATCAAATGGAAAAAAATAACACTTTAGGATAACTTCGTTGTCCCTCTGTCTGTCTGTCGGTCTGTTAAGACCCCTTTTTTTCAGGAACGCGTGGAGGTCTCAAATTGAAATTAATATCAAATAGTCAAGTCTGCTATCCCGTGCTTCCTAGTAACATGACAAAAAAAACGTAACCGACGCGCGAGTGCGACTCGCACATGGCCGTTTTTTTATTATCTCCTTTGTACAGATTTCTCTGATAGTGGTGATTGTTCACACACAGTGGGGTTGTCACTGAAAGATCCTTAATGATAATAATAATTTACTATTGAGAAGTTGAGACTGTTTGTTTAGATTTAAGTGCAAGCAAATAGATAAAAATTGATGTTCCGAGTCCAGTACTGGACCCCTCCTTCTACTTGGATCCACAGACTGGACTAACAGCGGAACAGGCAACTGGATAAAAAAGCAAATAAATTAAAAATAAATGCATTTATTTTCTTCCAAAATCATTAATTTGTATGGAAACAGCAGGAAACTGTAGCAAATCACGTAGTTATCTGATTTACTGAAATATCAGAGATACTGATATACTTAGGTATCTAGCAGATTTAGACGGCTTAAAACTAGATAGGTACCTAGATAAATTTTAAGATAAAAATAAACAGAACGTTCATAAACAAGTCATTAATTCGTTACAACAATTCAACCAGTATGGTACTGGTTGTTTATCCACCTGGTGCAAATTTTCAAATGTAGTACTAAATTATATGTATACAGATAGTTGAAAATATAGATGGTTATGAATTGAGTATATCCAACAAATAAGGGACAAAGATAAAGCGAAAAGATCCCTCAAACACGTATAAGCTTCCGGGGAAGGGCAGGGCGAGCTCCGTGGAGGGGATGTGGCGGGAGCGGCGCAAGCGCAGGCGCAGGCAGGCGCGCGTGGCCAGTCCGCGAACGGCCGTCCCACCGAGCGCACGTCCTCTGCCGTGATAGTTTCCAGAGAAGCCTGCAGCCTGCAACATGCTACACGAGGCGTGGCCCGCGGCGCCGGCGCCCTGGTGCAAGACGGAGCCCTGCGAGCTGGACGCACTCATCGCCGAGGTCAACAACAACTACTTGAAAGGTAACGCTCCGTCCGCACCCGCCTGACTCGCGCCACTGAACGTTGGCGAACGTGGCTTCTTCTGCCCGTAACAGACCTTCTTCCTTTAGCTGATCTGTCTAAGTACCGACCAATCAGACCACTGCAGCATTAAGGTACCTAATACTATTATTTATTCTTTGATAAGGGCTAGAACACCAGGTTGAGAACGTTTGTTACGTCTATTCCACCAGCTGGAGCGTTCATTGCAGTTCATAACAGTTCTATTATCGTCGCGAACATTATCGAATACCTACCCATACTCTCGGATTAGAATCTGAAAGTTTTAAGTACCTACTATACTTAAAATATCAAATTTGTTACATCATTCATAACATAATTTCGATGAAGTTCAATTATTTTGTATTCAATGTAAACATAGTGTTGTTTAGGGGAGAGGATTTATCTATAGGGCTTAACCCTCCAACAGCATTAGTTTCGTATCGTAGGTCATCTGCAAACCCAACGTCTTTTGCAATAGACTAAATTTCTGTGTCGAGAACTGTTTTACGATCCCAAAAAAATAACTATAAGTTTACAAAAAAATAGCATTTAGATAGGTACTCGTACCTACCTTACTTATACCAAACCTTATACTTTGAACTTAGTTCTTCATTTGTTAATTTATGACTGTTTACGTATCCATTAACGAGTAAACATACCTACCTAATTAAAGCAATGAAATAATGACCTCAAGAATTATAAAAACGATTTAAAGGAAGTTTTGAGTTTATTGCATTCAAATGTTGAATAGGTAGATCTAGCTACCCCTAACAATTTAATTATCAACATTTTTTTTAACACCGCGATCTGACAAGACCAAAATTAATCATTTTCAGTCTCATGTAATTTATGAATTTATTTAATTAAAGGAGACGAAAAATATTTTAAATTTATGATATTATGAATATTTAACGATTATTTTTGTGTAGTGCCATTCCTACAAAATAATTATGTCAGATCCTCAAACCGCATGGTTTATGTACCTTATCTAGCTAAACCATGAGATTTAAGGATCCGCTGATCTTACCAGTTCCAATAGTGACGATCTTCATATCAATTTAAAAAAAACTATTGTTTCAAAAATGAGTAGAATTGGAACAATTAGTATTGTAGGCACAGATTAGAAGGAATATTATGGGTGTCATATCAATCAATCAGAGATTTTGTGACTGAACTCCGTTGGCGCGGTTAACTCAAATTTAACTTTAGTTTGTTTATTTTGTTTGTTTGTTTTTGAAGATATACTCTATATCATTATTCATTCAGTGCGTAGTGTTCGGCCACCAAAGAGTCACACGTAAGATGCACGCATGCAGCTAACATGCAATTTATAATTATTTTATTTCATTATTCGTTTTGGATACGCAGACAGTTTCATAAAATAAATCAAACATGAATATCCGATGCTCTTGGTTGTTTTTTTTTGACTCAACCTTTTGACGCCTTTTGATGACAAACGAGTTAACTTTTTCACTAAAATCTCTTTCTCTCGTGATTCTGCTTAGAACTTGTAGAACTTTCTTGGTGTTCACTGTGTGAACTCTGCCTCTTGGCTAAAGGTGCCTACTTTACTCGTTATAATAAGGGTCAATGCTCTCCCGGTTCTCTTGTCGTAACAACACTTCTTTGAAAAAATCCTTTGTTAGAGGCTCTAAGGCTGCCGATGTTCTCCATCGTGGCGCTTATCATCAGATGAACGATCTGTTCGTCTTTTCAAACGGTTGTAAGGAAAATTGTGGATGGCTGGCGTTTCTTCTCATCTTCTTTCTTTCAACGAAGAACCATATTTTTTTTTCAAGTTTGGTGTTTAATTCTCTTTCTCGTTGGCAGTGTAGTGTAACTGCTATTTAGCTTGAAGTCTTATTTTTAAATGATTTGTTTACCCTGTTGTTGTTTATTTTTAAAAGCTTTTATTTAACTTGCAATGTTTGTTTATTGTATGTCTGTATGTATGTTTGTTTAGATCAAATCTTGCAAGCTGAATTAGAACCTCTTCTTAGGAGTTAATTTTTTGCATGTTGGTTCAGTTACGAATACAATGCATTTTTAAGGTAAGCATGACCTGAATTGACATCCAAGAACAGCTCCAGATATAGGAACTCTTCAACGGTCAACAGCATAGTCACGAAATTTTGTGTACGCATTATATTATGATAGCTGGTTTGAAGTTTCACCATGACATGGCTGTGTACATGGTTGCTGCTCTCCTGGTTGGCTCCTGATTAGGGTTTAGATTAACTCCTCAACGGTTAACAGCCTAGATACGAAATGTTGTATAAGCATTTAATTGTAATAGCCCGTTCTTATATTCATCATAACATGGCTACTGCACAAAAGCTTTTAAAAGCAAAATGTTTTTAAATTAACTTATTGTTTGTTTATTTGCTTGTTTGAGTTAAGCCGTTTTATCTAAACTTATAATAACTAACGGGTCCAATTCTGTACATTTAAGATATTTAGATATTTTTTTTGGAGGGTACTCTTTATTCGATACTGAAGCCAAAACTTTTTTTTTTTCATTTTTGTCTTTATCTTGGCTAGGCATCACCCCGAAACTACTGAATGAATTTAAATGAAATTTGGTATCATTTGAGTTCATACTACGAGGTAGGACATAGGATACTTTTCATCCCGAAAAATTAAAGGGTTCTCGCTGGATAGGGGTTGAAACTTATTTAAAAGAACACGTACCACACTGAAACTAATGGACCGGTTTTGATGCAACTTTGCACCGTCTTAAGTTATATGATGGATTAAAATTGAGGAAACGTTTTATCCCGAAAAAGTAAAGGGTTTCTGCGGGATAAATTTATGTTAATATTGAAGTACCTAATAAATAATATTTTTTGGAAGGTGCTCTATATTAGATACTGAAGCCAAAACTGTTTCATTTTTATTTTTGTCTGTCTGTCTGTTTATCTGTATCTTGACCACTCCTCGCACTGAAACTACTAAATGAATTCAAATGAAACTTCGTATGATTTGAGTACATACTACGAAGTAGGACATTGGATACAGTACATGCCAATAAATTAAAGGGTTTCCGCAAGATAGGGTTTGAAAGTTATTAAAAAGAACACGTATCAGGCTGATACTACGGGACGGATTTTTTGATGCAAATTGACACAGTCATATATCTATACTTATAATAAAGCAATAGGTACGAAAAAGGCTGTAAAAAGAAGATGAAGATGTTTGTTTGTTCACGCATCACGTAAAAACTACTGGACCGATTGCAATGCGGTTTTCATTGTTAGATAGCTTAGGGTTTGATTTAAAAGTTGGTATCTCAATCCGGTGAGTTAGAAGCCGAGCAATTGATAAAAGTATATTTGACGGCTGAAGAAATATTGATTTAATGTTGATGTTGGTCCTGGAATAGCACATTATGGTACTTTGAACCTTTAAAAAAACTACGCGTGCGAAGCCGCGGGTACCTCTTGTATGTAATTAAACCTATAAAAAAACAAAAACAATAGGGGCGTAGCGTAACCGGAGTAATAGAAATTCGACTCGCCACACGTTTTTTTTAGCCTTTAGTGTATTAATAAGTTTTTATTTAACTTGCAATGTGTGTATGTATGTGTATTTGTTTAGGTAAAATCTTGCAAGTTGAATTACAACCTCTTACTCTTATCTTTACCACTTAGAGTTGAATGTTTACATATTGGTTTAGTTCCAATGACAATGCATTTTGACGTAAGTTTGATGGCAAGTTTGACTTGAATCTCGACATCCATGATTAGCTCCAGATAAAGGAACTCTTCAAAGGTCAACAGCACAGACTTGAAATTTCGTGCACTTACGCATCTTATTATGATAGCCGATTTTGAATTTTATAATGACATGGTCCAGATAAAGAAACTCTTCAACGGTCAACAGCACAGACACAAAATGTTGTGTACTCATTTTATTATGATATCCTATTTCAAGTTTCACCATGTCATTATATTATGGTTGCTGCATTCAGGGATGGCTAGAGAACTCGTCAACGGTTAACAATACATACCTGCAGGAAATGTTGTATACGCATTAAATTGAAATAGCCCTTTCTAAGCTTCACTATGACATGGCTACTGCATAAAAGCTTTTGTAACATTTTTTAATAAACTTATTTTTATCGTTTTCTCGGCTTCTACTAATTGGATTGAGATTCGAAGTAAACTAGTTATTAAGTATAAATCTAAGCTATTCAACAGTAATAACCACATCACAATCGGCTTTTAAGTGATGCGCGAACAAACAAATAGAAAGACACTATTTTTTAAAACGTTATATTCTTGTTCAGTAGCTTATTTTAAGTCCCCTAGAGGCCTAGATTTTTTTTTATTATCATCACTACATACTTTTTAGTAGGAAGTACCAAGACCTAAGTGAAATAAGTATAAATTTAAAAATTATATTTAAAGAACAATGCTTTTACGGGTTTCTTTTTTTTTGTTGCTTTGTAACTTTTGCGTTTTAAAGTTATTTTTTCTTTCTTTCCTTTTTTTCCTTTTCTAGTTGAGAGACGAAATGCATTCTCATTTCTTCAAATCAACACTTATTAATATCTTATAAAAATAACCGGCCAATTTCTAGTCGGACTCGCGCACTGAGGGTTCGTCCATCACGGGAATCGAGACTCGAACATTTTTAAGGAGTTTTTATTTAACTATTTCCCTTTTATTTTTTTCTTTAGACATTGCTATTTGGCTCGTGGTGCTTTTCGACAGACTTGTTATTATTTCGTTTCCACGGTAACTTGTAATTCCGTTCTAATAAGGAACGCTCGTTATAAGCACAGCCAGTAGTCGACATTTAAAGTTCACTAAAGACAATTAAAGTTTTCATTGAGATCAAAATACTTAAAACACTTTAAATACTAAAACAACTGAAAATACTTAGAAAAACGCTCAAATTTAGGAAAACACTCAGTCTTTAAATAAAATCTTCACCTTAGTAATAGCAATATTTTAATAAGACACTTTGGATTATGAGAAAGTTTAAAGTTTTCATTGAGATCAACTTACTTAATACACTTTAAATACTTAAACAACAACTTCTGAGACATATTGACAGACCATCACCTAACATTTACCTAATAGATTCTCTTGGCTTTTTGTCCACAATGGCTAAACATGACGTTCACTGAATCCAATCTTCAGTAGATTGAGTCTGATAATAGTCCTCAGTACATTCAGAGCATCGGTTTATATCTTCATTAGAGATTTCCTCATCTGATGTATCAAATTTTTCAGCATTTTCATTGTTGTCATCGGAAGTAGAAGAGTAATTTACTTTCTTTTTAAGTTCATTCTTCATGACTCTCTTCTTTTGCTTATTCTTACTTCTTGTTTTATTTTCCATTTCGTCTTTGTCTTCATCCTCTGCAGATCTTTTTTTTTTCACTACGGCCGCTTTTCTTTTATTTGTCGTTTTAGCTTGTTTTGGTTTTTCAGTCTCAATTTTAGATTTTGTTTTTTTTCTATTAGCAATCATTCTCCTTTTTTCAATATTTTCTGGTGAGGTAAGAACAACTGCTGTTTGTTTTCTTTTCAATAAAACCAGTGGACATTTAGGCACTGGATAAATAACACTCAATTTTTTGAAGGTGTATCCTTGGGTCCTGTTGGTTCACTTGTCTTTTCAGGTGTATTTTTAATTATGTTAACAGGTTTTGACTTCAAAGTCCCGAACATCCACGCTCAGGTTCAAAAAGTTGTGGGTTATTTTGAGGAGTATTTCTAAACCAGATGGATTTGGTCCATATCAACATCCACTGGTTGAGTGTTTTTTTTTCTTCAGAATATCCCGGCTGGCTTGGCGTTTGCGTATTTGATACAACACTGCATTCGATGAGAGCCTCAGGAACGTTTTGAACTAAAATTCTTGTTTCTGTCATCATCTTGTAGCAGTGAGTGTATATTCACTGTTTCGATTATGGCATTTTCATCGAGACCCTGGATCAACGATGGAGATACACTCCTTGTACTTTGATCTTCGACATATTCAACAAAATTTTGCTCTTGTAGTGCATCGGACAGCGAAAAGTAGTGGTCGGGTATAGCAGTCGGGTTAAATGGATAAATTCCGCAGGATTTGAGGGCTGAAACACTATTAGAGATCGTAGCCGCTTTACCCCAAGCTCTTGCAATAAGCTTTGACATATCGTAGCGAGTTAGTTTCTTGTCTTTATTATTAATCATCCACGCTTTTTCCTCTTGTATGAAGTATGCCTTCAGTGACCTAAAAAAAGTTCTGTCAAGTAGTTGTAGAGCATGTATCGTGTGACTCGGAAAGCACAGAAGTATGACATTATTTTCTTGGGCGACTTCGAGTAGACGAGTTCGAGTAGTGGTTCGAGAGCTTTTATGTCGCAGAAATACTTCCTCAAACCACTTCATGAACAGATCCGTATTGACGTAAGAAGACTTTTTATTTATGAAGACTTGTGATCCTGGTGGGAGACCTTCGGAAAACTGTGGATTGCAAAAGGTTCCCTTGTATATTAAAATGGGGGGAATGAAATTGCCTGCAGCATTACAACATGCAATTACCGTCACATTCTCCCCCTTTTCACAGCTTGTAAGTGTATATACGTCTTTGGCTCCTTTTGTGGCTATAACTTTGCCTGGTTTATTGTTGACTTGAATGCCAGACTTATCCATGTTAAATATATCTTCGGGGTGGTTTGCGAAGTAATATTCCTCATAGATCGTGGCTAACAAATTGAAGAAGTCTTCCACGTCCTTCCGATTAAAGTGACAGCCCTTCGGATTTTCTTTGGCTCAATTCCGAATTCCGTGCCATAAATCTAGAAAACCACACATTACCAGCTGCTTCCAACTCCTCAGAAAATCACATCACAATTCAAAATTCACATCTTTGCGATCAGGTGCAAATCCAACCTTTTCCATTTTTTTTTATATTACCTATCAATTTCTTCTCGTGTTCAATACAGAAAACTGGGTTGCGACCAAGAGGGACTTTGGATCTGCCTGTAATCAAATGTCTTAATGTTCTAGATGGTATGTTGTAGTGATTCGCTGCTTGATTGACTCCCATTGTTTTATTTCGTACAGACTGCATAGCCTCTTCTAAGTCTTCCGCGGTGGATGATGCTCGTAGTGTCTTCCGTTCGTATTTACGGGACATTATCTGCAATAAGTTGTCATTATCAAAATCAAACAGCAGAATGAGAGCACTGGCAGTGTATGGAAATGAACGCCTGATATCACTCATTACCTTTACTTCTTTCAGTTGTCACCCTGCTCATCATTAGGCTCTTATGAAAATGATCCGCAAAATAAACTCTGCTCAGCATCAGATCCTCATGAGATGAATTAGAGTACTAACCTACCTAAGCCTTAATATTGAGTGAAACCTCTATATTCCTATTTACTACCATTACTAACATTTGGTCACCATATTTCTGCTCAATGACTCTTCGACTCATCGCTCGTCGTGGATCCAATTCAAGCGTTTTTGATGAAATGGACTCTTGAATTGGATCCAAAAAGCGCCACTCTAAGTGTTAGCCTAACATATAACCTATAGGGTCTAACATATTTATTCCTAACTATCACAATTATTAGTAAATCCCATAGTCGAGTCTCTGCTTATCATCAGTAACTTAAGAGAGGTAATTAAAAAGCGACACCATAAAGCTAACTTAATATCTAGTCAAAATATATATTTTAGTCGATTGTATACCCGGGGCATTTTATACAACAGCAAGTGGGGCATATTGCCAATTGTGATTTATGAAATTATCCACTGCATTCCTGTCGAAAGGTTCAAGGTTATAATGCACGAAATAATCAAAAGACAAAGGTGATTTCAAACATTTTACTACAGTGCCGATTATTTCGGTATGAAAAACATAGCAGTATAGAAATTAGTATAAAACTCACCACAAATTGTACGGACGCCAATAAACCAAATTTCTTATTTTTTCACTCGTGAGCGTCAGCCATGTTGCCGGGCGACTGACGAGTGTACGCACGGGTGTACCATTAGGTACAAACAAATACAAAGTACAAACTTACAAACATACAAAAAATCAAAACTTTTCTCTTTATAATATAAGTGTATAGATATTGCTTGCTATAGGTAGGTGTGACACTTACCTGGTCCTACTTATGCATGAAGACAAAGGTATCAAACTATATAAAAAGAAATCCAATGATGTAGATAGATAGATAGACAGATGAACTCTTTATTGAAACACCACAATACAGAAATATACAATTAATAAACTTAATCTAACAAAAAACATGTTACAATTGGCGGTCTTATCGCTTAAAGCGATCTCTTCCAGACAACCGTGCATGGAGAGGATTATAACATAAATAAATTACGAACGGTGGTTTTTCTTACAACAACAACATAACTATATCTACTTTAATAGAAATGACAAATAAATACCAAAACATAACAACCATACAGATATATACATATAAATATACACACCATACATACATAATATATATAATATATATAAATATACCCATTATACATATATAATCATATATACTTCATTGATGTATATTTATGTTTTAAGAATATTGATAAATGTAAGGAAATAATATTTATTAATGGAAAACGAGAGAAATTTTAAATTAAGAGAAACCTTCTGAGAGTGTTCATAGAGAGAGAAGATTATAGGAAAGACTGACTTGACTTGACTGCTGTCAAGACTGCGTTACGTAAACCAATATTTACTTACATCAATAAAAAAAAAGTCCTCAACCACCTAACATTTATGGTAACATAGAGCTGGTCTGACTCTGCTCTGCCCCCGTATGCAATTCTAAAGCGCGGAGCCAAAAAATCGCAAGGAGTTCCGGAGCGAAATGAGCGCACGTGGCTTGAACGTAGCGTAAAATGGGTGGCGAGTCGTAGCGGTTACCTTCTAATCTTCTTTCTTCGTGTACGAGTAGAGCGGAGAGACGACGCACGTAGTGAGAGTTTTGGTACTTGTACTATTTATTCTGTGGTTCTGGTTAGAACCTATTTAAAATTAACTATACGGAAAAACAAGTTTTGTTGGGATTCAATTTCTCTGTATTTGAAAAAAGAATAATTAAAATTTTTACCAGTGAATACCTGTACCTAAGGGAATTGTGAATTCGGGCAATTGAAAAAACAGAAATAATAGAAAGTGAAACCTCTTAGGGAAAATTATGTAATATATATATATATATATATATATATAGTATGAAGTATGATTGGTAATTAACATTTATGGCTAATAATAATTGAGTTTGGCAAGCTTCGTATTTATATATTATACCTATCATAAGGACAAGAAATATTATGGCGACACAAAAAGTAACAATTCTGCCTTGAAACTGCGCACTGATGCTTGAATTTTGACCTGGAACCAAAAAAACAATAGCAGAACTGGCACACAGTGCCTACTGAATACTTTTATGACAAGTTAATACATAATTTATGTTCACGGAACATAGGTAGACATTCACAATCAGCATCACATCAGCAACACCAATGTGTTGCCGGAGCTGAATGTCATTATTTTGCCGTTAAACGCCGGGCGTTCGCTCTAATAATTATTGAGGACCACGAATAAATACATAGTGATATAACGTCGAACACTTTTGCTTTACAAAAGAGAAGTACCTACCTATCTCGACAACAAACGATCCTCACTTCGATCGATCACAAAAATAGAGCGGAGGTGCCGGCGGAGCGCCAATCACCGCGCGTGTGTAACCCTATGTGTGTGTGCGTGTGCGCAGAAGGCGAGACGGAGGGAGGCGCTCGCGGGGAGAGCCCGCCCCGCCTGCCGCCGTTCGGCTACGCCCACGGGGGTGCGGGCGCGGGTGGGGTGTCGCCGTCCCACTCGCGCAGCTACCAGGAGCTGCGGCCGGCGGCGACACACGCGCGCGACATGCAGGCCTACGCGCACCTCGAGGAGTCGCTGTTCAAGCCGAGCGGAGGCGGCGCGGGCTCCACGGACGGCGCGTACCTGCGCGGGCGCAGCCCCGACCTCAGCCCGTCGCCGGAGCGCCGCGACGAGTACCGCGCCGTGCACTACGAGCCGTACGCGCCGCAGCCGCCGCCCTACGAGCACGACCACCACCACCATGTCGACGCACCGTGAGTTACAACAAACTTTATTTTTAAACTTAAGTAACGTTGATCGTTAAAAATGACGCCTCGCCTAGCAACTGACTTATATTCACTCGGTTTAACCGTAACAATTGATACAAACATACTATTTTCATAAATCCATCAATCAATACAGTCAAAATAGTCTCATTAAGCATTTTTCATATATATTAATAGTTTGATGAATACTTTAGCATTTGATATACTTATAGATTGATAACGATAATAGGTACCTACATACTCACCTAGTTACAAACGTGCTTCAATCCATACGCTCATCATCCGACTATACCTACATAGGTATATGTTTATACTTATTCCCACTTGTTCGTGATTCCGCTAAAGTAATGCCCGGCATGTAGATACTTATGTGTAGAGATGACTGAAGCGTTAGAAGCCTACCCTGGAGTCCAATTCGCTAAATTGACGACGATATACGAGCACCTAAGTATTCGTCACGATACTATCACAAAATACACAGGGAGGGGAAGGGGTGGCGTGTAGGGAATGACACGAAAATTATATTCGTCGAAGTTTGCGAGTAGACGCGCTGAACCTTAATTGTTTTTCACGTAGCTTTGTAAAACTATCGGCAAATCGATGTTTACTGAAATACTCACTTGTCTTTATTCGCTGCCTCCTGCCTGATCTGATAGTGAAGTAGACAACAAAACTCTTCCTAGTAATTTCGGAATATCCTAGATGTTTGAGCTAGTAAGGAAAGTTCTCATGAGTCCAGACTACCATTGAACGTCCACCCGTGTGCGAGGACTGCAGCGTTCTCATGTGTCACACTACCATGTAACGTCCACCTCTTGTGAGGCCTGCAGCGTTCTCATGTGTCAGACCACCATGTAACATGACCCGGCTTGTGAGGCCTGCTGCGTTCTCATGTGTCGGGCTACCATGTACTAACGTCCACCCGCGTGCGAGGCCTGCAGCGTTCTCATGTGTCAGACTACCATGGAACGTCCACCCGTGTGCGAGGACTGCAGCGTTCTCATGTGTCACACTACCATGTAAAGTCCACCTCTTGTGAGGCCTGCAGCGTTCTCATGTGTCAGACCACCATGTAACATGACCCGGCTTGTGAGGCCTGCTGCGTTCTCATGTGTCGGGCTACCATGTACTAACGTCCACCCGCGTGCGAGGCCTGCAGCGTTCTCATGTGTCAGACTACCATGTAACGTCCACCCGCGTGCGAGGCCTGCAGCATCCTCATGTGTCATGCTACCATGTAACGTCCACCCGCGTGCGAGGCCTGCAGCGTCCTCATGTGTCAGACTATCATGTATAATGTCCAACCGTGTGCGAGGCCTGCAGCTTTCTCATGTGTCATACTACCATGTAACATCCACCCGCGTGCGAGGCCTGCAGCGTTCTCATGTGGCAGACTACCATGTAACGTCTACCCTCGTGCGAGGCCTGCAGCGTTCTCATGTGTCCTACCATGTAGCGTCCACCCGCGTGCGAGGCCTGCAGATTTCTCAAAGGTCAGACTACCATGTAACGGCCAACTGCATGCGAGGCCTGCAGCGTTCTCATATGGCAGGCTACCATGTAACGTATACCCGCGTGCGAGGCTTGCAGAGTTCTCATGTGTCAGAGTACCATGTAACATCCACCCGCGTGCTAGGCCTGCAGCGTTCTCACGTGTCAAGACTACCATGTAACATCCACCCGCGTGCGAGGCCTGCAGGAAGACAATACTCGAGGGATACGACGCCGTACATAATCATTAGTGATGTCACATCCCGAGTAATCGACTTATGTTAATCATAAATTATTATATTTCTAACTAGCATTCGCCCGTGACTTCGTCCGCGCGGACGAAGCCACGGTACAGCTTATCGCGAAAAAAGCATTCTATGTTCACCTAGGATATTAAAAACAAATGCAAAAGTATAGCACCAACGCTCTTGATGCTTTTTTACAGAGTTGTTACGATTTCGTTTCCACGGCAATGCATGTCATTCCGTTCCTTAGAGCGAGTAATATCTAAATTTTCTAGTTTTCCTGTGGCAACTTTTCCGGGACCATTTCCAACCATTTTACGGGATACCTATTTACAAAGTTTCATCAAAATCATATCCGATTAGGCGTGAAAGCTCCCCAAAAAATAAACAAACAACGTTTCATTTTTATATTATGTATATATTGGTGGGGTCGAGCGCCCCGCTGGCTTTGCCCGGTTTTCCTAGATAAAAGTACCTATATTGTGTACAGCATCTACATATAAAATTTCAACAAATTCAGTCTATAGTCTATATTGTCGCGCAAAAGTACCCCAAACAAACAAGCCAACAAATATTCAACTTTCACTTATATATTAGTAGTAGGGATGGCGCATTATTTCAACATTTCATACATTTTTATCATCTATGATTGTTTGTTTTTTTACGTATGAGGTAGTGCTGACCTCTGGTGTCAGCGTTTGTCAGGCCGCCCGAGGGCCTCTGACATGTCTTAACTACTGCTGTTAATCAATAACAGCCGGGACCGACAGCTTAACGTGCCTTCCGAAGCACGGAGCGATGAAAAACCCGCACATAAATTAGAAAAATCATTGGTGCGGAGCCTAGGATCGAACCCGGTATTGTTGGATTCTAAGTTGCACTACTGAATCCTTAGGCTACAATCGCTCAATCATCTTTAGTAAAGCTAGTGTATACGCTTGATTTGCCTTAGGTTATAGTTGGGGAAAATAAGATATTCAGGTTGACAGGTCCTAAATGAAAGAAATGCATGTACCTATTTGACCAGTCTCTCACGTGTTGAGCTGTGGAGGGACGGCGCGCGCTGGAAGGTGGTGAACTCTGGAATGAGCTTTCACTTATTTCTTTTGTAAACATTCCCAAAGGAGCGCGCGCGACATTTATTTGGTTACATTTTCATAATATCTAATTAATCAGAAACAAAACTATTTTCACCTCGCAAGCTCGGAAAGATTCTGTTTTTCAGTCGAAATCTGAGTGCAAAAGTGCATTTTACCCGCTAGCGTGGAAAGAGTTTTTTAAATTCGAACCTTTCTATTCAATAATTTTCTATACCGCCAATCCACTGAAAATACTTTATTACTAATTTATATTATTTTATTATCCGATTCGATTCTACTCTACTTGACTCTATTCGTCTCTATTCGCCTCTTTTGACTCTACTCGACTCTACTGGACTCTAATCAACTCTACTCTAATCGGCTCTAATCGGCTCTACTCGACTCTACTCGACTCTACTCGACTCTACTCGACTCGACTCTACTCTACTTTACTCGACTCTACTCGACTTTTCTCGACTCTAATCGCCTCTTTTCGTTTCAATTTGACTCTATTTGATTCTTTTCAACCCTATTCGACTCTTTTCGATTCTATTCTATTCGATTCTGTTCAACTCTATTCTATTATGTTTACACATCTGCCAGGCATCCCGCGACGGCCCATTTTTTATTATTATTATACACACTAATTTAATATATTATTTTAGCTGTTTTTCTTGCACCTAGCATTTTCCTCGCTGTAGTGAGGTGAAAAGTTTTGTGTTGCGCACGGCAGCAAAGTTATTTGGCGTCTCGTACTTTTGAAACCCTCGCTACGCTCAGGATTCTATATTTGAACCACTTGATTCGCTCGTGGTTCAATCCTACAATCCTTCGCTTGCTCTGGTTTCAATACGCTATCGCCAAAAAATTACTTTGCAGCCTTGGATAACAAATAATTATTTATTCGTCTAGCTGTAAGTGCGCATGTTTTATAAAACATGCCCTGGTGGCCCGGCCCGGTACCGTGGCGGATGGGAAAAAAGTTCTATCAGCTCCGGTGATATCATCACCGGGGTGGATGGCACATTTTTTGTTTCATCGGCCCCGGCAGCAAATGGTCTCCGTTTTCTGCTCTGGTAACGGGGAGGTTGGGAAAATATAGTATAGCCAATAGTAATAAATAAAATTAAGAGTTAAGTACTATTATAATTAACAGTATTTATATTATTTATTACGAAATCAAGGAATCAAGGCAAATAAATAAAAAACACGCTAAAAAAAACTCACATACATGCATAATATACAAACATACATACAAATTTGAATTTGAAACATACATGAATCCTTAGTAGTGTAAAAAGACTTGAGGACTATTCACTATTCACTCACATCAGTGCAGTAAGCGTGATCAAATGATTGCCTAGCCCGTAAAAAAAAACATAATATCACAACTTGAGAACCATTTTTTTAAGTCTGTTAGAAACAGTCGATTTATAACACTGCATCAGCTTTTTCATATATATTTTTTCTATCTGATTTCCTGTGATTTGGGATATCTTTGGAAATCCCGTTTCCAACGATATCCCATTCGAAAGGGAAGATAATGGAATCCTAGGCGCTTACCTACAAGAAAATGATATATCCAAACCCATATTTAATATATATTTTTCCTATTTCTTAGGATACTTAAGACTTAAGCACCCTATTTTTATTACAATCTAGCCACGAATTGGCTAATAAGTAATTTGATTATAACTTAAAATTTTAGGTTGAGTATACTAAGAATGTGTCCATTAACACTTTTCTTATAGGCTCTATTAAGGTGAAGTCACATTGTTAATGTTTACTTTATAAGTAGCACTTATTACACACTACACTACACTACACTAATACATTAATAATATACACAACAATAACTCGAAACGATGTTGTCCTTTTAAGTCTTCTAACGATGTCAGTGTGATCAAGGAGCTGGATTGCCTCTATGTTCACATGATGATGAAGACTATGGTCGTGAGCTTCTGCATACTTTTTAATTACTTTGTCAACGAACTCTATTTTGAGGTCCCGATGGAGATCGTTGTTTCTTTGGTACATAAGAATGGGTGCATTCACTATTTCCCTTAGTACCTTATTCTGAAAGCGTTGAATAATTAATTGCTGTTTAGTGCAGCCCCACAGCTGTATACCGTAAGTCCAGACTGGCTTTAGGACTTGCTTGTATAATCATAATTTAATGTGTGTTGACAGCGTGGAGTGTCTTCCAAGCAGACAATATATTATTTTGTATCGCAGTTCTAACTCTTCTCTTTTCTTCTTGACGTGCGCTTTCCAGCAGAGCTTCGCATCAAGCGTCATACCGAGATACTAGAGAACATTCCTGTTTCTTGTTGCTAAAGTCAATGTGAATTGATTTGGATTCGTTTAATTTAGTCCTCCATTGTTTAATCCAGTCATGGACTCTATGGACCACTGTTTGAACCTTTTCTGCTGCTTCTTGATGGGTACTTCCTACTGCTATTATAGCAGTGTCGTCAGCAAAGGTCCCAATGGTGTTATTTTCTAGTTTAGGAATATCACAAGTGTAAAGCAGGTACAGTACCGAAACTAAAACACTTCCTTGAGGTACTCCAGCTTTTATTTCCTTAAATTCTGAGAAGGCATCTTCTTGTCTTATCCTAAATACCCTATTTGATATATAAGATTCTAGGATATCCGCAAAATGATTTGGTAGCATATTTCTCAGTTTATGTATAAGGCCTTCGTGCCACACTTCAAAAGCTTGCGCCACATACATGTAGAGCATACTTATTTTACCTTCAAGAGTTTTTACTATGATGTGTGCACTTGATCTATAGTCGAGTGCTTTTCTTGAAAACCAAACTGATGTACTGGTATTAGATTTTTGCTATCTATGATTGGTTTCAGCTTTTTGAATAACAACTTTTCAAAAAGCTTTGACATTATGGGAAGCAAAGAGATTGTGCGGTATGATGTGGTTGGTTTCATGAGGCGGTTTCCCTGGTTTTACAATCATGATTACTTCTGCAACTTTCCATAAGTCTGGTACATGCTTAGTGTGGTATTAATAAGGGTCGTTAACTTCACTATAGCATTTCTTGCTAAATTACGAAGTATTTCTCCTGATATTAAACCATACCCAGGACTTTTTCGTGTGCTTATACTTAGCTTAATTTCTCTTACAATTTTTCTAGGTGTAACTAGTTTGATATTCCTTTCATCTTTGTGTGGCATAGTATTTTTTGAAAGTTAGAGCTTCATTTGTTTCACCCTCATTTGGTTTGGTTTGGTCAAACGTTTGGTTGCGGTACTACTATCTTGGGTTTCGACTTTTTATTGCGAATTTGCTGGATTTCTTTGGCTATCGCACATCCCTCTATAGTTAGCTGGATGTGGAGCTCCACAGTGGGCGCATTTTGCATTTGTACCCCAACACAGCTGAAATACTGTAGATTTTATTTGTTTCCTCGCCATTTTCGAAGGTCAGCATGAACATATTTAGCGGCTCTTTAAACCCATAATGACATAATAATGTGTACTGCGCCCATATAAATACGTATCAATATCAGAACTCAGGTATAAACAGTAAATCTGTACATTCCTAACGGCCTCGTGTGGAGTAGCTGTGATTGTGACACACTTATGACACGAGGACAATGCAGGGGTTCCATAACTGGAACTTAAAAGGCTCAGATGAGTTAGGTAAACAACACTGGGCAATGAAGGGCGGCACGTGCGGCGCGGGCGCCGTACGTGCCGGCGCCCGTGTCTCCCGCGGACACATTCCTCACGGCCAGGAGTTTCGACATTCTGTCATTTCGTACGGGGCGGGTGCCCCTCTGCACTGCTCATTTGTGACTCGAGAATTCGATCCCGACCCTTATTTCTGATCCCGGGATTTCAGGATTATACTTAGTCAATCCCGGGATTATTCCGGTATTGGAAGTAACAAATAAAATATAAGAAAAATCTTACAGAAGTCAGACCAAAACTTAACAAAATTTAAAAGTCTGTGTTTTACGGTATCTATACAGATACACCTAGCTAATCTAATCACTCGAACCAATCAGACTTAGAGTCAGTCTAACTAGACTTAAAATCATTGTCTCTATGTTAAAGTTATACATTTTCAAAATTCTGTGAGATATCTTTAAACTTACGTTAAATGAGAAAAACCTTTAAGTAACAAAATAATGCTTTTTAGGTAGTAATAACATTCTATTAAATAATTTACAAATCAAATGCACATAGCATAAAATCAGCTGGAAAAACAAGATAGCTAATGTAATTGACACATAGTCGCATAAAACGAGACATATTGACGGGTAAAACGCACTGAGCGTTTACTTCAAACAGTTTAATTTGCGTTTTTTTTTTAATTATGTTAATCATGAAAATCTCGGGATCATGAAAACTAATCCTGCAAATTTCGGGATTGAAAAGAGGTCGAATCCTCTACTCACAAAACTCAAACCAAACTAAATGAAAGCTTTTAAAAATATATTATTCATTGTAAGTGTTTACTGTTTTATCAGCGCGCACAGTAGGTATTACCTGTTTTCATTGTGTGTGACGCTTGCGCAAGGGTTCAAACAAGAATAGCACCTCAACTAAAATTTTGAGAAATTGAAATCGATTGATGTCGTTTGTAGAACAGATCATTAGATATCATGAACACAGTTTAGTTGTGCATTAGAGTAGAAAATCTGGAAAATACGTTATATTTGACACTTTAACCATTTTTTTCCCATGTTGTGTCAATATTATTAATGAAAATAACAAGTTAACATAGAATTTCGATAGACTAAAATATAATGTTGCTCGAACTTCAGCGCAGTCAATATTTATAATGTTGCTTGAGAAAGTGGTTGTGAACTGTTTTCTGAAATAGATTGGGCAGGTATTCAATAGAACCCGACAATCTATTTGACTCACAATGACAATCTATTAAAATAAATTGACGCACCGAGGCTTACTGCAGGAATAGGGTGGTATCAAGGGGGGTAATAAGAGAAGTGAAACGGAAATCACAAAAATGGATGATTCTTGTGATTTCATTATTGGAAAGTATCCAAATGTAGGTAGGTATAAACGATGGCTCTACGCTAGACTCATACACAACGTCTGATTAATGTGTACGATTCTCTTGTTTATTAATTTATTGGTCAGTGCTACCACAGTTCCAGTTACAGTTATAAATAAATAATTAACGAAGAGCGGAGCGGTCGGTGCGGTGGGCTGCGGTCAGCGCGATCGACTAATTAATTTATAAATATGTTTATAATGTTCGCGAGCAGGCGGGCGCGGCGTAGTCGGGCTAACGGTAAATTAACCGTACGCAACTACGCAGAAACAATGCACTAGCTAGGTAGGTAGTATTAGAGCACACGCCGGTTTACGAGGCTTCGCCGTCGGCTGCTTGCAGTTCGCGTGCTGTTTGTACCGAGTGTGTTAGGTAGGTACTGGTAGGTTCGCACTCCGTAGGCCGGGTTTTCGGTAGTTAGTACTCGTATGTGGAGCGAGCATCGCTCGTCCTCGCGCGACGCGCGTTATCAGCCGCGCCGCGTGGGCATGTGTGCGTATATGTACCTACTGTGTGTAAGTGTGCGTCGTTGAGCACAATAATTATTATTATTAGTGGCCGTGGCTGTGCTCACTGCTCCAACACGTTTACACAGCCCTGTCAATGTTGCAATTGAAACGAGAACAACACTGTAATAAAATGGTTCACAAACTAGCTTCATTACCAATGTAGCTACTTAATGTACCTACTAATATTATTTCTTTGTATTTACATTGATACATATAAATTATAAGATATATGAAACGTCAATAGATTTTTTATCTTATGACAGTCTATCTTCGATACAACTCCTCAATAGATAGATAAGTACTTCTAACAAAACAATCCTCAATAAAACCGAAGTAACCTAAGTACCTTTTTATCGTACTAGATTGATAATGTTTATGTTCGTTTGAAATATATCTACTAGGTAAATAAGTATATTAGAGAAATTATGACAATCGAAGTCTAATGGTGGTCCCTAGGGTTCTAAAAAAATCTTAAGTACCTACCTACCAACAATTGGGAGACAAAAAATGGACCCAAAGTTTCTGAAATAATGCCTCAGTATGTATACAATAAGTCTAATGATGGACTCCAGGGTTCTGAAAATATTTTAACTCTTTTTTAAAGAAATGAAGTGTTTTTTTTTTGTAAAAGATAGTAAAGGTAGACAGAACCCGGCTAATATACCTACTTAAATAATGTACCTATCATCATCGGCAAATCAGTCCACCTTCTGCTGGGCCTGTCCACATATGCCAATCATTCCTTTTTCAGCTTGGCCACGACTCGCTTCTGGAAATGTGCACAGTTTCCTTGGCGAGAGTCCATGTTTCGACATTTGGCACCACGGGTAGGCAAGACACATCTTCTTTAGTGTCGTATCGATGTTTCACCCATAGTGAGATCAGTCTAATACATCGCAGGTGCTATTGGTAGGAAAAGTGTATGGCTGAAATATCAGGTTGTTGTTGGTTCGATATCGTGACCAAGATTCTCTAGAGTTAGCGAGCTTAGCGAGAGACCATCGCAGTCTAACTGCCCACAGTGCGCTGGACGTTATGCGAATCGTAGTCGCGCAGTGAACAATTTATTAACACCATTCAGCGAGGCTTCTATCTTAACCATTTCCACAATACCCATAATTTTATACTTAAAATAAATAAAATAAAATAGTGTAGGTAGCAATATGTTGTGTACACTGTATAACTGTTGAAGTTAGTTGCCCGGGGCGGCCGCGTCACCCTTCGGCTGATAAGCTATTAAAAACTAATAATTATTACCCACCGGGTTTGTTTTTAAATTTTAATTGTCACTGAGAGTGGACGTTATCGGATTGTTTTCAAATCGTCCAAGTAAACACTAAATCATTAATAAGGTACCTACTCTTATACGAATGTATATTCAAATGGTCTGAAAACAGTAGCGAGCCGTTTCACTTCATTTACTTAATTTAATTTGTTCATTGACCACTACAGTACTTACTACACAGAACATTATACCTACTTTATTAAGATTAGGGATGCATAACTTTGTACTTGGTATATACGGGCTATTTTCCGCAACGAGGCCGATCATCGGCCCTTAAACATAACATCAATATATCAGTACATCTTACATTCAAGGTACCAAAGTCAAACTATATATTGTAAATAGGCAAAATAACAGCACTTTTACATGTCAAAACTTGACATCTTATGAGAAAAGCATAAATTATTATAAATAAATCAATAGTTCAAGGTGGTACGTATTACCTAACTATATGAGCATCATGAGCATGGACGTCTGTAGGTAAGCCTCTTCTGCAATGATCCGCCTCGGGAATTACCACACTTTTGCCAGATAACAAACCAAGCAGTAATGCGCAAGCATCAATGTGTTCCGGTTTGAAGAGAAATGAAACTTTAAAACAAACGTCTCGAGGTGACGAGCGTAGTACAGTGCCGCGCGAGATTTTGTTATACAAAGTTCTGGATCGCACTGCAACTGTTATAAGCAGGCGTGACGTTTACCATCAGGCGAGCGATCTGCGCGACTCGCCACTCAAAGGAATAAAAAATACAGAGCTGTCACCCTCCAAGTTGCCCCTTGCCCCACTACATGCTTACAATGGTGCAAATACTTAACACGAATGAGTTGAGGTTGGATGAAGAAGAACAGAACAGAACAGAAGTGCGCAGCCGAGTAATATAAGTAACCATACCCGGGTCCAGTGGCACGATGCAAAGAGTGTGCGAGCCACGGGCGCGGCGGCGGACGCGTGTGACGTCACCGCGCCAAACGAACTCTCATGGTCATGAATGAGGCTCGCAGCTCGCAGCCGAGTGCCGACCTCGCTGACCAAGCACGCCGCACGTCCGTACCTACAACAGAACGTGCCGCGTGCGGGACAACGGACGCAAGGAGATGCTCGATTCATTCACGTCGCCTTTTCCGCGAACTGTTTCCTACAGTTATCAACATCATTCATTACGACCAAAGCCATTGTTCCATTTTGGTGCAGATTGTCTTTAAAGCCCTAGCTCGAGAGCGAAGGAAAATAGCAATGTAACTGTAGATGCGACATCCTAAAATGGTTTGTCCATTTCATCTTCAAGAAACTGACGACGTCTGGGAAAGTTTTTATATGACTCTGGAGTAGCCTTTACATTTACTCAATGGCATCAAGTGAGATACTGGAAAAGGTAAATCGTAATTCGCAATCGAGACAAGCAACGTATTAATGTCTTTATAATGTTTTTATAATGATCGTCATCAGGTCATCACACAGTTGACATTGATAACTGTATTATTAATTTAACATAATATTAATGTATGTTCTTCATTTTTTGTTATTCGTTCATCATAGGCTAAAAAAACCGGAATTCAATAAAGTTCCCAATAAAAACTTCCAGGATTGGTGATCCTCGAGCCCGTCTTGCATTCGGTCTCGAGGATCTCTGGTATATAGAACAGATATCCAAGATGTCCACTACGTAAATGATAGTTGGATGACATTTACAGGTGGACCGGTTTAGAAACGGCAACTTCTCGAGATCCAATGGGAAGAAAAACTAAAAGTCTATTTGAGATGCTATGGATCTCGAGATCCGATGGGAACATCGAGTTAGATCAGATCCTGATCTCGAGATCCATTGGGAAGTACCTTAAAGAAACCGGCATCGGCCAGTCCAATGTCCATGGAAGGTGTGACAGCTCAAGGACATATGATATCTGTTAATTCGCACTGCACACTGGGCATGCGTGGTTGATTGTACCAACCCCTCCCTGGCTCTCGCTGCGAGAAGGGCCGTTGCCCAGAAGTGGGAATTTAAATAGGCTGATCGTACAAGAAGATTATGATGTATTTGCATTTACTTATTATTGAAGATCACATGAAGTTCTGGAGTCTAACATCCGCACTTCATTGTCTGAATTAAAAACGCTAAAGAAGTAATTATATATTGGAAGAGTACACTTGTATTATTATTAATTCTGTGGCAGAGGTACGTAGGTTAGGTAAGTACATATTATTGAACTTGTTCATCTGAAGTAGGTAGTAGGCCAATTGTGTTTATTTGAGTCCCGGCGCGGCGCGCGGTTCTGCGAATGAGTAACGTCACCACTTCCTGCGCTGCGTCTGCGCTCCTGCCTCGCGCGACCCAATCATATAATACCTATTTACACTATTTAAGGTTTTCAAACATACAAAATGCATGTTTGTCGATCCCTGGAGTGGTATTAATAATTTATGGCGCGTTCGCTAATGCGCAGAGCAAACGACCCTCCAAACGGGCGGATTGGTTGTGCAAACACCCGCGACCGGGTCCCGGCTGTTTGCTTGTGCTCTCCGACTCAACACTACTCACCGCGGTCGTCGCTCGCATCGTCGACAATTATTATAAGATAATAACTAGCTTAAAAGCTAAAAAAAACACGCATGCTTTGCCAAAAATGAACTTATGCCAATAAATTATATACTATTGGAATGTACTTATCAAGGTCTTCAATTTGATACCCATATTGTAAAACTTAAAGTTTTTTTCTTTTGTTATTGAAAATGGAGCCATTCTGCCGCCATATATAATTTTTTCATAAAAAAATATAGCCTATACTACTCGGGGGTATGTAATGTAAGGATTTTAGCGATACCCCATACGAGTAAATCTGTTCAGGCATTTCTAAGTTGTGGTGGAATAAAGAAACTCACATACAAACATACATGAATGCTAAAAACATAACACTCCTTTTTTTGGGCAGTCGTATAAAAAGATAGGTGTGTAGAGCGGTAGATCGACCTTTACCTATGCGCTATGGTTGGAAAAATGTGCAGTATACTATATTACTTAGGTAAATGAAGGATTGAGAGCCCGATGTGTGGTTATGAAGTGAGTTTGCTTGTGCAGCAGTAACGGACGGAGTCGAGTGTCGCTGCGGCTGCGTGGGCGTCGCGCCGCGCGTGACGAATTAAGAATAGCACCGCAGCCACAGAACAAGTTAACATAGAATTTCGATAGCGCCTTATTGCTATTTTATTCATCAACTGTAAAAAATGTGTTCATTAAACTTTTTGTTTGATGAAAAGATTCTATTTTCCTAAAAAAATAATTGGATTTGCTATCGTATTTTTGCCGAAAAAAGTACATATTTCTACTGTTACCGATGAAATAGATAATTGAAAAGCTAGATTGATTTGTAAGAGCAAATCCTTCTACCTTCACCGGTTAGCGCAGCTGCCGGGAGGCGCCATAGAAATCTAGCCTGTACAGGCTTCTATCAATGTTTCTTACAACTTCTGCGAGCTACGCTCAATTGTCTTTGTTTAGTGTATGTATGTTTGTTGAGATCAATCTTGCAAGGTGAATTAGAACCACTTCCTCTTATTCTACGAAGTTGAATTTTGGCACGTTGGTTAATTTATGATAATGCATTTTTGTGGTTAGTATGACCTGAATCGACCTCCAGGATCAGCTCCAGATATAGGAACTCTTCAACGGTCAACAGCACTGTCACGAAATTGTGTGTACATATTCTATTATGATAGCCGGTTTAAAGTGTCACCAGGACATGGCTGCAGCACTCCGGGTCGACTCCTGACTTGAGAACTCCTCAACGGTTAACTGGACAGACACGAAATTGTGTGTACACATTCTATTATGATAGCCGGCTTGAAGTTTCACCAAGACATGGCTGCAGCACTCCGGGTCAACTCCTGACTTGAGAACTCCTCAACGGTTAACTGCACAGACACGAAATTTTGTGTACGCATTATATTATGATAGCCGGTGCCACGAGGCGGTCCTAGGGTTTGTTCCACTAGGCCAGGGACCAAACCTCAGTGGACAACATAAAAATATAGGAACAATTCGGAGCACTCGGAGATGTTCATAAACAACGGCTTCACCTTCATGGACTTGTTGTAGCAGATTATGACCATGCACAGAGATAGCTGGCCTATCAGCAACACTTGCAGGACTCTGCTAGTCGAGCTGGTCCTTCCTTATTGAACACGAACACGCCCCAAGCTAGAAGTCAGCATTTTGGTGGGCATTCTATCGGCCGCTATTTTAGGTACGTGGTATTTACGCAGGAACTGAAAGTGCGAGATATAGGTAGATAAAATATTAATTTATTTACCACTTTTTATCAGATATTTTGTAAAAACCTGGACATGAGCCAATGCATGAATGACAATCTAGCAATGACAGGTTATATGAATTTAGAATTAATATAGATAAACTATCAAATGAGTATCATTATGATGAAAGAGGTTTGACATCGTCACATTGGTTTGAAGTTTTACCATTATGTGGTTGCTGCAATCTGGGGTGGGTCCTGAGTAGGGAACTCCTCAACGGTTAACAGTATAGACACGAAATGTTGTAAGTATACGCATTTACCATTGACGACCGGCTGGTCTAGAGGCTAAAGACCTTAGGTACGAAATCAAACGGTCGCGGGTTCGAAGTCTAGCTAGGTGTAATCATTTGTGTGATGAGCAGAAATGTTTGTTTCCGAGTTATGGATGTAATATTGGTATCTATGTATGTTTATCCATTATGTAGTGGCCATAGTACAGGGTATTCTAGTTTGGGGCTAGATAATTGGTGTGGAATTGTCCTGAATATATTATTATTATTATTTAATTGTGACAGCCTATAATAAAACAATAGGAACGAAATAGTCTGTCTGAAGATAATAAAAAAATGGTCCAGTATATTTCAAATAAGTTACTGAACAAGAATATAACATTTTTAAAAATCGTATCTGTCTGTTTGTTAGATTGTCTATATGTTTGATCGTGCATCACATAAAAAATAATGAATCGATTGCGATGTGGTTTGTTGGATAGTTTAAGAGTTTGAATTAAAAACTGGTTTACTTGGAATCTCAATCCAATCAAAAGAAGCCGAGCAATCGGCAAAAACTTTTTGACGGATGAAGGAATTTGATCAAATGTTAGTACCTAGGTATATTGGTATTTTAGGTCTTGGAAATAGTACACAGAGTACTTATAACCTAGAGAAAAGACCACGCGTGCGAAGTCGCAGGCATCAGCTATTTATAATATAAAAAAATAACTAGTTATACTCTGCGCTTATCGATTGGTACGAATTTATACCTTGACACGCCTGGGTTAAACAACGCTCATCTTAAAATTTATACCTTTACACGCCTGGGTTAAACTACGCTCATTTTAAAAGTAATACCTTTACACGCCTGAGTTAAACTACGCTCATTTTAAAAGTTATACCATTACACGCCTGCGTTAAACTACGCTCATTTTAAAAGTAATACCTTTACACGCCTGAGTTAAACTATTACGCTCATTTTAAAAGTTATACCTTTACACGCCTGAGTTAAACTACGCTCATTTTAAAAGTTATACCATTACACGCCTGAGTTGAACTACGCTCATCCTACAAGTTATACCTTTACACGTCTGAGTTAAACTATGCTCATCTTAAAAGTTATACCTTTACACGCCTGAGTTAAACTACGCTCATTTTAAAAGTTATACCATTACACGCCTGAGTTAAACTACGCTCATCCTACAAGTTATACCTTTACACGTCTGAGTTAAACTATGCTCATCTTAAAAGTTATACCTTTACACGCCTGAGTTAAACTACGCTCATTTTAAAAGTTATACCATTACACGCCTGAGTTAAACTACGCTCATCCTACAAGTTATACCTTTACACGTCTGAGTTAAACTATGCTCATCTTAAAAGTTATACCTTTACACGCCTGAGTTAAACTACGCTCATTTTAAAAGTTATACCATTACACGCCTGAGTTAAACTACGCTCATCCTACAAGTTATACCTTTACACGTCTGAGTTAAACTATGCTCATCTTAAAAGTTATACCTTGACACGCCTGAGTTAAACTACGCTCATTTTAAAAGTTATACCATTACACGCCTGAGTTAAACTACGCTCATCCTACAAGTTATACCTTTACACGTCTGAGTTAAACTATGCTCATCTTAAAAGTTATACCTTTACACGCCTGAGTTAAACTACGCTCATTTTAAAAGTTATACCATTACACGCCTGAGTTAAACTACGCTCATCCTACAAGTTATACCTTTACACGTCTGAGTTAAACTATGCTCATCTTAAAAGTTATACCTTTACACGCCTGAGTTAAACTACGCTCATTTTAAAAGTTATACCATTACACGCCTGAGTTAAACTACGCTCATCCTACAAGTTATACCTTTACACGTCTGAGTTAAACTATGCTCATCTTAAAAGTTATACCTTGACACGCCTGAGTTGAACTACGCTCATCTTAAAAGTTATACCTTTACTCTGCGCTTATCTCAAATGCTTTAGAATATAGATGGAACCGATAGTTTTGTCCGACTACGCAAAACTATTTCATATCATAATATGTTGTATAGAATATACCTATAATATTTTTATTTTGAAAAATTGCTATTGTTTTGGTTCTACTTTAATAATTTTATTCATTTTAGTGTTTGACTACAAAAGGCCATTTTGAATATGAAGTAGTTTTATTTTTAGAAATTATTTTTATTGTGAGCAGATATCTCTAAAACATTTAAAATAATCCGGACTCGTAACATTTGAGCACATTTTCCTCCAATAGCATAATAATATAGTTAGTAGGTACAACATTAAGTTCGTCTGCTAACAATAAAAACGAGGAAAACCGACAAGAGGTTATTATTAAGTACCGCCCGCGCAAACTACTGCAATAACAACTTTTAGACGTTACTCAACACAATCCTACGTTCAAAATTACGAATTAATTATCAATCATGATACCCATATAACCCATTCAGTAAGAGATCAATCGTTTGACAATTAGGTATTCCTATTATAATCATCATCATCAGCGTGTAGTCTACCACTGGTGGACGTAGGCCTCTCCTTGTGAACGCCACTGAGCCCAATCTTCGGCGCTCTTCTCTTTTCTTTATATTTAAGAGAAATGTGACTGATTAATATTTGTTTTCGAATACTTTTAAATATGAAACAAACTAAGAAAAAAAACTACTCGTGTTTAGTCTTAAGTCTGTGATTTATTTTAGTAGATCTTAGACGTCTAATTTCCCAATTTAAATTCAAAGTTTCCTTTTAGATTAGTAAAGAAGAAATGTTTGAGAGAAATGTGACTGATTAATATTTGTTTTTAAATAGTTTTTGCTATGAAACTTATATTTAGTCTTAATATTATGTTTGTGATGCTGTCGATGTTAAGAAAGATATTCATAATTTTTTTTAAATTTTTTGATACGTCTTAGTGTTCTTTACACAGATCTCACTGATTTTTGGAAAGATTAACTATAACATAGATACAATGATTTTAAGTCTAGTTAGTCTGACTTTAAGTCTGATTAGCTAACGAGTGATTAGATTAGCTATAGGTAGGTGTAACTATGTTCACCGTAAAATACTTTGATTTATAAATTTAGATTATATTTGATCTGATTTCTGTAAGATTTTTCTTATTTTTTATTTGTAACCCTCAATACCGGGATTGACTAAGTATAATCCCGAAATCCCGGGATTAGTAATAAGGGCGAGATTGAATTCTCTACCTACAATAAGTTTGCCTAAACGCGGTCTGCACTCTAAAACACGTTTAACCCAAAGTTTGTCGGTTCTTCGAGAGATGTGACCAGCCAATTGCCACTTCAGCTTGCATATTATTTGAGCTATGTCTGTAACGTTTGTTCAGCTTAGTTCACAAACATTGGCGGTGAGTGGTGAGTGGGGAGGGGTGAGGGTGACCTCAGCAGTCTTTTACGTTCTTGTGCTTGTAGGTATGTACTGTCGGACTAAGACTCCAGAGCACAACAGCGCGGTATATAGGTGTTAGGGTACTGGCGTTCTGTTCCTCCACCCGCAAGTCACACTCTACCTAGCCACAAGTCGTCACTCCAACTCCATCTAGCCGTAGGTCATAACTCCTCCTGGCCGCGAGTCCACTTGCCTATCTGGCCTCAATTTATCAATCCACCTGACCACAGGTTCCATCTCCACCTGCCAACAGGTCCTAACCCCCTCTTGATGCAGGTCGTCACTCCACCTTATCACCACGTCCTAACACTACCTGGCCTCAGAACATCGCCCGACCTGACAACACATAGTCAAAGTTAAAGTAAAAAAACACGTTTACGAAAAATAGGCTCTGCAGTGGCATTTTTACGTTTGTTGCGTGTCTTCTCGACTTGACTCCTCGACCGCCGGTTCAATTTAGCTCGGCTAAACTGCGAAAGAGTAGGGTTGAGTGAAACTCACAACAAGGAACAAACTGTCGACGTACTATCCGGAACACATGTTCAGTCGCGGTGCCTAGCGCGGTCTCTGCTGCGCCCGCGCCGCCGCTCGAGGGCCCTCGACTCGATTGGTCGTCGCATCGTTTCCAAATTTGTACACATTATTTTTTGTGCATGTTGAGTGACATTTTAAGTGTCTCGAAATGAGTTATTTGTGTAGGCTCTTAGCGTTCCGGTGCGGGATTATGTCGACGATGTGCAAATAACGCCCGCTTTATTTTAGTCTTGTGAACCCAAACAGCTTATACTATTTTTTTCTGCGATTTCTTCAAACATACGAAAAGTTTTTTAGGGCAGGGATTGAATTTTAGTTTGACACTGTTTCTTATAATCGACTGCGTATTCGCGCACTCATAATTATTGTCTCTAAGCAGGGTCTATTATATTATTTTACCATATATTTTCCAAGAATCGCTTTATGAAATTCTCTACCGATGGATTCCTTCCCTAGGAATCCATGTTATTATGGAAGGGTTACGAATTAAGAATTCCATGAAACTCTGACTGCATCTCCTCGAAAGTCCCTCGGGACGTTGCGACGCAGCGTTTTATAAAGTCATTAACACATAGGTACGTAAGGACCATAATATGGTGCGCTTGTCGGCTGGCCGGTGCGGGCGCGGCGCACATGCGGCGTGCGGCGGCCGAGCGTGGCCGCACGTGCGCCGCTGCGGGACAGTACCACAACACAATAATGCTTGTAATGCGGGCTTTCGCTACGCCATGCGCCACCAGTACTTTAAACCGATCCAACTGTTAACATGGAAAACGTACGCACACAATATTATTCAATACCTACTTATACTTATACTAGCACTGGCCCCGTCTTCGCACAGGTGTAATATAGAAAAAAAAAGAGGTGAAATCAGTTTGAGACATTTTTGCTGTTAAAATAACATCAAGTACCGTCTTTGTTTCACATTCTTTTCAATCGCGGCCACAAACCATATGGGAGATACGGGGATATCGCGCATTTTTTTTGTATTCTGGCTACGACGGGAACGGCGGGAAGTGACTTTGTTTTATCAATATGTATTGATTTCTTCCGACATCTTGAACATACCGTCATATTTCAACAAATTAACACGAAACAATATCCAACTATACGTATAAACCTTCCTCTTGACTTGAATCAGTCTATCTATTGATGAAAACCGCATTAAAATCCGTTGCGTATTTTGAAAGTTTAAGCGTTACAACTCTCTGTCGGATCCCTACAGACGGCGGGAAGCGACTTTGTTTTATACTACCTATGTATTGATATTGATGTAATGATGATACGAGTAGTTATGTCTACTATCTGGTTACCTACTATTTATTGGTTCCCTTGAAACATTAGGCAGTTCTCAAGGAGCCGGTCAGACTCAGGGACATCCGGAACGCTCACCGAGATGACGTCATCGTGACCAATTTGTAACACAATACCTATTGACCGATCGAGACAAAGCCGCGTCCAGGTGCCGAGCCGATAATCCCTTTAAGTACAAATGTTTTCTTTAGAAACGTCCGGCTTATCTCCGGTTGCGTCACCGAGCAATCTGCGCACACGGCAGCGTCGAACGTGTGCGTGTCGACTCAGGCGGACATTAGCGGGACGGGAGCCGTCCCGCTAATTGGGACCAACTCCAATGTATGTTATCGGGAGGTGCGGGTGCGTCTCCTCATGCTGCGTCAGCGGCGGCCGCTTGCAGTAATGAATGCAAGCGGGTCGCGGGCGAGCGGCGTGCGGGGGTGGGGCGAGCTCGCGATAAGGCACCCACTTCCGAGACGTTCCGAACCATTAGCCTCGCGCTCCACTTAGCAACCGCACCACAGGTCGCGCGGCGTCGCTAATGCCGCACTCGGGGCACGTTGGCGCTGCTGGTTGGCACGGAGCTGCGAGTGCGGCGCGGAGCCTGCCGTCGCGGTAACATCACGTACTCGCGTTTCATACTCTTTGCTTAATTGCCGTTATCGAGTTTATTGCCCCACACGTGCGTTGCATCAATATGATAAGGACGCGCGCCTTGCACAACCGCGCCCGCCGCGACGCGGGCGCGTCACGATCGTGGGGCGCTGGGGCCACATTCTGCCTGTGGATCTGCTGCCTCACTCAAGGTGCACCACCGAGTCTGGCCTGGCTGTGACTGGGTTCTCTTCACTCAATGTAGGCGTCCCAGCTACCTTATGGAAATCATCGCTTTAGTCATTTCCTACATATAAGCGAATAAAAATGGGGGTCCTTGAGATGTAAATGGTGATGATGATAGTGGATCTCATTTGACCAGGTCGTGACTTTCATTTTCGCTTTCTATTAATGGAATAATGCACATACACGGATGCCTAGCACCTATTTACTGGCATAATACTTTCTTAAAATAAAAAAATATAAGTAAATTTTTGTATTAGGTACCTATATTCTAGATGTCCCGCGGCTTCGCCCGCGTGGTCATTTCATGTAAAATTAGCCCACACGTGTTATTCGAGGATCAAAAGTACCTATATAGTACAATATAGGTACCTCTATATTTCTTCAAAATTCATTCAGTCGTCAAATAGTTTTTAATCGATTGCTCGGAATCTAATCATCGGATTATACCAAGTATCCCAGTTTTTAAAACCCAGTTTTTAACAGTGAAAACCGCGTCGCAATCTGTCAAGTAGCTTTTACGCGATGCGCGAACAAACATACAGACAAATAAACAAACATACGAACAGACAGACACGATTTTTTTAAACGTTATATTCTTGTTCAGAGAATATATAACATCATTGTGTTCAGAGCTTATTTTAATCACATACCCAAGACCATTATTTTTGAATGTTGTCTTATTTGTACAGAATTTTTCGTACTGCTTTATTATAAGTATACATAGATATTAAACTACCTATGAATTAATGTTTTTAAAAACATTCATGTTCATGAAACGTGATGAAGAATTATATTAAAATTGGAGTTAAGTATAACGTTTTTAATTAACGTTTTTTATATTATCTGATACTACTAAGTATACGTAATTGTATAAGAACAAACAGGGCAAGCTAAATAAAACCGTTTAGTTATTATAAATTAGCAGTTACCCCCCAGCTCCGTCCATTTTATTTTTAAAGCGTGTAAGTTTTTTTTTTGTAATAAAAATGGCAATTTATTTGTATCCTGTGTTAGCTTCCGTGTTACCTCCAAGCCTCCAACGTTACCTGTCCAAATCCATCATGGAGATTTGTATCCTGTGTTAGCTTCCGCGTTACCTCCAAGCCTCCAACGTTACCTGTCCAAACCATCATGGAGATTTGTATCCTGTGTTAGCTTCCGCGTTACCTCCAAGCCTCCAACGTTACCTGTCCAAACCATCATGGAGATTTGTTGCTTAGTTTTTACGAGAAAACGTGACATACACTACTACAGGGTGTCCGAGTAAATCTTTCAAAATGATTAGCACTATACGAGCTGTCAAAAACACATTTTATGTTAAAGAATTTGCAATATTATAGGTAAGAAGGGCTAACCCAAAACCGAAAAATAGAGTCCGAAAAGTGGTCTACGAGACAAAAATATGGGGACCTCTGATCTCTGAAGGCCTCCAGACCTGTTTATATACTAGCTGTGCCCGCGGCTTCGCACGCGTGCTCATTTAGTAGGTACTCTATTAGTTATTCCAAGACCTTAAACACCAATATACCAACATTTGATCAAAATTTCTTCAGCCGTCAAAAAGATTTTATTATTTTTTTATCTATTGCTCGGCCTATAGTTATTGGATTGAGATACCAGTTTTACCAGTTTTTAATTAAAACACTAAGCTATCCAACAATGAAAACCGCATCGTAATCGGTCCAGAAGTTATTACGTGATGTGCGAACAAACAACCATACAGACAGACAAACATGGTTTAAATAAATGTGCTATTCTTGTTAAATACCCTAGACCACTGGGATAAGAGGTGACCTGCCTAGGTGGTTTTCCTCGTACGTCGATATCAGTTGCCAAATTGTGTTCCAAAATGGATATGCGTCCCCTGTCATCCTATACAATCAAGAGTACCTCAAGGTTCAATTCTTAGCGCGATTTAGAGTTACTTCAAATGGATCTTGATGATCTTTATAACTGCTGTACCGTAAATAAACTCGATTTTTACATTCTTATATGCTATTGTATCACTTTTTCTAGATCCAATAATTCACTATGCTATGATTACAAAATCAACGGTCTGGTTATCAGAACTGATACTGTGGTTGATTTGGTATTACCCTTGATTACAAACTCTTCTTTGATAAACACATCAAAAATATCTCGGCGAAAACCAAAGTCTTCCAATCTATAAAAACCCTAAAGATTTTATATTGTTCCCTAGTTCGAAGTCAACTTGAAAATACTTCTCAAATCTGGAACCCCCGCTATGTTAAATATGTTATGGTCCTGGAAAAACCACAACGAAAAAACTTCATCATTCATCATTTCAGGCTTTAGCAGTCCACTGCTGAACATAGGCCTCCCCCAAAGTGCGTCACGACGAACGGTCTTGTGCCGCCTCCAACCACCGACTCCCTGCGATGGCTACAATGTCGTCCGTCCATCGTGTGGGACCCCCCACACGATGGACGGACGACATTGTAGCCATCCCTACACTTTGCGTGCTTGTTTGTGGTCGCCATCGCAGAACCTTTAGTCGTCCCCAGCGGTTGTCGGCTCTGCAAACTATATGGCCAGCCCATTGCCACTTCAACTTGCAAATTCTGAGAGCTATGTCGATAACCTTGTTTCTTCTACGGATTTCCTCGTTACGGATCTTATCACGTAGTGAAACTCCGAGCATAGCTCTCTCCATTGCACATTCATTACCCCTATCCCAGAGAAGAGAAGCAGCTGATCTCACTTTTTTGCATAATATTATGTTAAATTTAATTTTTACTATCACAAATCTAAGTTTTAGCTCCGTCTAGAACGATTTGTCGCAGAAATTATCTTAAAAAGTAACTATAGTCCTTCGTGTGTCTTAAACTACCGCCATAATTCTTCTTTTTTTTTTACACAATTCTAATTATTCGGAGCATGTAGATCTGTTTATGGCTAGGCATATTTTTTTTCAAATTTATTATTATTAAGAATTTCTTTCCACAATCACGTGTTTGATTTGTCATCCCTATCGACTCCTTTTGTATAATTTTATAAGCAAGCTTTTGTGGCTTCGTTATTTTGTTACTTATCATTATTACGAGTGTGTGAACACAGTTCACTTTTGTTTAAATATTTTATTGTTCGCTAAGTAAAACCTGTATGTGGCTCTCTAATGCCCATCGTCTTCAATCTATGTTACCATTTATCAGATTTCCATTTAAGTAAATAAATAAATGAAAGTGAATTATCAGGAAAACTGGTACTCGTAGATTGGTTGTACTTACTTGCTAGCACCAAAAATATATTTATTGTATTGCAGTAACATATAGGATACTTTTTATTATTGTATAATCATAATAATATAATGTATTTGGGACAATTAACACCAATTACCTAGCCCCAGTTAGGCTGCCTAGTAAGGCCACGAGGAACCGCCCCAAACTAGGACCCTGTATAAAAACACGGATATGGGCACTAGACCACGGATAAACATACATAGATACGAATATTACAACCATGACTCGGGAAACATCACACATCACGCAAATGATTGCACCTAGCGGGATTTGAACCCGCAACCGTTTGTTTTTGCAATCAAGTCACTAAACACTCGGCCAAACCGCTAGGCAAAGATTTGGTAATGTTTTAAATGTCAATTTTCATTGGTTATTGGCTATCACTTGACTACTATAGTCACTTAGTGTTAAGTGTAGGGGTTGTGGAACAGCTAAACATGCTAAACCTAAGGTGGAGTGGCTCTCAAAGTGGAGGACAACGGGAATAGACGGCTCTCAAGGGCAGCCAGACTGTTGATTGAATTCGTAGTCAGGGTCACTAACCATTCGGCCAACTGGTCGTCTAATACGCGGGAAAGCCGCGGGGAACAATTAGTTTAGGAGTTATAATTTTTAAGATATTTTAAATAGCTTTGGTGTAGTGTCGAGGGCCTAGTGTCACACTGGTCACTCGACATCCAACCAACCATCCATCCATCAAACTAGACATACATTTATTCTGCGCACGGTCCCTCTTTGTGCGGGTATAGACGGAAATATAATCTGAGCGGGACAGTATGAGAGTGGCCGCCATTTATAAGCCCTTTCTTTATCTACGCGGGTTATACCTACTATATTTTTTTCTTCACACATTTTCTTCTGCCGGGCCTGTTGCTAGTCATTTAATTGATGCTCGAACACAAAGCACCGCATTTAAGGCGATCTCCTCTCGATTACTCTCAAACCCATCGGTGATGAATATTTTCGTACACACGAACGGCGAAATAGATGAGCAATATGCTTCTCACTGCTAGCAGCACATATAAGGTGATGGTTATGCGAACTAAATGATTACCGATATCCGTTATTTCCCACAGCGCCTTGGTTTAGGAAAATTTCCTCCTTTTCCACTGTCGAACGGCACATTTTCAATTATATGTTTTTTTCTTTTATTACCGCTCCCGTCACTATAAAAGTCGCCATATGACTATTAATAATAAGTATTTATTCCATTTGCTGAGAAAAAAGCCATACTGGAAACAGTTAACAGACCATATCTTTTAAAGTACAGACTGGATTTTGTTGAAACTTAAACTATTCCCTAAGTTGAAAGATACTGAAACTATTACCAAAAGAATTATTGCAATCGGACTTAACTTTCAGAGAAATACGTGGACAAACATACATGTAAACATACATATCTTACATTCATAAATTCGCGAAATTTGATAAATTTGATCAGACACTCATTTAAATAACTTTTCAACAATATTAGATACATACACATAAACATCAGCCCTACTTTTTTATTTAAGTCTGTTAAAAATAAATCTCGTGGTCAAATGCCACAAAAAAAACAATGTAGCATCTAAGTACAAACTAACAGACTTCGCAAGCAGAGTCAAAGCATCATTCATCAGCCTATATTTATTGTCCACTGCTGGAAGTAGGTTACAATATATATATTTTTTCTTGTTATACATCTAGTTTATATTTTAAAAATGAATCCAGTATGGCTTTATTCAGTTATTATGGGTACTTTTACTGATTGATGTACATATTGCGCTCGCTTCGTTCGTCATCTCGAGGGTAATAGCTGAAAATCAGTGTTTGCTCCTTGAGCAATATTATTCGCTGAGCTATGACCCATTTGTTTTACTACAACACACACGTACTTTAGTTTTGTATAGTATCTCAGGAGTTTTGTGCATATGTCTGGTGCACGTGACGTGTACAAAATATGAATAATGTTAAGAGATATGTACCTATTATACCATATTTAAATCTGCTTGCCTGTTGCATTTAATGTTTTACGTGTGTGTTTTATAGAAACAAATAAATCATTTATCTATCTATCTATCTATCTATCTCCTAATGCACGCTACTGAGCTCGGTCTTCAGATATCCTCATCCATTTTCTTCCAGTTGATTTTGCAGGTCGTCACTCAGGGCAGGGCAAAGCTTAGCACACCTATAAATATGTCCTATAGAATTTTTAAATCCGTTCAATAGATAGTTCTGTGATAACTTTATAATGTTAGTGTGATAATCATAAAATATTAATGTTTTTATTTAGTTTAAATTATATAATATATTATTACATATTTTTTTAAATAAAATTCAAATATCGTTTGATCATAAAATAAAACAAAAATACTAGCGTTTTTGCCTAATGGCATATTATTATTGTCACACAACAATTTTTATTATTTCTACGTTTCTCCATTACTAGCGAAAGTTCAAACAAGTGACATGGTAAGCGTCTGAATGCAAGCGCGCGGCGGCCTTGGCTGATTTGTTACGCTGACGGTGTCGCGCGCTGTAGGTGATTAACTCGCGTAAGTAGTTTGAGTGACGGATGCCTGCTAGTACTATCAAATTGTTATTGAGGATTAAGAACATGCGCCGGCGCAGTAGTGAGCGCTGTGTCGACGCCATTGTTTAGACACGCTTCTTATCTGTTCCAGTCGGTCGCTACAGTTTAGTTTTTTCGTTCGTTACGCTAATGAGCCATTCACATTGCTCTTTTCACGTGCTACCTCTACATTACCACTTCGGCGAGTCACTCAGACGCAGGCTTTAGAATTTCACTTAATTTTTTACCCTTTTTACTTACATGTAGTGAACTAACTTTATGAACTGGGAGAAATTATACTTTACCGGTACCACACGCCTAACATTAACTGATTATTTAATTTCATAAATTCATCGAAAGTTGTTACTTTAGAGATAGTCAAAAGTACTTAGGAAAATAGGAAATTAAAATATTTGGTAGTTTTCTTTCTCCTTTCTAGATAATCCCAATTACCTTGGTATAAACTACAGAAGAAACTCATTATTCGTAAATCCACAGATGGTATCTGCTAACTTTTTTTTTCGTACTGTAGTTCAACGATGAGCCGTGCTTTCTGTGTACAATTGCATCGTTCAAGGGTAATTCTATAAACCGTACGGGAGTCATTTAAAATAATATAACTGTTGTGGATGTATTAAATTTTATTACTCCCTATATGTACCAACTTTCATTTTTCAAAACTGCTATGTTCTCTGAGCATAATAAATAGATATATGAAGAAAATGTATAAACTACCGTGTAAAAATATCGCAGTAATTATAGCTATGATCATCTATCACATACTACATATATCATTCATCATATCCGGCAGACGTGCCTTGCCTAACATCTCCTCATAATGTGGGGGGATTTGTCATAATCACTGCGCTTGGCAGATGTGTTGGTGAAGATCGGTAAATGTTGATACACAAAAGAGTGCTGCTGCCCATTTCCTGAACTCCCTGTACCCGGTGGTTCTCACAGCGCCTGCGGGATGAACAGGTGGACCTATTACCGAGCTGTGCCCGCACGGCATACATTATTACGATAACGTAATAGAGGCCTTCATCATCATCAGCCTATATTCCTACACTGCTGGACGTAGGCCTCTCCTAGTGAACGCCACTAAGCCCAATCTTGGCTCTCTCCATAGCTCGCTGAGCTACCTTGAACTTATGGATCAGTGGCACCGTGAGTGTTCATGTTTCGGCTCCGTAGGTCATGACTGGTAGGACGCACGCATTATTGATTTTCGTCTTGAGGCACTGTGGTATGGATGATGAGAAGACTTAAATATAAATAAAAAGGCTAAAAAGTCATGAAATAGAAGATCGGAAATACACTTTATATTTAATATGAATTTCACTAACGTTAGTTTTCAAAATCAAACGAATAGACTTGTCCAAGTTTACCAAATCCTCATTATAATGCTTATTCATGTCAATCTCCACTTTGGTCAAAATACACTTTTATGCATTTTTGGGTCTTTTGTGCAGCTCTTTAACACTTCAATGTTTTTTTTATTAAATATAGTACAAGAAACCAGTTTTTTTGGATGTAAAAAATGCCAATAACCAAAATAAAACACAAAATGAATGCTTTATTATGTCAAGAGTGGTCAAGAGCATAAAAGTCAGAACTCTCCGTTCACTTCTATCAAATTACAAACAAAATTTATGCTATACGCCACAGACAGATCAGTGCTTAATTATACCACGTCACCGTAATAACATTACCGTGGCCACGTTCAATTTGACCATTCAGCGTGCAGGATTCGCTTGACATCGTGTATAGTTTCAATATGGCGGATTCTGTGTGAGGCAAGACGGCTACAAATAAATAAATGAATATTTTTTTAGTGATAATAATGAATCGGGTGAGTAGAAAATATGGTCAATAATGCCGATTTGTGGGCAGAAACATTTTACATGATCCTAAACTATAAAAAAAGATTTTTACTAATAATGTTTGACTATTTTTACTATACGTACACTGTATTGCAAAATTATTGGATAATGTGTTAGGGTTTACACCCAAAATCATCAAAAAAAATCATCACGTATTGTTATGGATAGGGCACCCACGCGGCATCTATAGGTTTGCCTTACATTTTCCGTGAAAGTTGCGTTTTGGGAGAAAACGTTTCTACCATACTAAACCATAACAAAATCCAAATATTTTGGTCGTTTTTATTAATCACAGAATAAACGTCTAAGGATTTTACTTTTTCTTAATTTAAAATTATTTTTCATTTAAACAGTCCATGAACTTGAGAAAATATCGGTATATAAACACTCATTAAATCATATTTTTTTTATAAATAATGATGAAACCAACAAAGTATTTTGCCACTAGCGTACTCGTACTATCCCATTATTTTGAACTTCCATTGTAAATATGTCGTTTAGCGTAATAAAGCATAAAACGAGCAGAGCAAATTGTTGCTGTCATAATGTTGATTTTATATTAACAACAAATTTGAACGCATGTTTTTAGTTTTTTTATGTCAACAGAAATTTATTTCATATATAAAACTATTAATAGTCAGTACACTTTCATTATTATTTTAGTCAGTTCCGAATAACTTCAATAGTGAAGTTTGAAAGTATTTTTTTAAGTTATTAGTACCGATTCGGTTGGCACGAACTAGACTAAACTTCACTAAAATTAAGTTTATTCATATTCCAAGCAGATTAAAAATGCACTAAACTAAATTTTAGTTTGACACACCTAAATTGATTTTAATTTAGCAGTTTAGTGGTATTTTTCTATTCTGTTCTGTTGTACGTCAGTTTACGTGTAAAGGTGCCTCCACACAACATTAGTGCCGAAAACTAAGCAAGAAATGAAAACCATAGACAAAAAGCATGGTCTGTGTCAGGGCGCACGGCCGCATGTTTGTCGTGAAACGTCTACTCCACATACAAATCGCGAGTTATACCGAATTAAAGATGCTAAAAACATCATTTTTGCTGATTTTGCTATGTATGTGCGTCGTGCCTCCCCCCGTAATGTTTAAACTTTGTCTTTTGACAAAAATAAACATTACATCATCGAACTTTTTTTTGCCCTTGTTTTTTTTCCGTAAATGGCAACAAAAAAAATGTTTTTATTAATGAGACTTTCATGTTTCTCTCCTGATGGTAAGCGTCACGCCAGTATATTACAGTTGCAATGTCATCCAGAAAAATGCCACATACATTAGATCTCGGGAGCTTATATAGTTACAGAGTTATAAAGGCGAGACGATATAGCCCTTTTCGTGATGGTCCACTTTTAAAACCTGACAGCTCTATGTTTCAGAGTGATTTTATTGACGTTTCATTTCAAAACTCCTACACTGTTCGAAACAATCGATCGCGCATGCGCATAGCGGCTTATGAAAAAATCTATACAAACGGCTCACAAACAGATAATTAACAACGATTTATGATTACAATCGTTTATTATTGAAATGTGGGCAACACTAGCAATTCAATTTAGTCGTTGTCAAAATCAAATTATTCCTGTCACAATTACCTATGTCTTATTTTAGTTGAAATCATCATCACAGTTTTTTTTAAGCATTATAGCGACGAAATGCCGCCCATCCCAGCTGAATTCTCCAGTAGGCTTCCTCCTCGAAGTTGTTTCTACCTAATTGCACAGTTTGTCTGAGGTAGACATATTCCTGAATAACACCGTTAACAACAGGTCTCGGTACTCCGAGACCTGTTGTCGTCGCGCTTCCTTTTCCTTCGCACCGAAGATGGTCTTGTATAAAAAGTGTATTATGACACAAGAAAAAACCGTAAATCCTGCTAATAGGAATACGTTAGCATTCTGACCGGCTTCAATTTCGCCCATTTCACTTAATATTCTTTACGAAATTTCTAAAATCGTCACGGATTTCGGACACAAGACAACAATAATCACGCGGTCGACAACTACAATACTACTAACCATAAACCATAACCACAGAATCCACAGATATACACTACTTGACTTTGAACGGAATTTATTGAATGAAGATATTCCGGCCGGTTTGCTCGCCTCTATCTAGGTATTTACGCCAATGTTGCACTGATGTGACAGGCAGGCGGGTAAAATGAAATATGATGTCCAACTGCTTGTTATATATATTCCTCGCGTTCATAAAATATATAAAATTTCTGGTGATTAGGTATGATTATTCAGTTAATGTAGGATAAAATAAGGCTAGTATTAGCACCAAGGAGTTTAAGGTTTTCAGGGTTCATGTATGTATGTATGTATGTATGTATGTATGTATGTTTGTATCTATGTATGTGAGTTTCTTTTTTTCCACCACAATTTTTAATTAGATATAATGGGGTATCGTTAGAATCCTTACATCGTCCCGTGTAACATAGGCTATAATTTTTATAAGTTCGTTTTTTGGCAGATCAGTCGTGTTTTTTCTCTTGTCTCTTACTTTGATGATGTATAATACAAAGATAAAAAATTTAACGAAAAAAAAAACCAACACCAAACACACGCTGGCTCGAGTTTTTTTTTTTTTTTTTTTTTTTTTTTTAATTTTTATTTGGACCAAAACAGACTCAGAAATATTTAAACAGGGCATCGAGTGATCAAAAATACAACTCACTGTCATTATCATCATCCTCATCAACCCGTGCCAGTTCACTGCCGGACATAGGCCTCTCCCAAAGCATGCCACTTAGCACTGCCAGCCAGTTTGCGTATATCGCGATCGTCGCTCCACTTAGCTGGAGGGTGCCCTACGCTACGTTTGCCAAGTCACTATCAATAATGCTCTATCTATGGTCAATCGGTCACCGCCATGTAGGTACATACTCGCGTCTACGCTGCCATGTGATGAGTGTTGATGTATAAAACCTGCGTCCGGACCACGTAAGTCCAGATCCTATCGGTTGCAATGAGAGTTATATATATTTTCTTGATCGGTACCTAAGTTGTACCACAGAATAAATAATAGTACAAGTACTGTTATTTACTCTGTGATCTAAGTGACATTGTACGTAGAAAATGTCTTTAACCGCTCGCTTGCTTACACGTGAATAAAAAGCGCGCCAAATTGTCGAAAACACCACGTGAAAACCACGTGACACCACTTATACCAGTGGCTTATGTTCCATCACGTTGGCATATAGAAATAGAGTTTCAAGCATTTTGGCAAACATTTTCAATTTTTAACTTTGCAACCTTGGTCAGGCGAAGACAATTCGTTTCCACCAATAAGGTCGTTGAACATAACCTTGGTCTTGTCCATGTTCATCCTGAGACCGACACGTCTGGAGAAGTCAGCTAGGTCAGTCAGCATTCGTTCGAGAGCCAGCGGCGACTCTGCCATAAGGACGATGTCATCGGCAAATCGTAGTTGTTAGATGTACCTACTCGCCATTAAAGTTTATGCCCGTTCCTCTCCAGTCCAGCGTCTTAAACATATCTTCCAGGGCGTTACTGAACAGTTTCGGAGATATAACATCCCTCTGTCGCACTCCCCTGCGCAGCTGGATATGCTTAGTTTGCTGGTTCTGTACTTGAACGTACATAGTCGCGGCGTCATACGAGCACCTCATCGCCTCGATGTATCGCCAGAATAGAGGCCTTATAGCTTAAGAATCAAAACTTACGACCAACAACGAAACCATAGTCCACGGGTTATGGTTACGGTATACGGGTTATATTACTTACCTATGGTAGATTGATGCTCAATCTTACGACCCACAACAAAACCATAGTCCACGGGTTATGGTTACGATATACGGGTTATATTACCTATGGTAGATTAGATTGATACTCAAACTTACGATTAACAACGAAACTATAGTCCACGGGTTATGGTTACGATATAAGGGTTATATAACCTATGGTAGATTGATCCTCAAACAGCAGAGTCACCTCGAGCTATGTGTCAACAGAAGCGGCGGCGGCGGCGGCGCGGTGTACGCGCGCTGCGGCTACCCTGGCTCGTCCCCCTACTTCAGCGGCGCCGAGCTCGGCGCGCAGCCGCAGATGTGGACCTCCAGTGCAGGTAACTACGCGGTCCTCGCTATTCTAGTTCCTCTTCCACTCTTAGATTATACAATATTTGGTGGCTTATGGTTAACTGGTATCATTGAACGCGAATCTGTGTTGTTTCAGGCGGATCTCCAAACTATGTGGCTTCGAGTGGCGGCGGCGGCGTGGTGCTGGGCGAGGAGTACGCGGAGAGTGGCACAGAGTGCGGGGTGGGTGGTGGCGGGGGCGGTGGCGGCGGCTCTCTGCCCGCCTTCAGCGCACGCTTCGGCGGCGCCTTCGCCTGCGCCACCTCGCGACCCTCCACCGTGTACGGCTCGTCCGCGCTCGCGGCCAACGCCTACTCGCATCAGGTACATTACGTAAACCTTGAGCCCCCGTACGATAACGACGTGGAGTTCCTATGACTTGTCCTAAGTGTAGTGGCATCACCCAGTCAAATCAACAGATCCGTTATTAGCTGACTCTGTCCTGTGTTAGCCGTGGGTAACGTTTCAATTGTACTTAGGTATTAGAGGACTCGTTCCAACTTTAAATGAGCATTGTCGACTTTTCAAATTCTACGTGTATCCAACTTGTACTATTATTTATTCTGTGGTGTATCCTACAATTTTAAACCGAGCGATGATGATATCAGTCGAGTGGCCTCCACCGGAAGGATTACGAGTTGCCCTTTCAATCTGTTCGCATCAGTTAGACAAAGGAGTGTGACCACCGCAGTCCACCACCGCACCGTATGATTCTCTCAAGGCAGATACTAAATCGAAGATGTTGTGCGTTTCAGGAGGTGTGGAGCCGGCCGCAGCTGTCCGCGGCCGCTAGTCTCTCTGCGAGTGAGTAACGCGTCCAGCACGCAGCGGCGCGCGGCGGCCGCGTGCGGCTCGCCGGCGTCGCTGTGTCGCTGTCGATCACTAATGAACGTCCGCGTCGCGACAAAGTCCAGCTGACGTGAGTCGTGCGCACGCTGGCTCGGTGTTGTTATTGGTTCCGTCCGCGGCTCGGCACTTGGCACGTGTGGCGCTCTCGCCAGCAATTACTTATGGGGCACACTAATTACCGACCACATGGGAGCCGTTCAGCCAGTCGGCTCGAAGGCGGTCACGTCGTTACCGACAGTTGTCAAATAACTTATAGTGCACACTAATTACTGACCACATGGGAGCCGTTCAGCCAGTCGGCGCGAGGGCGGTCACGGCGCTACCGACCGTTGTCATATTGCGTATAGTGCACACTAATTACCGGCCACATGATAGCCGTTCAGCCAGTCGGCGCGAGGGCGGTCACGGCGTTACCGACAGTTGTCATATTCTACGCGAGAATAAAAAATAACACTGACTGTTACAAAAGTAGGAATGTTCATTGAGTGAAGGGTGATAAAATATAAATAAGTATGATGATCCCGATAGCAGATAGCGACAATATGTGTTTTTGTGGAGGGCCACGCGCGATAACCCGCGCCCCTGCCCTGTCACAACTAATACTGGAGGCCTCCCGCCCGCGTCCCCCGCACACCCCGCGCTGCGCCATGTTTTTTATTGCGATAAAGCAATTTCCAAAAGACACGAGAGATAAGGCGAGAGTTCCGGCGTTATTTACGAGCGTTGTTTTTTCAACGGCTCCATCCACTTGAAACCTTCGTCTCTCTTCGCAACTAACTAAACTTGATTTTATGTCGGTTTTGTGAGCCATCAAATAAATTAATAACCTTTCTTTGAAACGATGATGTAGTGGAACGTACTAGCCGTCTTCCAAAGTCAATAATTATATCTGTGTAGAGCCATAATTTTTATTAGGTAGCTTTAAGTAACCTATACTTCTGTGATTTGGATTTGGAACGTTAAACAATCATCAGGCACTACTCAACCGAAATAATAACTTATGAAAAACAGAAATGACAACAACGGTGCCCGGAAACATATTGTATGTATATATCGTGGTAATATCATAGAATTGATCATTTCATAAAAAAGTTATATTTCATGTAATTATCGTTGACATCATGAAATGGTTTGGCCAGATGAATGAACGATCAGTGTTTGACGATATGAACAGCTAAACGCACGGCTACTTCATGATGTGGTCAAACATTAACTGGCTACGGGGAAACGTTAATCTGTCGATCCCGGCCGTTAATGATTAATCCATGTCAGAGGCCTTCGGGCGGCCTGACAAACTCTGACACCAGAGGCCAGCACTACTTCATACGACTATCAAACCTTTATTTCATTAATACACATTTTCTCATTGTTGTACATAATTCAACTCTCTCTTCTCTTTAATTCTTACTCCTCGTATCGCAGGATCAGACCAAAAGGGTCTTTACACTGAATTGGGTACCAATGACGATCCGTTCTGCGAAACATCAAAATAATTATCTATCGGCGGATCGCATCGGGCACAGTGAGTAGAGGCCTTGTAATAATATGTCAGTCTGACAAATATGAAACCATGACGTTATTCTGTTCCTAAGGAGTTATATTCGGAATAGTTGCGAGTGCGGCCTGGAGGCCTCCGCTAGCGGCGCGGGCGTGGCGCCGGACGTGTTCATCTAACAAAACAAGGCAGTGCCGTGCCGCTGGCGGAGTGAACTCTCGTCCGGCACGTGTTTGCGCAGACGCGGACGGTTCAAATGAAGTCGTTCCTTATAAGCACATTAAAATCGCGTTCCGTAAATGGTATCGTCGAGGCACGTGCCGCGCAAACAGCGCGGCCTCGGGCCGGCGAGGGCGCGGGTCGCGCAAACAAACCTCACAAAAAATGGATGAGTCGTGTCCGTTTGTCTCCGCATACTTGGCCGATGACGGCGCGACGCCGTGCGGCGCGCGCCCGGCGCCGGCGCGGGCCCGCTGCGGCCGCACATGGCGCTGCCGCAGCTCTGCAGACACCTCATAACTCATAACGTCCATGTTTAACCCATTACGAGTAATCGGAAACGGCGCGATTGATTGGATTTGAATCTCTGTTCCATGTCAAGCACACCGCGACGTGTAACGCGATACATATGGCGCGGCCGTTTGTTATTATTCATATTATAATATTGTCACGCATGTCTCCATGTCTACACTTAGTGATACAGATTAGATTAATGTTTCCGTTGTGGGACAATTTGCATTTTATTATGTTTGGACAGTAGAAAAACTACTTATACCTAATGCTTAACAACACTACCTTCCACTGTTACAGGGCCCCAATTCCATTAAAAAAATGCTTCTGGCATTTTTAAGTGGCAAAAGAAAAAAATCGCAAAAAAAATACATGCAATCGACTTGCGCTATCGCGGCTCAATAGCTAACATAATTGGGGCCCGGTCGTGTAGGAAATCACCAGCCAAGTGCGTATTGGACACGCCTAGATTAAAAGGATCTTATGTTACCCACTGTGAAAGCCGCGTTGCAATCGGTCCAGTGGCCTAAAACGGGGCCGCCATCATCTATAATGCTGAAACCGGACAAAGATTACGGAAACCCCGGATATTTGGTCTAAATCGGGTTTTTTCCCCGGACACCCTTGTTTTTTAAATATTTATAAAATAAAATAAGTTGGAAATGTCTTAAATAACTCCAATAACATAATTTAATTATATATATTGTACTCTATTAAGAAAATTATATAGGAACTTATCTAACGTCCCTGCTCTTCTTATTCCACCGAAGTTTGTGTTACTGTTGTCCCCGAAAAATTCTATGCTCAATAATAATTGTATCAGATGATGTTTGTTTGACTCAAGTTATATAAGTACGTAACATCCACAGCAATATATAAAAGTGAAACGTTGACTGTTTGTTTCTTTGTTTGGGTAGCTTTCACGCTATAACGGCTGGATGGATTTTGAAGAAATTTGGAATATAAAGAGCCTATACCCTGGAATAAAACAAAGGATAATTTTATCATGGAAAATGATAAAAGTATAATAAGAAATTTTCTATGGGAAAACTGGAAAATCTCGCTTTAAGGAACGGTTGCCATGGAAACGAAATAATAACAAGTCTGTCAATAAGCATCAAGAACGTTGGTTGGTTTTGCATTAGTTTTTAATATTCTAGAAGAACACAGGATGCTTTTTTCGCGATAAACTGTAGTCCGCGCGGACGAAGTCGCGGGCGAAAGCTAGTACGTCATTCAGTATACACAATATTACTGGAATAGAAAACGAACAAAACTGTCTACATAACGAGCGTCCTTCTTACACTTGTTGAGAAACCCCCCGGACGCCCCCCGGACGCCCTTCACACTATGACAATTCCGGGGAAACCCGGACGGATGGTAGCCCTAGTTTTAGGTGATACGCTAACATTGTAAATAATAGGTTTGGTCTCGAAAATTTGTAAATTCTAGATAACCGTGATAATTCCCCAGTTTACATAAACTGTACCTACATAATAGTGAGTAACGATGTCACTTTAAAGCTGAATATTTTTTAAACTAAACACTATCCAATTTATAAAACATGTCTAAAAACTTCATTTTAATTCTAAAATATGTTTTCAATGAGCCTCATACGACGGGGTACAAATCTATTTTTTCATCTTCACTTTTCATGCATTGGAGGGAGCGAATCAAGAACTTTTTTCTTTTGTTATTTCGGTTACAAATCCATACCAATATGTAAAAGTGAAACGTTGTCTGTTTGTTTGTTTGTTTGTTTGTTTGGGGAGCTTTCACGTGATAACTGCTGGACGGATTTTGATGACTTTTGGAATGGAGATAGATTTTGCCCTGGAATAAAACACAGGATACTTTTTATCCCGAAAAATTGCAAGTTTCCACCAGAAAACTGGAAAATGTTGATTACTTACTATAAGGAACGGTTGCCATCACATAATGGTCTGTGGTTGCCATGGAAACGAAATAACAAGTCTGTCAAAAAACGACAATCGCTTTGGTGCTATACCTACTTTTGCATTGGTTTTTAATATCCTAGAATAAAATAGGATGCCTTTTTTTGCGATAAACGGTAGTCGCTGTAAGGAACGGTTGCCATGGAAACGAAATAACAAGTCTGTCAAAAAACATCAAGAACTTTTGGTTCTATACCTACTTTTGCATTGGTTTTTAATATGCTAGAAGAAAATAGAATTCTATTGTTCGCGATAAACTGTAGTACGCGCAGACGAAGTCGCGGGCGGGTAAGCTAGTATTATATAATACAGACAGGAACAGACAGAAGGACCGACGGGCATGAAGTTTGAGGTTGACTACGGAACCTCAAAATTTATTTTGTTTGCTAGAAAGTTGAAAATGATACTAATGTTACCTAATTACTGTAAGGGAAAGGTGTGCGAGATGATCCCTACATCGTAGCGGGGCGCAAGCGACGAGAACTGTGTTAAGAGCAAAAATTAATAAGTTAATTTAAAAATATTAAAAAAGAAGCTTTTATGTAGTAGCCATATCATTATGAAACATAATTAGAACGGACTATCGTGGGCTATCACAATTAAATGCGTATACAACATTTCGTGTCTGTGCCGTTAACCGTTGAGGAGTTCCCTAGTCAGGGCCCAACCCTGAGTGCAACAACCTTATCATGGTAAAACTTAAAATCGGCTATCATAATAAAAAGCGTACACAAAATTTCGTTTCTGTGCTGTTGACTGTAGAAAAGTTCCTTTATCTGGAGCTAATCTTGGACAGCGATTCAGGTCATGTTTAGCAAAAAAATGCATTGTTAACGGAGTTAAAGTACTCGTTGGTTCACTTCCGATGTGAACCAACGAGTACTTTAACTCCGTAGGATAAGAATAAGTGGTTCTAAATCAGCTTGCAAGATTTTACTAAACAAACACACATAATAATGTGTGTTTGTTTAAAAATATGTGTGTTGTATGTATGTAAGGTTATATATATATATTATATATGGTTATGTTATGTTGTTATGTTTTGTTGTTAGGTTATGTTATGTTAACAACAAAACATAATAATAATATTACATACAATTGTATGTAGGTATGGTAATAATTTTCGTATTTGGTTTAAAAAAATGCACAATTTTTATTCAAACAATAGAGGGCGCGCGCCCGTGTCTTTGCCCGCGTACTAATTTTTCGGGGATATAAGGATCCTACTATTTTTATTCCTATTCGAGATAGATTTTGCCAGCAGCTTCGCTCGCGTGGTTGTTTTTTTTCCTTTTTGTTTCCTAAGTATACCATATATTGAACTAACTCACAATTTGCCAGAAGACTAATGAAAAACATAGCTTATTGACTATGCAGACGAGACGTTTTCCTCATGCGCTGCTAGCACGCGCTTAGATGCGCTGCAAATGCCATGCGTTCGCAGTCTCTGTGTCTTTGCAGTTTGCACACGTGAATTGCACAGTTTGGTTAAAGTAAACCTTTGGCCATTCTGCAAATTAACATCCAGATGTACCTACTTCCGACGGAGAGAAACTTCGTAAATGTAAACGCTATACATCCAACATAGTGTTTTTGTTCATGTCCGCTGGACATCATAATTTGACGGAATCATTTGCGAAAGTCCGACTCGCAATTTGACCTTTTTTTGGTGTTTTACTTTAGTTTGTACTATAGTCACACCAGTTTGTACTATAGTCACACCAGTCTATTATTTATTCTGTGCACTAGTTTGGCACCAGTTTGTAGGTATTTATGTATTAACGATAGAGCAAAAACAATAGGTAACATTAACAAAAAACACGTTGCTAAATGCTTCTGGTAAGGAGGCGCTTTAAACGCGTCACAGACGGCTAAGATACGATAATATTTTATCTTAAGATAAAATATCGCTCGCTATACAATTTATATGAACCATCAAAAACGGCGAAGATAATATATATTTGCATCTTACAGTATCTTAAGATATCGAGCGATATGGAATTTATTAAAAGATGTCATCTTAAGATACGAAATATATCGTAACAGATACAAAAAATATATTAATATACTATCTTAAGATACAAAATATATCGTAAATGCTCTACAGGTTGCTCTGTTTTGTTTTCGTGACGTTTTTTAAACCCGTAAACAAAGACTGGTGTTATAAGTTTAGGGCGTACTGTGTGTGTGTGTGTGTGTGTGTGTGTGTGTGTGTGTGTGTGTGTGTGTGTGTGTGTGTATGTATGTATGTATGTATGTATGTATGTATGTATGTGTGTGTGTGTGTGTGTGTGTGTATGTGTGTGTGTGTGTGTTAGTGTGTGTGCGCGTGTTAGTGTGTGTGCGCGTGTTTGTGTTTGTGTGGCATCGTAGCTCCCAAACGAATGGACCGATTTAGCTGTAGTTTTTTTATGTTTGTAAGCTGGGGTAGACAAGATGATTCATAGCTATAATGGGGGGGTGGGAAGTCGGGGGTTATATACATTTTTAATTAGTGCTTGTTATTGGTTTAATTGGCTGTGCCCATGGCTTTTCTCTAGGTTAAAAGTTACCTATGTGTTATTCCAGGAACATAAGTACAGACAGATTAACAGAAAGAAAAACACGATTTAAAAAAAGTATATTATTGTACTTACAGTAGTTTGTTTAATGTACCCTGTTTTTTTAATTATCTTCATATATTTTTTGTTTTTTTTTTCATCAATTTGCATATCATATTCGAAATCAGAATCGTCGTCTGATGAGCTATCTAATAAATCTAATAGTGAACCTGTATTACTCATATTTTATTATCCTGTATATAGAAAGCGGTGAAGAAATACGTGTGGCACCTAGGGCGGCCAGCGAGCGAATGAATAATTTCAATATATTATTGTATCTTAACCGTGTGTGATACCCTAAGATGCTATAATATTTTATATGCTGATATCGTAACATCAAATATTATCGTATCTTAGTCGTCTGTGACGCCCTTTATTTTCCAAGCGTCTCTAGCCTCAGTCAAAAAACTTATTTTGTAATTTGTAATATAGGGAGATAAAAGAGCTCCGATTAATTTTTGTGTACTATGAACTGAGAATAGGAAACCTGGCAGAGAAACACTAAACATTTTACGTATGCCAAGACCACCGAACCTTATTGGTAGTGAGGCCTGGCACCAAGAGCGATCATCGAAAGGTACATTGAGGATGGTGGTGAGCGTATCTCTTAAATTGTTGTGAAACTGTAAGATATGATTCCAAACTTGACAACACCTTCATAAATCTTGGGACATAAAGGCAGTAGCGAATTATAAAATATGCCATATGTGTATTAATTTTATGTAACCGGTCCGAAATAAAACGAAAATTTTGAATTTTTTCTCCATTGAAATATGGTAATGATTCATCGAGGATCGAGGCCCGTAAAAGGAGAAGTGAACTGTTTTGCAAAATTTTAATATTTGGATCTATTTTTCTAAAAACATCTATAGAGTCGTTTTTTGAAATGATTGAATTTGAAAGGTATAATTCACATTTAGAAAAATTTAGAGTAAGTAAGTTTCAACCTATTGTTTTGAATTGTCTTGTTAAATTTTCGAAATCTTTGGCGACTGTGACATCGCCTAAAATGTAGAAAAATCTAGAAAATTAGTAAAATGGTAATGAAGAAATAAAATAATCTCGAAAACGTAAGTTTATATGCCATATCCGTTTAATATTACAATTAGGTTGAGTATTCTTTGCCACGTCAGTATTCTCCCCGATGGGATCATCTCGTACACCTCTACCCTCACCTCTACTCATTGATTAGCTCTTTTTCCGCCCGCTCGTCGTCAAATTGTAGATGCGTAAACACTTAATCAGCAGAGCTATGTATGGAGCTCTGGAGCGGCTTCTATGTATAATATGTATACAGCGCAGGTGCGGCGCTCGCCACTGTTGTGTAGCGGTAGCGTCGCCCTCGGCCCGCGCCCGCGGCCCCCGGGACCGCGAGGAAATCAACGTGCAGTAACAGTAGGCACAGGGGAGCGGTAGCGGGCGCTGCTTGCCGGTAACGGCTGCGCCGCCGTACAACGTGCTCGGGTCAGTGGCGCCCGCGACCGCGCGCAGGTCACGGTCCACACGCGACCTTTCCTAGAACAAGCGCTGCACTAAGACCGGCGCAGGCGCAATGAGCGCTACAAGCAACGCATGCAATTGTGCGATACTCGCGGACGACTCTTAGGCCCTGGCAACACTGTGATATTTCACCGCACGTTTTTTTCTCGCAATTCTGTTACACATTAAATTTTATAGGAGTATCCGCACAGGCAGTTAAAAATTCACGCGGGAAATAAAATTGTGGTTTGATGCAAATTGAACGCGATGCGGTGCGAATTTATTTCCGTGCGATTTTTTTGTATTGTATGAAGTAGTTATGGCCATGGCCGCACTGCGAAATAAAATTCGCGGGTTTCGCTCAGTTCTGCACCGGCGCTATTGGCACATTTTTTCAGTCTTTATTTTTATTGCATTTCACTTCTTACGTTTGTTTCTTGTTTTTTATTATTATTATTGCTTTGTCATCGGTTTGTGAGCTACCCTGAAAGTTTCATTAGACGTTCGTCTCAGCCGGGAACTGCATCAAACTGACAAAAATCGTACGAAATTTTATTCGCAGTGCGTAATAAGTGTTATTCCGATCACGGAATAAAAATCGCGCGGTGAAATATCGCAGTACGGTCAGAGCCTTATTGTAACGCCTAAGCTTTCGCGGCGCTGCTGTTCTCGAGTGTGGTCTGTGAAATGGTGGAATAAATAAAGATGCACGTCTTGGATAATCAGAATGCCTATACGTAATCGATTTTATTAAGTACTCGTATATCAACCGTTTTACAACGACGGTATCATGGGACGGTATTTGATTGAAAGATGACTATAGTTGAAACACTAACAATACCTACTAACTACACTTTACGCTCGGTACTTTATTAGTTATTGTTGTATGCACACTACAGCTGTAGTGTACAAGAACAATTTATAACATATTCTCTCAGCTGGACTTAAATAAATTTGAACCCAGCAAATGAAAACCCCAGCTATGTTTTCATTTGTGTAGTGGATACTAACCTCAAAAAGACGTACGTAAGAATTTATCTAGTTGTGATTTCTATTCGTAAGTACATAGGTGTTTTAATAATAAGTATCTACTGTTATAAAATATTTGTTTCATACGTCCTTTGCGTCTACTTTTGTACTTAGCTGTAGTCGTTACCTACTTAAGTAGTAGGTATAACTACAACTATGATTCCCATAACATTATTACTATCACGATATATCCGCGTGAGTCGACTCGTTTACCAATGATCGACGAGCCGATAGTCGGACCCCTCTCTATGATTTCGCCCCCTAAAGTAATGAGAGAGAGACGGACGCTCGGCAGTCGGCCCCCCGGTCCCCCAGGCTAACCCCGTGTGTTGCGCAGTCGAGATGGCGGAGTTGTTCACTGAGGGGCGCGAGTGCGTGAACTGCGGCGCCATCCACACGCCGCTCTGGCGGCGCGACGGCACCGGCCACTACCTGTGCAACGCGTGCGGCCTCTACAACAAGATGAACGGCATGAACCGACCGCCGAAGCAGCCGCGGCGGCTGGTACGTCAGCGCAACGCCGCGCTCGCGCTCGCCGCGCCCGCTCACGACGTACGCAACAGCCTCGCTCGCATACCCCCCGCCCGCCACCCGCGCACCGCCCCTCCCCGCCCCAGAGATCCGCGCCCGCCGAGCGTCCGCTCTGCTCCTCGGGAGCTTTAGTGACAGTTGTGTTGGTTGCAGTGGCCGCGGAGGGGGCCCCGCCGGGCGCGGATTTCTACAAGGGCTTCCTGTTTAACGGCATGACGTCGCCACACGCGCCGCCCGCGCCCGTGCCGCACGCCGCCTCCACCCCCTCTGACTACAATAAGAAGAAAGGGGTACGTGTCCCCGTCCCGCCTCCCGCACGATCATCGCACTAACCGTCATCGCTTGTCCTCGCTAACCGCACGCCGCCCCCCCCGCGTCCCTCGCACGCGACTCACCTCCTCTCTGTGTGCAGATGGGCACCAAGCGGCCGGGCATGGCGTGCACCAACTGCCACACCACCACCACGTCGCTGTGGCGCCGCAACGCACACGGCGAGACCGTCTGCAACGCGTGCGGCCTCTACTACAAGCTGCACAACATCAACCGTCCGCTCGCCATGAAGAAAGACTCCATACAGGTACGCACGTGCTACTTACTCCTGCGTTCGTTCTTAGGTAGGTTAGTGAGCTCCAAGCATCTCCCGTCTGTAACACAACCTCCGGACGCTTTCTACTGATCTCAGCCACAGAATAAACAATCGTACTACTATCTCAGCGAAGCTATTCTCGATGCGAGCGAAGTGCTGACGATGTTTGGTGAGACTTAGATCGATCGATACTTCATCATAATCAGCCTATATTTTTGTCCACTGCTGGACATAGGCCTCTCCTAATGCATGCCACTGAGCTCGGTCTTCAGCTCTCCTCATCCATTTTCTTCCAACCGCTTTTCACAGGTCGTCACTCCACCTGGCCACAGGGCGTCCTACGCTATGTTTGCCTAACCGTGGTCTGCAGTCGAGAACTAGTCTACCCCAATAGTTATCGTTTCTTCGGGAATTGTGATCAGCCCACTGATCAGATCAGACCTTACATTCGTGGACTAATTTGACCGTCAGTGTCCACGGTTTGGCTCCGTAGATCATGACGCATTAATTGAAGACTTTTCTCTTGAGGCTCTGTGGTGTGGACGACGTAAAAACTTGACGAAACTTGCCGAATGCTGTCCAACCCAGCTGAATTCTTCTATTGGCTTCCTTTTCAAAGTTGTTCTTCCTAATTGCATTGCCCAAGGTAAACATATTGTTGGACAACTTCAAGAGGTACACAATTGACTACTTACAATCGGTTCCTGGTCATTCATTCCTAGATCGATGTGTCGAGAAGCATCAACTATAGGTTGGTCAGCATACTTTGCAAGTCTTGCAGTGACTCCGCACTGAGGACCATGTCATCGGCAAATTGTGAAATGCTCTCGCCATCGATATTAATCCCCATTCCTTTCCAATGAAGCATCTCAAACACAATTCACGGATCAAGTTCTGTGTGTTGATATTTTCAGACGCGGAAACGGAAACCTAAGAACAGCATGAAGGCAGAGCGCAGCATGAAGAACGCGGCCCGCAGCGTCGTCGCTGCCGTCAGCTCGGGCGTCAAGATCGAAAACATGAGCGATTTCAGAGGTTCGTTTTCCTGTTATTAATTAAATAAATAAAACCTACCGCCTCCTTCGGGGAGACACAGAGGTGCATCTGTATATTTTTTCGGTGAAGACTCTGGGCCTGCCGCTTTCTGCGACTCGATCGATCAAACGCTGGACAAACGCTACGCTTGTTCAATTCGCTGCGATTGTCCGTATCTGTCGGAAAAAGAAAAGGGTAAATGTACGCGGCAAGCCCATATCCCATCCCTTACAAAATCGCTAAGGATGAGTTTTGGTTTCAGTGGACGGCAGCCCAGGTGGCGGCGCGGCGCGGTCGCCGCTGCCGCTGAGCTACTACGTGCAGCACCCGCTGAAGCTGGAGGAGCCACCGCCGGCGCACGCGCACGCGCACTCGTCGCATGCACACACGCACGCGCCGCACCCACACCTGCAGCACGCGCTCTACGACGAGGCGGAGTACCGGCGCGCCACACTCGAGCCCACCGACCGCCTCGACCGCCCCACCGTCGTCTCCATGGGGAGCTGAGCCCCCCGCCCGCCGCCCGACGACCCCCGAGGGACGCGAAGCGAAATAATTATAGAATCTCAATTATTTTAGTTCGTTAGCGTAGTCGTAGGAGTGTGATGCGAGAGCGAATTCGACCAAAGAGTCGCTGCTAGTTGACCAAATACCGAGCGCGCGGGCGCCACGGCCGTCCGTGTGCACGTTTAGCGGATAAGAGATGTACACATTTTATTTCTATTATTATCACGGCTGACGCCGAATAATGCCTTTATTATATTTAGTAATACGATGATAAGAATTTATTAGTGAACGTGCTCAAACATGTTAGGAGAGGTAGTAATTTTGTTATTGTTGGGATCGAGTCGTGAGATTGCGAACGCCGAGTCGCGCTCGCCACGAGGCGCGGGCCGTTCCTAGAGCTGCATTCCTGTACTCTACGTACGACACTAGTTAGGTAGCCTTAAATAAATAATAACCGTTTAATAGCGACGCGATCGAGGAACCTTATCCGATCGTACAAATTATTATAAAGGTTAAATTTTAATCTCGTAATTCATACTACCATAAAATTGTAACTCTCCGTTTATATTGTAGCCATAATTTAAGGAATTTCATTGAACTCCATGACTTGAAAGTACATTCCAAGAATTAATGAAATGAGTGCCCACGACAACGTGTAACGTGCAGTGAGCAGGAGGGCGTACTAAATGCCCACTGGCTCTCTGGAGCACCTCTCGCGCGTTACGGAACAATGTTCGGAGGCACTTCTCTGCGTGAATCTCATATTGATATCTTTAAACACTTAGTTAATTAACGTCTATCATAATTAAAATTGGACTTCGGTTTATGTACCAGGGATCTTAGAGTAGTCTTCACTTAAGATACCTCTCCAAAGAATAATAATGTAAATCGTTGACAGGCTGCATAATAATTTATTTGTAGACAATTGGCTCATTTTGACTCGTAAACTTATAAAGTTAAGTAATTTCTATTGAAAGTAATCGTATTAGATCTGAGCAAACTCTCTATAAAATTATTTAATAAATTGGATCTGTATTTTTACACATATATTGTATTCCAATAGGTACTTGGTATCGATTTATGTTCGGTGCCGGTACCTAATCCATTGATTGTTTTTGTGTTGAATTCTTAGTAAGTACATTACTATATTGTACAGACAGGGTGTTCGTGGAGGTGTTGTTCGACAGCGCGCCCCGTTGTACTGACATAGCTGAAGCCAATGATATTATATATGAAAAGGGCTAAAGCACTATGTTATGTTAAACTATTTATACATAATACCTTTATGTAAAAGATATATTTACGTCGCCGTCGCGCGAACCGTTAGCATATACGTTATATTTGTAAATACTAAGTAAGCGATCAGAAGTACACACTATTAATAAATTAATAATTTTGAAGCAATGCCTTGTCTCATTTGTTTGCAACCCCGTCGACTGTTCTGAGTACCGTGTTGTTTGTCAGTCTGCTCCTCCCTCACCGCACGGGACTGTGCACAGGACTGTTCCATTGAACACCGTGTTGTTTGTCAGTCTGCCCCTCCCTCACCGCATGTGACTGAACAGGACTGTTCCCGTGAGTACCGTGTTGTTTGTAAGTCTGCCCCTCCCTCACCGCATGGGACTTTGCACAGGACTTCCCGTGAGCACCATGTTGTTTGTCAGTCTGTCCCGCCCTCACCGCACGGGACTTTGCACCGGACTATTCCCGTGAGCACCGTGTTGTTTGTCAGTCTGCCCCTCACTTACCGCACAGGACTGTTCTTGTGAGCACCGTGTTGTTTTGTCAGTTTGCCCCTCACTCACCACACGGAACTGTGCACGGGACTGTTCCCGTAAACGCCGTGTTGTTTGTCAGTCTTCCCCTCCTCACCACACGGGACGGTACACGAGACTGTTCCCGTGAGCACCGTGTTGTTTGTCAGTCTGCCCCTCCCTCATCACACGGGACTGTTCTCGTGAGCACCGTGTTATTTTGTCAGTCTGACCCTCACTCACCGCATGGGACTGTGCACGGGCTTGTTCCCGTAAGCACCGTATTGTTTTGCCAGTCTGCCCCTCACTCACCACACGGAACTGTACACGGGACTGTTCCCGTGAGCGCCGTGTTGTTTGTCAGTCTTCCCCTCCTCACCGCACGGGACAGTGCACGAGACTGTTCCCATGAGCACCGTGTTGTTTTGTCAGTCTGCCCCTCACCGCAACGTCTCGCACGGGCATCAGAGCAAGTCAAGGGCTTATGCGGCATCGCTGCACTGCATTTTATCAATATCAGTGCAGGGCTTTGTCAGTCTTTGCCCATCATAGCCTTTGGTCTAATTTTATACAATATTTCTGAACACTAGACTCGGAGAATTTAACAGCGTGTAAAACACTACATTTAATACATGAAAATATAAAAGAGCGATTATATAATAGACTGATCTGTTCTACCTCATACTCGTATTACTCCATTCAAAATTCTCACTTTGTTAGTCTAGGAACTATTTTTAATCGACTTAATAAAACAGGTTTCAATTTCTCTATAGTTAAGATGAACATAGTAAAAATATGTTTTTTTTTTTTTTTTTTTTTAGAAAGGATATGTGCTGTTGGTCTGTAACTGACCTCTACAGCGTCAGCGGACGGTGGGGCGGGCGCAAAAGCTCTCCGCCGCAATGCGTGACGCAGAAGGCGCACGCCAAAGTTAAGTTTTTTGGCCACTTGCTCAAGGGCACCCAGGGGGTACGAACCTCGGCTTGGACAGTTGCCATTGATTACTTGGGGAGTATCGAACTAAACACCCCTCGATCTCTACTGTTAGGTAGTGATCGAGAGGGCCCTCATGAAATGGCTGGAGCCCTTTAAATGAATTGCATAACTGACCACCGATTCGGAATACACCTTCGAGAAGAATCGGCAAGAAACTCGAAGGCGAATAAAGTCGAAATTAATTACGGGACCTTCGACCTCGCATCCGGCGAGGTCGGTGTCTGTGTCTAATTGTGGCAAAATATGTAGCTTACTCCCGCCAAAACCGTAAGTCAGACAAATTATAAATGGTAAAATTAAATTATAACAGATGTAAAACCCCATGCTAAACAAACCCTACCCTAATTCCTAAATTGAACTATTGTAAAATATAAATGAAATGAGAGATGGAGAGATGGATGGATGGATGGCCTGGAGGTCAGAAAAAACACATATATTTATATACATACTAACTGTCCGCGGCTTTGCCCGCGTGGTCATTTCATGTAAAAGTAGCCTACACATGTTATTCCAGGACTCTTGGTCCTTGAAAGTACCTAAAACGTACAATATTATACTACATTTCTTCAAAATTCGTTCAGCCGTCATATAAATAATAAATAGTTTTTTATCGATTGCTCGGCATCTTATCATCAGAATAAGGCTAGCGCGCACTGCCTTGCGTTGCATTTTTATAACGCATATTCTGTGAAGTACGGAGTGTCATAGAAGTGCACGTATTGCGATGAAATAAACCCTAGAATAAACGCACCGCGTTCCACCACAAGGCAGTGCGTGCAAGGCCTACGATACCAAGTACCTCAGTTTTTTAATAAAACCTGGTAAGGCGTCGTAGAGCGACGGGCGGTAAGGTAACGAATGACGTGCAGCGTGCAGATGAAGCGAAGAAAATACGTTGTTCGTATAAGTTACGTATGTTCAGAATAGTTTGATCTGTATGTATATATACAGATATGTGCAGAGTAATTTGATATCAACCGGACAGTACTCGTAGGCAATTCAACAGACAACTTCCAGTCGCAAGGACTTGAGAGCTGGAGGTCGTGCTGAGACAAAGCGCTAAAGCTAGGGTGAGGCGAATTCAAAAAGTTTACAGATTTGAATTTAGCGGTACGCTTGGTTGCAGTGAATAAAATGCTTGCGTGTTTTATGTTCAATTAGCGCCATCTAGTTAAATTGGAGGCTGAACTTTGATTTGTTTGGTTTATGCGGTGTTGATTCTGGTAAATTATGTAGTGTTACAACCTTAATTATTTTCTTTATACAGTATTATTGCTTTATAATAAGTACAGATACCATGCTCTCTAGTGTGGAGGTCCTACACTAAAAAGACCTCAGCTTTCAATCATAAAAAACCGCACCTAAATCGGACCATTCGTTTGGAAGCTTTGGATTCTCACCCCTTTTTCTCACCTCCCCCCTCCTTCTCCCCATATAGCTAAGAACCATCTCAATCACATTAGCTATGAACCGAAAAAACACACACACACACACACACACACACATACACACACACTCACACATACACGACCTAAACTTATAACACCCGTCTCTTTGTTCGGGGGTTAAAAAAATGTAAAAATAACGCATAAGATATGTAAATGCTTTTAATTATGGAGCAAAAAAAATCTAAAAGCGCGTGGTTTTGATCCACGGACGTCTGGATTATAATTCCACGCATGTTACCGCTTGGCCACTTGTTACGTGAAGCAAAAAACGAAATTTGGTACCGTTCTTTAAAAAGATGTTTATTACTATAATTTAACATAAACTTTGGACCCTTATCCCTTAAAAATCATTAATTTTTTCGGGAGTAAAAGTATTCTAAATTTTAACATATAATATAAACTTTGACTATGCCCAGTTACATCAAAATCCGTTCAGTAGTTTCAGCGTGATACGTGTTCTTTTAAATAACTTTCAACCCTTATCCTGCGGGAACCCTTTATTTTTTCGGGATAAAAAGTATTCTAGATGTTAATCCATAACATCAGCTATGATTGTGCCAAGTTGTATCAAAATCCGTCTGGTAGTTTCAGCGTGATGCATGTTCAAAGAGACAGACAGACAGACAGATAGACAGACAGACAGACAGAAAAAAATACAAAAATAACCTTTTTGCACTCCATACTGATTTTGAAGTTTATCTCAATTAAAATTTTCAAAAAATATTTAATGTACAGATTTAGCCCAGTTACAGTTTTATTATAGTATAGAAGATAGGTAGATAATATATTTCTATCTATACTTATTATAAAACTGTAACAGGTCCAAATCTGTACATTAAAGATATTTTGTAAATTTTTTGGAGGCTGCTCTTTGTTCCTTACTGAAGCCAAAACTGTATTTTTTTCATTTTTTGTCTGTCTGTCCGTCTGTCTGTCTGTATGTCTGCCTGTCGGCTAGGCATCACGCCGAAACTACTGAATGAATTTAAATGAAACTTGGTATGATTTGAGTTCATACTACGAGATAGGATATAGGATACTTTTCATCCCAAAAAATTAAAGGGTTCCCGCAGGATAGAGGTTGAATGTTATTTAAAAGAACACTTACCACGCTGAAATTACGGGACGGATTTTAATGAAACTTGGCACAGTCATAGTTTATATGACAGATGAAATTTGAGGACAATTTTAATCCCGAAAAAATAAAGGGTTCTTGTGGGATAGGGGCCCAAATTCTGTACATTTAAGTTTTTTTTTTTTTTTTTTTTTTTATTGTCTGGCATATGTTCGTACTGAAGCCAAAACGGTATTTTTCTTTTTTTCTGTTTTGTGTCTGTCTTTCTGTCTGTCTGTCTGTATCTTGGACGCTCATCATGCCGAAACTACTAAATGAATTCAATTGAATCTTGGCACGATTTGAGTTCATACTACGAGGTAGGACATTGTATACTTATTATCCCGATAAATTAAAGGGTTCCCGCAAAGTAGGGATTGCAAATTATTTTAAAGAACACGTATCACACTGAAACTACTGCACGGATTTTGATGCAACTTGGCACAGTCATAGTTTATATGAGGAGTGAAAATTGAGGTATTTTTTGATTACCAAGAAATAAAGAGTTCCTGCGGGATATGGGTCCAACTTCTGTGCATTGAAGATATCTAGTAAAGTTTTGGAGGTTGTTCTATTATTCGTACTGAAGCCAAAACTGTATTTTTTTTTCATTTGTGTCTGTTGTCTTTGTTTGTCTAGAGACAAACAGAAAGACAACGCAACACAAAACGTCTTAGACACGCATCACGCCGAAACTACTGAATGAATTCATATGAAACATGGCATGATTTGAGTTCATACTACGAAGTAGGACATTGGATACTTTTCATACCGGTAAATTAAAGGATTCTCGCAGGATAGGGGTATTTTCTGTGGAGTTGGTATTCATGTTTTACGGTTTATAGTTACTTCCATAGTTCACCGATATTCAAGGAATATTCATCCAAATTTCAAGTACCTAGGTCCACCGGTTTAGGCTGGGCGTTGTCTGTCAGTCAGTCAGTCAGTAGGTATAACACGGTACTGTTTTATAAACATGATTAAAATAATGTAATAAAACACATATTTTTATTATTCTGCCCAAAACTGAAGGGCATCTATACTTATAATAAAGCAGTAAGTATTAAAAATCTGTTAAAGGAAGGTATTAAAAAAAAACGATGGTACTAATAATAAGCTACTGAAAATGAAACAACATTTTTAAAATTCGTGCCTATATGTTGTCTGTTAGACTGTTCACGCATCACGTAAAAACTACTAAATCGATTGCGATGCGGTTCATTGTTGGATAGCTTAGGGTTTGGCTTAAAAACTGGTGTACCTATTTTCTCAATCCGATGAGTAGAAGCCGAGTAATCGATAAAAACTTATTGACGGCTGAAGGATTTTTATGTAAATGTTGGCATATTTGTCTTGTAATAATAATAGAGTTCTTTTTGTTGAGTAAATCGATTATATACTACACCATGCAATCGATTACATGTACTGACCATGTAAAGGTTGCCATAATTATCTGTGCAATATTGGATGTCATAGAGTTTACTACTAACACCACCCACCCGACAACCGACATGCATGCTGCTGAGCTCGACTATGAGATCATTAAGGTATAGATTGAAAAGCTTAGGAGACATCAGCCCCCCCTGCCTCACTCCGCACTCCAAAACATAAGTCTCGGAAAGAGTATTACTTATTCTATTATACTATTCTGAGTATACTATTTCCGCCGGTACATTCCTGTCCCTCAACTTTCCCCAAAGCACATCATATGACACACTATCGAAGGCCTTGAAGAGGTCAAGAAAGCACGCAGGATACACCGGCGTTTTGCGGTCTGTGTAATATTGGACAGTGTGCTTGAGACTTAAAATAGCGGTCTCGGAGGACAGTCCAGGCAGGTGTTTTTTTTTTTAATTTATTAAATTTTTTCACTATATATATCACCCTCTTGAATTAGTATATTATTATACTAGTTGTGCCCGCGGCTTTGCCCGCGTGGTCGTTTCATTTAAAAGTAGGCCACACGTGTTATTCCAGGACCAAAAGTACCTACAAAGTACAATATTATACTAAGTACATTTCTTCAAAATTCGTTCAGAAATCAGAGCCGTCAAGTAGTTTTTTATCGATTGCTCGGCATCTAATCATCGGCATAAGGCTAGCGCGCACTGCCTTGCGTTTTTATAACGCATATTCTGTGAAGTACGGAGTGTCATAGAAGTGTACGTATTGCGGTGAAATAAACGCATATAATACAATATGAAATAAACGGTAGAATAAACGCACCGCGTTACACCGCAAGGTAGTGCGCGCCAGGCCCTAAGATACCAAGTTACCCAGTTTTTAAATCAAACCTTAATTATCTTCTTTGTACAAACTTTTTTGTTCATAATGCTTTATTATAAGTACAGATACTACGCCCTCTAGTGTAGAGGTCCTACAATAAAAAAACTTACACCCGTGTTAAGGAAGTAGGATACTCCATTGTGTTATAATCGAACTCTAATATATACCCGTTTTAGACTCTTTATGCGTGATACATCTTGTTTACCCCAGCTTTCAAACATAAAAATCCGCAGCTAAATCGGTCCATTCGTTTGGAAGCTACGATTCTCACCCCTTTTTTCTCACCTCCCCCTTTCCCTACCATTCCCCATATGTCTAAGAACCATCTCGACCACATCAGCTTTCAAACAAAAAAAAACCGTATCAAAATCGGTCCATTCGTTTGGGAGCTAGGATGCCACAGACACACACACACACACTAAGTGATAAACATCCGTCTCTTTGTTCGGGGGTTAAAAATGTGAAACAGTAAGCAGTTTGGTTACCAATAAAAACAGCGGCAAGAGAGCGCTTTTTATGAGGGATTGTAATTTATAAACGACTAGCTGCGCCCCGCGGCTTTGCCCGCGTGCAATCTTCTTCCGCATCCTATTTAAAAATTCTACAGGTAGCGTTACAATCATGTCACATAATTTAAAAGAGTTTTTGGTTGTATATATTCTTTACATTGAAGTTATTTTTTAATAAAAAAAAACCTTGTGAGTAGGTACACGAATAGGTCTGACGGTTTCCCAACACGTGAGCACGGCACATAACAATTGTCCATGTGAGGAGCATTTATTTTCAAAATTTAATCCATATACTTGTAGTGTTTATACCTGCGCCTTGCTTAGTAATTGCAATAAAACCTTCCTTTGTGCTCTTCGATACTCAAGGAATCATTAATTTTCAATAAAAACACTTTTTTAAGAGAAATAATAATAGAATCTCATTTATCTATTATGTTTATTTAAACACACAAAAGCTCTGCTAAATACAAATGTATTGCCAATTGCAAGACGTTATCAATTTAAGAAAAAGTTTTGATAAACTATGTTTTAATAACTATGTGTTTATTTATATTTGTATTTATATTAAAAATAATCACACAATCGTTATCAATTAAAGACAAAGTTTTGATAAACTAATAGTGTTTGTATTTCTATTAAAAACATAGTCTTTCTATTAAAAACACGCAGTGTCATAGTGCATATTTTTTTTAAATATAATCACACCATTTAATATTCATGGGGTACCTCCCCATGACATTTTTAAATCCCTCCTTTTTGCACCCCTGGGATGTCACTTTGACACCTGCTACTTTGACACCTGTCACTTTGACACCTGTGACTTTGACACATAATTTTGAAAATTCCTTCAGAGCTTCTATTTTCTTCCTTATTTTAGTCCCATCCTCCTCCCCCTGGCCCCTCCCCTTTAAAACCTCTACCAACAACCCTCAACTCCCACCCTCGCCATGTCACTTTGACGAAGAATTTGCTTTGAAATACTTATTTTTTTAAAAATATAATCACACTATTTAATGTTCATGGGGAGGTATCCTCATCATCGTCATCATCAGCCCGTGTCAGTCACGCGTATGTCTGCTGGACATACGACTTTTCGAAAGCACGCCACTGAACCCGATGAACTTTATTTTTCAGTGTCATACCTTTAACTTCTAAAGTGTTTCTGCTCTCCTGGTACTTTAAAATGCTTTTTTAAAATATAATCACACTATTTAATGTTCATGGGGAGGTATACACACTTTTAATAACTTTATTTATCAATGTAATATCTCCAACTTCTTAAGTCTTTCTGCTCTCCTGGTACTTTTTTTTTTTAAATATAATCATTCCATTTAACTTTCACGGGGAGTCACTTTTAATATCTATATTTTTCAATGTCATATCTCCAACTTCTTAAGTTTTTCTGCTCTCCTGGTACTTTGTTTTTTTTTTTAAATGTAATCACACTATTTAATGTTCATGGGGAGGTTATTTATACTCACTTCTAATAACTTTATTTGTCAATTTTGTATCTCCAACTTCTTAAGTGTTTCTGCTCTCCTGGTATTCTTGATATACTTTTTTTTTAATACTTATAATCACTCGATTTAATTTTCATGGGGAGGTATACTCACTTTTAATAACTTTATTTGTCAATTTTGTATCTCCAACTTCTTAAGTGTTTCTGCTCTCCTGGTACTTGGCAATACTTTTTTTTTATACTTTTTTTTTATTTTTCCAAGTCCCTAAGAAAACGATAATATTTTTTTCTCCTATTTCTTGATCAAAAGTAGCCTATGTGTTAATCTAGGATATAAGCTATCCTGGTACCAAATTTCATCCAAATCCATCCAGACGTTCGAGCGTGAAGGAGCAACAAACACACACACACACACACACACACACACACACACAAACATACAAACTTTCGCATTTATAATATTAGTGTGATTAGTGTGATTATTAGTATAATAATATACTAAGTACAGTATATTATTCATTTAATTTTTTAACCCTGTTGTTTTTCTGGTGGTTTAAGTAATTTTTTTTTTTAACATGTGAATAGCGTTGTGGGCTACTTTATTGTTACCATGTTTTTGTACAGCTTTATGTACAAAAACATTTCTGAAACCCAAACTGTGCATCATGCAAATTTAAGTATTTTTTCAAGCTAGGTGATTTTGATTTGAAAAATTACATAAATTTGCATACTTAAAATTGTTTACTTGATATTAAACTGTTCAATATTTTAGCAACAATCGTCGCGAGGGAGATTGTACGATAGTTTCCCTTTTCCGTTATAGCCCACGTCCTGTTCTTAATTATAGGTACGACAGTTGTTCTCATCAAGTCCGTTGGTAAATAAGAGTGACTAATACACATCGTATAGAACATAGACAGAACCCTCGGTAGGTGAATCCCCGCGTATTGCATATGTTTAATGCTGAGTCCGTCATGTCCAGGAGATTTAACTCTGCTCATTATGTATAATAATTACAGGATGTACTTGTTTAGCCGAGAAACGCAGTAGTGACTCTTCTCCCTGAACGACAAACAATCAGAATCGGTCATCATTGATGACGGTCCAAGTGGAGATCGCACCTTAAAATGTTCCATAAATATAATTGCAATCTCTTTATGTTCGTGACTTCCACCGACACTCACTGCAAAGCCAGGCGTAGTATCAAGCATTCCAGTAGATTACCAAAATTTACTAAAATCTTTCGAGGCTCTTTGGTTAGCGATTAAATCCATCTTAATCTGGTCCTGGTTGTTTTGGCACCACTTCAATCGACCGTTAAATTGTTTTCAAGATTCACACATTTGTGTGTATACTTGACCAGAAGTTGGGCGATTATGCAATATCCAGTTCCTGAAATAAAGCTTGGCCTCGCGATTAGCTTCACAAACACTTGTTCCATCCACACAGAACCCTGCCCCTTTTAGGTCTATCACTACGCTTCTCACCAGTCTCTAAAGCGGCCTCACACATACAAGGTTCCTGTATGTAGGCCCATCTATAACTATTTTATGTTCAGTTGAACCGCATGACCCAAAACTGCATTCCAAAAACTGTTGAGGGAAATCAGTTTTGCGTGTTTTTTTTTTAATTTATTAAATTTTTCACTATATATATATATATATATATATATATATATATATATATATATATATATCACCCTCTTGAATTAATTAATTATTGGCACTTTTCCTTTTTGTTCTTTCATTCAGTATATTATTCAGTATTATTAATTTAACTCTGATATGTTTTTCTGGTGGTAGTTTTAAGTAAATATTTTTATTTAACATGTGAATAGCGTTGTGGGCTACTTTATTGTTACCATGTTTTTGTACAGCTTTATGTTACATTTTATAAAGTAGTTGTTTGCTATTTCAAATAAATAAAATAAAATATAAAAATTTGATACTCATCTCTATAACAGTGCGCCATATAACAATGCTCCGGGGCACGTTATGTGTCACTGACTTGGATTTCACTAATTCTAAATTACATTCTATATAGATAGGTATATGATCCGACATATTAACATCTTCCTCTCTGCCTACTTTAACAATAGTTTCCCCATGCTGATAGTGAGACAACGCAGTGATCTAACCAACTCCTAGTTCCATGAGCCTCACTTACAAAGGTATAACTATTTGAGTCTACTCCCAGTATTTCCACGTCAGCACAAATCCACGACTGGTCAGTACAGAAATTACTCAAATCCCTAAAATCAAGTTCAGTCGGGTGGGCATTAAAACCTCCAAGCACAAAAACACTTTCTACATCGCTGCTCTCTTCGATAGCTCTTATATCACTAAGTACCTCCGTAAAAATTATAATTGCACAAGAACTTTTTTTCTAAATTATAAATGTAATACCAATAGAAAAAAAACAACACGAGGTTGAATAATTATATTCTTTTCTTTGGAATATACTATAGTTAGTACAGGAACCATAGGAACATATAACGTAGGTACTACCTAACTATTATAACTCTTCAGACTTCGATAGCTCAAGGTAAGTTATGAATTTGAATAGGTATCTCCGATTGGTAATGTGACGGAGCAGGTGACCGCCTGAGGTTGCAGTATAGTTCTGAATTGATACTGTTAAGTGTCATTATCGGTTTATACGTGTGTCAAATGTACTTGTTTTACAATTGGAGACCAGGCGAGACCAGGCGAGACAGTTCATTCGTTCGGTGGTGAGCCACAACAATCTACAATGCCATTCGGAACTTTGAATTGCAATGTCTTGCGCTCGTCACGTAGACTTACCTCATGAAAAAAGGTTCATGTGAATTCTTTTTCGTCTTGCAGCCGTATGGTGCCGGCATCGTCTTAGAACCACCCGCTCTCATCCCGCGGGTGAGAACCAGCCAAAGGAACAATTCAGGAAATAGGTAACAACTTAGCTACTGCAACCACCAACACGCCTGCCAAGCGTGGTGGTTATGGAAAACCCCCTTGGGATATGCAAACAGCTCACAACCGCTCGTTCTGTCGTTCTATGCTATGGGGAGGCCGATGTTCAGCAGTAAACGTGATCTACTGATAAAGTGTTATGTGATTGACCTGTCCAAGTAACGTACTGCCATAACTACCTGGTAACTTTGACTTTTCGGCTAAAGGGGTCGTGCACATAACGAACTTATTGGTTTGACAGGTATTCCGATATGACTACAAACGCAAATGCCTCACAGAGACGAGCACAATGCAGTGCAGTTCTAATGTGTATTCTGTGGTGCAGTGCCACGTTGTACATATAATAATTGACAGAATACAGTAAAGTTGCAACTGCTTTTGGTGGTGTTTTTGGCATGCAATCAGTAGAAAAACTGCTCGTGCCGATACATTAGAGTCACTTCTACATATATACACATGTTGATGTTATAGGGGAAACTTGTATAAAACCGTTTTCTGCGAAAATTAATGTAGTGGGCCACAGCAGAGAGCTCGGCCGACTCCTCCAGCACTCGGGGATGTCATTTGGCACCCGTTTTACGTTTTACGGAAATTTTCCAGCATTTATGATAGAATATGAGATCCTTTGTTCGATTCATGTAAACACATATACTTACTCGTGTGGACAGATATAGGTAGGGTAGATAGAGCAGATACATTTATGATTCAACTATTTACCTACATAGGTACATATAACATGGAATCGAAAGCGGAGTAGCGACGGGTGCGGGGTAAGGGGTACAGGCCACTGAAACAATATGGCAGCTTATCAGCGACGCGCGTCACGTGCCGCCCGCACGTCTCTCCCCGCGCTGCTCCCCACTCTTTATTAGCTTTCCACGGAAAATGTTTGTCGAAAAAAACAAGCGATAAGATCGCGATGAGGTCGAGCGGCGCCCATCAATAATCCGTCGATGTCGAGTGGTTATCAGATCGCAGGGGATTAGGAACACGCGGCGGCCGAGTGTCACCCCTCCCCGCCAGCCGAGGGACCGCGTCACCGCACTCTACACTGCACTCCTGGCGTCCAGCTCGCGATCAGCTCGCCAGCGGCGCTCGGCACGGCGCCCGGCGACTGTAATGAGCCGCCCGCGCAGATACTGCTCTCATTATCAAATTTGCCTCTATCTGATAATTATACTCCGTATCGGGGATGGTATCGTGGTATCTCTCGTGTGTAGATATGTCCGCGTTGGCCTCCTGGCGCTCCAGGGATGGGGCGCGGTGGAGCGGGGGAGGCGAGGTGGCGACGTTTCCTACAAATATTTGCCGAGCGCTCGTCGGATGTGTTTGCTCGGCTTATCGAGTCATCGCGAACACACCCAGCGCCCCGGCCCCGCCGCCCGCAACCCCGCGCCCTTCAGGTTGCACAACCGCCGCACACACACTCACGCCCGGCACGCACGGCGGTGCTGCTCCTGGACCTGGAAGGGCCCAGGAGCAGCTCTCGACTTGAGCGGCACCGTCGGCTGCCGGTGAGCCACACTCGCGGCCACGTCGCGCTCACTCGCCGAGAACTACATACAGTATCTGCTAGATACGATTATCAAACTCTAAGATAACCGGTCTCACATTAGCGCCTAGTTAAGATAATCGAGATAACAATTTGCATATCTAAGGAAAGGTGCGATACGTCGGTGTTATATCAACGGGGTCGATGCACTGAGATAGCCCGTCGTGATTATCGCACCCCCCACGGCACGCTGTCGCGCTGGGCCGGCGTCGTCGGCTCCTTAGCACGAGACTCGGCAACGCACCTGTGAGGCGACTGACGAGAAGCTGTGGGTGTTTATTTTGGTCGAGGGAGCTACATCTGTTCAAAGGTTTATTTTGGACCATATCACATTTCTAACGAATTAAGCTATATGGAAACGTGCCAGCCCGCCGCCGCTGTCGACAGTCGCTTGAAGCGCCGCCGGCTGAAGCGAGCGCGGTATCCTGCATGCCGCCGCTGATTGTGCAACCTCGCTCGGTAACATTGCCCCTCACCCTTCTCCTCCTGTTCCTACTTTTGTCTTTCGCGATGAAGAGTTTGAGATTTGTACAACTTACCAAGTAAGTTGCGCAATTTTTCGTAGCAGTGTCGTAGCATGTTTGTAGCATAATATCGTTACCTGGTTGATTTATATTTTTTACAAGGATTGTGCACGACCAAATAGTTTCCAGACAAGTGTCAGTCGGAAAAAATGGTTGAAAGTTGTTGCTGCTAAAATTCGCTTAGATAAACATCGTATCGTCCACAAGGACTATGCCCCTTTTAAATAGCACAGTACTTATCATCGTCGGAACTTTACATTTATAATGATCATACTATAAAATAAAGGAATTGTCAATCTCCCGTTGCGTAGATGTATCATTCTGATGTATTCGTAGCGCCTCCATACGCTTCAACTGGCGCGCACCAGTCGTTGTCAAACATAGCATCATGCTTACTTGAGAATTATAAAATTATATGTTTCGTTGATATCTCTCCTACTTGTCTGTCAACTTAAAATTGGGGTTTTATTTCGAAATCATAGTTTCGAATGTAGAGCATGTCAGGGCGAGGGCGCGGGCGCGGGCGCGGTGAGAACGTGCTTATCGCGGGACGCGTAGATATCGACGCACTGTCAGCCCGTCATCGGCGTATCAGCACCTGACACCGCGGTGACAACAATCTCACAGCGGATGTGATGAACATCACAGCACCGACAGTAAAAACATTATCATCAGATATCGCTCTAACAAGAAACTCACAAAATTCCCACAAAGTTGGTACCTACTGCGCGCACCTTTGGAATGGTGAACGAAAATGGCGACAGCAGTTTTTCTGTCGACGACCCCAAACTCTGGATAAACCTGCGGATGTACCGGAGCGCTTTGTGTATTCTTCTACCTGTATACGAATAGGTGGAACAACTGGGAATGCTCTGAATTATTAATTCTACCGTCATGGCCATTTATTATCTTTGTAGAAAACATTTTAGAATTGTGATTTTGTATTATTATCTATTCTATATTCACAATGAAGTAGTAACTAACAAAAAGTCTGTACAATGAAGCTTATTTATAAATGGTCTCGAGGACTTAAAATGAGCTGAACAAGAGTATAACTTTTCTTAAACAGAGAGCAGCGCGACAGACGGCACGGATTGAGTCCGTCGCCGGATTATCTATCCTGTCTGCGAGCATGGATCTTATCGATCGATAAAATTCGATAAATTTATCGACCGGTAAACAGTTCTTTTTTATCAATTTTATCAAAATGCGGTAGCATGGATCTAGCCTCTCGGTAAATTTTATTGATTCAATAACACGTCGTGAGTTTATCGATTTAAAAAATGGCAACTCGTGGACTATACCATATATCAGATAGACGACTAATAGTCTAAAAAATATTTTTTGACACAATTTGGCAGATTTTTATTATTTTAAGTTGTTACGGAGAAACTTCTGTCATTTGGAATTCTAGCTAACTACCATAAAGTAGTATATTCCTTGAACCTAACCTAAAGTATAACTAGCCATAACTCGTTGCACAATTGCTTGAGACACCCCCCCTGACAAGTCTGACAGTGCGCTGTCCTAGTGCTATATTATATTTCTGGCCGATGCATCGTTGGTGCAACTGCCCTCGGTGAAAAAGCGTACAGCTGATAGAACCTACCACAATGATTATACAGGTAGTTTATTAGACTGAGTACCTACTAGGTACCATAATAATTAGAGCATTAGACACAATCACAACAAAAGATAATTTCTGGAAATAGAAAAAAACGTAACTAAGTATTTTGGTATTATTATGTAAAGTAGATACTACAACATGAGCAGGCAGTCCATTAGATCGACTCCTTCTCAAACGCCTTCAACATCTTGAATGAGGGCGAGGGAAATTTCCTTATAAATTCTAAAAATAATCTTAAAATGCTGTTCTTCCAGATCGAAAGGATCATTGGCATCCCTGAAACTTGCCTCACGATGTTCTGACACCTCCACGTTTTGGCTTATAATCCGAAAAGGAATTTACAAAAAAAATATTGTCGTGTTACTTTGGAAAGCCGATAAAATTCGATAAATTCGGTAAAATTACTGACATTATATCGACAAAAATTGACAAAAATAAGATTCATGCTTCCTTTTGTTGATATAAATCTATTTATTAAATATGATTTATCGAATTAATGTCGTTGTCGATAAGTACGTTCCGTGCTACTGAACTCGTATTATCGAATATTAACGTGAAACTTAATTAAAAAAAGTCGGTAAATTTATCGATCGATAAGATCCATGCTTGCACTGCTGTTATTTAAGAGTACATAGGCAGCAGTGGGTCACTATCGCACACTTACGTCTTTGTACCCACCATGCCTACCACGAATAGGGATGGGTATAGGTATGGTATCAAAAGGTATCAACTTTTTATAGAGGGAGCGAGCTAATTTCTTCTGCACTTTTTCGACCATCCATACCAATATATAAAAGTGAAACGTTGTGTGTTTGTTTGTTTGGGGAGCTTTCACACGATAACTGCTGGACGGATTTTGATGAAATTTGGAATGAAGATAGCTTATACCCTGGAATAAAACATAGGATACTTTTTATCCCGGAAAATTGTAAGTTTCCACGGGAGACTAGAAAATGTTGATTACTCGCTGTAAGGAACGATTGCCATGGAAACGAAATAACAAGTCTGTCAAAAAACATCAAGTGCATTGGTGCTATACCTACGTTTGCATTGGTTTTTAATATCCTAGAAGAACATAGGACATAACATAGGATGCTTTTCCGCGATAAACAGTAGTCCGCGCGGACGAAGTCAAGGCGGAAAAGCTAGTAAGTTTATATTTATCATACCAAATAATGGCATTGTAGGTACTCCAATTTTCTTCTTACAAATGCATAATACAGAGCAACAATTGTGTCTCTATCATGAAATTGGGTGGCCTGCCTCATAACGAAACCGAGGCATTTATAGGCTAAGCCACACAACTCCTTGATATGCGTTGACATGAAATGGTAACTTTTAATGCGCATATCATGGAGTTGTGTGGCCGAGCCTATAAATGCCTCGGTTTCGTTATGAGACAGGCCACCTGATTTCATTTGAGTCACACGTTCCATAGGAACGACGCGTATGTCGTAATATTAGGATATGGTAATATTAAGAACGAGTGAAAGTGATAGTTTTGCACTTCATGATCATCATAATCAGCCCGTGTCAGTCCACTGCTGGAAATAGACCTCTCCCAAAGCACGCCACTGAGACCGATCTTTGGTTCTTCTCTTCCAACTGCTGCCAGCCACTTTGAATATATCGGATGCCGGATCACCTCATTCCGGATACGATCTTTTAGAGAAACTCCGAGCATAGCCCTTTCCATAGTCCGCTGAGCGACCTTAAATTGGTGGACCAGTAGTACCGTGACTGTCCATGACTCGGCTCCGTATGTCATAACTGGTTGAAGACTTTTGTCTTCAAACTTTGCGGTATTGGCGACGAGATGACTTGACGGAATTTCGCAAATGCTGCCCAGCCCAGGTGAATTTTTCTGCGGATTTCTCTCTCGAAGTTGTTTTTACCTAGTTGCAAAGCTTGCCCTTAGTAAACATACTCCTGAACAACTTCGAGAGCAGTTCCGTTAACAGTAATTGGTTCCGGAATAACATATCTTGGTTTTGTCCAAGTTCATTCAGAGACCAATGCTTTGAGAAGAGCTTGCTTGCTTTTGAACCAATGCTTTTAGCTAGGCTGTCCAACATCTGTTGCAAATCCTGCAACATTTCTGCCACAATGACAATGTCATCCGCGAATCTCAAGTGTGAGATGTACTCACCGTTAATCTTAATGCTACATCCTTTCCAGTTCAAAGTTTTAAATATATCCTCCAATGCATTTGACAACCATTTCGGAGAAGTAACTTCCTCTTGTCTCATACCTCGATGCAGGGGGATATGTTTAGTCTTCTGGTTCTGTACTTGGACGGTCATTGTTGCGGCGTCATACAGATATCTCAACACTTGGATAGGCTTCTCATAGTCCACAAACGCCAGGAACAGGGGCTGATTATACTTTTCAGTCCTCTGTATAATCAGCAGCTGTATGAATGTGGTCAACGGTGCCGTATCCTCCCCGAAACCCGGCCTGCTCTGTTGGCTGGAATTCATCAAATCTCCGCGTAAGACGATTGGTATAATGACTCTCGAAAACAGCTTGTAGACATGGCTCAGGTGGGAAATGGGCCGATAGTTTTTCAAAAGGGTTCAACCTTTTTGACAATCAGAACGACCATACTCTTGTTCTATGTCTTTGGAGTTTGAAGTTCTCCCAGAGAAAACTCTGGGAGAACTCTGGAACTCCAAAGGCATGCAACACAGAATTAAACATACTCTGAAGCTTTTTAAGCATGGGAGTACTTCCTGCCTTCCGGAGCTCCGTTTTGCACTTAGGTAACGCACCTAACTCCAGTTGATTTTGTTTACTGCATAATACAATACTCTCAATGTCCTGCTGCAAAGCCTCACGGTCTTCTGAGTTTTCTACGCCCAAGAATAGCTTTAAATTGTCGGAAAACATAAGACACTTAGCTGGTCTCACGACATTTGGCAAAACATTTATCATAAACAAAAATTGTTTAGGACCAAGCGTACTGCTTTGACTCACACCAGAGCAGGTCATATCCGGATCTGAGCGGTACCCTGCGAGTTGCACATACTGTATTCGATTGGAGAAATAGCTAGAGAAAAAGATTAACCCATTGCCGAAAATTTCCGAAGTAGTGCGTCGTTGTGGACGCGGTCAAATGCTTTTTTTTATATCAAAGTAAGCCGCGTCCACCACCTGCTTATGTTGATCCATTTCAGAAACGGAGTTTAATACGTAGATCTGTGAATTTCGAATTGACTTGACTGATGATGCGACGGTTCAAGATGGATTCTTATAATTTGCCGAATGCCAACAGAACAGTTATAGACATATACTTTTCAACCTTTGATCTAGTACCATCCTTGGGTATAGGAGTAACTCTCAAGATTTTCCACTCGGAGGGGTACTGTACTTAACATCAAGTTAAAGATGTGCAATAGGGGAACCAAGAAAGGTGGTATTCTACCGGGTCCTATAGAATAATGAGCCTTTAATCTTCTAACTGCTAATGAGAAGTCTCGTGGGCTAATACTATCTATCGCGATGTGAGAGGAAAACAGCAAGCTGGCTGTCTCACGCTCAGCGTCGTCAGTTGATAAAATAGGGTCATTAGGTTAAAAAATACAGATTTGAAGTAGTTAGAAAAGGCGTTCGCTGCATCAGTTCCAGTAAAGGTATTTCCGCCGTAAACGAACTTGTCACAGGACTGACTAGTGCCTTTCTGATCTTGATTTCACTAATTTCCAAAATTGACGCGGATTATTTTACATATCATTTTTAGTTGTTTTTATGTAAGTTCTGTAATCTATATCTATGGTTTTAACTATTTAAATTATTTAAGGATTAGAAAAAATATCTAAACATTGGAATATAAATATAGTGCATAATAAGTTTTTACTCTAAAGTCTAAACCCACTGCTTAGCGATTTATCTAATGATAGGAGGTATTGGTTTAAGTTTAATTAAATTATGGGACATTGGAGGGATGATGGGATTTATTATTAATAGTAAAACAACACAAAACATTTTCCATTATTTATTACTTATTACCTTAGCTTTGTCCTCATGTGAGTATTAATATAATAGTAAAAAATGGGCGTCGAAATATAGTTTTAATACTTGGAGGGGCAGAATTATTATCTATAAGGATCCTTACGGATCATTTTAAAATTTCAATCAAAGTAACACCTGTAATTACTTACATACCTAGTATTATAATAATCAAAAAAAAAGTAAAAAAATGTTTATGGATAAATAACATTTTAAAATTACAAACAATATAATGATATCTAATAACACAGTCTTATAACAATCAAATAAAAGGAAACTTTCACTATCATTTTAAAATTTGGAACCAAATAAACACTTCTAATAAGAAAAAAAATAAAGGTTAAGGAGAAGATCGTTTTATAGTAATCAAATAAAAATAAAGGTTAAGGAGAAGATCGTTTTATAGTAATCAAATAAAAATAAAGGTTAAGGAGAAGATCGTTTTATAATAGTAATCAAATAAAAACAACTTACAAAAAAAAAGCCCTCAAAATGAAAGTTAGCAAACATTTCAAATAGTCACTGGCGACCTAAGTAAAGTGCGGCAGGCAATTATAAAAACTGACAATAACAGGGCAAAATTGATTTTAACTGCTGCAATTGATTGAATTTAATAGATGAGATTGGAATTTTATCGAAACGTACTTGGTGATAATTTACCTCACAAAGTTGCTTTGGTCTTATAACAAAAAAACATTTTTTTAAGTTTTTATCTGTCTGTCTGTTTGTTCCAGTCAAAAGAGATTACTCTGAAACGGCTGGACCGATTTTGACCGGACTTTCATTGGCAGATAGTTGATATTATAAGGAGTAACTTAGAATACTTTTATTTTAGAAAAACAATTAGGGTACCGCGCAAAAAAAAACCCTGTATTTTTATGACCACGCGGGCAAAGCCGCGGGCACAGCTAGTTTTATCTTTAATTACTTAAAAATATTGACTGTCAGGTGTCGGTCAAGGCTGTGAAAAATTGCTCTAATGTCGACAACTTGCGGATTACTTGCTTTGCGCCCGGGTCGGATGCTTTTGTAAATCCATGTGTCAGGGCTACGAGTAGCATAGTTTTGAAAAAATTGTGGTCAGCTTGGATGTTTTCGTATGGTTCCATTCTCGCTTTTTTCGTCACAATCACAGTCAGTGTTAGTATTTTTTTGGGACAAATAATCAATTATCATGTTAGGAGTTTTTGCCAGTACAAGCGAAATTGAATTTTACAGGAATTTCCATATGTAACTAAAAATCAACAAAAAATTTGATCTCCTATCATTTTTTTTTTGGTTGATTTTTATATTGGTTATTGTCGAGCGAGAGGACTGTATGGTTGTGGATGGAATGAAGCTAATGTTGGTGGTGTAAAAAGGTAATTTATTTGGTTTTTTTTTGTAGTCAAACCAACGTACAATCGAGTAACTAACAGTAACTGACAAGTCAAAAATTAGAAAATATCCAATATTTAAAATATGCATCGACAATCTGAACATGGAGTCTGTCTTCCAGCCAGCCCTCAACATTGGTACTTCGTCGTATCTCATCCCATTTTACCGAGGCAATGGTATTGTACAATAAATGGAAATCGGCCTTACGAAAGTTCCACTCTCGAGGTAAGTGATCGCGGACCGGAAGCGCTGGGCGCACACGCGCCGCCCGCCCCGCGGCTGCGCCGGCTGCGCACTATGTACGCACACACCGCTAGCGGACGGTATGCATCCGCGGGGACCACGGGCTCACAAAATGATCGGTCGGTCGAGGTCGTGGGTGATGATCCACTTCGATCACCCAAACTACTCAGCACCAGATCCAAAATTCCACCATATTGATTACAAATTTCATTATGTTTTTTAGTTTATAGTAACTTTTCATAATCTATACTTGTAATAAAGCAGTATGTAACAAAATGTCTGTACAATAAACATAATATAGTATAAAAAAATACGTGGACTAAAGTAGTTTATTCTTTTTCAGTAGCTTACTACTGAAAACTAATTTATCATTTTTTAATTGGTGTTTCTCTATCTGTTCGTTCACGCATCACGTAAAAACTACTAGACCGATTACGATACGGTTCTTACTGATGGATAGCTTAGAGTTTGACTTAACACCTTGAGTATCCACGCGTGTGCGATGCGCGTGCGCATGAGGCATATGGTAATCCAGATCCTGATCCGGATGGCGGTCCTAGCATAGCACATAGGATACTTTTAATCAGTAAAATGTCCTCAGCAAAGCCGTGGGCGCAGCTAGTGGTCTAATAAAGTATTCGTCCACAGAATAGTTGTAGATGTCATCTAGCTTCTAAAACAATTACCCGTTTGCTTAGCTGAGTAAAGAAATTCTTGTTTTCCCGGAGTTTTCACTTTTTATGGATGTTATCATCATCATCATCATCATCAGCCTATATCTGATCTGATGGATGTTATAAATAGCCAATATCCTTAAACAAATTCACGTGCATCATAAACATGTTTGCTGACATTGTTGTAAGTTGTAACATCCACGCTTATCATTGACATCGACATTTGAAATAAAGATTTGTTATTGTTATTAAAATCAAATAACCTATTTATAATATAGTTATTTTATTTTAATAAAATATACTATACGTATTTTTACCTATTATATATTCAAAGAGGCACGATGACTCATGGCTGATGAGTCATGGCTGAGTGCTCGCTGAGGCCCGTCGTGTGGTAGTGAGGTTCCGATTGAACCTTCGTTGTGACAGGGCTTGCCTGCAGCCAGGCTTCGGTGATGCTATCTGCAGCTGTCCAGGGAGAGCCAAATGTTTTGAGAATCATAGAAATCAGGAGACTCCTGGTGCCTGTTGCACCCCTGAAGCAATTAAAGGAATGTCGGCCCCTCGTCAGAAGTGGTACTTCATGTGAGGTGATATTATTTAAAAAGGGCCATTGAACGGAAGGTACCGATTAAAAACATAATGAATTGATGCCGCCCACACAATGCCATATCTTAACTTCTTCCACGGGATGTTCGATTTTGATAATTCTAGACCATAATTATCTTTGTTAATGAGCAAGATTAGCAAGCTAGTAAGTAGACACAATAGAGACGTATATATTGTGCTGGAAATGTCTACATATAGGTAACAAGGCTCTCTCTAAATTTTGAACCTATAATCTGTGACGGTTAGGTAGGTGCCCAACGTTATCATATCAAAAACACATGAAGTAGGTAAGCTGATGTTATCTGAAGCTACATTATAGGCACCTATCGGCATCGGTGTGAATCATCGCCGTTTACCACGAAGGCTATGTTCGGCTCGTGTGTCACGCCGCGCGTCCGCTGCGTGTCGCCCGCGTCTTTGCTCGTGCCCACCTGCTATCAAAGATGCTTTAAAAAAGTATACGGTGCCGTTTTCTACGGTTATACGCTCTATTTAGGTAAATGTAATTTAAACCTTTTTGCTTAAGTTGTATGTCACCCCTCACTCACAAAGTACAGTATTTTTTTAAATAAAATCTGCGCTCCGAGCGCTTAATACGAATTTACTAACAACATTATGCGAAATATCTAGGATTTACTATTAACGAGTTATTGACGAACATATTAGGGCGTAGTTCTACACGTGTTACCTGTGAACAAATCTAAAAAATATGTGAATAAAAAACATTTATGAAGCTTGTATGAAGTAGTCATGTCATAGTTAAATTTGGAACGGGCTATCACAATTAAATGCGTATACAACATTTCGTGTCTGTGCTGTTAACCGTTAAGGAGTTCCTTAGTCAGGACCCAACCCAGAGTTTAGCAACCATGTCATGGTAGAATTTAAAACCGGGTATACTAATAAAATGCGTACAAAAAAAACCGTGACTGGGCTGTTGACCGTGCAAGAATTCCTTTATGTGGAGCTAATCCTGGATGTCAATTTAGGCCAAGCTTACCATAAAAATGCATTGTCATTGGAACTGAACCAATATATAAAAATTCAACTCCGTAGGATAAGAGGAAGTGGTTCTAATACAGCTTGCAAGATTTGACCTAAACAAACATACATAAATACAACCGTAACAAGACATAAGTTCAAAAACTGCAACCCGACTACGGTCGGGTAAAAATAGCCTATGACACTTGCGATGAAAACGAAACGATTGATACTTCGCTTGTCAAAATCGGACCAAGTTTATGTTTGAACACTATCCCTTACTTTGCTTTGCCGTAGTCGGGTAAAAAAAGCCTATGACACTCTATACCTGAAGACGAATCGATTGACACCATGCTTGTCAAAATCGAACCAATAGGGTTACGCTATGGTGTAACATCGACATACCCACATACATACATACATACATACATACATACATACATCATCATAATTTTCAGCCCATGTCCGCCCACTGCTGAGCATAGGCCTCTCTCTTTGTACGCCACCCACCTCGATCTTGTGCTGTGCGCACCCATGTCCGACCCACGATCTTTACTATGTCGTCGACCCATCTCGCCACTGGACGACCGACGCTTCTGTTGCCCGTTCTCGGCCACCACTCGGTCAACGTTTTGCTCCACCTGTTTTCACTTTGCCTGGCCACGTGTCCTGCCCAACACCATTTGAGTTTGAAAATAGACTCTCCGACGTCTTTGACTTTTATAAAGCGTCTTATTTCTGTGTTTCGAACTCTGTCTTGTAATTTGATGTCAAGCATGGCACGCTCCATGGCTCTTTGTGCAACTCTCATTTGATATACAGCTGCCGTCGTGAGCGTCCATGTCTCGGAACCATAAGTCATGGTGGGCAGGACACACTGATTGTAAAGGAGAGTCTTCAAACATTGTGGATATTCGGTTGATTTAAGAATGTCTTCGATCTTGCCAAATGCAGCCCAGCTGAGCTGTATCCTCCTAGATATCTCTCTTTGTTGATGCTCTTTACCAAAAGAAATAGTACGTCCAAGATAGACGTATTTATCGACTGTCTTTAGCCTCTCGTTCCCTACAATGATGTTGTGTTTCGAGTTGCCAAAGACATTCAACATACATACATTCATTATATAAATACATAGACTATTAAACTCATTACTCTTCCCTTGCTTTGCTTTAGTCGGGTAAAAACAACTTTGTTTGCGCATCACGTACAATCTACTAGACCGATTGCAATGCGGTTTTCATTGTTGGCTTTTGTTGTTGCCATGGCTACGAAACACTATGCGGATCCGACAGGCACTTGACCGGTTTTAATTTTGTGTTAAAGTTATTAGTTAAAAAGGACTAAATAATTTAATTTAGTCTGCAGTGTGCGGGTGGTATTGGGCCCGCTTCTCCTTATCCTGTCAGGCACGAGTATAGAATAGAAGGAGGAGTCGGAGCTCCGATCAGTAGCGTCCTCGCTGCGGATGGCGCAGGCGCAGGTACGCACGCCATCCCAGTTGGTGATTGTTATCGACGGTAATTAGACCGATGATCGATGTCTCAAGTAAGCCTTTAATTGATTAGATATCGGCCACGAGCGGTATCGCGCCTTATCACATTTTTATTGCTCGAATACCTATCGTAAATATATATTATAACCATCGACCGAACGCGCTCAAACATATAGGTATATTATTCACATAATTTTTAGGGATATAGTAAGGATTACTCGGCTTTAATGTGAAACGTATGTTTTTGATGCCGATTTGTTTATAACAGGCTGGTTTTTAAACAAGAGGAGTGTTGGAGTGAGATTACCCTCGAGAGTGTGTGTATGTTTGTCATTATATTTTAATCTACAGTGTAGAATTGTAGACGGCAACATACATACAGGCAAGATCCTCCACACGTGTGGGAGATCTTCATTGTAAATGGTAACATAATACAAAAATAATTATTGAATATATAACTCTAAACATTGTCAGTTACTTTCTCAATGTTTTTGATGCCCATTACTCCATAAGATGTTTTTAGGAAAATTTACAATTTGAAACCTACAAATAGTGTCGGATACCTATACACACAAAGGTAGTGAAGCATGTCAGTGAAATAGTGTGCTTTCTATTGTGTTTTGTGTTTAAAATGTGAATAGAACTTGGTGTATTCGTAGATGACATTAAATCGTCTATTATTAAGCCTCTGTTAAAACAAGATGATAAAGATATAATTACTAATTACCAGCCAGTTTTTTTTATAGCGATATTTTCAAATTTTTTTTAAAAAGATAGTTATGATTGGCTTTATTATTATTTAGAACATAACAATACTCGTATATTGATAAATGAGCAAAAGGGAAAATCAATTAATTTGGCTATTTATGATTTCTTAAATACTGTGATAGAAAATGTAGACCGAAGGAACCCTGCGCCCATATATATGGATATGTCAGAAGACAGAGACAGACAGACAGAGGGCCACCTACCCCCTTTACCTGTCTACCTGTCGCCCTCTTTGGACTGAGGGCGACAAGTAGATGTTCTTTATTTTGACTTCCGGAAGGCTTTTGATAGGATCAACAACGATATACTGCTGGCTAAATTGAGTGCCATAGGTTTTGCCCCGGGTCTTCTCCGGCTACTTGCGGACTATCTGCGCGATCGTCAGCAGTTCGTCAGACTTGGTCTGTATGAGTCCAGGCCCTATCATACGCGTTCCGGAGTAAGTCAGGGTTCTACACTTGGACCGTTGCTGTTTTTGTTAATGGTAAATGACCTTCCTTCAATCCTCTGCCACGCAGGAAGCCTTTTGTATGCGGATGATCTAAAACTTTATACTGAAGTTAAATCAGAGGTTGACTGTTTAGCTCTGCAAAGGGATCTTGACGCGATATATGACTGAAGCGTGGTTAACAAGATGGACTTTAACTCCAGCAAATGTTATGTGATGAATTTCAGCCGAATGTGGCATCCAATAACTTTTGATTACAAAATGCAAAACCAAACTGTCACTAAAACTTATGCAATGAAGGATTTGAGAGTTACATTCGACCGAAAACTCACGTTCCATGACCACATCAATACTTTTGCGAAGGAATCGTTTAGGCGCTTAGGGTTTCTGTTAAGGAACGCGCGGGACTTCCATAACACCAGTGTGATAAGGTTGATTTTCAGTAAGGTTGAGGTCCGTACCAAGCTTGAAACAAGTGCATGCGTATGGAACCCTCACGAAAGCACTTTAATCGATAGAGGTTGAAACATCGATAATTTAAATATGTAACACTTGTTATCCCATGAACTTGCGGCATATTTGCAGAATTTGCAAAATATTTCAAAGTTAACTTTTTTTGCTTCAGGGTCGTGCGTCACAGTTTATTATTTTTTGATTTGAAATTAATCTGTTTATTGGACTATGGCATTTTATTGAATTGCTACATGATATTACTAGTATCTTAGATTAACTAAAGTTGAATAAAACGAAAACAAAAGTGTCAAGTGCGGCAAGCCCAAATTGTTGCCAAACCCACCTCAGCGGGTATGCACTGGTACTAGAGAAGGTCCAAAAGATATTTTTGAGGTAGATAGATAGATAGATAATACTACCTCTACAAGAGACTGTATGGATACTATCCTTTTATGTATCCCACCAGGTTCCTTTTGAGATGTCTAGGATACAACTCCCTCGAAGTTCGCCGCGCAAACGATCAAATGTTGACTATTTGCAAAAAAAACCGTGGTAAGGTAGATGCTTCGGAATTAAGTGATGAGTTGTGTCGTTTTTTGTCCCGAACAACTACTGCAGGGGCAGGAAACACATACTATTTGCCGTACCCTTCTGTCGCACTGTTGCGCGTGCTAGATCTCCTCTACCCCGCACCCTCTCTGCACTCTCTCTTGGATGCTAATCCTAAGACTGATGTGTTTGCGGATGGATGGATGGAAATACTGTCAGTGTGTCTGAGGTTTTGTGGGAATGATGGATGAATGTCTGATTTTTATTATTATTATTATTTTTATTATATAATTGGTAGTATTTAATTGGCTCTATTGTTTCTAATTTTAATTTAATTTTGTGTTTGACATTTGTGATTTATTATAGTTATTGGCCAAGGCCGTATAATTGATGAATTAAATAAATGATAAATAAATGTCCAAGGCGTTTGAATGTGTAGATCATGAAATTTTGGCTTAAAAACTGGAGTGGTAAGGAGTCAGAGGCAATGTTTTACATTTAATTTAATTATACCTATCAAATAGAAAACAGATTACGCAGATAGTTAGAATTAATACTAATAGTAAAATCGAAATAACATTTAAGAAAGAATCACAGAATGTACGGAGTGCCGCAAGGAAGCGTGATAGGGCCATTACTTTTTCTTTGCTGTATAAATGGTTTTCTAACCTGTAATATACACCCAATGGTATAATATAGTACTGTGATTATTAAAAAAGAAGATAAAGACTACAGAATTGAAATTATTGACAAAGTGAAAGATATTACATAGTGGTTAGAAATTAATAACCTGCATATTAATTTGAATAAAACTAAAGTAATGCATTTTTAACAAAGAACCGCTAATTTGATTTTGGAATTTACAAATGAAACTGAGACGACAATAATCCTAGGATTACTTATAGATAAGCAACTGACATGGAAGCATCATATAGATAATTTAGTTAAAATATGCTTTGCATCATCTTTCGAAGATAGTCAACAGTAAAACTGTATTGACTGCATACAACGGAAGTGTTGCTTCCATATTAGGGTATGAGGTAATTTTTGGGCCAATTCAATATGGATTTCCGCAAAGTAACGCCTGACTGAATCTATCAACTATACTGTTTCAACTATTGACAGGACGTATTCTTAGCCCAAAAAAGGTGTGTTAGAGTATTAGCTCATATAAATAGTTATAGATAGTCGCCGACAACATTTCAGATTATTGAAAATCTTGACGATACCAGGCCGGTCGCGAAACAAGTACAAATATTATACCTACCTACACTTCGAGGCCGCAATATTCGGGTTAATTCAGTAAGCTGTCAAGCGTGCGCTCGATGTGTCGCGCGCCGTGTGCTTAGCAATAAAGTACCTATTTACGTAAAGTTTTTGTCAAATTTTATTAGATTTTTAATTATGAGTACCAAGAAGAAATCTAGAAGGTACTGCTTAGCATTCGGCTGTTTAAATAGTGATATAAAAGACGACTTGTCTTTACGCTTCCCAAGGATATCGAAAGGTAACCGCGTGCCAGATTCGGTAAGTAGGCACGTCTGTTCATGGAACACCAGTGATAGGATGGATGACAGGTCTCGTATAATACCTACCTACTTTCAATACTTACATACTGACATTTAAAAATAATAATGTAGGCATGGAATTCAGACAGGCGCCTTTATTCATCAAAGTGCAAACAGGTACCTATTAGAATATAATATTATCAACCAACGACACTTAATACGTAGGTAGGTATCTGACTAAACTTACTCGTATCAGCGTTCTGAAAACGGGATGGCAAAAATGAGGCACCTACTAGGTCTATTCAGATAAGAATGTCATTGTATGTAATAGAACTATCATAATTTATAGTAATAACATAATACATTATTACTTGTTTATTCTGTTACAATTTCTAACTAAATCATATCATATCACAGAATAATTAATAGTACAAGTACCTATGTCATAATACAAACCTACCGAGCGAAAAAGTGATAAAGCGATTCTGAAACGGTTACAGCAATGGAAGCTCTCGCGCTTAGGGATACGATACTTTCTAGACTGCACACGATGGATGAGCGCCTTGTAGGTAAATATAATTGACAGTTCGCAGCGCTGTGCGAGTTAAAATGCACTTTATTGCGTTGTAGCGAGAGTCGCTATGTATATAATTTACTTCACTCAGATATCCTTCTGTACTTGTACTATTATTTATTCTGTGACGGTACCATGTATCTATGAGGTTGCGCTATTTGTGAAGAACAACCTCGGATATAATCAGTCATTCAATGAAGCTTGCAGGTTCGATATGAGAAACAAAGACAGACCTTGCTTTAGACCGTTCAATACATCGCTAATGCTTAGCAGTGTATTTTGTGTGGCTCTGAAAATATATAATAAATTGGCACTGAGGACAGGTTGGGGGGAAGTGAGGGGAGGGTGGGAGAAATTCTAGGAAAGTATGGTAGGTGCAGAAAATGCGACTTACCCCATCCTCTTCTCACATTTGCACAACCTACCCCATCTTCTCTCCAACTTGCCATACTCTACCTTCACTTTTTGCAAACTTACCCCACTCTCCCCTCACTTCTCCCAACCCATTCCCGACTTTTAACATCCTCTCCTCACATTTTCCCAACCTACCCCACCCTCTCTCTAACATCCCCCACCCTCCATACACTTTTTCCACATTTACCCTACCTTCCCCTCACTTTTTACCAACTTCCCCCCCACTCTCCCCTCACTTCTCCCAACCCATTCCTGACTTACCACATCCTCTCCTCACATTTTCCCAACTTAACCCACCCTCTCTCTTACATCCCCCACCCTCCATTCACTTTTTCCACATTTACCCTACCTTCCCTTCACTTTTTACCAACTTCCTCCACCCTCCTCCGACTTTCCCTACACACCCCTCACGTTTTTCCAACTTCCTCCAAACTCCCTGATTTCCCGCCCCCCCTCTCCCGACTCCCCCCCCCCCCCCAATTCCCCCCTCCCCCAGCACCTCATTCCCCGCCCCCGGTCGTGCACCTCCTCCTAACTCAGCACCTCCTCCCTCCCTTAATTCCGTCGCAGAACTTAAATTTAGTCGGAAAGCTAAATTTAGGCTTAGTTTAATGAGTTTGTAACAAAATAATCTGTTTGACAAGACTAAACTGAAATTTAGCGTAGTTTAGTCTTTATAGTTGGGAACAACAGATCGACATCATTTTTTTTTTATTGTATACAATTTAATAATTGGCATGCCTAGTGGTGAGAATGTATCAGGGTAATTGTATATTTAAACGAACATCTTCAACTGTTTACTTCATCATCATCATCATCATCATCATCATCATGTCAGCCTTTAGAAGTCCACTGCTGAACATAGGCCTCCCCCAAAGAGCGCCATGACGAGCGATCTTGTACCTCCATCCACCGACTTCCTGCGATGGCTACAATGTTGTCGGTCCATCGTGTGGGGGTCACTTCGCTTGCTTGTTCGTGGTCGCCATTCGAGAACTTTTATTCCCCAGCGGTTGTCGGTTCTGCGAACTATATGGCCTGCCCATTGCCACTTCAAACTCTGAGAGCTATGTCGGTAACCTTCGTTCTTCTACGGATTTCCTCATAACCTCCTCTTTCGGTAACTGTTTACCTACATTCTGACAAATAAAATGATTTGATTTGATTCTCGCGGACTCTTGCCGAATAGATCTAGGCTACCCACTGACACGGGGTGTGTGTACTGCTCACTAACGTACCGTACCACAGATCTCATAAAAGGCTACCACCTAGACTTACCTGATTAACCAAGATGAAAGAAGACTGTGATTTTTATCATTTTATTTCTGTACTAGCTGTGCCTGCGGCTTTGCCAGCGTGGTCATTTATTTAAAAGTAGCCCATACGTATAATTCCAGGACCAAAGTACCTATAAAGTACAGTACAAAACTACATTTCTTCAAAATTCTTTCAGCCGTCAAAAAGCTTTTTATGGATTGGTCGGCTGCTACTCATCGGATTGAGATAATAAGTACCCCTGTTTTTAAGTCAAACCCTAAGCTATCCATATGTAAAAATCCCATCGCAATCGGTCCAGGACATTTTACGTGATGCGCGAACAAACATACAGACAAACAAACAGACAGACAGGACTTAAAAATAAAACAGACAGGACTTAAAAATAAAACTTGTTCAGTTGCTAATTTTAAGTAACCAAATTAAAAATAAAATATAACTAATATTTTATTTTTAAATTATCTTCTTTGTATACAGACTATTTCGTTTCAATATAGCATAATTATAAGTAGATATAGTTTTTTTTCAGGTTATTATAATATACTAGTTGTGGATTTGCCCGCGTGGTCATATCTCTGGGTAAGAAGTATCCTATGTCATAGCCTATGTGTTATTCCAGGATCAAATAAAAATGAACAAATCACCAAATTTCGTTCAGCTGTCAAATATTTTTTTATCGATTGCTCGGCTTTTTCAAAACCTAAGCTATAAAACAGAGAAAACCGTAGGTATTTCAATCGGGTCAGTTGTTTTGACGTGATGCGCTAACATACAGAAACAGAGACATCATTTAAAAAAAAACTTGTTCAATAGCATATTATAA